>OY728158.1:699555362-700755362 GCA_963277665.1 Viscum album | reverse complement strand
ACTAAAATATGGGTTAAAGTCATTTATACCCTTGTTGACTTTTATAAGTAGTTTATAAAGGAATCTTTCCACCATTTTCCAAACAAGGTGTTTTTTAACCTTTTCGACAGAATTAAGGTAAGAATGTTTTTTTTAACTTATACGACGGGTGTGGCTATTTTCCACCGTTATAAAATCTTCGAAGCTTCCCTTACAATAATATAAGAATATTTTCGAAAAAAATGTTTTATTTTAGAAATATAAGACTCTTAAATGATTTCAAAATAAAAAGTGATATTTCTCTAAAAAGAGTTTTGATTTCATCTATGTCAACATCCTTTGATGGATTTTACGCTTATTTGAAGTTGATTTATTATGAAACAAAAGTTATATATTGTATTGAAGGTTTTGTGATATTTTTGACGGTGGATGTGTTATTTTTATACCATTCATAGTTTATGGATGAAGTATTCACATTTCGTATGCTAGTTTTAATATGAATGTTTATGTTTTGTTTAAACCTTTTTATATGGGAATGCATTGGACTAAATATGTGACGGGTGGATCCCGCTATAGCTCCCCGATGCATCGGTAGGTCTCATGAGACAAACTAGTGTCTTGGAAAAAGGCCTTGGAAAAATCTTATTTTGTAGTCTTGGCACGAGGCCTTGGCTATGTGGTTATGATTGTCTGGCATTATGTATTCCATCATTATGAAAGTGGTTATTGATATTTCATGTGATTATTCGATTAGTAGAATATCCATGTGAATAAGTAAATGGAATTATTTCATTTTATTTTTTCCATATTATGTTGAAGTTCAAGTTTAAAAGGCTTTTGTTTTAGTTATACACTGCCTTAAATGTTTATTCTTATTTATGAATGTTTCTGCTATATTGTTATCCTTACTAGGCATTTGAGCTCACCCCTTTTCTATGTTTTATTTTTCCCAGGATGTGAATAAGTAAATTATGAATGACATGCAGGGATATTATGAGGGCATAATAGTGTGGTCTATGGAGACAATATGTTGTTGTAGTAGTTTTTCACATTATGATGTAATGTAAAACTTTATGAATATATCTAGTGTTTCCAAGGCTACTAAACCAATCAGTCTTTCGAGATTTGATCTTTATTGTGATCATTCCAGTGTTATGTAATAATGCACCAACTCTGGGTAACTGGGGTCGGGGCGTTACATAACCCTTTTATATGTCAGGTAATCTAAGGACATTATCATAAATAAAGTGGATGCATAAGTATATTCACTATCATGGTAAGATAAACACAAGTATATACTACAAAAAACATATATGTAGTGATAATCAATGTATAACACAAGTTGGGTCTAGGGAACCCACTTTCAACATTTAACACTTCACTATATTTTTGTATTGTCTATTTAATAATATTTTTGTTTACTTATATATATATTAAAAATATATTTTCTAGTCATATATTTATTTAATTATTTTTAAATACATTCATAAAATATATATCTGTGCGTGATATTTATATATAGTTATATTTATTTAATCATATTATATATTATTATAACTTACATATATTATACTATATTATAAATACATTTTCATTTAATAATACAGAAATATAGGTATATATATACATATGAATGCATTTATATAAGGTAAATAAAATGGATAATTTTTTACTTTAAAAAAATTAATAATAAATATTTATTTTATATATTTAAAAATAAATATCTACTTAAATATGTTGATATATGTATTCATAAATGTGATTTAGTATATGTAAATAGAAGAAAATATGCATATATTTAATGATAAATAAAAATAAATTATGAAAAATGATAAAATTTCAATACCATAATATCAATATGAATATAAGAATTGGGAATAAATTTATTCGCCACTAAAAACTGAAAAAAGACCTCTTTAAATGTGGCTGAAATTCCGTCAAACGTTAAAAAAAGTATGGTACCTTGACTAAAAACCCCGTTTTAGGAGGATTTAGAGATACATTTGGACTTGAAAATATACTGACTAGGGTCCTCTCAAGATATCACAATGTAGATCTCATTCCAGGCTTCAATTTGATACATGGTGGAGCCCAAACAGACACCCAGATCAAAAGTTATGGTCGTTTGATGTTTAAGTTATGTTTTCAACTTATTTAAGATCTTTTATTATCCTCAAATTTTTTAATATTTTAATTGTTATTAGATGACTATTAGTCGATAATAATTAAATAATAATTAATTAAAATTATTTATTTAATTATTTTATAAGCCAATTTCATTAATACAGCCTATATATTATGTGTAAATGCCTATTTATCCTAATCTAATCCATATTTAAAAAATATATATATTATATTTATAACAATATAAATATTTTAATATATTTATATATAAATTTTGAGGATTTTTTAATATACACTTTATCAGTGATTTTTTACTGTCACTGTTAAAGGGAGGGCCTTTAACAATGCTTTTTTACAAGAGTAGATATAGGTCCACCTTTTACAGTGTTTTTTTAACAGTGCTAAAAAAGAACATTTAATGAATCCCAATAACATCACTTTTTCTCGCACAGATAAAGGGGGTATCTAACAGTGCATTTAGATAGCGATTTTAAATCCCCACTACTGGATAAACCCTGTTATATTGTAGTGAAATCACTACTTCCCACAGGTTACTCCCATTAGTGTTAATTATGATTTTTATTACTAGTGGAATTGATCACTTAAAGATATGTTATAGAAATAAATGTTCCCTATCCAGCATCACACATATAGAATACACCCTTGAATTTAAATACTTATTCTGTTGATGTCCACTTGTGTTGTTCCTTCATAATATTTGATCAACTCATCGATGTAACCCATCTTCTTCACTTTCTAGAGAGGATCCAAAATATCTATTTCATTACACAATAGTGACCATTCATATAATTCATGGAAATATTTTCAATGGTTACAAATTTATTCAAGCCCCTCCCCTAAAATGCTTCTTCTTATGCTTCAAGATATAGATGGGGAATAAGTGGAGGACCATCTCCTTACCTGCACTTCCAGTCTATCCCCCTTCAATAAATATGGAGTCCATTCACCCAAAAAAATACTTTACCTAATAAACTAATTATTGGATATAAAAACCTTCTATAACTCGTCATAATCTTCCTCCATAAATTCTATGAACTTGGTTATTCCTAATGGCTTAGTGGTTAACTTTATCTATCATTTGAAGAGTAAATTAAATCTCCATTTAATTCACATGTAAAGAAAAAAAAAATCTCATTTTATAAGGATAGAATCATGATCTAAAACTAGTAAACATTTCTATATAATCATTTAAGAACCTTCCAAGAATCAAAATAAATGTTTTCTCACAAAAAAGTTCATGTCACTAGTTGAAAATACCTTCACTATATCATTCTGAAAAAATGTTTTCCATTTTGGACCCAACACACTTATCCCAAGAGCATGGTCAGTTTTTTAGTGGTTTTGGATTATAGATCAAAATGACATCCAATACCAACACTGGTCATCACTACACTCATAACATGTTTCCATGTGTTTCACAGGGATCCTTTTGGACCACTACAACTTAGTCTATGGTTTGGCCCATCCCATGTTTTTTCTTTTTAAATGCGGGTCTTCAATACATTGGTTCACTTCGACTATGAACAAATCCACCGTGGAATTCCTCACAACACCTTTACCATTTTTCATAGGTACTCTGGAATAAAACCCTGAGGACCACTATATCATGGTCCCTTTCTAGTTACAAGTGTTGGGAAATTCATTCTCAGTATTCCCTATGCTATGGGTGTGTCCTCAACAAGTTTTTTCTTTACCTTTACTATGTGCACTGACCTATATGTGGTCTATCCCATGTTGGGAAACTTTAATACACAATTACATTAGACCAATAACATTCCTAATATACCTTATCTAATATTCCCCTTACCCCTATATTAATAATATATTCTATTAAAAGAACACCTTTTCAAATTTGGATTTCCCATAAGATACCATTCTATTTTCAAATACAATAAGTCAAATAGAACAACTTTCAAGATTACTTGTTAATATATCTGCCACCAAGAAATAAATCCCATTTTTCACAATCTTCCAAGAATCACCATGTAAATAAACATTTCTAATAAATCCAAATAAATCCTTTGGTATTTATAAAACCCTTCCCCTTTAGTTTTACTGGAAATATTAAATACCTCTATCCATAATTAGAAATAAAATCCAAAGGGATACTATTCTTACATAAAATGTTGAGATATTTCTTTGAAGCTCAAACTCTCCTTAAGATGGGATCAATGCCATTTATTATCAAACATTTTTCCACCTTGACTTATTTAAAGATACTCAAATAAATCTCAAATCACCATTTTTTTCAACATTAAATATGGATTCATCATGTGATCTAATCCCCACTATGAGAATAAGGAGGACTTCCTAATCATATGTCAGCTTCCATTTTGTCAAAACATATTCATCCATTAGTGTAAGAATTGTGTTGATTAACCAAATACTGTGAAACCAAATGGAAATAATTTTTGGTTAGAATGAAAAACTCAAAAAAACTCCCTTAATCTAATATAAATTCATATTATATTTTCACTAGAGATTCATTGAATAATTTTACCACATGTCAATTTATATGTTAATAAATTATCTAATATGATTGGGACTGATATCAGTGCAGGAAACTACTGTTTTTATAGAAAATACAATGTTTTCCATGTCACTCCAGACTACCAATGAAAAAATCATCCATTTTTATCTTTCATACTTCTAAAAATAAAATTGATGAACTCCCAAAAAATTTCATAACAAACCATAATTCTAAAACAATAAAAAACATTTCTTTATTTCCATATTTTTTATAAAAACTGAAACAAATTGTTAAATACACATCAATACCAATTGAAAAATATTCTCTTTCATTCATTCATAATAATCATTAAATTATAGATAAGGATAACTAGACATTGAATGTTATTAAAAACACACATTGTGTTTTGGAACTTGAAACCAATTTTTGATGTCAAAATTGGGGATACCACTTTTTTAGATCATTCAGATATTCTTTTAGCTCCATTAAATGCGTTTTTCTAGAACAATAACCCCATAAACCATATCTCACCTTTAATTCTGAATGTCTTCAAAAATAGTTAAATATAATAAAATGTACAGTATATGGGTTCCTTAATATTCATCATGATAAGGAATGGGGATAACCATATTGTACCAACCCTTTTCCTTCCATCATTTCATTTCCCTTTTTCTTCTTTTGGGAATGGAACAACATCATTTCATAAAATATGTCTTCATTATCTCTTTTATATGGATATGACTACCACCTATTGATGGATATACCTTTTCTGATACATATTACATGATTATCTTCCAATATGAATACATTATCATCCATCCTGAGCTTCATATTTTCCACAATTAAGGGATTTATCACACTTTCACAAGTAACTTCTTATATAACTGATTAGTCAATGAAAGTGGATAATATTAATTGTTAATATCTTTATATTCATTGTTCCAAAGTCCATAAACATTGTTTTTAGTGCATTACATAAATAGAACTTCATTTCTCATAAAAAATGCAATTCATGTTTAAAATGCAAATTTGGGCCCAATCATTCATTTGTTTTTGGACAATATTATATTCATTTTCTGAATTTGAAATTTTGGGACATGATTTATCACTTCGTTTGGAACATTTTATCTTTTAGGTCTGCTAGATGAATCCCAAAGGAAGATGGATAATTTTGCGCCTGAAGGCAGAAACTTGCTGGAAAAAGCATAATGGGCCTAAGGCCCATCAAACAAATGTGGGGCCCAGAAACCAAGCCCAATGATGCTCAAATATATTCAGAAGAAAGATAAAAATATGAGGATCATTTTATTCAACTGTGGCCGGAGCGAATTCTGATGTTTTCATGATGATAAAGGGATCTGAAGTTGATATTTAAATGGTGGACTCGTCATTAATGCACAGAAATCCGTCCCACCATTTCGACCATAACATCCAAACTGTGAGCCAAATTTCCCGATAGTTTGAGAGATTCTATAAGACACATTAGCGAAGCCATTTATCTTCTACAACCCCTTCAGATTCGGCCTTCTTCAATTTCGAATTCACACGTCAATATGGTGGACGAATCTGGACAATTTTCCGGGTCAAATTCAAAACATCAATTTCCTTTTGATTATTCACCCTCCATTTGACTCTATTAATTGTTGGGGGGTGAATTAATTGTTGGGGGATGTACCTAAGGCCCCTAATATTCCTATATAAGGAGCTATTTGTGATGGTAATGGTGGTGGATATTTTTCATATCATCTTTTGTTGCTTGTTTCATTGTAAGGTTATGCTTCCAAATTTCCTTTGTAATGTTTTCCATTTCCATGTAAGTTTCTTTTTTGTATCTTTATGTTCTTAATCAACATCATTCACTTATATATTTTCCATTTCTTTTATTAAAACATTATTATCACAAAGCACAGTGACATCTCTGTGTTGTTGTGAATTAGTTCACACATAGGTGTGAATTTCATTCACACACACGGAGGAGTGCTCGTTATTTCCGCGGTTTTAATTTCTTCAATCCAATTCTTGTTAGCCATCTTCCGCCCACCATTGAGAGTATACCATCAATGGAGGGCTAAAACCTTAATGGGATGATCTTAGGAGGATGCAAAGGCTGGATTGAATGTTATTTTATGAACGAATTGTTGTTAATTGGATAATTAATTTAAGACATCCATTCTTCAATTATTTCTACTATTCATCTTTACTGTGTTTGAAAAAACTAAATTAAATTACTAAATGACCATATACCTTGGGGAGATCATGAATATGATTCTCTAAGTGTATACGGGATTAGTAATTGTGTTTAGTAAGCACCAAACCAGAAAATGATGAATGTAATGTTATTTTTAAAGAATGGATTCATCAAAAATTCATAAAACCAAAATTGTCTAATGAAGTAAAATTCATTCAATCCAACCTGAGCATAATCCTAAGATCAACCCATTTCCATTTAATTGAATTCACTTAGGTTTATTAGTGTTCTTTAAAAACCATCCAAAATCAAATCCAAAGTCGGCCACTTCATAGCCCATCCTTCACACAATCATAACGTCCCAAGGTTATTTCTTCGGTCCCTGTGGATTCGACCCCTACATGTACTACATCGATCGCTTTTACCAGTAGGGTAAATTTGGGCACAACCAAATTTTGGCGCCGTTGCTGGGGATCGAAGTAAGTCACCTTAGAACAACTTTCTATTCTCACCTAACTTCTCTTTTCTCACCTATATTTCTCTTTTATTTTCCCCTTTCTATTTTCGTGCGCCCAAAAAATCCATATCCAAATTTCATTCAACTCCAATGGAGTATCATCAACAATATCCCTTCACAAACTCAAGATGGAATCAGTTTGAATATCCACATTGGGAATCACCAACCTTTTTTAATCAACCTTTGAATGAATACCCCACACCCGATAACTTGAACGAAATTTGTAATGATGAATGTTTAAAAGATCAATTTCCATACCTATCAAGAATGATTGAAAAGATGAATAATGAGGAATTCCATGATGTACAATTATCTATCAATCCTAATCCTGAATCAATTCTTCAAAAATTGTGTGAACAAATGGAAAAAATGAATTCAGAGGTATCAAGTTTTAGACTAGAACTACAAAACAATAAAACTTGTGTGGACCCCATTCCCACTCAAACCATACCTTCCTCAATATTTATAGAAGAATCTGGTAACACAAAAACCCCTCATCCATTTATTGAAGAACCAACCTTAGGATTTGAGATAATTGGAGAGGATCGTGGAGTTTTTAAAGGGTCTTTAAATCCAGAGAAAATTAATTTTTCGGATTCAAAAGAGGAAAATTTGACATCATGGATTGGGTTTCCTGAATATAACTTCATTAATGATTTTTTAAAAACACTAATCACTGAAAGATTGGGATAAATACCAAACATTGATCCCATACACACTTCTGATATTCAACTGGACAATTTTCAGGATGAATCTTATTTTCAAAATGAACCAATTCTTTTTAAATTTTTTGGAGAAGAAACTGACTTTCATTCAAATTTCCAATCTTCATTAGGAAATTGCAGTCAACCAAAACTCAAAATCATTATTCTTCATTCCCCACACAAGAATTACATCATAGGTGATACCCACGACCATAATTTATTCATTCATTCTTCTCATGAAAGCAATAATGTTAGATTGAACCTTGACGTATTAGGCAAGAAAAAAAATGCAACTAGATCATCCATTTCTGACATTCCTTGTATCTTCAGATTTATTTTAGAACATGGATTTATAAAAGTAAAATATTCTAAAAAAATAATCAATCCCAATCTTATTAAAGTGGAAAAAGATGGGTTAATTAAAATGCTGAAAGTTGGAATTGGATAAGTTGGGGGGTAAAAGTCGAGCCAACGACGTTAAACAAAAGCGCTGCATGGGAGGCAACCCATGGTTTTCATGTTTTCGAATCATTTTGAATCATTTTATTTTTCATATAATAAATTACCTTAAGCTGTTGACCTGTTCTTCTTTTATGAGTAAGGATGTGTATGAAAGGGGAGCGCCATATTCATCCGTGTCACGTGGCTTGATCTCTGAGTAATACCTTACCCAGAAAATATAAAGACGACAATGTATCATCAGTTTATTTTGTTTTGTTTTATTTTTATGTTTTTATAGGTTAAAAAAATAAAAGGACATATTGTAAGTCATATAGAGAATCCATTCACCACCATCCAAGCCGCTGAGACTCAAATCCAGGAGTGAAGGGAGACTGTGGCACACACTATCATCATCAACTACCAGGTGACTTCATTCCATGATTATCATTTACCCTTTGAAATCCTCCACCCCCCTTCTAACTTTTCTATTCTTTAAACACTGGGGATAGTGTCATTCTAAGTTGGGGGGTGATAAAAAATGATTTTTTTTATTTTGTGAATAAAAACATGCATGAAAAGAAAAATTCCATTAACCTTGAACATGATAACACACATTGAAAAATCTAAAATTGGATATCAAATAAATTTTGCATGCCTTGATTCTGATTTTAATGCAAGTATAAGTTCATGAGAATAGTTTTTGGAAAGTGCGGTTGTCCGATGTGATTTTTCAATGTTTACATTTTCATCATCTTAATAAAAATTCCACAATGCACGTCTACAGGATTTTGGGTGTAAATTTGAGTTCTCGGGTCCCTTTCATTATAGCATAGGGTTCTGGGGTCACTTTTAGTTTAATTTGAGTATCAAAAAAAAAACAAAAAAAAACAACAACAAAAAAACAAAAAAAATGACCACATAGAGAAATGTTTTGTTCAATATGCGTGGCGTCCAACACTTGGGGATTGTGACTCCATAGTTGTCTTGCCCAGAGTTAGGCTTTATATCTCTATTGTAGAGCATGAAATTGACAATATGTGTGGTGTCCGACACTTGGGGATCGTGACTCTATAGTTGTCTTGCCCAGAGTTAGTCTTTTCATATCTATTGTGGTTAAAAAAATAAAATAAAATAAAATAAAAAAAAGGATACTCATCTTAAGGTTTAATGTGATTCCCACCTAGCGCTTCCATTTTTTCCCCTTGAACAATAAAATGGGCCCCATATCTTTTATGATGCACAATACATTATCATGCTTAATTGGAATTGGATGAAATGTGGCGATGAATTTGAACAAAGGAATGGGATTGGGCTTGGGATATGCTTATGGACCTAGCTTGTTTTAAATGATTTTGATGGGTTCCATAATTTTTTTTGGTATTAGGTCTTTGGGTGAGCAATGTGTATTTAAATGTTTTTGGAAAAGGGGATTTGAATTTCATATTTGTAATATATTTTGCTCGGGACTAGAAAAAATCAAGTTGGGGGGTGTGATTAGTCACTGAAAGTGGCTAATATTAATTGTTAATATCTTTATATTCATTGTTTCAAAGTCCATAAACATTGTTTTTAGTGCATTACATAAATAGAACTTCATTTCTCATAAAAAATGCAATTCATGTTTAAAATGAAAATTTAGGCCCAATCATTCATTTGTTTTTGGACAATATTATATTCATTTTCTGAATTTTAAATTTTTGGATATGATTGATCACTTTGTTCGGAACATTTTATCTTTTAGGTCTGCTGGATGAATCCCAAAGGAAGATGGATAATTTTGCGCATGAAGGCAGAAACTTGCTGGAAAAAGCATAATGGGCCTAAGGCCCATCAAACAAATGTGGGGCCCAGAAACCAAGCCCAATGATGCTCAAATTTATACAGTAGAAAGATAAAAATATGAGGATCATTTTATTCAACTATGGTCGGAGCTAATTCTGATGTTTTCCTGATGATAAAGGGATCTGAAGTTGATATTTAAATGGTGGACTCGTCATTAATGCACAAAAATACATCCCACCATTTCGACCATAACATAAAAATGGATGTGCCAAATTTACTTAAAGTTTGAGAGCTTCTATAAGACACATTAGCGAAGACATTTCTCTTCTACAACCCCTTTGGATTCGGCATTCTTCAATTTCGAATTCACACGTCAATATGGTAGACGAATCTGGACAGTTTTCCGGGTCAAATTCAAAACATCAATTTCCTTTTGATTATTCACCCTCCATTTGACTCTATTAATTGTTGGGGGGTCAATTAATTGTTGGGGGATGTACCTAAGGACCCTAATATTCCTATATAAGGAGCTATTGGTGAAGGTAATGGTGGTGGATATTTTTCATATCATCTTTTGTTTCTTGTTTCATTGTAAGGTTATGCTTCCAAATTTCCTTTGTAATGTTTTCCATTTCCATGTAAGTTTCTTTTTTGTATCTTTATGTTCTTAATCAACTTCATTCACTTCTATATTTTCCATTTATTTTATTAAAACTTTATTATCAAAAAGAATAGTGATATCTTTGTGTTTTTGTGAATTAGTTCACACATAGGTGTGAATTTCATTCACACACACGGAGGAGTGCTCGTTATTTCAGCAGTTTTAATTTCTTCAATCCAATTCTTATTAGCCATCTTCCTCCCACCATTGAGATTATACCATCATTGGAGGGATAAAACCTTAATGGTGTGATCTTAGGAGGATGCAAAGGCTGGATTGAATGTTATTTTATGAACGAATTGTTGTTAATTGGATAATTAATTTAAGACATCCATTCTTCAATTATTTCTACTATTCATCTTTACTGTGTTTGAGCAAACTAAATTAAATTACTAAATGACCATATACCTCGGGGAGATCATGAATTTGATTCTCTAAGTGTATAAGGGATTAGTAATTGTGTTTAGTAAGCACCAGACCAGAAAATGATGAATGTAATGATATTTTTGAAGAATGGATTCATCAAAAATTAATAAAACCAAAATTGTCTAATGAAGTAAAATTCATTCAATCCAACATGAGCATAATTCTATGATCAACACATTTCCATTTAATTGAATTCACTTAGGTTTATTAGTGTTCTTTAAAAACCATCCAAAATCAAATCCAAAGTTGGCCACTTCATAGCCCATCCTTCACACAATCATAACGTCTCAAGGTTATTTCTTCGGTCCCTGTGGATTCGACCCCTACATGTACTACATCGATAGCTTTTACCAGTAGGGTAAATTTGGGAGCAACCAATAACATCATTAGTGGATATCACATTCTTCTTTCTTGTCCATTTAATTTTTATCTTTTACATTTTAGGGTATTTCTTGGAACCACATTAGAATAATCTATCCATGATAACCATGAGTTCCATATTGGAATACTTATTCATCATTAGTGTAATCTCTTTTACCTATTCTTCCACCTTTCCTACAGATGGTATAACCTATTACCAATGCTTCTATATTTGATATAGTTATTGTGAGTGTCTAGATATTGGTTCTCGATACACCATTCACTCTGCCTTTTTATCATTCTCTAATATGTTGGACCCTTTTTATAGTCTGACAAAACATTATCTAGGATAAACACTTTATCTATATTCTATAAAAGTGGAGTGTATCAGTATTGCATCATTAACCCTCCATGAATGCTAAATATTACAATACCTTACCATGTGAATGAGGTTATAATGAAGAAATAATTTACCATAAAAATAATACCTTAGGTGGTTTCTCCTTAAATGAGATACATGAATAATTAGAATTACCCCCTCATCCATAGGCATGTTAGATTTGAATATGATGGCCCCAATATTCTCAATCCACCCATAATAGTATCACTTTGGTGAATTTATTTTTTATGGATCACATCATTGAGGATTATAATTTTACTTATGTTTTCATAAAAATATCAAATCAAGACTCTTTCTTCCTATTTATTGTACCTTTATAGGGATATTGATCTTTTTATTTGTGGTTTTATCCTCTCAGTAAGTTCTCAAATATTCCGTTAGTTATTATTTCATTTATTATCGATGTTCTTCAAACATAAATCTACATAAATTATGGTGTGTAATATTTATTCATTTAGAGTTTGAGTTGAATTATTCATTCCTTCAACTCCTTTTAAAATAGTATTTACTTCAAAATGTATTGGAAAATATCATCAATAATTCCTCTTTATTCCTTGTTTTTGTTCCCATTCATTTATGGATCAAATTTTGGCCCAAGTATTCTCTATTCAACATTTAATTTTCCATGGATATATTACCAATAATGTAATAATACACATAAAAAATGACTTACAATTAGTCCACCTTCTCTTTTAAGGTTGTTATCTTCTCTTGTTCATAGCATGAACATCTAAGAGAATAAAAAGTTTACATTGTTTTCTCTTCTCCATTCAAATCACATCCTATTTTTAGTTGATTGTTTATGTAAATAAAACCTCATCTTTTCTCCAAACTAGATTTATAATCAAATACATCAAGATGTTAAGAAATTACCTTGGATGTAGAATACAACATTTAGGATTAATACCTCTTATTTATCTTCTTCATTCTTTTTGGAATAAGTTAGTCATCATCAATCATTATATATAGTTATTACACCATCATACACATATCCCTAGAGAACATTCCATTAGAAATATATTTGTAAATGTTTTCTTTGAACATATCATTTAATTTATTTTTCTTCAAGGCATCAATATCAAAGTTTCTTAAATCTATTTCCATGATTACTCTATATCTACTATATTACATAATTTATTCCTTCAAAAATTATCATGGAACACCAAGTGATTATTCCATATTATAAATTAACACCTATTTCCATTTGTCAAATTTTGTTCCATTAAAAACATAAGCCTTTACTATGGATTCCATTTCTGATAAAAAATTTATATAAAGTAAGAGTATTAATAAATTAAAGAAAATTGAACCTACCCTCTGATACCAATTTTTGGTCCCATATTATATTATTTATATGATATTAATTTAAGAGTATGGAGAGGTGAATTAGGCTATGCAAAAAAAATCCAACTAAAAATATTTATCTTTAATTTTTTACTTGACTTATAATTATCTTGTACACTTTAAGTTGAGGGTCACATGTTATTTCATTTTACCAATTATAATTTATATTGTTTGATCTGTTTTGGTGTTCATTCTTAAATAAAATAAGGTCAAAATTATTTACTTGGTTCACCCTCCCTAGGAAATGCCAATGGAGCATTTATAAAAAATATATCATGCAAAAAAATAACTATTAAGATACCTTCTTCTCACAGGGGTCACTCCCCATATAATGTTTAGGGGATAGCTCACTAATTTCCATGGGTTACTCCCTTGATTGTCCTTTAAGATTCTAACTTCCACTGTAAAGGATCAATTCCACAATTTTTATGGACATGAAGGTCCCTTATCTTCAATAACATTCATATAATTCATCCTCTAATGTAGATAGATATTTTTTTGACATCCACTTTGGATTATCCATAGCAATTTGTGAAAAAAATATTTATGCATTCCCTATTATGCACATTATAAATAATGTATCAAATATATTCTGTACAACGAATCATTGATCATTCCTCATCATCTTAGAAATACCTTCTATGGTTGATGTATTCTTTCAACCCTCACCTGAAACTCTTCTTCTTTATGATATGAATGAGAAATATGCACAATTATCTCTCCCTATCTACACTATTGGAGTTGGTTCCATAGAACAAACTTATGTGTAATTTATGATAATATGTATTCATAATTTTGAATTTTAATAAACTCTTTATCATCTCATGATTGTACCTATGTATAAAATAGCATGTGATAATGTCATAAGAGTAATTATCTCTCTAAAAGGTCATAGTAGTTCCCTACTATAAAGACACTTGAAATTTATACAACACTATTTGTAAATATATATTCTATATCTAGATTATATAATTTGAGGGACACAAATGATTAAGGATATCAATGGTGGAGACTCATAGGAATTTTAGTAAACTTCTCATGGGGCATGCACTTGGTAATATTCATTATAGGATATTATGAGAATGATACCCGCAAGAAAGAAGTCCCCATTTATATGTGTCATTGGGTATTAATATTCAGGAATGTGTGTATTGATCCTTAGACATAAATATTATTGTTAGTGAATATTATAAGTCACGTACTTTGATATATTAATGAAAACTGTGATGACATATGTTCATGGAAAGGTAGGATGCATTGGGTGCATCCATAGTAATAATGCATTAATGAATAATGTGATAAAGGATTTGTACATTTTTTATTTAATATCAGTTGGTATGTTAGGATATTTTATGGAAATGATAAAGACAAAATAAATCCTTGGCCATGGTGTTCAATAGAAAAGTTTGATTTTTTAATAGTAAAATAATGGTATGTCGAGCACATAGATTGATTACACCATCATGCAACCTTCTGGATTATTGATATCATGATAAAATGATTATATTACATAGTAATAATTTTTATGATGTGTTATGTCTTTGTGACATTAAATTCTTTCTCTATGGGTGCCTTGGAATGTCTCTAGATTCTAACCTTGGACTTTAGGCTACTTCACTGAAGGCCAGTAAGAAAGAGGCCTAGAGGGTCACATAATAAGTGTATTGATAATCTTAGTTAAATAATATAGTATTATTTATTAGTTAAAAAATTGAACAAATATTATTCGTTTACAAGGTTTAATAATTATTCATGTTTTCTTGGTTGCATATATTCAATCAAATGTTATTCCGGAGAATATAAAGTGAGCATAATTTTTAAGAATTAATTTTTATATTTAGTGAATATACAATTTATCTATTTATAAGAGAATAATTTAGTAATATTTATTTATTAAATAACTACACATTATTCAGGGACCTATAAATATTTTGGAGGAAAGAAGGACTATGTTTTTTAGGGATGATGAGAAATATTATATATTAATTATTATTTTATTAAATAATATTTAATTTAATTCACAATTTTAGCACATGTCAAGGAAATAATAATAATAATAATATTGCATACATGTGGTTTCACAAGGGATTAAATAAATATTAAATGCAACTTGTGAAAATTGTTATTTCTAAACCCTAGTAGTATTTAAATCCTAATATATTATTTTTTAGAAGAGTAAATTTTTGGGTTGTGCACAACGACATCCAGAGAGAATCCTCTCAAGCCCTATTGAGCTCCCTCTCCAAGAGTGCTACCAAGAACAATGAGAAATATTCCCCAACCTCCCACACTATAGTCTAGTGAGATTGTGGAGAATTATTTTTAAGTGATTATGAATGTGATCAAAGGAAAATGGATCAAGCGATATGTTCTTTCATGTTAGAACCAATAAATTGTTACGGAAACATTAATAGATTTTTAAAACACATATAGGTCACCACTATAGGGAATATTCTCTTGATTTTAATAACCTAATGACCATACGACATAGATATATTGTTAAATCCATCAATGAAGAAATAATTCATAAAAGGTAATCCTTTAATTGATTAAATTTATTATAAATAATATGAGATGACCTTGTGCTTGGTTCCATCATTCTATCCCTTTCCTTTTTTACTTTGATTAGATTCCATTGATAATGGAATTCATTATCATATATATCAGGAATTTATCATTGATCAGTAAAAAAATAAAATATGGGAGAAACCCATCACATGATTCCACTGAACCCATAACCATAATGTGTTATGAGAGTGGTCATGTAATTATTTATAATTATTTAAAATATCCTTGATTGATGTAATTATTTTTCATTTAGATTAAAATTAAATTTTATTCATTATTTAATATGAATTGTGAGATATTCATCCTCCTCTTTTGTTTCTCATAGATATAATCCAATCAATTAATTTTATGAATGAAATAAAATCAAATATCACATATGAAGATTCTAATGATTCTGAATAGATAACACAAGAGTACACGTCATGTAATTTAAGTTACACGTCGTGTACTAGTGTTCAATTCAATAGGAATTAATTCAAAATTAATTCAAACTATGGGATCTGAATTCATAGAGTACATTTAATTTATTACACCATGTAGTGACAAGGCCAGCCTAGTGAATAATCATCCAGAGTATATGAATTGTTTCCCACAAACACAGGATGTAGTCCATTAAGTCACACATAGGTCATGTATTTTCATACACGACCTACCTGAATGGTGACTATGTAACACAAAGAACACAAGCTGTGTGACCCTTGTACACATAATGTACTAAAATGTTTACATGTCATGCTTTACACGATGATTCCTTAGGTGTGTGCCTCATATAGACAGTGAGAGACGTAAATGTCATGTATCTCACTTGTACACACTATGTACATATAACAAATTACACTGAATGAATGTTAATTTATTATCCTATGTAATCCTTATTGCCATGTGATTCTGTGGATTCATTATGTTAATAGGATATGGAATGTGATGATTTTAAATATATACACAGAAACACACAACCACAAACACCAACACAAATATATATATATAATTGTTTGATTAATTTATACATAATGTTCAGATCTACATTTCATGTTTGAGTTGTATTATAGTTATTACTCTACGTGCATTAAAGAGTAAAACATGATAGAAAAATCATGTAATTAATTTAATCATTATATTTATCATACACAACATGAAATTACATGATAAGTTCTTTATTTAATATTTCACAAGAGTAAACAATTGTTGACACCACAAAATTCATTTCATGCACATTGTCGTATAATTCATGATGTGACACTCACTTAGACATAAAATGACAAGTTTGAGTAAACATGTGTCTTCATGCTAGAATAAGATTAAGGATGTATTTCTAAGTTCTAAAATACTACTCCATAATGAGGGATAATTGGAATTAACCCCCCCTCTAAGATTAGGCTATGAATTTCCGTGATCGCTGACAAAAGAGAGACTATTTAATAAAATTAAAATTTCATGTTTATTTCAAGAACACATGGATTATTCACCCTAAAAAAATTTATATCCCTTTTAAATATTCTATTTGACTGGTCACATAGACCAATATGACTCATGGATGAAAATTTATGGCTTTTGGAAGTTGAATTTTTTTTAAAGGAATTTGTATCACAGCTCAGGTCCACCTACACGAACAACCTGCACAAACAGCCTGCACGAACACCATGTACATTAGCTTGCATAGACAGCCTATATGGATATCCTACATGGTGTATCTCCCTCACCCAGGGTTCCATATTTTTCTATAAATAAAAACATTAGGCTTTTCATTTGTATGACTAAAAGGATGAAAATTCTTGAAGGACTTTCGATACTTTGATCACCCTAGTCCTTTGCTCAAGACCTCCATGAACTTCTAGAAAATATTCCAAAATCTAAAGAATAAGTAATTAAATGAAGATAAGGAAGAAAATTCCTTATAGAGTTTAAAATAAATAAAACCTATGTGAGGCACTCTCTCTACTATGGTTCAAGAATAGTAGCACGAGGTCCCCGTCTTCAAATAAGGACCTGCATGAGCCATTTTTAGGAACACATGTGGAGACCATTGATGGATTGAGAAAGGTATCACCAAAGTGTATTATACAAGTTATTAAGTATTAAAAGGTACCATAACCATGCCAAGGCCTACTTACATGGACCCATTGGTTTACCCTAGGCTTCCAATGTGAGCCTTTAATCAGTAATTCTTCAAAGGTGCCCATGTAAGGGCCTCTCCTAATTTGGATACGTTGTCTGAAAGGGACCAAGAAGAAACCTCCACCAAAGCCTACAGATTTTAAATACTATGGATAGGTTAACACTAATGTGTATCCCATTTAGATTTTTTTTCTTACGATCAAAGTTTTCCTCCACTTGTCTAACCATGCAGTTAGGATCCATGGGGTGTATGTGGATCTGTATCCCCATTGTCATGAAGACCCTGAACTTGGAAATAGTGTTGGGAATTTCCTAGAATTAGGATCTAGGGTTAAGAACATTTCTTACCCTTGTAATCTCTTAAACCAAGAGCCATCATTTCTATGAAGGTAGGGTGAAGATCATTCTTTCATTCCATTGTGGCATGGAATGAAAACCTTTCCCTTAATAAAGGCCCAATTTCAAGGAATCCCTCCAAGAGTAATCCCTTATCCTTTCATTAAAGGATGTTACACACTTACTACTATCATCCTTATTGACAATGGGATAAAGATGGTATGGGCATAGAAGTCCTCTCCTATATCTTCCATACCCTCCGCCTCTTCCACCAATAGAGGATAAAAAGTATGGTTTCCCAGATCTTCTGCTTCCTCTTTGTCAATCATTAAAAAATGGATGACCATGAATCATGTGGACAAAATATATATTCATGACCATGTAATACTCACCATATGATGCATGTTTTTTATAGGGGATCTTCCATTAAACATTCTTATTTCCTTTCTTCATAGTGCCATCAAATTTGTGGTTCCTCAAGGCCTTCTATCCAAACCCAGGGAAAAGAAAATTGGGAAGATTAATGGATCTTCCATTTCTTATTTTCTCTCACCTAGATTACGACTCATATAGAATTAGAGGTTAACAATGGTCCTAAAATCCACATGATCCCAAGCCTTTTAGGTGTCATTCCATGTGCAAGACCCAACCCAAATCTGGGCCTCCTACTTGTTATGATCCCCAACTTTTCACCAACTTGTGCATCCCCAATAGGATTAATCCCTAAACCAAGTTAATCTATGGGAATCCTTATCATGAGTAATCCCCAAGAATAACCCAAATTCAATAAGAAGACCTTATTGTGTAGGTCCTAACCATATTTGGAACTACAGGAAATATAATTCCAACTATAATTAGGATGTGTAGGATTCCTACCTTAGGACTGATTCAATGTCCCTCCTCCATATATGTGAGCCTCGAACAAGCCTCCATATCACTATGAGATAAAAAATCACCCATCTCCCACTTTCTATAGGGAATAATTCTAAAAAAAAGCTTATACTTAATCCTCTCAAAGGGACACTCTCCCCTGTGAGACTAACTGAACAAAATGGGATATGATTTCCATCCAAATGGGATACATAAGAAGCCTCCATGAAGTTCTAACCCAACACCCCAAATAAATCATATTCCCTCTATGCCACATTACTAGTAGGGTCTAGTTGAACTTAGTAATTCATATCCCTTCCAGTTTCCCTAGGCTACTTCAGCATAAGTCCCACACAAAACCTTTACTAGGAACCCCTCACCTTGACGTCCTTTCCATAGAATGATAAGATATATAGTTTGGTCCTTATCACATGACCTTAAATGGTAAGATGTTCCCCATTATGTGGAATCTAACTACATGGGGATTGATTCATTTCAGGAGGATATGTAGGAATCCTATCACATGTGTTCAATCACAACATTAAATCAACTCCCATCTCCCTAGATATTGATACACTCTAGAGGGCCATACTGTGTGGCTAGAAAACATGTAGCATCGTAATAACGAGAAAAGAATCTATAATTAGTACCAAAAGGGATACCATTAATAGAGAACCTTATATACTTAATGATTTATCCATGGGTGGATAACCTATGATACATAGAGATGATCCTAAGTTCCATACATGATAATAATTGATTGTTAATTCAATGGTGACCTTCTTCATACTTGGTAATTAATGATGTATTCATGAACATATCGTAAATTTATATGAGATTCCCATTGTAAGAAATAATTCCCCCAAAAAGGATGTGATAAGCTCGACCTCCCATAATCTCACATAATGTGAGTTCTTAAGAATCATTGGCCAAATTTTCCAATGATTAGTTGCCTTTGGAATGTAGGTCGCCAAGGATGAGGAATCGTAGGGTGTTTTAAATTCCATAAAAAATCCTGTTGGATATTTTTTAGAGATAGTGAACCGTATGTTAATGGTTTAATAAGGCCAAACCCCCCAAAATAGACCATTGGAATGACATGAATATCTATGGGGATGAAAAAAAAAATGGTGAACCCAATGTGAATACTTAACCATGAAGATAATTTCACCCATCTTCCTGACCCACTTCTCTCTTAAAATAAAATAGGGATGGAAAAAAATAAATCATGCATGTGTTCACGCAAATAATATTATTATTTATTGTGTTTCACTTGTTTGTGTTTTTCAATTTCTAGGAAATTATTTCCAAGAACACCCTTTAATAGAATGATGTACTTCAATCTTTCACCAATACACACCCTAGCTACATAGTGGTTCTTCATCCTAGAAAAGGATGCCATCACCAATTTAATGTATTCAATGTTGGGTCTCTAAAAAACTATTCTAGGAGTACCATTAGAATGGAACAATACTGACCATGGATGCTACTCCATAGGACCTCCATCTCACCAAGCCCCACCAATTGTTCCGTCAATGATGACTGGTTGTCTGTAAGCATACAACACCGACCACTATCTTCAACTGTTTTGGGATCTTGTACCCAGAATGAAACAAATCATATCTATATTATTTTGTGGAGCTGGATTAATGGGACACATACAACCTCATACAAAAGATAGAGGGGTTATTCTCAAGGGCTCATGCCAACAATTTCTAATGCTAATGTCACATATTAGTAAGCCCTAATCATGAAGAGTTTTCCATCCTCAGCCAATCAGATCAGGTCATCCAGAATTGGGAATGAATGACGACCCACCAAGGGAAGTGACCAGTTAACAAGAAGTAGTTCCATACCACTATTCTCTCCAAAGAATCCCATCAATCCAGTTTGGAGGACAAATGAGAGTGGTAACATACACCCATCAACCTTAATTCATCCATACAGAAGACTCACTTGGCAGAATCCAAAAAATAACACCATTCCAATTTGGTGGCATTTAGCGAGTAGGAACATACACCTACATGAGTTTACAAAAATTTCAAAAAAACTCATCTCGATGCAACCAAATAGGACCACCAACAAAGTGTGACTACCATTCATAAGATGTCAAAAACACCTACCTCTATTCATTAAACCTACTAACAGTTTCTTCTAGAAGCACTTGGAGAAGTCAGTTTGAAAGTCCCAACATTGAATAGTGAAATACTCGACTCTCTTCCCTCATAAATAATAATAATAAATATCTATAGAATGTGATGGGATAATAGGGGAAAGTATATACACATTCTCTAAAAAATGGGAATATATCCGTACTCCAGTCACTAAGGTCTCCAATCTTATCCTGACAATGGTGAAAGGGAATACAAAAATTCCTTCCCATAACCTAAAGACCAAATAGGGAATCATTACGAAGAAAAAAATAGTTTTATAGGGATAGACACACAAATTCATCTCTAAAAATGGGGTGGCTCACTGGAATATCACCTCAGAGTAGACACGCACGTCTTCTCTCATCTAGGAGGTTCATGGGGGAAAATACCCTGTGATATATGGATAACCGGATAGATAATATACACCTGCACCAATTGAAGGCAATAATCATATCCCAACAACCACTCCAGGGTAGGAACACATTATTTCCAATGAAATCCACTTCCACTAGCATGTCACCCCAGTAACTTCCATAAATTCATCTAGAAAATATCATCACCAAAATAACTAGAAAATAAAGACTCAATCTATGATCCCACTTTACTTAATGCAAGTGTTCTTGAATCCATCAGAAGATTATCTATGATAGATCAAGATCATATTCTTCCGTTACTAAATTATGGGAGCAGTAGGAGTACTTTTGAAGGTCCTATCCATACACTTCATCATGAATGATTTCTTCATGAATATAATATAATCAATACCGAGATCCCATATCTTGATGAGAGTCACATTATCCCTACGCCTGACTAGATGATCCAAGAGAAAGAGAGTTCACCCCTTCCTATAAAACACCATGATGATCTTCCCCATCATGAAACTCACATTGAATGTTTTATCTAATAAAGTATTTCACCTTTCTAAGAGAATCCCCCAATTGGAAATTTAGTGGGGATAAACCACTCCTATCATGAGGAACATGAAAAAACAAGTCCAATTATGTCTGATGAATTCCCATTAATAGGAGAAATACTTTCTCAAATAGAAGACTGCCCAAGGAGATGATCATTCTCAGAACCACCCTTGGGACACCTAGCTTCCAATACAACTGAAGATGTCCCTAAAAATATTGTCACTTATGAAAAAGTGGAAAGAATGTGTACACTCTAGTAAGACCAGGTAGAAGATATTCTTTGAAAAGATGAATTTGACATGATAAATATGAGGAAATAATCAGATAAAAAACAAACCCTTCATGTTCTAGCCTTTATCCACCCCTTAATATTGCATTCCAATGGAATTGTTAGATATTTTGTGCATGACATCCACCTCAACTTATTGAAAACTCCTTTTCACTTGAGAGTGAAGGTATTACCTTATGATGAGTACCAACATCACATAGCGGTAAAATAAGTGATGGAATTACACATTGACTTAGTGTCTCTCATAGATATATAGAATGAAGGGAAATAGAAAGTATCCCTTCAATGCACATGCCTCAGTGCATTAAAAATATTGCAATATATGATCATAGATTCCCCATACGATGTTCATACTAGAGGATGAGGTGAACACAGAGTGATGCATTGAAACACTCTCTATAAAAAGAAAATCCCAACCAAAGTGGTATCATTAAATTTCATAACATTTGGCCGTCTTCAGAAAATCGACCCTATTCACAACCATAGAGGCGATCATCAAAAATAGGCCCTGACTAACTCTCATTGATGTTGGGCCATAAGATAGTATACTATTGATAAAATATTGAATCATACATCTAAAACAATCGATTAAGCCTTCAATTTATGTGAAGTCATCTTTTAGATAGTATAGATGTCAAAATAGAACAACAGTCTTCAAAAAAGGTTGATTCACATGCATAATGAATGATACACGCAACCAATGTTTGGATGAAAATCTATAAAATTATAAGGGTGTCCATGATAGTTGAAGATATGATAGTATATAAGAAACAAAATTCCCCAAGGATGAAGGATTTTTTAACCCAACCCTCAAGGACGGCGAATCATGACTGAAGAGTTGTGAAAGTAGAGCCGGAACAGTCACAAAACTCAAGGATGGTGGATTTTTTTGTTTAATAGCCTCATTAATTGTAGATATGTGTCTTATCATAATTAAGGGAAATGTCAGAGGGTGAATCCCTCTATTTATTCCATCTCATGATTTGGCATCCTTATTAGGAACACGATTGACTGAACTAACTACACATCCCATTAGAATTACGATTCTCCGAACAACTCCTAAAGAATCTGTATAAGAGAGGACAAGGCCTCATGGAAGGCTTAGAATGTGAAAAACCCATAGTGGCATTGATAAATAGCCTATGATGAATTATAAATTATTGAATTTCATCAATACCACCCTTGGTAATCCTTCTGAACATGAGGATAATTTAGAATAGTTAGTGGAAGAAGTTATGGCTCATAATGTGGTCCACACCGAAACAATTGATGAAGGTGTGCTTACCCCGAACCAGAGACTTTACCTGAAGCTGGGAATTCCCTCAAAAAATACATCATTAAGTCCTTGAAAGTAATCCAACAAAAAACTGTAAGGGTCATATTTTTTCTCAACGCCCTCCTGAGGAGGTTCAACCCATTTCTCTTGAGGAAAGATTTCCTAAACAAGAGGAAGAAATGAAATAATTGGGGATACTCAATAGAGAACTAGTCCGAGGAAGCTTTCCAACTTGAAATACACCATAAAAAGATCCTAAACTCACACCGCAATTTAGATTACCTTAACAAAGTGCATTCATTAAAACAAATGAAATAGATATGGAAGACCTAATCAATATATGATATCAATCATTGATATTCTTGGATTCTACAGTAACAAGTCAAGAATTTCCTCCATTGGGTAAACAGCCAGAACATGGCTAGGAATATCCTTATATAACTACCCATATGGGTACCCATGATATATAACAGTAGTACAACCACCTGTGGCCCTACCAATTATTGCACCAGTCCATACTCCAACCCAACCAGATGTTACTCAAGGGCTTATGAATGCTCTAGAGTCTCTCATGGCTCTATTGTAACCCATATAAAAATAGAGGGAACCAATTAAACTGGATTGGTATCCTTATGCCACAAAAAGGTATATCTGACCCTCCCCCACCAAACATTGGGAATCCAACATTTCCCATTATTATTGGATCGAAAGACCCATAAAAACAATTGATTCTTTTTGTCTCTCATTGTTATCCCAAAATGAGATCCCATAAAAATAAAGAGGTAGTAAAGATCAGGTGATTTGTGAAATAAAATTAGAGTACAACCTTTGTATAGTACATAATTTTTAGGCTTAGTCAATTATAGGGTGGGGGACCTTCATCAGAAGTTTCTCTTCAAGTTTACCACAATTCTACAGAAGACAACATTCTCTGATCTCAAAAATTGGAAACAATATGAGAATTAAAGGGTCTCATATTTCATTTCTTGTTTTAAATAATTGGCATACTCCTTAAAATCACCACTCCATCAAGATGAACTACTTCCCATATGTATAGAAAATCATCACGATAAGTTTTTCACACAATTGATTCTTGTGAATTATACAGGAGTGTTTTGAGACCTTTCCATGATTTCTAAAAAGGTAGATTACTCTATTGTAGAGACTAACATGAATTCCAATGTAATTCCACAAATTTAGGGATATAAAATATTAAAATTAGAGGCTACTATAGTTACACTTAAGAAGGCCCATATTTCCTCTCCTGCTCTATTGTCCAAACCATATCATATAGCTTCACCACCTGAGCATTAGAAACAATGCCTACCTGATCACTATAAAAAAATAGAACAAGAGAAAATAGTTTGACTGGATGAAAAATATGGTCTATTATTTATGAAATGAAAAATTCCTTGGCTAATTAATATCAGTATAGGAAAAAAAACATTATAAAGTTACCAAATTCTAGGAATCCTAGGCAAGAGGGTGATAATGATCTCCCAAATTATTTTCCTTACTATCAAGTAATGCGGCACAATATTCAAGAGTGTTTTTTTAAAATACCTCCTAAAAAAATGGTAGACTATGGAAACTGAATTTAAAAAACCACACATTCCTAGGTAGAATGTGTGTCTTCCAACAATCCAATGGAAGAGAATGAAATCAAAGAATTTAACAGTAAGTGTACGCAGAAGTTTGGTGATTGGATGGTCAAAAAATATCCAACCAACCTCATTCTATCATATAATAATATTTGCAACAACTGACTATGCCTCTATAAAAAAACCTCTACAACAAAGTGAAATTCATTGATTGACCTGTCCTCTAAAATCTAGTCCTCCAAATAGTGACATGGCCTGAAGGGTAAGAAGAAAGTGAAAGTATATGATCTCATTTCAAGGAAAAATTCAATGTTGAACTTAGTAGACATCATTCCATCATTCATAAAATCACAGCCACCACCCCAACAAATAATACAACCAGGGTCTACCAACCAGAAAAACTCTCCATTAGATGAGTAGTTGATCTTTATTTCCATTAAAAAAATTAACATAATGAACCATTATTATATGATGACTGTGATTATGAACCCAAATTCCCTAAAATTTATTAGGGAACTAAGGGTGTAGGCTCTCTAAATCATGGATACATGGGATATGTGGTCATACTAGGAATAACTACTTTAATCATTCTCTAGATCGAAGCATATATGCAGTTGCAATTTGAGGAAGATATATCTAGCAATATTAGTAAGAATAAGGAGTTTTCCACCTATATTACATGGTCTTCCCTAACATAATCATTCTTGAATATAGGTTAGAGTATATGTCATTGCCTGATCATCCTTGTTGCATAGTTAGACCTTTCTGGCCTAATCCCCCAAGAGTGAAATCCCCTTAAGCTCATATTCCAATGTCTGATTCATCTACATCAGAAACATATACCCCTAAAAAACCTGACAATTAACATCCCATTTCTTGGAAGCACATAAATTTGGACAAAGAATAAAATGTTTTGAAGAAATTATCCTTGGTATCGGATAAAATGTCAATCCTGGATAGCCTTAGTCTATCAAAATATCTCTATAAAGCACTTATCATGGCCTTATCAAGACCTCAAGAGTTTTAGGTCAAGGTTGTCGATTTTGAGGTATATCATGTAGATAATGATTCTATATAATGATACACAATCATATCTTTTATAAACCAAGATGATGAAGCCATCTCATTAGGAAAAATTAGTCCTTTTTATATATCTGCAATGATAAATAACATTTATATTCGACGAGCCTTCATTGAAAACAGATCAGGATTCAAACTTATTCAGGTCAGAACACTTCACCAATTAGGTTTTAATAAATCTCACTTTTCCACATCAACTCTAATGTTACAGGGTTATAACCACAATTAAAAAATCCTATTTGTGAGATCACACGTAGAACTCAATTTAGGGATCTTGTGTCTTCCTTAGAATTCATGGACATTCAGCATGAGACAACCTTCAACGTCCTACATGGAATACCTTTTCTACATCAACAAGTGACCATTCCTTAATCATTCCACCAATTCCTATCAATGGTCAAATTAGAAAATTGTACGGTGAAAAAGTCCTATTCAAATCCTATAAGTCCCAATAAATTAATGCAAGATTATACCATAAGGAAAACAATACATGGCTGATAATGTTTCCCAGATCATTTCCTCAAATGGCCTCATGACGATCCCAGCGAAACCCTTCAAGAATCACAATGAAAATTATGTTCTCCCCATCAAACAAATCAAAAATATGGGTCCAAAAGCGAGCACACAGTAAGTAACATTGGTAATGTTGATTGTGAAAACTAATCCTGACAACATTGGAGAAGATGTTATCTCTCCAAGAAATAGTGAAATAATGGGTGAAAATGACTTTACCCCATGAACTGGGCCTCAAAAATACATGTTCACTTAGCTTGGGTGGAATAATTTTTCATTACAATATGAGAAAATTAAGAGTCTCATTTTCAGTACTTCTTTTACCCTTTGCATCTCCAAAAATACCATGCACCATTAATTAATCGATAAATGATCGATTCATCTTCCATAAATTGAATTTTTGACTCCCATCCTTCAAATGAAGAAATTTATTCTTCAATTACCGCCTATGTAGAGAAAAATTATGTAAGGCATGCTGAATAGGTAGAAGAAAATGACCAATGGGATTCCCCTACAGTATTTGAGGAAGGCATCTCCACCACTATCAACGAGATCAAGGTGATAAATATGGGTACAAAAGAAGATCCACACCCCACATTGATTAGTGGGGATATGAATTATGAAGAACATGAAATTTACACTTTCTTAATGAAGAAAAACTAGGATTTGTTTTCATGGATTTACATAGAAATTCTAGGTATTGAGCCTATTGTGGCCACCCATCACTTGGATTTTTAGAAGACCACTGGGGGTATGATCAGGTATTCATAAAAACACACCCGCCTCCAAAATTGATGCTGAAGTGGAAAAATCTTGTGGTATGAATTAATCCAAGAGGAAAGATTTCCTAAATGGATAGCCAACATTATCCCAATGAAATAGAAAAATGGGTAGATCAGTGTTTTTATAGACTCTATACATCTCAACTGGCACTGTCTGAAAGATGACTTCCCATTTCCAATAACTGAACTCCTGATTGATATAATACCTAGTTATCAATACTTATTCTTCATGGATGGATGTTTAAGGAAAAAATAAATCTTGATGGTCTTAGAGGATGAATAATCCACCACCTTTAGAGCTCCCCAGGTAATATTCTACTATTGGGTAATGCACTTTGGTTTAAATACTGTCAGTTCCATATACTAACATTCCATGAATGGCATCTTCAAAGCCTTCTAGGGTTAGTGTATTGTATGTTATTTTGATGATTTTTTTTGTAAAATCGTGAAACGTTTCGGACCACATAGCTAACCTAGAGATTGTATTCAATAATCTACGATAACATATCTTGAAGATGAACTTCTTAAAATGATCTTTTTGGGTAACCTTAGGGATGTTTATCATCTTGGTTGTACACCATATGACATCGAAGTTGAACCTGATAAAAAAACCACAATTAAGATGTCACCTCATCAAAACCTTATATAGATGAAAGGAATCCATGGATACTTTTCTAACATCTGGTTCTTCATATCCAACCTTTTAGGCAATAATTTTCCCTTCACTAGATTGATAAATAAGGGGGTCACATTTCAATGGACCAATGACTTCCAGGAAGAATTTGATACCCTAAAAAAATTCTCTTGAGTCCATAAGTATTAATTATATTCATTGAGGTAGAGAAACTCATACTATATTTGAAAACCCTAGAATGATCACCAGCCACCTTCCTTATGCAAAAGAATGTTAGTGAGAATGAAAATAACATATATTATCCCTATTGAACTATGCCCGATGCTAAAACTCGATATTCAAAAATCTAGAAGAGAGGCTGAGAATTAATATTTTAGGTTTAGAAACTGATGAACTACCTGCATCACCATGAGTTTCATCTAGTCTCTTGAAATAAACCACTAAAATATATATTTATCCGTCCTATTTTGACATAATTTCTGGGATGATGGGTTGTTATTCAATAGTAATTTTATATAAAATTCATTACTCAATAAAAAAAATACTAGGTCTTTGTAGATTTTCATGTTGAATACTCATATGTAGAAGGAACACCGTTAAATACCAAAATTAGTAATGAAGATATATTTCTATTAAAGATGGTGTCCAAATGTGGGAAATTTAATTGGATGATTCATCTGGGAGCCCAACGTGGAATAGAATGAAAGATGCTATGCTCAACAAAGTTGGGTTAGGTATTGTGAGTTTTTTTTCTAGTGAGGATAGTTTTACCATAATCATTATTATTGTAAAGATTTTTTAATAATAATGAGGAAAAATATCAGCACCCTATTGCATTCTTACAATTGGTACTCTAAATACTAGTGGACCACTCAAAGGTGAAAGTAAATTCAGAGTTGGTGATCAAATAGATCAAAGGCAATTACACCATAAGAAAGGGAGAGTTAATACCCCTACTTGATTATTTAATAAGGTTAATGGAAGAATTACACTCAAAACCAACATTAAATCATATCCTGTGATGAAAAAACATCGAGGTAGATGCATTGGAAAATGAAGCTACTACTATGGAAGATCCATACTAGGATGAAACAGTCATAAGAATTTCCCTTCGCCTAATGGTATCACCCATTTTCTAATCTAGAATAGAGGAGATCAAAAAAGTCACCCCTATTCCTGAGCCGTATGGTACTACCATGGGATAAATTATTCCTATCCTAGAATACCACCAAAAGAAGTATTCCACTCAAAAGATTTGTGACAGATAAAATTTAGTGGAAGGAAATCAATTCCACTTCTTATGAGGCGAAAAATCACCAGAATGACCTCTACAATTGAGGACTTGATGGAATCCTTATCAGATGTATCGATGGAGAAAATAAATCAAATATTATTAAATAAGTACATGTGGGAGACTGTGGTGAAAAACATTCAATATATAGAATCCTTGATAAAATCTAAAGACTTTGATACTTATAACCATCAATGATGCATGATTACATAGAATTCAATAAGAAATGTAATTCCTTCCATGTATATGAAAACATCACCCATCAACCCCCAAAGTTTCTAAATACATCAAAATAATCCTGGAAATTTTCCCTATACAGAATGGATGTCCTGGGGTTATACCCTCCAGCTACAGTTAATCAGTTCAAATACATCTTAACTTCTACTAATTTATTCTCTAAATGGGTTAAATCAATACCCCTTAAAGAATTAAAGGCCAAAATCCTTGAATTATTTGTGAAATACAACATCATTACTATATTTTGTGTCCCTCATACCATACTAATGGAAAATGGAAACCGTTTCTATTCTAATGAGTTAGAGAAGCCATATTAAGAGTTCAAAATCAAATCCAACCATTCATCCCACTATCATGTAGTGGGTAACAGATATATAGAGGCCTTCAACATGACCTCGTAAAATATACTCCAGAAAACAATGGACAAAGATAAAAATTCCTTTCCGAACTAGCTATTTCATGCCTTATGGGGTTATTGGACTATGACCAGTACTACCACACGGGAAACCCCATACTCACTGGTATATGGAACAGAAGCAGTCCTACCCATCGAGGTCCGATTTTCATCTCTCAATGTTTGCATATATAGAAAGTTATTCATGGATGATCTACCCTAGAAACAACTGGATGAACTAGAATGACTCAATGAGAAAACAATGCATAATTTTTTATCACATGAATTTTGGTTAAAATAGAATATAATGGTAATTTAAAATGAAGTTCCTCATATGTTCATTCCTCCTAGTAAAATTGGTATTTTTCCTTAATACTCCAATAATAATAGGGAGGAATCCTCTGAATCTTGAATCGAAGTGCTAAGGACCTTACTCCATACATAAGGCCCATTTTAACAGGGCTTATTCCTTGATATCCATGGATGGATAAATCATTAGGATACCGACTAATGCTATGTTCCTAAAGAAATAATTCATGTAATCTTATTACAAACATCCAATTTTCAAGATGTTAAACTATGTGGCTAGTATTTGTTGCATTACCATAAAAAGAATGAAGTTATGCCAACACTAAATGACATTAATCTACACGACCTTACTATCTTTATTACATGATGATAAATTGAATGACATAAATTCTTAGTCATATGACCTAAAACTTCAAGACACCATTTTTCCACACTTCATGACATTAAACTACACAATTAACATCCCTCCCATTTGATATTAAGAAACACCTCAAACTCCATGAGTTGAAACACTCTTGGTAGCCTCTTTATTCACATGAATCTCCCACATATAAGCCCCACTTACATAATTACAACCCAATAATTACACTTGGGTCCCCATTTTGGGCATAAGCCCCAACACTATCACATCCATATCCTATGATAATAAACCGAACAATCCAATCCAGAACTTAATGTTTCATGATTCTTGTTCGAATGAGATATGCAGGGACACCCAGACTTTCTATCTTGGGCCCAACCACAACAAAGGAAATGAAAACCCCATTCATTTCTTTATGCATGAAGCATATCTACAAAGGAAACTTTTCCAAGGCTTATGGATTGATTACCATTACAAAAAATTTATAATGTTTCCTAAATATCATGTTTTGGGCCCATCCACCTTCTTGGAAAATATTACTTTCCTAATGCCCACATAAAATTATGATTGATTTGGGGATCAATATTTCAAGAACTACATGTGTCTTGGTTCACATTCTAATGGGATACATAGTGATGCTTGAATCTCCAATCTTGGGCATAACTATAGTCAAACTAATACCCACTCGCTGTGTATGGGTATGACCTACATAGGGAACCATTCAAGAACTACATGCGGCTTGATTATTACTTCAATAAGATACATAGGGACACCCAAATTTCTATCCATGGGCCCAGTTGCAACATTTTTTTTCTTTCACATCGGTTCATCTTTATCCTCATCCAATGACGTTAAACTACATAGGATTTCAAGAACTACGTATATAGCATCCCATCCTTTTCTTACATTAATATTCAATCATTTTAAAGATAAACAACATAATAGCATTACACATAGAGGATCCAAAGGTTTTGTTTCTTGGGAAAACTAGGACCATACATAACAAATACAACATCAATCAAAAACATTTATTTAATTTCTTCCTCTCTAGCTTCTTATTGACACTTGTACTCTCATTAGTACATGTAACCACCTGAGGATATACATCAAAAGAGGTGAGCTAGAAGCCCAGTAAGAGGATAGATAAGAACAATATAGCATGGGGTGAGCATAATCATGACATATGCAAAAGATCATGAACATGAAAGGAGCATAAATAAAAGGCCTGAAATGTGGTAATGCCTAAAAATGAAACATCATGTCTTAGTGGTTTAATACCACAAATACTTGTGAACCAATCTAGCATCTTGTTCACACATCATTAAACATTTACTCATGAGATTCATCTCTTTACCCAATGCATTGGAGCGTTGTATAATTCCGGGAACACCCGTCACATTGAAACATTCATATTGCGCTATATAATTATGGGTGCACCCATTACATCATAACATTATCATTTATCATGCATGAAAAAATGAACATACAACATAAATAAACATAACTAACCCATTAAAAGGAATGGGTTTCATCTCATAAGAACAAATTTATAAACATTGGGTTCCCAAAAGAAAGAGGGAACAACATACTTGATACAAGAACCATCAACCTTGAATGAGAGGTAAAAGGTGAGTTATTAAAAGAAGAGTTATTTTGAAAAACATTTTGATTGACATAAACCTTAGTAGAAAACATGAACATCCTAGAAAAGGTAATATAATTATGATGAAATTATTTTTAAAGAGTAACCATATCAAAATGGAGTGAAAGAGGGAGAACCCAAATGAAGAAAATTGGGTTCGAGACTTCCCATTACCTTGTATCCGAATGCTTCCTTCTCTTTAATGTCCTGTATAATGACATTATATTCATTAATTAGAAATACATAACCTTTTTTACATTAATATAGTTCATTATGGTTTCATTCAGTGAATTTATGTTCCTTTGGATGAGTTATAGCATTTAAAAGCATTATTTGGGAATATTTGTTTTTATGGCTTTCTTGAGTGGTTCACTTGTATTCTTAAATTGAAGTTTGGGTAGAACATGGGTAAACATCCAGAATTGATATTACATGTTATTAATGATATTAAATAAATTTGAATGATTTTTTTAATGAATTATATGAGATCCATGTGGATGAATCATTAGATAATAATTAAATGAAAATTGTTCGGGTTAATTTGGGCGGTTTTTTTATCACAATGAACTTGTTTTAATTTATCACTTAGTAATATGGACATAGGTTATTTCAGGAACTTTAAATAGGACATAATATACATATCATATTCTGGTTCAACCATAAAAATGGTTTCATGACCAGATATGAATGTAGAAATGGAAGAAGAAAGCATGTCATTCTTGAAGGTGATAAATTAACACCTCACGAACAACCTTCTCTTTAATAAAATAAAAGGAAGATGGAAAGGGGGTTGGGTGATATAATATCCAATTATATTCATGCAATTACATTATATGTATAATAATGGAGTTAAAATACCGTTTGGATGAAGATATGTGGGGAGTGATCAAGAAATGAACATGAACTTGAAAGGAAATTAAAGGAGAAGAGGGAGAGAAATTACCTCTTGAATTATTCTCTTGAGAACCTCCTTAAGGGCCTAAGATTGGTATTTTGATGAGACCAGAAGCTCTTGGACGTGGGGTAGGGGATAGGGGAGGTTTTTGGGCAGAGTTTAGAGAAGTCTTGGAGCTTGAGCAGTGTGAGGAAATGAGGGTGTGAAGGGTGTCTTTTATAGTGGAGGGGAGAGGGGTTTCCTTAATATAAAATTCATTAGTTTAATAATTTTACCCAAGACAAGGAATAGTGAGTCTTGAATGAAAAAGAATAGTAATTTTATCATGTGATCCCAAACCAAGTGGGATTACATCAGTAGATAATCATCTATGACTCAATTAATTCATTATTTAGCATTTATTGTAAATTATCAGATTCTACTATTCATCAAAAATTCAAGTATCTCAGAAAAATCCCAAAAATTTACCCCATCCATTTTTCGATGTGTAGAATCAAAAAATTAATTCCATTTTTCAAAAATAATTTTTTTTTAAAATATTATTAATTTATTATTTAATTAAAATCATAATTTACTTAAAAAACAATATTTAAGATTAAAACTGATTTTATAGTGCTTTCAAAAATTACCCAGGGTCTTATAAAATTATCTAAAAACTATAAGAAATTGATTCAATAATTTATGAATACATTTTATGGAAATAAATTTTCTTTTAAATTAATTAATTAATTATAAATAATTATTTATGACTTACAAAATACCAAATTTTTTACTAAGGTCAAATTGTCACTCTCTAAGATGTCTATATTTTACTTAATTATTCATAGGTAATGTTACTCTTATGTTGGATGATTTACTATTCATAAGGGTAATATTAATATTCATAAGGGTAGGTCACTATTCACCAAAAATTATTTTTGTTTCACTCGACTCCAAAAATCATCTTGAGCACAACTGTGTTTGTTGGATTTTTAAAATTCCAAACACAAAAGTGACCTACTTATGTTTAAAGGTCACTTATTACTTAGTAGTTCATTATGTTGTGTTTTCATGTTATTTTATGACAAAAATATATGAAGGGAATTTCTATTAAAAAACATTGGGTCGTTACATTCTTCCCCCCCTAAGAAATTTTGCCCCCGAAATTTCACTTTACACAAACAGGTGAGGGTACTTCTCCTTCATTGCCTCTTCTGGTTCCCAAGTTTCTTCCTCAAACTTATGGTTCCTCCACAACAATTTGACAGGATGGGTTGTCTTGTTGCATAGAACCTTATCTCTTCGATCCAGAATCATTACTGGTTGTTCCTCATAGGAGAGATCATCTTCCAGCTACACCACCTCTGAGTTTAGTACATGTGAGGGGTCTGGTATGTACTTCCTCAATAGTGATACATGAAACACATCAGGAACTTGTGCCAAATTCAGTGGAAGTGAAAGACAATAGGCCACAACTCTTATGCAGTCAAGGATCTCAAAGGGGACAATATACCTTGTGATTAGCTTCCATTTCTTCCTGAATCGCATGACTCTATTCCATGGAGATATTCAAAGGAAGAATTTATCTCCAAATTCGAACTCCAAGTCCCTTCGATGGTTGTTAAAATCGCTCTTTTTCCGACTTTGAGCAGCTTTGATGTGTTTTAGGATGAATTAAACCTTCTCTGTCATATCTTGAACAAGATCGGGTCCATGTAGTTTCCTTTTTCCAACTTCATCCCAACAGGTTGGAGTTCTACATCGCTTTCCATTGAGAGCTTCATATGGAGCCATCTGAATACTTGAGTGGAAGCTATTATTGTATGAGAACTCAACCAATGGGAGATGCTGATCCCATCCACCTTTGAATTCTAGAGAGAAGGATCTTAGAATATCTTCAAGCATCTAAATAGTCTTTTCAGACTGTCCATATTTTTGTGGGTGATAGGCCGTGCTGAAATTTAATTCAGTACTCAAATCATGTTGAATGCTCCTACAGAATTTAGATGTGAACCTTGGATCACGGTCAGATACAATTGAGAGTGGAACACCATGCAATCTCACCACTTCCTTCACATATATCTTTGCAAGTTGTTCAAGCGAGAGGTCTTCCCGAATAGCGATAAAATGGGCAGTCTTGGTGAGTCGGTCAACCACAACAAATATCACATTATTTCCCTTCACATATATCTTTGCAAGTTGGTCACCTTTACCTAATGATATCCAGAACGAACATCCACCTTTGATAAGTATTGATCTCCTCTTAACTGATCAAACAAGTCATCAATCCTTGGGAGATGATACTTGTTCTTTATGGTGATCTTGTTGAGTTCTTGATAATCGATACACAACTGCATTGTTCCATCCTTCTTCTTCACAAAGAGACCCAGTTCACCCCAAGGTGATGCACTAGGGAATACTAACCCTTTGTCTAGATGCTCTTCCAGGGGATTCTTTAACTCCTCCAGTTCGATAGGAGCCATCCTATAGGGACACTTCGAGATTGGAGTAGCTCCAGGCATAAGTTCAATTAAGAAATCTACCTCATGATCTGGGGAAATTCCAGGTAACTCTTTGGGAAATACACCTCCGTATTCCCTCACGATGGTCATTTCCTCAAGGTTGGCACTTTCCTTCGACTCAACCATTTGGACGAGATATGATTCTTCATAGGGAATCAACACCCACACCATTGAAGGATTTTTCAAAGGAGATTCATGGACTTCCTTACATTTGTAGAAGAGCATGGGATGGTTCGGAATATGAAAAGATATTTCCTTTTCTCGATAGTTGACATGTGATCTATATAACGAGATCAAATCTATTTTCATTATAGCTTCGAATTCCACCAAGGGAAGTATTACGAGATTTTCCGGAAGAATCTTCCCACGTACGCTAATGGGAGAAGATTCAAACACTTGGGTTGTAATGATTGCACCACTTGGTGTATTTACAGATATCTCTACTTCAAGGTTTCGGGGCTTCGATTCTATAGTTCTAGAAAACTTGCAAGATATATAGGAATGCGTAGAACTAGAATAAAATAAGACTTTTTACATTATTGAGTGAATAGTATGTGTACCTTGTACGATTTCATTATCATGCTCCACCTCCTCAATAGTGATGGCATAAGCCTGCCCTCGTTCCTTTGTATTTGGTGGTTGTTGATGCTGATTACCCTCGAGAGCTTGAGGTTTAGTGTACTGGTTTTCATAGTGCCCTAGATCCTTACAGTTGTAGCATTGAACCTTGAGTGGTTCTCTCCTTTAATTAGCTACATTCTCCTTCATTTTTGTGTCCTTTAGACACTATTGAGCATGATTTCCTTCTTTCCCACACTTAAAGCACTTCCCCATCCCTTTGAGGCAGTTCCTATGGTGTAACTTTCCACATTTTTGGCATGTGGGACTTTGAGTTTTTTTCCCACCTTTATAATTAGATCAACCGGCTTGAAACTCCATCTTTCATTTCTTATCCCCATAGCCATGGGACCATTCTAAAAACTCTATCTCCCCTTTGAGAGCACATCCAAAAAATTCTTCATAACTCCCAAAGTCTCAAATTTCAATAGCCTTTCGACGGTGTGGTTTTAATCCACTAAATAATCTATCAATTTTGCTATAATTGTTGATAAAAAAACCTGAAGTGTACCTTGAAAGCCTTTTGAAATTTACTTCAAAGGTTTTGATAGATTCTCCTTTTTTTTGCTTGAACTCTATGAATTATCTCTCCATCTTTGTATGAATAGTTCATGGGAAATACTTATTAAGAAACATTCTCTTAAAGTCTTCCCATTCCATCTCTTCAATTTCCTCCCTCGGCTTGGTGTTCTTAATCAAAGCCCACCATTGATCAACTTATCCATCTAGATGATAAACGACTAGGGTCACCTTCTCTATCTCAGAACAGTGAAGAACAAAAACGATCCTCTCCATGGAGTTGACCCACTATTCCCCAACTAGTGGATCAAAAGATCCACAAAACGTTGGTGGTCGTTGCCGCATAAAACATTCGATAGATAGTTTCTCCCTCTTTGGTGAAGGAGGACGTTCCCCATTATTATGGTTATTATGTATAACTTGAGATAATTGGGTAAACATTTCCATGAAGTTTTTAAATCCACCTCCCAAATCATTGGGGATGTAGTTCGGGCATTTGTTGCATTGACCCTCGCATGAGTTTTTGGCCTAATTTCTCTTGGTTCCCACCATTTTTTAAAATAGAAAAGGTTAGAACAAAACATAAGTAAACAAGTCATGAATAAATTTGTCATTTATAAAATTTATACCAAAAACATAACATATGGGATCCCTAGGTAAATATTCTTTTTTTCATATTTGTACTTAGTCTCATGCTAGAGTTTTTCTCTAGGGTTCACTAATCCTAATCCCCAAATTAACTAAACCTTTCCTCTGATACCAACTATAGAATCTATGAATTTTCTTACTTTACTATTACATAATTTTAAAGATAAAAAACATAATATAATTACACATAGAGGATCCAAATGTTTAGTGTCTTTGGAAAACTAGGACCATACATAACAAATACAACATCAATCATAAACATTTATTTAATTTCTTCTTCTCTAGATTCTTATTGAAACTTGTCCTCTCCTTAGTACATGTATCCACCTGAGGATATACATCAAAAGGGGTGATCTAGAATCCTATTAAGAGGATATATAAGAACAATATAGAATGGGGTGTGCATAATCATGACATAGGCAAAAGATCATGAACATGAAAGGAGCATAAATAAAAGACTTGAAATGTGGCAATGCATAAAAATGAAACATAATGTCTTAGTGGTTTACTACCAAACATACTTGTGAACCAAGATATAATCTTGTTAACACATAATTAAACATTTACTCATGAGATTAATCTCTTTACCCAATGCATTGGAGTGCTGTATAATTCTGGGCACACCCGTCACTTTGGAACATTCATATTGCGCTATGTAATTCCGGGCGCACCTGTCACATCATAACATTATCATTTATCATGCATGACACAATGAACATATAGCATAAATGAACATAACTAATCAATGAAAAGTAATGGGTTTCATCTTATAAGAAAACATTCATAAACTTTGGGTTCCTAAAAGAAAGAGGGAACAACATACTTGATACAAGAAACATCAACCTTGAATGAGAGGTAAAATGTGAGTTCCTAAAAGAAGAGTTATTTTGAAAAACATTTTGATTGACATAAACCTTAGAAGAAAAAATGTATATCCCAGAAAAGGTAATATAATTATGAAGAAATTATCTTTAAGGAGTTACCATATCAAAATGGAGTGAAAGAGGGAGAACCCGAAAGAAGAAAATTGGGTTTGAGATTTCCCCTTACCCTGTATCTGAATGATCCTTCTATTTAATGTCCCATATAATGATATTATATTCATTAATTAGAAATAAATAACATCTTTTACATTAATATGGTTCATTATGGTTTCATTAAGTGAATTTATGTGCCTTTGGATGAGTTATAGCGTTTAAAAACATTATTTGGGAATGTTTGTTTTTATGGTTTTCTTGAGTGGTTCACTTGTATTCTTAAATTGAAGTTTGGGTAGAACATGTGTAAACATCCAAAACTGATATTGCATGTTATTAATGATATTAAAGGAGTTTAAATTATTTTTTAATGAATTTTATTAGATCCATGTGGATGAATCATTAGATAAAAATTAAATGAAAATTGTTTGGGTTTATTTGGGCGGTTTTTCGATCACAATGAACTTGTTTTAATTTATCACTTAGTAATATGGACATGGTTATTTCCATAACTTTAAATAGGACATAATAAATATAACATATTCTGGTTCAACCATTAAAATTGTTTCATGACCAGATCTGAAGGTAGAAATGGAAGAAGAAATCATGTCATTCTTGAAGGTGATAAATTAACACCTCATGAACAACGTTCTCTTTAATAAAATAAAAGGAAGAGGGAAAGGGGGTTGGATGTTATAATATACCACTAGAATCATAAAATTAAATTATATGTATAGTAATGGAGTTACAATACCATTTTTATTAATATAGTTGGGGAGAGATCAAGAAATGAACTTGAACTTGAAAGGAAATTAAAGGAGAAGAGGGAGAGAAATTACCTCTTGAATCCTTCTCTTGAGAACCTCCTTAAGGGCCTAAGCTTGGACTTTTGATTAGACCAGAAGCTCTTTGACGTGTGGGAGGGGCTAGGTAAGGTGTTTGGGTAGAGTTTAGAGATGTCTTGGAGCTTGAGAGGTGTGAGGAAATGAGGGTGTGAAGGGTGGCTTTTATAGTGGAGGGGAGAGGGGTTTCCTTAATATAAAATTCATTATTTTATTAATTTCCCCTAAGACAAGTAATAGTGAGTCTTGAATGACCAATAATAGTGATTTTATCATGTGATCCCGAACCAAGTGGGCTTACATCATTAGATCATAATCGATGACTCACTTAATCCATTATTTAGCATTTATTGTAAATTATCATATTCTACTATTCATCAATAATTCAAGTATCTCAAAAAAATCCCCAAAATTTACCCCAACCATTTTTTGATGTGTAGAATCCAAAAATTAAGTCATTTTTAAAAAAATAATTTTTTAAATATTATTAATTTAATATTTAATTAAAAGATTATTTTACTTAAAAATAGATTTTAAGATTAAAACTGATTTTATAGTGCTTTCAAAAATTACGTAGGGTCTTATAAAATTATCCCAAACTTATAAGACATTGATTCAATAATTTATGAATACATTTTAGGGAAATAAATTTTCTTTTATATTAATTTATTAATTATAATTAATTATTTATTCCTTACAAAATACCAAAACATTTACTATGGTCAAATTGTCACTTTCTAAGTTGTCTACATTTTATTTAATTATTCATAGGTAATGTTACTATTATATTGGATGATTTACTATTCATAAGGGTAATATTACTATTCATAAGGGTAGGTCACTATTCAACAAAAATTGTTTTAATTTCATTAGACTCCAAAAATCATCTTGAGCACAACCGTTTATGTCGGATTTTTAAAATTCCAAACACAAAAGTGACAAACTTATGTTTAAAGGTCACTTATCACTTAGTAGTTCATTATGTCGTGTTTTCATGTTATTTTATGACAAAAATATAAGAAGTGAATTTCTATTAAAAAACATTGGGTCGTTACAATGTATGGATTGATTTTCATTTTAATGATATTTTTAGTGATTCTTAGATCATATCTTCTAGTAAAAACACCATTGAAAATAAATTACTCTATCCTTCACTTGTGTATCCTTTGCGTTATGGAAATAACCTTTTTCGCTCATTATTTATCCCAATTGGCATAGCTCAGATGGGCTTAGGAGTATTGAGTAATAGGATTACCCACATTTGTAATGTATATAAATTTATATTGAGGTTACCATGGTTTGATCTACAAGACCTTAAAAGGCGCACTAGATATCCTCATCGCCTGACAAGAAACTACATGATTTCTTCAAGAACTATGTGTGTCTTGATTATCATTTCAATAAGATACTTATTGATGTTTATATATTCAATCCTGGTCCTAGATATAGTACAATATAAGGAATTCTCCCACTTCCACATCCATGTCTTAGATTTATATATGGGGATCCAATACATGTTCACACCCTATGCACAACCCCATATTAAAAAACCCCAATTTCCCCAACATGTGAATTCAATCCATGTGGGGGGACTTTATTTTAGAACTATTCGTGGATTGATTCACATTAAAATGATATAAGTTGTACTATCCATTGGTTAAAGAAGAGTACCCCTCTCCTACGTACAAATATGTAAATATGTAAGAGATCTTAATTTTCCCCCTCATTAGGGGGTTTACTAAGGAAATAGAGATATCCCTTATGTATATGCACCAGATCTATGTTAGGGATTGTACACTTCGAGACCATTATTCATCTAAACATTTAATTTGTGCTTGGACATATCCCTTCCACACATCAAAATCCTAATCTTGGACACTTGCATATCTTTATAATATTTCTCCAGCTCATTGTGATTGAATGTATGATACCTGATAACTCCTTTTCCTATATATGATGTAATATACCCCAACCATATTTGTATAAAACAAACCACAAATAATTTTTTCATCCAGATTATTCCTCTACTGACTATTCTATAATACTCCTCTAATATCTTTTCATAAAATAGCCCACAAAATTGGTTTGTCAATCCGTGGTAACTTCATTCTCGAGTGAAGCCTCTTCTATCCTTATAAAATTTGATAACATTATGTTGGAACCGATGATTCAAATATAGTATGTGTACATCCCTTACATACTTGTATCATATATTTTCTCTCAATATGAAACCTCCATGACCATGGCTTACAATTTCCTCACTCATGTATGAAGTATACTGGAATGATCTTAGTCTGGTAGACCACATATCACCCATAATTTCCATAATGATATGGTCCAAGGAGTATGAACAAAAACTAAATGAACTATACCTAACATTTTTAGGTTATAATGGTGTATGAAATAGTCTCCTCCAATTCACATTCTATTCTTACTCAAAATGCCTCCATATTTAGATACATTCCATCCAAAAACCAAACCCTGTACCCAAGGAAATTTGAATCATTATAAAATCCCATTAGATTATAGCAATACAATTAATAATACTCATGGACATATTGTCCTAAATATGACGTTATACACCACAACTGGATTATCATAAAACAAACCCTAAATGGGTTTCTCAGCCAAAGGATTCTACAATTGACAGGTCTGTAACATTCCCAATATAGCTTTTCATAAAATAGCCCACCAAATAGGTTTTTCAATCATTGGTAACTTTGTCCATTGAAGAGACCTCCCCTATCACCATAATCCCTTTTCCCCATACCTCTCTCAAGATTCCGAAATACCTAGATAATAGCTCATGAAATTCCCTTTTACATATCTGAATATGATGGTATAATCCTAGATAGATTACCTAGGATGGAGGATTCATTAATCTTTCAATAAAAGATAAGAACCTTAAATTATTTCCCCAATAATTTCCTTTATCCACTAATTTAAACTACATAAAATAATATCCTTTTGTATGACATTAAGCTACAAAACTTAATATCATTTCTTTATGCCTTTAAAATGTATAGCATAATGTTGTTTCTACATGGATCTAAACTATACATAATAATGTATTTGTTGTAAAAAAAATTTATCTGTATAGCATAAGTTCCATTCTTCGTGATTTTAAGATTCAAAACTTAATATCAATACCGCATGACTTTAGACTACACATCATAATGTCTTCACTTCGTGAAATTAAACTATATAGAATAATGTCCTTGATTTTAGAATATAAACTACACAAAATATTATCCTTTCTATATGAATTTAAACTAAATGATATTTCAAACCTTGTCAGGAATGGTCCTTCCCCTTATTTGACATCAGTCATCTGACAAAATGTAGACTCCTTGATTTGAGAAAAATTTGTATAGGAGTAGTTTACGATTCATGGCCAATTCCAATACTGATTCTCTCTTCATTCTCAGACCCCTGCCCTTTGGAGAATCCACACGTCATGGTCTTGAGAAATCCAAAATCTCTATAAACTCTCTTTGGTCATAAATGATAGAATGTAAAATTCAATGGGAATTATTTTCTTTACTATGTTGTAATAAACCCCTATTGTATTTGTATAAAATAACCCAACAATGGGTTTTCATCCAAATAATTCCACAATCTATTGCGCAGTAACATGAACCAATAGTATTTGTATAAAATAACCCACCAAATAGGTTTTTCAATCACTGATGACTTCTTCTTTATAAGATAACTCCTCTATTCAAAATTATCATGTTTTAAACTTGGAAAACACAAAATCAAGGACCAAGATTCACTGTTGGGTTTCTGAATAATGTTGGAACATTCTTGGCCAAAAAGTCTTGTTAGAGTCATCATGTAAACAAATTTAGTCAAATTTGTTCGACCTAAAACACCAGTCTCATTCGACTATTTTTTCCAAAATTAAACTTCCCACAAAAAGAGACAGTACTTGAAATGATGAAAACCCATAAAGGGAACACTAGATAGAATTTGAGTCTTATATCTCTATACATGCACTTCTTATGGTTTAGTAAGAATAGAGAAATAAAAAAATCAACAAAACGTATTTGGCTAACAACAAAAAAAAGTGAGGTCTAAGAAAAATCCAAGTCTCTCCTATATGTAGACTCTATATTAGACATGGGGGAAATGTTTGGGTGATGACACAAATGACACAAATTTTGTGGGGTTGTCCACTAAAACATAGTAACATTCAAAATATGTTCGCTAGGCCCCACAGCTTATGAAAAAATTAGAGAATCCTTCCATAGTTGATATAGATCCAAACCCACCAAAATGGTGTCGCGATGTGTTAAAGTTCCCTAAAGTTATCATAGAACAAGATTATTTTCATTATGAGGGAATCCAAATCTAGGGGGATTTTGTTGACATAGAAAAACGTGTTTCATACACAATTCCGTATAATGCATGATGTGACACTCACACATACCTAAAATGTTGAGTTTGAGTAGAGATGTGTCTCTATTCCACAAGAATATGAAGATTGTGCTTCAATGCTCCAGAAGACTACTCCATAATAAGGCATAAGTGGAAGTAATCCCACTACAGGAGTAGTCTATGTATATCCATGATCGCTGATAATGAGGTTTCAATGCATTAAAATGAAAATTTTAATTTTATTTAAGTAAGACTTGGTGTATTCAACAAATAATTAGTGTACATCTCTTTGAAATGTCATATTTTATTGGTCAAAGAGACCAAGTGGGGTCAGGGAATAGAATTTATGGCTCTCAAAAGTCAAAAAATATTGTAAAGGAATATTCATCACAACATAGGTCATCCTGTGCAAATAACCTTTGTGGAAAGCCTATGTGGAAACCCTATGCATCAACCTGTATGGAAAACCTGTACCGACATCCTGCATGAACAACCTATCCAGAGAAACTCCCTCACCCATGTTTCCAAATTTTCTTATAAATAGGACCCTTTGGGTCCTCATTTGTATGACTAATAGGAAGTAAATTCATGAAGGCCTTATAATGCTAGGATATCTATAATCCTTTGTTCAAGCCCTCCGAGACCTTCTACGTACTCTTTAAAAACCTAAAAAATATGGAATTAAAATGAGATAGAAAAACTAAATTCCTCCCATCATTTAAAATAAAAATACCTATGTGATGTACTCACCCCCTGTTGTGGATGAATACAAGTTCGAGGTCACCTTCTTTAAGTAGGGACATGTGCGATCCATTTCTAGGTACTCTTGTGGAGGCCCTATAAGTATTGAGAAAGATATCAACAAATTGTAGTTACCAAGGTTGTTGTTCTCACAAGGTACCATAACTTCTCATTCCTACCTATGCGAACCCCTTAGATCACCCTAACCTACCTGCATGAGCCTCTGATCAGGTTTTCCTCCAAGAAACTGATGGAAGGGCATGTCCTTATCTATATCCCATGTTTTTAAGGGACCATGATAAAGCCTCCACCAAGGACTCAAGATTTTCAATACCATGGAGTGGGTAACATGGATATTTCTCCCATTTATATTTGTATTCCTATGGTCATTGTTTTTCTGAACATATCCTACAATGTGGTTAAGATCCTCATGCTATGTTTTGGGTTTGTATTCCCATGGTCAAGAAGACCCCGACCTTGGGAACAGTTCTCGGAAGTTCTTAGTCTTAGTAAGTAGGGATAGGACCATATCCAACCCTTATCGCATCTGAGACTCATATCCTCTAGTTCCAAGTAGTTAGGGTTAGGATCACACATTCGTTTCCTTTTGATATTGAAAGAAATCATCCTCCCCAGCTATGTGACCAATTTTAGGGAATACATCCTAGAGTAATACCCTATCCTTTATTGTATGAGGATTTACTCATCCCCTTCTCTACCTCTGGGCCATTGGATCAGAGAAGGGATGGGAACAAGATTCATCTCCTCTCTCTCCCACACCCTCTACCTCTTCCATCAACATAGGAAGAGAAGTGTGGTTTTCAGTATCATCAACTTCCTCCTTGTACATCATTCAACCAGGACTCATCCAGACACAAATGGATACAACCTATAACCATGATAATTGAATCCTCAGTATCAGATGCCTGTTTTTTGAAGTGTATTTTCTATTTAATATTCCTCTCAATTCTTTTAGTGTGTCCTCATAGGTGTGGGTCCCAAGGACTTATGTCCATCCTCAGGGAAAAGATGATTATGTGGTTTCCCGGATCTCCAGTTTTCTATTGTTTCCCATATCAATCATGACACATGTGGGATTAGATGTCAAAATTGGTCATGACAACCACATGATCCCAAGACTTTTGGGAATCATTCCAAGTGTAATCCCAAATCCAAATTAGTTCCTCATACTTTGTATAATCCCCAAAATTTCACCAATATGGGGATCCTTTTTAGGATTAATCCCCAAGCCAAGTTAATATATTTCCATCCTTCCAAGGAGTAATACCCAAACATAACCCCCATTCATCAAGAAGACCATAGTGTTTTGGTCCTAAACTTCTCTTGAACTATGCAAACTCTAATTCCTCCTCTAATTAGGATGCATAAGATGCCTACCTAAGGCATGATCTTAATGGGCCACCTCTTTAGGGGTAAGTCCTGAACAAGCCTCTAACACGCCATGATTTGAAACATAACTCATGTACCCCCATTTCCATAGAGCATACTTCATAGAAATAAGTCCCAAATTAATACTCTCAAATGGTCAAAGTCCATGGTGAGACTAACCAAACTATGTGGGCTCGGATTCCCATCCAAATGGGATATATTGGAAGCCTCCATAAGGTTCAAACCTAATAACACAAATCAACCTTATTTCCATTAGGATACAATCCAAAAAAGCTATAGCTCAACATGGAAATTATTATACATTCTGGGTTCCTTAGGCTTCTTCAGTATAAGTCCCAAATTAAACATTGATTAGGGTCCTCTCGGCAAGACTTCCTTACCGTATGTTTCTAAACTACCCAGTTTGGTCCTTATCAGATGACCTTAAAAGGAATAATGTGAACGCATTATGTTGTACAAAATTATATGAGTTCTGATTCGTTTCATGAGGATACATAGATATCCCATCACATTGGTTTTATCCCAACATCAAAACAACTCTCATCTCCCTAGATGATGATACACTCCTGAGCGCCCCATTATGAAGCTAAAAAACCAGCAGTGTCGTAATAATGATGAATGATTATATAATCAGTAAAAAATGGGAAACTAGTAATGGATAACCTTAGATACATATAGATATCTCCATCTTTGTATAACCTCATATACAAAGAAATGATTCTACATTTGATACATGCTAATAATTTATTTTTAATTCAAGGTTTAACTACATCATACTTTGGAATTAATGATGGATTATGGAACATATCTTAAATCTATAAGAGAGTCTTAGAGTAAGAAATAATTCCCCAAAAGGGTGTGATGAGCCCAACCTCCTATCCTATCAATTAATGGGAGTTCTTAATCATTGTTGGCCAAATTTTCCAATCATCTTTTCTCATTGTAATGGTGGTCCCCATGGATGAAGAACCATTGGGTGTTTCTAGTTCCACAAAAAAACATATTGGAAACCATTTAGAGATTGTGAACCCTACATGAATGATTGTATAAGGCTCAAACCTGTAAAATTGACCATTGATTTGATATGAATATCTTTGGGGAGGAAAAAAAGTATACATGTATAATACATATTGGGTAGATTCAAAAATGTTGTGATCATGTTAAATATAAGTTACATTTATGAAAAATGTTAATTTTAAACAATTTAATTTAATTTTTTCAAATTTTTGTGGTTGAAAATCCCAATGATGTTTAGATGAGAATTCAGATAAAATAATTGATTAATTAAAAAATATAATTAATTGATCTAAGAACAATTTATCTTAAATAATAAATATTATGAATTGAATGATAGTTTTATTAAATGAATAATTTGTTTCATGAATGTGGATGTTCATGAGCATAGACCAGGCCTTTTTATGTGATTGGTTTCATTTAATTTATTATTTAATTAAATTGGTGGTCTGTGTTTCATCTATCATCTTATTATATACAAGATAGAGTGTCGATGGTATCTTTTATGTAAACCCTCCCCCCCTCAGCTGTGGGTGAGTAAAATAATAAGTAATTTATGGATCTCCCAAGATAGTGCAGGCAGTTAAATTTTGGATCCAAGGAGAAAAATATCCAAGAGTGATACACAAGTGGACATGTGGAATGCTACGACACAAACATTAATTGGTTATAGGTGTTTTCCCCCTAGGGTAATTGTAAAGACCCGTAAAATTCAAGGGAAATTTTTTCTTAATTTTCTTTAGAATTTTACAAGAGCGCGGTTTCTGACGACACCTGATTCCGAGGCCCGGAGTGCCCGGAATCAATTTCTGAAGTTTGGCTCGGGTACGTTCAGTGAACGAACGAGCGGGATTTCCTAACTTTTGATCCGGTGCTCGGAATTGAAATCCGAGGGCACCGATGAACTCGCAGCGCCGATATTCGCTTAAAGAGACCTTTTCGGAAGTTGCGTTTGTTGCGGGTTGAAAGTTAGTTTTTGGGAAATTTATAAAAAGTTGAATAAAAAAAATGTGGATTCTTTTTATTTCACTTTTGTAGGTTAACTCCTCTCAAAAGGAGTTAGGGGTGGGACCCACACCCACTTAACCTCCCTTGAGAGGATGAAGTGTGGTGGGACCCACACGAACCTAAACCTCTCAACTTCCCCCTTAAACTCCCCTCTCTCCCTCTTAATGTTTGTAAACTTAACATCTAATTAAATATACATGACATGTTAATTAATTAAGTGTTATGTTTTTGAATTTGATGTTTTGAATTCCTAGGCTTGGTAAATAAAATAAGGAGGGACCTTATTTTATTTTGTTATCCAACTTGTGTGGATTTCATTTTGAGAGCTCCTCCTCCATCTTCTTCATCTTGACAAAGAACGCTCAAGCTCCGACGAAGAACACCGCTCCGCTCTTCTTCGTGTTCCGTGTTAACGAGAGGGAACGCCGCTTCCTCCTCGGATTCCCTTCGTCGACATAAGAGGTTTCGCCAACGACGTATCACATCGGACGCATCTCTTCGTCAACGAAATTGACGAACGACGACCGCGACGCCCGATCTCCGCGACGTCGACTTCCGCGGACGTTGGCAAATCCTCGAACTTATACCCAAGGTAGGGGTTTTTGTTTATTGTTTAATTATTCTATTCTTTCTCGTGGATCGCATGACTAACGTGAGGAATTTGAATATTTTATGTTGGGTTGTTATTTAACGTGAGGGGGGCCGGACCGCACGAACACGGCCGAACCCCCCTCCATCGTTCTTGTTGAATTGCTTGCGGGTGGATGAATCAAGGTGGCGTGGTGCCGACGCACCACGCGGATATTCGCCCAATCCTTATTGCGCGACGCCGTCGCGCCGCGCCATGGAAGAAACATCAAGAACGCGACGCCGTCGCGCCGCGTTGAAGAAATCAAGATGCGGCGGAGGGGCGCGGTGCCGTCGCACCGCGCCGGATGACGAAAACCGCGGCCGGTTCCGGGCCGCGGCGGAAGAGAACACCGGCGGCCGGGCCGCCGGCGTCGGAAGCCGAAGGGGGGACCGGAATTTCCGGTCCCGTTGGAGAAAACTGGCCGGCCAGCTGGCCGGCCGGATGGCATTAAACCGGGGGAATTAATCCCCCGACCATCACATAAAACCCCCCCTCTTTATGAGGGGGGAGCGTTTTCTTGAGGGGGGGGGGGGGCAGCCGGCCCCCCGGTTCCGCACAAACAGGCCCCCCACGTGGGGGGGGGGGGGGGGGGGCGTTTTAAAAAAAGGGGGGGCACGGCATGTAGCCGCCGCCGCCCTTCCCAGGAAGCGGGGGCTTAGCCCCCCGCGTGCAGCCACCGAGCGGCACAAGGCCGCCGCGCCGCCAGGCCGCCGCGCCGCCGCACCGCCGGCCGGCCGGCCGGCCGGGCCGATCCAGGGGGGGTCGGGCCGGGTCGGCCCGGACCCGAACCCCCCCCCCCGTTTCGAACCAGTTTCGGTCTTTTGGCCATAACTTGAGACTCGGACCTCCGATTGACGAACCGTCTGCGGCAACACGATCCTTGGATTGAGACGGTCGTTTCGGTATATCGCACTCAAGGTTTAGGATTACTTTGAGTTCGGCCGGGTTGGTTCGTTCACGAAACCAACCGGGCCTTCGGAGCGGAAACGCTCATATCTAGAGCTACGGACGTCCGATTGACGTGCCGTCAGCCGTGTTGTGTTCCTCTTAGTGAGACAGATCTTTTGGAATACTCCGCCCGAGGTTTGGACGCAGGTGGAGTACGGTCGGGTTGGTTTTGCCTTAAAAACCAACTGGGCCCCGGGGACGAAAATGCCAATAACTCTCAGACCGGGCGTCCGATCGACGTACCGTCTGTTGCGTTGAGTTCCTGTTGACGATACGAAACTTTTGGATACATCAAATCTGGCCTTCGTGACAGTTGATGTATCAGCCTCTCGGCTCGTGGAGCGGACTCTCCGAACGAGCTTGCTGTGTGCAGGAACCCTAGTGCTGGCTGCGACTGTTACTGTGACTGCTACTGCTACTACTGCTACTGTGACTGCGACGACGATAATACAGAGATCCTGTGTAGATTCGACGACGACGACTACAGCACTCAGCGATCCTACGTGGATCAGTGCTACAGGTCCTGTGTGGGCCCGATCCTGTGTGGGTCTTTGCGGGGGTTAGTTACCTATCGATCCTTCGTGGGTACGACGACTTAGATGGATCAATGATCATCTTTATCGTCCTTTGAAGAAGTATACATGTGTGAGCTGAATCCTGTTGCTTTCCTGTGTGGATTGTGTTGTGCAATCCTGTTTGGATTACGTTTTGCTTTCCTGTGTGGAATACGTTTACTTTCCTGTGTGGACTGAGTTGTACTTGGGCTCGGAGGTTGGAGCGTATTTGAATTAATGACTTAGGTATATGTATGGGCATATACCTAAGCAGTGTCGGTTGTTACTTCGTGATTATACCTTTCTTCGTGGTTTATCCTTTGTGGATTTGAGAGACCTTCAGGGGTCTCGGGGTCCCTACTGAGTAGCTTATACTCACCCCTGCACGGGCTTTGCCCGCACTACGTTTTGTTGGTTGCAGACGACGGACAGCGTTGACCTTAGCTGAGGCTTGCAGAGCGGGACGGTACCCGGAGGTGGACCACTGGGCGGGACGTGCACGGAGCAGACGGTGGGACCTGTGGAGCAGAGGAGCTATCTGTACCCACCCTTCAGGTGGGATTTCCAGTGGACAGCTCGGTGTAGCGGCATTTACTTTTCAGTTGTTGTTTTCCCTTTCGAGTTGTACTTTACTTTCAGTTTTGGGTTTGTATTCTGGCCCATTTACTTTTCCGCACTTTCAGTTGTACTCTGCTTTAGTTTAGTGTTTACTTTCCGCTTGCTTACTCTATGGTGTTTGGTTACCTTACAAAGGCAATGCCTTCCCTTTTATCGGGATTTACGCCTTGGTGCTAGTCGCCAGCCCCTGGCCTATGGAAGGCGGGCTTGGGGTAGTCACGGCACGGACCCCGAGGGCGGGTCGTGACAAATTGGTATCAGAGGAGTTCGGTTCTACCGCAAACTCTGATCTTTTCTATGTGAAACAATAATGTTTAGCGTATTGAGTGTGGTTATCAGTCCAGGGAGTCCAGTGTTGGTGCGGCGGCCGACGTATCTGTACACCAGGACCCTGATTTCTGATTTCCGACTTAATGCACGAAAACATTGATTGTGTGTGTGTTTCAAAGTTTTCTTTGTGATTACTTATAACAGCTCACCAGGTATACTGTTCTGACCGTGGCGCACCTGTTTCCTTTTCAGGATGGCCCCACGACGGCAGCCAGCTAGGGTTCTGAGAGTCGAGCGTGACGACAGCCCACTGAGCGACGAGGCCTCGGTGCAGGGCCCTTTGCCAGTAGTGGCACCGGCGGTAGCTTTACCCGCCGAGCCCCCGATGCTTCCAGCAGCAGCCGCTGACGATGCACGTCGCCTCAGCGCACTGCATGAGTTTCAGCGCCAGCGACCGCCCAGGTTTCGCGGGGAGACGGATCCCCAGGCAGTAGAGGACTGGCTGGAGGCAGTAGTACGAGTGTTTAGGCTAGTGAGGACACCAGCAGACCTCATGGTGATCCTCGCTGCGAGCCTACTACATGCAGCAGCAGGACGATGGTGGAGCTTGATGCTCCAGGTGCACGATGAGGCATCTCTACTTTGGACGGACTTTGAGAGCCTCTTCCACTCGGAGTTCGTCCCAGCCACCCTTCGTGTGGTGCGTATCCAGGAGCTTCTTCAGCTGCGGCAGGGCAGCATGACGGTCGCTCAGTACTCGGCGAGATTTACCGATCTCTCGCGCTACTCGACCGACATGGTACGGGACCCATTCTTCCGGGCCCGGACCTTCGAGCAGGGTTTGAGACATGAGATCAGGGCATCGCTGATCTCCCTCAGCATACCGACTCAGACAGGAGTACTGGAGCGGGCTCTTCTGATCGAGAGTTTCCTTGCTGAGTCTACACCAGCACAGAGACCCACCGCAGGGCGGCACGTGGCAGAGTCATCTGCAGCAAGCAGTCGACGGATGACTCAGGGGTCCAGACAGACCAGACCTTCGGGAAGACGATCTCAGGGCACTGGCTCAGTAGTGCGGGGCACACAGCGCGGAGCCAGTCTTACGAGAGGCAGACAGTGCTACTCGTGCGGCGGGCAGGGCCACATGGCTCGTGACTGCCCGACCCGCTGTGCCGAGGAGCAGCAGACGGTTGATGGACCACCGAGGTAGAGGCAGAGGGTCGACCGTGGCGGTCCGCAGGGAGGAGGCGGACGAGGAAGAGGAGCTGGATGAGCAGCCGGTGGTGGCCGACGCTTTGAGGCTCTACCACCACCACCACCAGGAGGTTCACCCCGACCACAGGGAGCTGGCGGGCAGCGACAAGCATAGATCCAGGCAGCAGAGACCTACGACCACGGCGCACCCGAGATGATTCGAGGTACTATCTGTGTCTATTCCACCCTTGCTGCAGTTCTTATAGACACAGGAGCGAGTCACTCTTTCATAGCCGCTGCCCTTGTTCGAAGCTCGGAGATTCCGACAGAGCCTTTGGCTCGATCCTTACGGCTAGAGACTCCTACGGGAGCAGACTCGATGATTACGCACTGGTGCCGGCAGTGTGAGCTTACTCTAGGAGGCGAGATCTTCGGCTGGGATCTTCTTGTAGCAGCGTCGAGGCTTTACGACGTCATCTTGGGCATGGATTGGCTATCTACGGTCCATGCACAGATTGACTGTTTTAGGCGCAAGGTGCGATGTGTACGCACCGACGGGAGCAGGTTCACCTTCACCGGTGAGAAGGGAGCCTTTGCAGCACAGGATGGACTTCCACGGAGGAGAGGACAGCCCATCACTCATCAGTTGGCTGGCCTTATCCTTGGAGAAGTTGACGTGCGGAGTCCTGGTTTTCCTGCAGTGGTGGATCAGTTTGCGGACGTTTTTCCCGACGACGTTCCAGGGCTACCTCCTCGCAGAGAGGTAGACTTCTATATTGACTTGTACCCCGAGACAGCCCCGATATCCACTCTAGCATATCGGATGGCCCCCGCCAAGCTTCGAGAGCTACGGGTACAGTTGGAGGACTTGCAGGGCAAGGGGTTCATCCGACCCAGTGTTTCCCCCTGGGCTTTCCCGATATTGTTCGCCAAGAAGGCGGACGGGAGCTTACGACTTTTTGTTGACTATCGTCGCCTGAACCAGGTGACAGTGAGGAACAAGTATCCGCTACCGAGGATTGATGACCTCTTTGATCAGCTCAAGGGAGCACGATGGTTCTCGAAAATAGACCTCAGGTTAGGCTATCATCAGATCAGAGTCAGAGACGAGGATGTGCAGAAGACGGCTTTCAGATGTCGGTATGGCCACTATGAATTCTTGGTTATGCCATTCGGTGTAACCAATGCTCCAGCAGTGTTCATGGCTCTCATGAACAGGATCTTTCAGCCATACCTCGATCGGTTTGTCGTGGCCTTCATCGACGACATTCTGATTTACTCTACGACAGAGGAGGAGCATGCCTATCACTTGCGAGTTGTACTAGACACACTCTGAGAGCACCAGCTTTATGGTAAGCTCTCGAAGTGCCAGTTCTGGATACGTGAGGTCCACTTCTTGGGACACGTTATCTCTGAGGCGGGAGTTGCAGTGGATCCCGCGAAGATTGAGGCTGTGTTAGCATGGGAGCCACCCAGGAGGGTGACTGAGGTTCGGAGTTTCTTGGGACTAGCTGGATACTATCTGAGATTCGTGACAGACTTCTCTAGAGTTGCGGCATCACTCATAGCTTTGACGAATAAGGGGAAACCCTTCGTGTGGTCAGACAGATGTCAGCAGAGCTTCCAGGAGCTGAGACAGAGATTGACTAGCGCACCTATCTTGAGGTTGCCTGAGGAGGGAGTAGGGTACGTAGTCTACTGCGATGCATCAGGGACCAGACTCGGATGTGTTCTGATGCAGGAGCGGGCCGTGATCGCCTATGGATCACGTCAGTTGAGGCTGCATGAGCAGAACTACGCTACCCATGACCTGGAGCTAGCAGCAGTGGTCTTCGCTCTGAAGACATGGCGACACTATCTTATGGGCGAGCGCTTTACAGTCTTTTCTGATCATCAGAGCCTCAGGTATATCTTTTCGCAGAAGGACCTGAACCTGAGATAGCGGCGATGGCTCGAGTTCCTCCAGGACTATGACTTTGAGATAGTCTATACTCCTGGGAAGGTGAACGTAGTAGCCGATGCCCTCAGCAGGAGGACGGGCATTCAGCTACTTGAAGAGGCGACGGAGCAGCTAGCCTCTTTGCAGATATCCTTCGTGGATAGAGATGGAGCATCCTATCTTCAGTCTCTCACAGTCCCTCCTCCACTACTGCAGCGGGTCAGGGAGGCACAACGTGAGGACGCTGACTGTGAGACACGGCGTGCACAGATATCCTCGGGACAGGCACCTGATGGTTTCTCCCTTGGAGCAGAGCACGACATCCTTTTCAGAGGACGTACCATGGTACCAGTAGCTTTGCGAGAGGAAGTGCTGAGAGAGTTTCACACTTCTCCTTTGGCGGTACATCCTGGAGTGGCGAAGATGTACCAGGACCTCAGACGACAGCACTAGTGGCCGGACATGAAGAAGGCTGTAGCAGAGTTCGTTTCTCGATGCCTCACCTGTCAGCAGGTGAAGGCAGAGCATCAGGTACCAGCAGGCTTGGTATAGCCCTTGGAGGTTCCGGAGTGGAAGTGGGACGGTATATCTATGGATTTCGTGACTGGACTTCCACGCACTTCCAGAGGTCACGACTCCATCTGGGTGATTGTTGACCGACTCACCAAGTCGGCACACTTCTTACCCATCAGAGAGTAGGGCTCAGTGGAGAGCTTGGGACGTCTCTACGTTCAGGAGATTGTGCGGCTCCACGGCGTGCCATCATCTATCATCTCCGATCGAGATGCTCGCTTTACTTCCCGGCTTTGGAAGGGGTTACAGGAGGCGTTCGGGACGTAGCTACGTCTGAGCACAGCCTTTCATCCTCAGATGGATGGTCAGACGGAGAGGACCATTCAGACACTCGAGGACATGCTCCGCGCATGTGTCCTCGACTTTGTTCGTAGCTGGGAGGACCACCTACCCTTGGTGGAGTTTGCGTACAACAATAGCTACCACTCCACCATCGGGATGGCACCGTACGAGGCGTTGTACGACCGACCTTGTAGATCTCCTTTGTGCTGGACAGACCCCGGAGAGTCAGCACTGGTGGGACCGGAGATGGTCCAGGCCACGACAGAGAAGGTCCAGGTCATCCAGGAGCGGATGAGGACAGCTCAGAGCCGGCAGAAGTCATATGATGATAGGAGACAGAGGCCACTGGAGTTCGAAGATGGAGACCACGTCTTCTTGCGGGTCTCACCTCGACGTGGTATTCGGAGATTTGGCCGAGGTGGAAAGTTATCTCCGCGCTTCATCGGACCCTTCCAGATTCTCAGCAGGATTGGTGAGGTGGCTTATCGCCTGGCTCTACCACCTCAGTTGCACCGGGTGCACGACGTCTTCCACGTATCTCAGCTGAGGAGATACGTGCACGACCCGACGCACATCATTGACCATGGGGAGCTTGACGTTGATGATGGGGCGACTTTTACGGAGGTCCCGGTGGAGATAGAGGATCGACAGGAGCGGGTCCTGCGTGGGCGATCGATACCTCTTGTGCGCATCAGATGGCAGCACGGGAATCTCCAGGAGAGCACATGGGAGCGGGAGGCTCAGATGCGTGCTCAGTACCCTTATTTGTTTCCCTAGTTTTGATGTATCTTTACGGGGACGTAAAGCCCTGAGGTGGGAGTAATGTAAAGACCCGTAAAATTCAAGGGAAATTTTTTCTTAATTTTCTTTAGAATTTTACAAGAGCGCGGTTTCTGACGGCACCTGATTCCGAGGCCCGGAGTGCTCGGAATCAATTTCTGAAGTTTGGCTCGGGTACGTTCAGTGAACGAACGAGTGGGATTTCCTAACTTTTGATCCGGTGCTCGGAATTGAAATCTGAGGGCACCGATGAACTCGCAGCGCCGATATTCGCTTAAAGAGACCTTTTCGGAAGTTGCGTTTGTTGCGGGTTGAAAGTTAGTTTTTGGGAAATTTATAAAAAGTTGAATAAAAAAAATGTGGATTCTTTTTATTTCACTTTTGTAGGTTAACTCCTCTCAAAAGGAGTTAGGGGTGGGACCCACACCCACTTAACCTCCCTTGAGAGGATTAAGTGTGGTGGGACCCACACGAACCTAAAACTCTCAACTTCCCCCTTAAACTCCCCTCTCTCCCTCTTAATGTTTGTAAACTTAACATCTAATTAAATATACATGGCATGTTAATTAATTAAGTGTTAGGTTTTTGAATTTGATGTTTTGAATTCCTAGGCTTGGTAAATAAAATAAGGAGGGACCTTATTTTATTTTGTTAGCCAACTTGTGTGGATTTAATTTTGAGAGCTCCTCCTCCATCTTCTTCATCTTGACAAAGAACGCTCAAGCTCCGACGAAGAACACCGCTCCGCTCTTCTTCGTGTTCCGTGTTAACGAGAGGGAACGCCGCTTCCTCCTCGGATTCCCTTCGTCGACATAAGAGGTTTCTCCAACGACGTATCACATCGGACGCATCTCTTCGTCAACGGAATTGACGAACGACGACCGCGACGCCCGATCTCCGCGACGTCGACTTCCGCGGACGTTGGCAAATCCTCGAACTTATACCCAAGGTAGGGGTTTTTGTTTATTGTTTAATTATTCTATTCTTTCTCATGGATCGCATGACTAACGTGAGGAATTTGAATATTTTATGTTGTGTTGTTATTTAACGTGAGGGGGGCCGGACCGCACGAACACGGCCGAACCCCCCTCCATCGTTCTTGTTGAATTTCTTGCGGGTGGATGAATCAAGGTGGGGTGGTGCCGACGCACCACGCGGATATTCGCCCAATCCTTATTGCGCGACGCCGTCGCGCCGCGCCATGGAAGAAACATCAAGAACGTGACGCCGTCGCGCCGCGTTGAAGAAATCAAGATGCGGCGGAGGGGCGCGGTGCCGTCGCACCGCGCCGGATGACGAAAACCGCGGCCGGTTCCGGGCCGCGGCGGAAGAGAACACCGGCGGCCGGGCCGCCGGCGTCGGAAGCCGAAGGGGGGACCGGATTTTCCGGTCCCGTTGGAGAAAACCGGCCGGCCAGCCGGCCGGCCGGATGGCATTAAACCGGGGGAATTAATCCCCCGGCCATCACATAAAAAACCCCCCTCTTTATGAGGGGGGAGCGTTTTCTTGAGGGGGGGGGGGGGGCAGCCGGCCCCCCGGTTCCGCACAAACAGGCCCCCCACGTGGGGGGGGGGGGGTTTAAAAAAGGGGGGGCGCGGCATGTAGCCGCCGCCGCCCTTCCCAGGAAGCGGGGCTCTAGCCCCCCGCGTGCAGCCACCGAGCGGTGCCAGGCCGCCGCGGCCGCCGCGCCGCCGCACCGCCGGCCGGCCGGGCCGATCCAGGGGGGGGGGGGGGGGGTCGGGCCGGGTCGGCCCGGACCCGGACCCCCCCCGTTTCGAACCAGTTTCGGTCTTTTGGCCATAACTTGAGCCTCAGACCTCTGATTGACGAACCGTATGCGGAAACGCGATCCTTGGATCGAGACGGTCGTTTCGGTATATCTCACTCAAGGTTTCGGATTACTTTGAGTTCGGCCGGGTTGGTTCGTTCATGAAACCAACCGGGCCTTCGGAGCGGAAACGCTCATATCTAGAGCTACGGACGTCCGATTGACGTGCCGTCAGCCGTGTTGTGTTCCTATTAGTGAGGAGGATCTTTTGGCATACTCCGCCCGATTTTTGGACGCAGGTGGAGTACGGTCGGGTTGGTTTTGCCTTAAAAACCAACCGGGCCCCGGGGACGAAAATGCCAATAACTCTCAGACCGGGCGTCCGATCGACGCACCGTCTGTTGCGTTGAGTTCCTGTTGACGATAAGGAACTTTTGGATACATCAACTCTGGCCTTCGTGGCAGTTGATGTATCAGCCTCTCGGCTCGTGGAGCGGACTCTCCGAACGAGCTTGCTGTGTGCAGGAACCCTAGTGCTGGCTGCGACTGTTACTGTGACTGCTACTGCTACTACTGCTACTGTGACTGCGACGACGACAGTACAGAGATCCTGTGTGGATTCGACGACAACGACTACAGCACTCAGCGATCCTACGTGGATCAGTGCTACAGGTCCTGTGTGGGCCCGATCCTGTGTGGGTCCGATCCTGTGTGGGTCCTTGCACTCAGCGGTCCTGTGTGAACCAGCGCCTACAGGTCCTGTGTGGGCCCGATCCTGTGTGGGTCTTTGCGGGGGTTAGTTACCTATCGATCCTTTGTGGGTCCGACGACTTAGATGGATCAGTGATCATCTTTATCGTCTTTTGAAGAAGTATACCTGTGTGAGACGAATCCTGTTGCTTTCCTGCGTGGATTGTGTTGTGCAATCCTGTGTGGATTACGTTTTGCTTTCCTGTGTGGAATACGTTTACTTTCCTGTGTGGACTGAGTTGTACTTGGGCTCGGAGGTTGGAGCGTATTTGAATTAATGACTTAGGTATATGTATGGGCATATACCTAAGCAGTGTCGGTTGTTACTTCGTGATTATACCTTTCTTCGTGGTTTATCCTTTGTGGATTTGAGAGACCTTCAGGGGTCTCGGGGTCCCTACTGAGTAGCTTATACTCACCCCTGCACGTGCTTTTCCCGCACTACGTTGTGTTGGTTGCAGACGACGGACAGCGTTGACCTTAGCTGAGGCATGCAGAGCGGGACGGTACCCGGAGGTGGACCACTGGGCGGGACGTGCACGGAGCAGACGGTGGGACCTGTGGAGTAGAGGAGCTATCTGTACCCACCCTTCAGGTGGGATTTCCAGTGGACAGCTCGGTGTAGCGGCATTTAATTTTCAGTTGTTGTTTTCCCTTTCGAGTTGTACTTTACTTTCAGTTTTGGGTTTGTATTCTGGCCCATTTACTTTTCCGCACTTTCAGTTGTACTCTGCTTTAGTTTAGTGTTTACTTTCCGCTTGCTTACTTTGTGGTGTTTGTTTACCTTACAAAGGCAATGCCTTCCCTTTTTATCGGGATTTACGCCTTGGTGCTAGTCGCCAGCCCCTGGCCTATAGAAGGCGGGCTTGGGGTAGTCACGGCACGGACCCCGAGGGCGGGTCGTGACAGTAATGGTTAGTTTATCAACCATTAGAAAATCTAACCATTAGTAAATTATCATGATCATACCACTTTATTATTTCATTTCTTCATTGTTGCAGGGTTATTTCCTTATGGATGTTTTGTCCTACTCAGATGAATTATTGAATTGACAAGAATTCAAGAAAGAACTAAAATACGTTGTCTTATGTGTAAATATTATATATGAAATGGTTAATCACTTATATAAATCCACTTATTATTAACAGGCATGTGACCAAGATAATAATTATCAATTTACATACAAAATGAGAAAGTCCCTCAATAATAAATTTTAAGTTAGTATAGCCTTATACAAATTTAGTTAAAATTGAACCATAGTTACAAGTGCTTGACCAGCCAATGTTGGGGTGCATTTAATTATTGGGGAAAATCTAACATGATGTTTTGGATTTCCATAACATAGTTCTCATTAGGGGTCCACTAATAAAGAAGGACTTGGTGTAACAAAGAGGCAAGGGTTGAGGAAATCCATGTTAAGGATTTTAGTATTGGGGAGTCCAATCAATATATCAATGAAATGTGATCTAATGTAGTTGTAATTTGGAATGTCTACCTAAATCCATTAAAGTTACTTGAACAACCAAATTTTGGGTAATGAAAAGGAGAATTTGGATACTGGCCACCAGAATGTCCAAGTAATATGATATTTTGAATCGAATGGTGATGGATAATGTGTTTTGATAAAATAGCGGGAGATTAATAAATATAATATTTATTTATTGGTCTAAATTTTATCAAATAAATTACTAAATATATTCTACTCTTACTTGTAGAAACATCAATAAAAATAACATCGAAGATATCACTTTGATCCATACTTGATAAGGATAACATTATAACTAGTACAAATTTCTTTAAATAGAAAAGGTCTTTATGCGCTATCCTTCACCATGAAAGGAAATTGTATGGGTTGAAAGAACCAATTCATAAATCTATTAAGAATGAGGATAGTGATGATGATTTGTGTCTCTATGAGAAACATTTGAAAGATGCTACAAATGTTGAATGTTTCATTCTATCATCCAATAACAATGAACTTATTAAGAAGCATGAGGACAAGGTTGTATGTAGCATGATGTATCACCTTCGAGATCTATATCAAGAGAAGGTGATAAAAGAGAGATATGTGATATATAATTCTTTGTTTACAACTATTCATGGGGATTCTGTGCCATCTACGCCTCATGTAGTCATGTTTATTGGCTAAATTGAATGTTGATACATCACATGGATTCAATTTCTAGATGAGTTGTGCACACATATCATAATTTAATCACTTATTAAAACCTTATCCAGTTATATTGTTAATTATAATATGAGAAATGATGATAAGAGTCATTTATAAATTTTTAATCTAATTATCCAGGTGGATAAAGATATGGGTCATAAAATACTATTTTCTTTATGGTGAATTAGAAATGGAATAACAAAGAAAATGGGATTAAGAATCAAAAAAAGTATAAAAATCTCTACCACCATCCTTCCAAGAAGAGTAATATCTAGAGGTTGGGTGAGGAATATGTGGAATTGTATTTTTCATGTGGAAAGGAAGGACAATGTAAGAAGAACTACATCAAGAATAAAGGGGAAGATAAAGATGTGTTTGTTATCGAGTTTAATATTTCAATATCTATAAATTTCCTATTAGATTCAGCTTTTGGTGTTCACATTTGTATCCAAATGCCGCAACCAAGTATATTTCAAATGATTACTAGAGGAGAGGAGGATCTATGAGATGTCAATGGTGTGAGGCTGGCTTCTCTAGACATTGGTTACTACAACCTTTTATTTATAATGGGAGTAATTTTGGTTTTAAATGATTTATATTTTGTACCAATTGTTACCAATAACATAATTTCTGCTTCATTCCTAGATGTAGATGGGTTTATTTTAATGTTTTCAAAAAAAAGTTGTTTATTTTATAAAGATAAAATAATTTATGATATAGAACATTTAAATAGCTCTCTTTATGTATTAAATTTTGAAAAAAGTACTGGTAATTGAAAAACAATCGTGTTTACATGACTCATATAACATGAAGTTATGGAATCATGGCCTTGGTAATGTAAATGAGAAGCATTGGAAAAATCTTTATTAGGATGGTTATTTAGACTCTTCTAGGATAAAACCAATTGAAATATGTCATACATGAATACAACAAAAAAATGAAAAATCATAATTTTTTGGACAAGGTGAAAGGGACATAGAGCTTCTAGGATTGGTACACACGGATGTGTATGGACCATTTCCATTAGAATCATGAGGTGGGAATTATTACATCATAATGTTTACTAAGGACTTGAATAGATATAGTTATGTCTACTTGATTTGGTATAAGTCTGAGTCATTTTAGAAATTCAACAAATTCAAGAATGAAGTAGAGAATAAACTTGGAAAGAGTATAAAGAATATTCGATTAGATCGTGGTGGTGAATTTTTAAACTAAGAGTTTATCGCCCTTTTATGGGATTTTGTGATTATATCTCAACTCAATACACCTTATACACCATAATGGAATGGTGTTTTTGAAAGAGGAATCATACTATGTTAGACATGGAAAGGTCAGTGATGAGTCATGTATATCTTCCATTATCCTTTTGGGGATATGAATTACAAATTGTGACATAAAAAACAAACTGAGTAGAAACTAAAGCATAAAATAAAATTCCCTTATATTTATGGAGTGGAATGAAATATTTTTTTATCAAATCCAAATATATGGAATTTTGGGGAATTTTTAAGGCCTTCTTAGGAGAAAAATAGCACCCTAGGGCACAAAGTGTATTTTTATAGGTTATCTAAGAGAATAAAATGGACACTACCTAGAAATCCCCTCCATCAAGAAAGTGACTTCCACAGAAAATCCATGATTATTGAGGGGGAGAACATCTTTAAAAGGAATAGGGGGAGAAATATTGACCTAAATGAAGGCGAAGATCAAGATACAAAAGATTTGATACAGGAATAGATTCCACTCCTCCCCATTGAAGTAGTTCCTAAAATAAAAGTACTATAAAGGACGACAAGAGAGGTAATAAAATCAAAGAGACATGGTTGTCTAGTCAACGAATAGGGTGGTTCATTATTGCTTTAAAATGATGAACCTATCACAAAAAAATGTAGTATAGAGATAAGAAGCCACACTATTGTAAAGATATATGAATTCAGAAATGGATTCCATGCATCAGAACCATGTCTGGGTTCTGGTCAATTTTCCAGTTGATATAAAGCCCGTAGGGTGAAAATGGGTATTAAAGAAAAAAAACAGACATGGAAGGTGAAGTAAGTATCACTAATGAAAGGATAATATCTAAAGGGTTTAAACAACCAAAATGAATATAATATGATGAAAACTTTTCACCAATTGACATGTTTAATTCAATTATAAATCTAATTTTTATAGTAGCTTACCATGACAATGATATTTGGAAGATGGATCTTAGAAATACATTCTTAATGGAAACCTTCATGAAGATTTCTATATGAAACAACCAAAATGGTTTCTAAAACCAAGTGATGCAAAAAATATTTGAAAGTTTCATATGTCTTTTTATGGATTGAATAAATAATATAATCCATGGAAGAATTCAATTCGATGAAGATATAAAATAATTTGGTTTTATAAATGATAATGTGATTCATGTCATTACAGTAAGTTTATTGGGTAATTGTTAGTTATCCTGGTAGTATAAAATGATGACATATTTCTTATTGGAAACAACATACCAATCATATAATTTGGTAAGGACTGGTTAGATAATTTCTTTTCCATATAGGAGATAGGGGAAACAACCTATATTACAGGGATCAAGATAATTTCTGATATATTAAAGAGGTTACTTTGACTTAGTCAGATTATATACATTGAATAGATAGTAAAGAGATTTTGTATAGAAAAATCCATGAGGGGATTGTTTTCATTGGCACATGGTATACATATTTCTAAGATAATGTATCCTCCAATAGAACATTAGAAGGATATAATGAGTATGATCCTATATGATTCAGAAATAGAATCAATCATGTTTGTCATGTTATGAACTAGGTAGATATAAAACAGATCCGATAGAAAAAAATTGGTTAGCTGTTAAGGATATCCTCATGTATCTAAGATGAACTAAGGGTATGTTCCTAGTGTATAGAGGTGAAAATGAGATGGCCATCAATTATTATACTGATGACCATTTTCAAACAGATTAGAATGATCTAAATTCACAGTCATGATATATTTTTTCTGTCTCAATAGAAGTATTGTGATCCAGAAGAGTTCAAAGAAGCCAGTTGTTTCTGATTCTACAGTAGAGTTTGAATATATAGTGTCTTATGATGCTGCCAAGAAAGCCATTTTGATGTGAAAATGTTTCTTGGAGCTTGATGTGTTACCTAGAAGTAAAGAACCTATCATATTGTATTATGATAATACTGAAGCGGTTTCTATTGTAAATGAGAGAAGGTCCCACCAATAGATAAAGAATATACCTGAGGACTATCATGTGTTGAGGTAATTTTATCAAAGGGGTGATATTGTAGTAAGAAGAGGAACCATGGATGAGAATATAGTGGATCCCTTAAATAAAGGTCTATCTCAGCAGAAGCATTAGTATAATGTGAGAGCTAGCAGACTTAATATTGTTTGAAGTTGGCTCTAGTGAAAGTGGGATTTTATTGGAGTTGGTTCCCTTGACGAAAATTCTATTTACATTATGATAATCTATATTCATACATTTGAGTATTAATAATTTTTTTTATCACATAATGATTTTTCCTTATCCTAACATAGTATGTTATAATTTCCAAAGGGTAGCTGTCACACTAAAAGGTTGTAACAGTTACACACTATGAGGAGAACCCAAAAGTGATATGAAACTATTCTTAAATATATTTTCTATAGTAGAATGATATCATTTTAGGGAAAAACCAATATATGATATCATAGTTGGAGACTCATCAGACATTCAGTCACCTTCTCATGGTGGAATCACTTGGTAATATTCAGCGTAGGATATTATGACAAAAAGACCCATCAGTAGGAAATCCACATTGAAATGTTTCATTGGATGATCCTATCTGCAGATACGTGTATTGATCTTTTGACTTTTAGATTTTTACTAATGAACATTATAAGTCACAAAATTTTATGTATAATGATAACCCTGACAACATATGTTCACTGTGGGGTAGGATATGTTTGGTTCCTGACAAGTAATATTGTGTTAATAAATAAGGTGAGAAAGGATTTTCACTTATATTATTTAAATTATGTTGATATATCATTACCTTTTACAGAAATTATATATCCTAAATAAATACCTAGCTCTGGTGTTCAATAGGAAGGTACAATTTTTGAAAAGTCAAAGAAAGAGACATCGAGCACATAGGTTGATGGAACTAGCATGCAACATGGTTGATTAGAGATATCATGATAAAAGGATTACATTACACACTAAGAATCCATATGAGGTATTATGACTTTGAAACATTAACTTATGTGACTATAGGTTCCTTGGAATGTTTCTAGACAAAAACATTGGACTCTAGGCTTCTTCACCTAATGCCACTAAGAAAGAGCCATAGAGTGTCACAAAGTAAGTGTTTCCAGAATCTCAGTTAAATAATATATTTTTATTTATTATTTAAAAATGTTAACAAATATTTTTCATTCACATAGTTTTGTATTTATTCATGTTTTATTGGTTGCATATATTCTATCAACACTTATTCGAGAGAATATAATATATGGAGAATATTTAATAAATATTAATTTACTACTTAATGAATATAATAAATTTTTTTATTTTATATTAATTATGTGATATTTATTTATTAAATAAATAAAATGTATTCAAGTTAAGATAAATATTGAGTGGGAATGGAGGATTGGGTTTTTAGGTCATGTGAGAAACAATATAAATTCAATATTATTTGATTAAATAATTTTTAATTTAATTATCATGTTAAGTGCAATCAAGGAAATAATAATTATATTATTATTTTAGAAATGGAGTTATGAAAAGGATTAAATAAATATTAAAGGGCACTTATGTAAATATTTTTACTAAACCATAGTGGTATTAAAACATAGTTATATTATATGTTAGGGGAGCCAATGTTTGTGTTGTGCACAACGACAACCAGGGAGAATCCTCCCAAGCCCTAGAGAGCTCCTACTCCAAGAATTATCCAAAGAATAGAGAGTAATAATCCTCCTCCTCACACTCTCATATAGTGAGAGATCATAGATAAGTCTTTGGAAGAAATTATTCTGGCAATCAAAGGTGAACGATGCAAGAAATAGAATCTTCTATGCAAGAACCCATATATTATTATAGCAACGTTTAGAGATTTGTGGAACATGTGTGGATCAACACTAGAGGGAAGATGCTCTTAATTCCTATAACACAATGACCTTACAATGTAGATATATGGTTAAATACATCAATGAAGAAAGAATTCACAAAATTTCATTTCTTAATTGGTCAAATTAATTATAAATAATATGTGATAATCTTCCACTTGGTTCTAGAGTTCTATCCCTTTTCTGTTTTCTTTGATTCAATTTTGTTGATTTTGACATTCATTATCATGTAAATCTCGGATTGATCATCGATCATGATGAAAATAGTTGTTGGAAACGACCCATCGCTAGCTTTAACTATTCATGGAACCTTTATACACTACGAGTCGATATAAATTCATGAAATAGAGAGGCCATCCACCCAACAAATAGGACACATGTCTGTATAATTATAGGATATGAAAACTTCCCATAACTCTTCAAGATCTTTCTCCATGAATTCAATAGCCACATTCTTATATTTCATATTTTTGGTAAACATTCAACCTCTTTTTCAATGTTTATTAAATATCCATTTAATTCACATGTAAACTAATCCAGACTCCTTAAAACAAGGCTATAATATTTTTCTAAAACCGATACACATGAATATATAATCATTTGTTAACCATCAAAGTATCACCATAATTAAATATGTATATAACCCACCAATATTACCTTCAACATGATATAGTGAAAAAGTATTGTCCATTTTGGACTCAATGCACTATGTGATATGACATAGTCACATGTTTTTGGATATTTTTTCTTGAAGCTCAACCTATATACCACAACATGCATCTAACATCCCTACACCCATAATAAGATTATACATGTTTCAATGTGATCATCCTTGACCACTTTAGTTTACTATATGATGTAGTGTATCTCATGTTGTCCCATTGAATTTTTGGTCACCAATGCATTACTTCTGCTTTACTATAATCACCAACACTATGAAATGAACGATGAACATATTGGTCATGACCATGTTGCACTAGTTCTCTAGAATGATACTATATAGATCACTAATTCAGGGTACCTTTATAGTTATGTATTTTAGGAAATTATTTATCAACAATACCTATGATATGGGAATGGATTAACTTGGTTCCATATTCAACTTCACCATGCCCACTAACCAGGGAGTGGTTTTTCCCATTTTTGGGAAACTTCAACACACCATGCCTTATGCCCAAAAATGATCCCCTAATTTTTTCTCCAAGATGAATTTGTCTCTTCTCTTGAAAATATAATATCTCTATATAATACCTTGTCAATTATAGATTTCTAACCATATATAACACCCCACATGTTTCATGGTATGTCCTTTTTTAAATTTAACCACTTTGATAGCTTACATTACACACAACACCCAACGTAAAAAAACAATGAAATGTGATTATATAGTAGACATTAGACTGGTGGGTTTGAATATGATTAAATATATTTTGAAATATACATGAAGTTCATATTTATACATTCTTAGGAAATAAACACATATTTTTTTAGTAAAGTCATTTTATTTTTCAAATTGAAGTTTTAATGAAAAAGAAATTTTATTGCTTTCTATATGAAAATAAATGTAATTAATTATTGACACTTTTGGAAATTTTTTTTGATAAAATGAAATTAATTTTTAATATAACTATATAAAATTTAGTCTATGGGGATATTTTGAGGGTTTTTTTGAACAAGATAATATTTTAAGAAATAGTAAAAAAATTTGTTTTTTATGAAATATGATATCTTTTGTGATATCATTCAAACATAAATATCAAATAAATTTGTTAAAACTTAAGTAATGAATACTCTTTGATAATATAATTCATATATTTAAAAAAAAATAAACCCAAAACATATAAATTATAAATTATTCCATGATTAATATAAAAACAACTTTCAGTGTAGACACACTCCCTACACAACATAAAATAAGACAAATTTGATGAATTATAGACACTAATTTAGTAGTAAAAAGTATTTTTCATGACATTATGATTAAATATAATTCATAAATTATAATTGTTATTGATATAATCGAATATTTGACTTATGTAACATGAAGTTTATCGAAATTCATGTGGAATGATTGCACAAGGGTTGAAAAGTCAAATAAGAAAATTAAATAATTTATCCTCACATGGATATGTGAAAATATTCATATTCAACAAATAAAAAGGATTAAATTGAGGCTATATAAATTTATTATTAATGAATTATTTTATTTTTTATTTTTTATTATGATGTAATTAACATTAAGGACTATAAAATGCTGATACAGTACTTGTGAAGGCATATGAAAAATCAATAAATTGATTTTAATTAAAATTATAAGAACTATTTAATGAACCAAAAATTTAACTATATATTTGTGGTTGAATAAGTTTTAAAAAATAATCCAAGGGTATAATTTATGATCCTTTGGTGCCACATGGTTAAAATTAGTTTCCTTATTATATTTTATTTAAAATAAAGTGAAACTGTTCACAATATGTTATTTAATATGTAGAATTTTTTCAATATATGGTTATCAAAAGAGATGTTAAGACATAAATACTATTTGGAAATATAAAATAATTATATTATTCATTGAAATTTATTTTTAATTTTTAGGGATGAAATAATTACCTTATAGCATTTCATAATAAGGATGAAATAATTATTTCATTAATTGAAAAACAGTAAAATAGTTTTAATTAAAACGTTAAGAACCATTAAATAAAAAAAACTCAATAAATTTTATTGATGATTAATATTTTTCCAAATTAATTATTTTTTAGTATTTATGACCATTTTATATTAGTAAATAGTTATGACCATTGTAGTATTTTATTTAATTAAAAGTCAAACATTTAATACTCTTATTTTCAATAAGTATAATATTTATAATATGGGGTTATACAAAATAATTTTTTAATTTAAATAGTTAATGTGAAACTGAAATAGTTATCTACATCATAGTAATTTATTTTTCATTTTTAGTTAATAAATAATTACATTAAAAAATTACATAATGATAATGGAGTAATTATTCAATTAATGGAAAAGTGAAATAAATTATGTTAAAAATACTAAAAGTAACATAATTTGAATTAATTAAGCAGATAAGTGAATTTTATAAATTAATATGTCATATTATAGATTTATTAAAATCCTTTCATCAAATATATTTTTCTATCTTGATATTCCCAATGTCAAAGTAATGAATAGTGTCAAATTTGGCAATAATTGGGTTTCATGAATATAATATTTCATTAAATTATTAAAAAATCATAAAAATGTTAAAAATTTACATTGGTGATAATATTTGCTATAAAATTTTATCCCCTATCAATTTAAGGTATAATTTCAATTATTTGTCTCTAGAATAGTCTTATTATAATTTAATATTTAGGGAAATTCCAAAAGTGCCCCAAACCTAAATTATAAAAATGAACCTCCTCCCTCACTTCTTCAGACTACGTTTAGCCTTTTATCTCAACAAAAAACTACACATTTTTCTTACCAAAATTAGTATCAATGTTATGGAGATCTTGGTCTTTTAGAAAGACCAACCCTAGGGTCCCTAAGATGAGATTCCAAGGAGGATTCTTTAAGAAGAGGTAATGATCTTTACAACTCACTCATGTTTATTTAAAATTATACTTCGTATTAATGTGTTGCAAACACACTAAAATAATAACTAAAATATAGTTACTATACTTAGATGTTATTATGTTAATGAGACAACCATTTTCCATCTATTCTATATCCTATGAAAATAAAAAACATCACTCGTGCGTACATATGGATAACCATATCCACATAGCGGTGTAATTTGTATTTCATCACCACATTTCTTAGATGGTTATAAATATAGAAAAATGTGTATATATGATATTTATAACATAAAATTTATTCTATAAATATTAATTACTATTTAAATTCATTCTGTTTCATTAGTTAAAATATAGAAACAATGTTCATGCATACATACAACATGTCATCTCTATTAATGGTGTTGTTCATTTTTATATATCTACTATTCATGGATAACTATAAATACGAATATTTTGAATTTATATTATATTAATATCCGTATCAAAAAAATTTATATGATCTAACCATGACTGAAGTACAAGGATTGAGACTTCCAAATCAATGTATACAAGAAAAACAAAGCAATTATCCTCTAGAATAATTATTAAATAAATATTCGTTTTTAATGGGTGATAAAAGGGTATAATTAGATAATATATTATAAGATATATAATATAATGGTTCTAAAATTACTTTATAATAAAACTATATTTAGTATACAAGTGATTAATATATGTATGAATGAAATCAAATCTAATATAAGGGTTTATTTCCAAAACTCATCTTCATTTAAGCTTGCTTATGTTTAGGTATCCAATAAAGAATATTCTTCACCCATTCCCATTTTTTATAAAAATGTTTCCAAAAATTTATTTAATTTTATCCTATGAAAATCTGAAGTCATTTTTTACTTTTTACAAAATGATTTGAAAATAATATTTTTTCAAAAAGGCTCTTTGTGAATTTTCTACCAAAACTATATAGAAGGATTATTATTTTTAATTATAAATAATGAAAATATTTTTTCACTTAATGAAAATTTAATTTATTGAGGAATACTTTAAAAGTTTATAAGGTTATTTTCAAAAAAAATGTTTTCTTTCCTAATTTCATGGCTTTTTTAATAAATGATTTATATTAAAAATGGGTATTTCCTTAAATAATTTTTCAATTATTTTAAATATTATTTTAAAATTTGATAAAACCATTTTTTTGAATCTTATGATTAACTGAGGTTGATCTCTTATGATAAAATCTTCCATATTCTATTGAATTATTTGTGATCAGTTTGACTGTGGATGTGATATTTTGATCCCATTCATCATATTACTCTGGATGGTTTATGATTATGTTTATTAAATGGGTAAAGTTTTTAATTTTTATATTCTAATTTAAATATTAATGTTTGTGTTGATTATGATTCAGACCTTTCATATGAGTAATTCATTTCTCTTAGTAAGTGATTGGTCTAGCCTACTATATTCCCTCAATGTATTAGTATGTCTCATTAGACAAACAAGACTAGGTATTGGCTGAGGCCTTACCCATATATATATAATTTCTCACCATGGCATTGGAAGTATATTTTAGATGTCTGAAATTAGGAATACCATCATTATGAGAATAATTATTCATATTCCATGTCATTATTCAACTATTAGAATATCCATGGTTAAGTTTCATTTTCATGTGATTATTTATATGGAATTATTGGATAATAATTTTTTTCATTCTATATTATACTCAAGTTATTTATTAAATGCATTTTGTTTTATTTATTTACCTTTCCATATTTTTATTTCATATTTACTCATGGTTTCTTCTGTGAACTTTCCCTTACTGAGAATATGAGCTCTCCCCATTCATATATTTTATTTTTCCCAAGATTCCAATAATTTTATTATAAATTATATTAATGGTTAAAAAAGTAGAATAATTTGGTTTCTTAAAGGATTCAATATGTTGAATTTTATATTTTAAATTATAATGTATGTTTAGTGTACATGTCATGTTTACCAAGAATACAAAACTATTTAATAATTTGGGACAAAATTACTTATATATTATGCCAATGTAATGAAGTAGCCACTATCTATAGGCTACTAGGGTTATGTTATTTAAAATTTTAATGATAATAATTCTAGTAGAAACCTTGGGAACGATATCTCAAAAAATATAGATTATAGAATAAAACCCAATGATATAATTTGTAAATATTTCAAAATAAACAAAAATTTTAATTTATAGATTATTTATACATAAATATTCAATTTAGGTTATGTAGTTTACTATTTTTGAGATTATACATTATGTTTCATAATGTTATGATCTATTCTGGTGGAATCCATTTTTTGTAATGTTATATAGTAGAAGTAATGGAAAGCATGTCAATGCTTGTAGGGATTTTACATGAAGGATAAAAAATCAAGCTAGGGATAGAGATGATGAAACATATGGATCATAAATGCCACTATACAGTGTCTTGATCCTGGTGGATCATAAGACCTCAAGTGAATCTCCCCAAATTCTTGAGGCTACTGATTAGCAGCGAGGGCCTAGGTGTTTAATTTGGTAGACTATGCCCTCATCAACATATTATATCACAGTAGAAGTCAATACAAAAAAATAGAATAATCAGATACATCAAGTAGAAAAATAATAAAGAATCAATATATTAATTGAAAACAAATCTAGAAGAGTTTCATATAAAATTATGCAGATGATACATGTATGTAGAAAATATCCAAAATAGGTACATTTCTGTACAATACAATGCATGTTTCCAAAAATCCAAAAAGACCAAAATGTGTCCCTATTGCATTGAAAGAATCATCTTGGTCACATGCCATCCTGATCCAATAAAACAATCAATAACATGTGCTAGGGTTCTCTCCCCTAACAGTACTTGAAACCATATAATATCTTTGGGTCCCCATGGGAGTCCAAAATATGGCGTGAGATAATATCCCAACTGGAAAGCACCCAAGATCTATACAATTCAATGTCATGCAATATAACAAGATAAGAAAGTAATTAGTAAGTTTGGTAAGAAAAAAAGAAAATTAAAGTGCACATGGTAGATACACTACTATGAAATTGGTACTATCAATCCTTTTAAGGATCTCTATAAAAGATGTCCAGTATCCAATTAAACAAAGCTATATAAAATGAATTAGTAAACCACCTAGTATTTCTATTTATCCCATCATGTCCTTCCAAAATGACATTTACATATTAGGGTAGTGGTTATACGCTGTGTCTGCAGCGAAGAGGTTGCGGGATCGAAACCCGCCGCATGCAGTATTTTAGGATCTATACCCACGGTTTTGTAACCATGGGTAAAAGCCGTTGACACCATGGAAATTGGCTATTTTTAGTTGACACAGTGGCAGAACACCTATACCCACAGTTTTAGAAAACCTTGGGTATAGGTGGGGGACCTATACCGACGCCGTTCTAGGCCATGGTTCCCAAAAACATCGATATAGCCTATACCCACAGTTTTGGGGGCTATACCCACGGTTTTAAACCGTGGATGTAGGCCGTTTTTCCAGTAGTGTGAGATACGTGGAATATTTCATATAGGGATAGGTACCTCTATGGTAACCTCAACTGATATGATACTGACCTGTCTCTCTCCAAAATCTTGAACTCCCTGTGTAACACCCCAAACATCCACGGTATGCTTCTCTTTGAATAATACAATAGCGTGTGTTGTATGCAATTTCGAGTTCTAACACACACCACTACCAATCAAACTAGCCGTTATGAATAGTAATACCCACTTTTTTAAATTTTATACATTTTATATTTCAAAATGGAATTCATTTTTGGATTCATAATATCGAAATTATCTTAGGGTGAATTTTTGGTACTTTTCAGATAACTTTCATATTTTTATGAATAATGAAAATTACCAAATTTTAATTAAAAAAACTTTTTTAATTGAAATAATTAATAGTGGTAACTTATTAATTTGAGTGATTTTAAATTATATTTAGAATTTATTTTTACCATTTAATATAATGTTGGTCATTGGACATAATTTCTCATTTAAACCAGACACAAACAAGTGTCAATCTTTTGATAATTATTATTTCTTGAAAACATGCTTTTTGTTTTGAAAGTGGGAATTAATTTTAAATTAATTTCTGCCACTTCTGTGATTTGAATTTAGAAAAATGGATTCTATATTTAGAATCAGGAGGTTCAAATTTTGTAAATAGGTAAATTTTATTTTTAGACATTTTGAATAATTACTTCGGTAAATATTTTATTTACCATGGTTAAAGGGTAAATCCGGTAAATAAGAGTAAAAAATAATATTTTATTAATAATAAATTACCCTAAAACGTGTCCTAACCATATTGGTTGATACATGTCCGATCATGGGCATCTTTGGGTCGATTTTGGGACCCCATGGAGCCACTTGTAAGTGATAATGACACTTTATATTAATTAAGTTAAAGTAAATACAAAAATGACATAAGCATATATCTTTTAGAAAAATAATTTTTACATAGGGTTATATATGTTATATTTTCGACTATAAATATTCATTTGAAATATAAAATGATTTAATACATAATGGTATTTTTTTTCTAATTTTTAGACATTGAATATTTAAATTTATTTATGACCCAATAATGATGCAGTATTTTCCTTATTAATGAAAGAATCAAATAATTGGTATTATAAATATTAAAATAAATATAATTTGAAAGTTTTGATTCCATAAAATAACTTTATTGATTAATATGACATGTTATGATTTCTTAAATGAATTTGGTTCTAATTAATAAAGTTGTTAATACTTTAACAAAAATCAATTATTAAATAGTGTCAAAATTGACATAAAAGAGTTTTTAAAACAAATATTATATTATTAATTCATATTCTATTCATAAAAATCTAAGGTTCTGCCAAAGGACTTATATAATGATATATGTATCTTTAATGGACCACTTGGGGGTCACTTGGAAGTATATAGTAATTTTATTAACCATTTAATATAAAAATACAAAGTGACATTGTAAATGTCAAACTATTTAACTAAGAGTTAAATATAAATGATAAGGTCAATATAGTGACCCAAACCTGTCTAAAATATAGTAGATGAAAGGATTTCAACCCAAACCATCCTTATACTTTGAATATTCCTCTTTTTATCCATTAGAAACCGAATATCATTATATAATAAAATAATATTTTCAATCTTTCCTAAAGAGCCCCTCCTCCCCCTTATAAAAGGACACCACTTCTAACCAATTCCTCACACCACTCAAGCCTTTTGGCTCGTCCAAACTCTACCCAATTAAGCTCAATACATCCCTCTCCTTCTTCTAGAAGCCTTAAATTAGGCAGAAAGAACTTCAATAGTCCTTTTTGGTTCAAACCAAAGAGAGATACCCAAATTAAAGGTAACAATTTCTCTTATCTTCTTTTCTTTTATTTTACTTCTCCAACCGCTAAACTCTTCTTATTATTTTATTCTGTAAAAAAACCAGTATACTTAATATACTAGGATATTGTTATAAAAATTATTGGAACTATACTTACACACACCTCCATCTAATGGGTGAAGAACATAATGTTTCTGTGGATGGAAACCAAACGCCTCACGAAATGATGATTGTTAAATTATCTCCTACCACCTCTATAGTGGCCATTATGATGGAACTATAATTAAATATGATATTTATGATATTTATTTTACATATAAGCTTCTGTAATTCCATTTTATAGCATACCATTATTTGTTTCATGTTGTATATATAGACGATAATTTCATTTGAGGAAGTGCGGACTACCGCCCCATAAAAGTGATATGACTCGTTCATACCATACACGTAACGTATAAAAGATGGTGTTAATGGACTTATGTAACATATATAAGATATTATATTATACTGGAATAATAATATACCTATGTATCACTTGGTTTTGATTCCTTTTAAAATGAAAAATGAAATGGAAGTAGCGTTCGTGCGTACGTACGGACTACCATCTCCACGAATATTATACCTATGCCCCATTTTTATTTATAATTTTTAGACATTGAATATTTAAATTAATTTATGACACAATAATGATGTAGTATTTTCCTTATTAATGAAAGAATCAAATAATTGGTATTATAAATATTAAAATAAATATAATTTGAAAGTTTTGATGCCATCAAATAACTTTATTGATTAAAATGACATGTTAGGATTTCTTAAATTAATTTGGTTCGAATTAATAAATTTGTTAAGAGTATAACAAAAATCAATTATCAAATAGTGTCAAAATTGACATAAAATAGTTTTAAAAAAAAATATTATATTATTAATTCATATTTTATTCCTAATAATCTAAGGTTATTCCAATGGACTTATATAATGATTGGTGTATCATTTATGGACCACTTGGGGGGTCACTTGGAAGTATATAGTAATTTCATTAACCATATAATATAAAAATACAAAGTGACATGGTAAATGTCAAAATATTTAACTAAGAGTTAAATATAAATGTTAAGGTTAATATAGTGACCCAAACCTGTCTAAAATCTAATGGATGAAAGGATTTCGACCCAACCCAACCTTAGAATTTGAATAGTCCACTTTGGAGCCATTAGAAACCGAATATCATTATATAATAAAATAATATTTTCAATCTTTCCTAAATATCCCCTCCCCCCCCCCTTATAAAAGGACACCACTTCTATACAATTACTCACACCACTCAAGCCTTTTGCCTCGTCCATCCTCTGCCCAATTAAGCTCCCTACATCCCTCTCCTTCTCCTAGAAGCCTTACCTTTGGAATAAAGCACTTAAAGAGTCCTTTTGGGTTCAACCCAAAGGGAGTTACCCCAATTAAAGGTAACAATTTCTCTTAGATTCTTTCCTTTAATTTTACTTATCCAACCCCTAAACTATTCTTATTATTTTATTTTGTAACAAAACTAGTATACTCAATATACTAGGATCTTGTTATAAAAAGTATTGGAACTAGACTTACACACACCTCTATCTAATGGGTGAAGAATATAATGTTTCTGTGGATGGAAACCAAATGCCTCACGAAACGATGATTGTTCAATTATCTCCTACCACCTCTATGGTGGCCATTATGATAGAACTGTAATTAAATATAATATTAATGATATTTATTTTATATATATTGTAACAGCCCGAGATTTTATGAAAACTATTCTTTTTAATTTTATTAATGTCTTGTGTTGTACGCTACACCAAAAGGAGCTTGCACAACACGTATCCTTGACTTGCCTTGCATCACACGCAATCGCAACCTTCCTTGATAGCGTGTGTAGTACGCAATACCGAGTTTCACTAAACAACGATATGCTATTAAAATATTATTAAAACTAGCTGTTATGAATAGTAATAACCACTTTTTGAAATTTTATAAATTTTATTTTTCAAAATGGACTTCATTTTAGGATTCGGAATACCGAAATTAGCCTAGGGTGAAATTTTGGTATTTTTCTGAAAACTTTCAATTTTTGATGAATAGTGAAACCACTAAGTGGTAGGTTAAAAACTGAATTTTGCATAAAACTTAATTTTACCGCTTCTGTGAATGGAATTTCAAAAATCCGATAGACACGGTTGATATCAGTAAGTAAAATGTGGTTCAATGAGATAAAAATAATTTTTTGGTGAATAGTAACTTTTTACTTTTTTTACCGCGGTTAATAGTAAATAGGGTAACTAAGGGTAAATATGATATTAATATTACCATAACACATGTCCTAATTCTATTGGACAAGTGTAATTCGACCAAAAACAAACTTAGGAATAAAATATGACCATTTAGGCCCACTTGGATTAGATTAGGACATTTATTATTAATTTATTTAAAGAAGGGTTAAAATAGTTAAAATCAATGTTTAATAAGTAAATAATTTTTAATATGGTGTTATACATAAGATAAATTATACTATAAATATTCATTAGAAAGATAAAAAGATTTCCTACATAATGGTATTTTATTTATAATTTTTAGACATTAAATAATTTAACTTATTTATGACACAATGATGATGCAGTAATTATCTTATTAATGAAATATTGACATAATTGATGTTATAAACACCAAAATAAATGTAATTTGAGACTTTTTATGAATTCCACTAATTTTCTAGGTTAATATGATATATTAGTGTTGATTTAATCAACTTTGTTCGAACATATAATTCTGTTATGACTTTCACAAAAATCATATATCAAATAGTGTAAAAATTGACACAAAATAGTTTTTAAATCAAATATTATATTATTAATTGTTATTTTATTCCTAAAAATCTAAGGTTCGGCCGAATGACTTAGATAAGGATATATATATTAATAATAAATAATTTGGGGCTCGTTTGGCATGTTATAGTAAGTGTATTAACCATATAATGTAAGAAAACAAAAAGACAAGGTAAAAGTTAAATTATTTAACTTAGAGTTAAATCTAATTGATAAGGTTAAAATAATACCCTAAACTTATCTAAATCCTATTGGTTGATAGGATTTCGACCCATCCCCACATTATATTCGAAATAAGACCCTTTGGAACCATTATAAACCGATTTTGAATTTAATATAAAATAATATTTTGAGATATTCCTAAGGTTCCCCTCTCCTCCCTTATAAAAGGACACCTCCTCCCCCTCCTCCTCACACCAAATTGAGCACTCAAGCTCGGACAACCCCTGCCAAAATATCTTCTTCCACTTCCCTAGCAACATCCTAGAGGTTCTGGGCTTCCTCAAAGACCAATTTTAGTTCCCTAAGAGGAGGTCTCAAAGAGGCGCTTCAAAGAAGAGGTAATTACCGTTACCAATTCTTTCATCTTTATTTCTTCTTCCACTAATTCTTCTTAGGATGTTTCATTATGAAGTAATAACATCAGTATCACTCATATACTGATATGTTATTATAAGTATGAAACAACCCTATTTCACCATCTATCCATCCTACGGAAAAAGAAATCACCGCGCGTGCGTACGTACGGAATATCGTCTCCACGCCGTGGTGTAATATATTTTCCACCACCACCTTACATGGATGGGTATACTGGTGTAAAGAATAACTATACATAGTTATTACAACATCATATTGATTCTGATATATTGTATAATCCACTACAATTCAATTCAATATTTATGGAAATAATATCATCGCTCGTGCGTACGTACGGACTACCGTCTCCACGACGCGATGAGATTCATTCTCCACATTAACCATTCATGAATGATTATAAAGCATATATAATAAGTACTAATGAAATATATGACATAATAATGATACTGGATTTATGTATATTTATATTTATTCCATCTACTTAATTCCATTCAATTCAATAAGGAAACGAAAACAACGTTCATGCGTACGTACGGACTACCGTCTCCATGAACGATGTATTTCATTCCATTATCAATATATAATATATATATATGTATATTATGAATATATATTATATATAAATCATGTTTTACATTCTGGATATAAGTAATCATGATCCAAGTAATCATATTAATAATTACAAGTTAAAAACACGAACGACAAATAAGACGATTTTACCCAAAATGCTACTTTAACATGAATTTACAAAAGACCGGGTAATATAAAGCCATAAGAGAACCATATATGATATCATAACAATGAATATGATTCTTTAATAAGTCAATAACATTATGTAAATCATTATACAGGAGGTTCGGACACGTACAAAGCAAGTCGGACCTAAGGTAAGGGAAAATATCACAATCTCATTTTTATCCGAGATTGTTTATTCGTAAGTATTTACTGGGGTGTATTTTATCATCCACATCCATGTTCCCTCAATATGTAATATTATTTCCATCCATGTAAAATTGTTTAAATCCTATTTTACCCTTCGGTGAGTTTTTAGTAAAAGATATGAAAGGAATCTTTTGTCATTTTTCGTACGAGGTACTTTTTGACTTTTCCGACAAAAGTACGAAGAAAGTTTTTTTAACTTATACGGCATGAATGGATTTTTAAAACATTATTTCCAAGAAGATTCCTTTACAAGTTTTCAAGTTTATTTTTAATCAACTTCTTTTATTTTAAAGTCGTATGACATGTTATGAAAGGGAAAAAATGTTTTTGAAGAAGAAAGGATATTTTCCTCAAGAATGGAGTTCAAGTATTTTATCAAAATTATTTTCCATCTAAGATAATAAAAGGGTTCTGTTTTTATCCCTATTACTACATTGATTTGACTATGTTGTGATGGAATTATGTTTAGGAATTCCTTTATCTTATATGAATGGTTTTATGATGTCATGTTGTTTAAGAATCCCATTTTTATTACATGGGTTATGCAATGATGTATGATTTATAACTTTGTGGCACACATAAGAAAGGATTCATTATAAGATGGGTGGGACCTATATCTCCCTCCAATGCATTGGGTAAAGATTTTATATCTCATGAGATAGACATGGCTGGAATGGTAGGTTATACCGGTTCAGTGAAACAGGACTGGAACGAGGGTTACTCGATTCAGAAAGGGACATTGTCCACTAAGATAGTCTTGGAAATGAGTCTTGACTAACAAGAAATGATTCTCTATGATTATGTGTGTATGCCACAAAGTTTCATTTTTTTTAAGTTATGATTATTGGGATTTCATTTCACTACTATGATTTATCCCATGTTATGAAATTATGCTCTCTTTTGCAGGTTAAGATTTCCAAAAGTTATGTGCTTGTGTATACGATGTGATTGATATTTATTCTGTTTACCATTACTGAGCATTTGAGCTCACCCTTTTATGTTTTCTTTTCCCCAGGATTTAAAGAAAGGTTTTAGGTAAAAAAAAGGGAAGATCTTTATGGGAGATATTGAAGATCTTTCACCACGATTAGAATATTACGTTCCGAGTTTCCAAAGACACTAAACTATTACTATCCTTGTGTGTGTGTTTTTGTTATGTACTAAGTGTTCCGCAAAAGTAATGTAATGTCCATGTATATCAAGCTTCGGGTCTCTACATTTGGTATCAGAGGAAAGGTTTAGTCAACCTTTGGAAACTAGGATGCGAAAACGTTAGTGAGATCCCTAGAGATATTTCTACGGTATGTCTAGGGATGTCCCTAAGGTTAAGTATACGTATAGGTTATAGTACTAGAACTACGCTAACGATCATAGAATTAAACCTAAGATGTTAGATATTGAAGGTACTCCCCCTTTATTATGTTGTTTTCCCTAGCATGATTTTTGCCTCTCACACTATTTTTTGGGTTTTAGAAAATGGCTGGAAACAAGATGATTCACGATAATGGAGGATATGATGGACAATGGAATGATATTCTTCATAATGAAATGGGATTTGGAAGTCTAAACATCGTTATTATGCCGAATCAGCAATCTCATAATATGATCAATAAAGTAAAATTTGGTAAGTTTCCTGACTCGGCTAATAAGAGAAAGATGAAGTTTCATGATGATCATAGAGGAAAGAAAGTTTAATTTCCCCTATGTAAATCATGTGGGAAGAGGCATCAAGGAGAATGTTTCAATGGAACTGGAAGATGCTTTGGGTGTGGAAAAGAAGGACACAAAGCAAGTAAGTGCAAAGGAAAAGGTTCAGTTAACACCATGGATGAGGATAATGGTATTTCTATGACATCAACAATGGTTAAATGCTTTAAATGTGGAATGTATGGGCATTATGAAAACCAATTCCCTAAGGGAAAGTCTCATGAAGAGAATCAGTATGGTCGTATGGGAAGTATTTATGTTGATGATGATGAAGAAACTACAAATGATATGTGAGATGAAAGAAATGTTGAAGCTCGGTCAATGGTCTAAGAATGTAGTGGAATGATTATATGTTTATCATGTGTAATATTGTATAAGTAATCTCATGGAATAAGGAGACATCTAAGGATTGTTACACTGTTGTCTTTCCTTAAGTTTTGAAAGTGTATGATGAATGGTACCAGTATCCATGAAAGGTTATTCAGATACTTTTGGAAAGTAGATGATAAGTGCATATTGAAAGGATAAGAAGATAATGAGATGTTTGATTGTATTCATGAGCTCATGATTGATATAAGGACTAAGTGATATCATGGTTTGAGTATATAGAATTTTGATGATTTTGGTATGTGGAAAGTGTTAACTTTTAACTGCATTCAAGTTTTCACTAAGGTTCAATGGGTATTCAAGAGAATACATGATTAAGGACTTTGAATGTTTGGAATGTGATAAAAAAAACATATCTTATGATATATGGTGTTCAACGATGGTATTAAATCTCTGGTAATCATTTTCACTATGTTATGAAAGTGGACTGCAGTATTATGGATAATCCTAAAGACTAGAATGGATTATGTTGGACATAAAATAGTATTGTTTAAGGATAGAAGTTCTTTTTTCGATATTATTGATGGGATGTTATAGTAATGAAGTTTTAGAAAAAGGACAACCTGCAGGACGGGCGACAGCCCATCTCTTCGGACAAGGCTATGGGAATCGAACCCACAACCGAAGTACGACTGGCCTTTATCGCCTACCACTGGCCTACAAGAAGTCCCTGTTTAGTAGAAACTAGTTTTATTATATTAAGCAGTATGATATATGAAGTATAAGTCCATTTTAGAAACTAGATGTGATTAATCTCACTATAGATCGACTTATGTATATAATTTTTTCTAACCTTTTGTTTGAGACAGATGGAATGACCCGTCATTCTATCACATGATCTGCTAACACTTCACGAATAACAAATTCAACTTCATTTATTTAAGAGATGAAGTGGAAATTGTTAAAGGCACGAACAACAGTGATATTGTACCAAAATAAAGTAAGTATTTATTCTAATTCAAATTTTCAACTTTAGGGAAATGATCTTGAAAACCAAAAATGTTGTCCTAGTGATCTTATACCTGATGAATCAGATGGTACCTTATATCATCACAAATCTATGGATTTGTGATTTCTGGATTTTCCATAGCCATGTTCTCTACCACTCTCCATCAGAACATGATGGTTAGATTTCTCTTCCATATCCATATTTTCACCTATGTGGAAACCCAGTGATTAGTTTATTTGGGTAATCGTTACATTTCATACTTTAGTTTTTAAAGACAAGTTTTGGTATTCCTTTTTACGATGTGGGTTTCTATTAAAAAAAAAACTTTTGAATAGTAAACTATTTATAACCCCGACGAATTTCGAGGGCGAAATTCATTTTAAGGGGGGTAGAATGTAACAACCCGAGATTTTATGAAAACTATTCTTTTTAATTTTATTAATGTCTTGTGTTGTACGCTACACCAAAAGGAGCTTGCACAACACGTATCCTTGACTTTCCTTGCATCACACGCAATCGCAACCTTCCTCGATAGCGTGTGTAGTATGCAATACCGAGTTTCACTAAACAACGATATGCTATTAAAATATTATTAAAACTAGCCGTTATGAATAGTAATAACCACTTTTTGAAATTTTATAAATTTTATTTTTCAAAATGGACTTCATTTTTGGATTCGGAATACCGAAATTATCCTAGGGTAAAATTTTGGTATTTTTCTGAAAACTTTCAATTTTTGATGAATAGTGAAACCACTAAGTGGTAGGTTAAAAACTGAATTTTGCATAAAACATAATTTTACCGCTTCTGTGAATGGAATTTCAAAAATCCGACAGACAAGGTTGATATCAGTAAGTAAAATATTGTTCAATGAGATAAAAATAATTTTTTGGTGAATAGTAACTTTTTACTTTTTTTACCGCGGTTAATAGTAAATAGGGTAACTAAGGGTAAATATGATATTAATATTACCATAAAACATGTCCTAATTCTATTGGACAAGTGTAATTCGACCAAAAACAAACTTAGGAATAAAATATGACCATTTAGGCCCACTTGGATTAGATTAGGACATTTATTATTAATTTATTTAAAGAAGGGTTAAAATAGTTAAAATCAAAGTTTAATAAGTAAATAATTTTTAATATGGGGTTATACATAAGATAAATTATACTATAAATATTCATTAGAAATCTAAAAAGATTTCCTACATAATGGTATTTTATTTATAATTTTTAGACATTAAATAATTTAACTTATTTATGACACAATGATGATGCAGTAATTATCTTATTAATGAAATATTGACATAATTGATGTTATAAACACCAAAATAAATGTAATTTGAGACGTTTTATGAATTCCACTAATTTTATAGGTTAATATGATATATTAGTGTTGATTTAATCAACTTGGTTCGAACATATAATTCTGTTATGACTTTCACAAAAATCATATATCAAATAGTGTAAAAATTTTCACAAAATAGTTTTTAAATCAAATATTATATTATTAATTGTTATTTTATTCCTAAAAATCTAAGGTTCGGCCAAATGACTTAGATAAGGATATATATATTAATAATAAACAATTTGGGGTTCGTTTGGCATGTTATAGTAAGTGTATTAACCATATAATGTAAGAAAACAAAAAGACAAGGTAAAAGTTAAATTATTTAACTTAGAGTTAAATCTAATTGATAAGGTTAAAATAATACCCTAAACTTGTCTAAATCCTATTGGTTGATAGGATTTCGACCCCATCCCCACATTATCTTCGAAATAAGACCCTTTGGAACCATTATAAACCTATTTTGAATTTAATATAAAATAATATTTTGAGATATTCCTAAGGTGCCCCTCTCCTCCCTTATAAAAGGACACCTCCTCCCCCTCCTCCTCACACCAAATTGAGCACTCAATCTCGGCCAACCCCTGCCAAAATCTCTTCTCCAATTCCCTAGAAACATCCTAGAGGTTCTGGGTTTCCTCAAAGACCAATTTTAGTGCCCTAAGAGGAGGTCTCAAAGAGGCGCTTCAAAGAAGAGGTAATTACCGTTACCAATTCATTCATCTTTATTTCTTCTTCCACTAATTCTTCTTAGGATGTTTCATTATGAAGTAATAACATCAGTATAACTCATATACTGATATGTTATTATAAGTATGAAACAACCCTATTTCACCATCTATCCATCCTACGGAAAAAGAAATCACCGCGCGTGCGTACGTACGGAATACCGTCTCCACGCCGTGGTGTAATCTATTTTCCACCACCACCTTACATGGATGGGTATAATGGTGTAAAGAATAACTATACATAGTTATTACAACATCATATTGATTCTGATATATTGTATAATCCACTCCAATTCAATTCAATATTTATGGAAATAATATCATTGCTCGTGCGTACGTACGGACTACCGTCTCCACGACGCGATGAGATTCATTCTCCACATTAACCATTCATGAATGATTATAAAGCATATATAATAAGTACTAATGAAATATATGACATAATAATGATACTGGATTTATGTATATTTATATTTATTCCATCTACTTAATTCCATTCAATTCAATAAGGAAACGAAAACAACGTTCATGCGTACGTACGGACTACCGTCTCCATGAACGGTGTATTTCATTCCATTATCAATATATAATATATATATATATGTATATTCTGAATATATATTATATATAAATCATGTTTTACATTCTGGATATAAGTAATCATGATCCAAGTAATCATATTAATAATTACAAGTTAAAAACACGAACGACAAATAAGACGATTTTACCCAAAATGCTACTTTAACATGAATTTACAAAAGACCGGGTAATATAAAGCCATAAGAGAACCATATATGATATCATAACAATTAATATGATTCTGTAATAAGTCAATAACATTATGTAAATCATTATACAGGAGGTTCGGACACGTACAAAGCAAGTCGGACCTAAGGTAAGGGAAAATATCACAATCTCATTTTTATCCGAGATTGTTTATTCGTAAGTATTTACTGGGGTGTATTTTATCATCCACATCCATGTTCCCTCAATATGTAATATTATTTCCATCCATGTACAATTGTTTAAATCCTATTTTACCCTTCGGTGAGTTTTTAGTAAAAGATATGAAAGGAATCTTTTGTCATTTTTCGTACGAGGTACTTTTTGACTTTTCCGACAAAAGTACGAAGAATGTTTTTTTTAACTTATACGGCATGAATGGATTTTTAAAAAATTATTTCCAAGAAGATTCCTTTACAAGTTTTCAAGTTTATTTTTAATCAACTTCTTTTATTTTAAAGTCGTATGACATGTTATGAAAGGAAAAAAATGTTTTTGAAGAAGAAAGGATATTTTCCTCAAGAATGGAGTTCAAGTATTTTATCAAAATTATTTTCCATATAAGATAATAAAAGGGTTCTGTTTTTATCCCTATTATTACATTGATTTGACTATGTTGTGATGGAATTATGTTTATGAATTCCTTTATCTTATATGAATGGTTTTATGATGTCATGTTGTTTAAGAATCCCATTTTTATTACATGGGTTATGCAATGATGTATGATTTATAACTTTGTGGCACACATAAGAAAGGATTCATTATAAGATGGGTGGGACCTATATCTCCATCCAATGCATTGGGTAAAGATTTTATATCTCATGAGATAGACATGGCTGGAACGGTAGGTTATACCGGTTCAGTGAAACAGGACTGGAACGAGGGTTACTCGATTCAGAAAGGGACTTTGTCCACTAAGATAGTCTTGGCAATGAGTCTTGACTAACAAGAAATGATTCTCTATGATTATGTGCGTATGCCACAAAGTTTCATTTTTTTAAGTTATGATTATTGGGATTTCATTTCACTACTATGATTTATCCCATGTTATGAAATTATGCTCTCTTTTGCAGGTTAAGATTTCCAAAAGTTATGTGCTTGTGTATACGATGTGATTGATATTTATTATGTTTACCCTTACAGAGCATTTGAGCTCACCCTTTTATGTTTTCTTTTCCCCAGGATATAAAGAAAGGTTTTAGGTAAAAAAAAAGGGAAGATCTTTATGGGAGATATTGAAGATCTTTCACCACGATTAGAAGATTACGTTCCGAGTTTCCAAAGACACTAAACTATTACGATCCTTGTGTGTGTGTTTTTGTTATGTACTAAGTGTTCCGCAAAAGTAATATAATGTCCATGTACGTCAAGCTTCGGGTCTCTACATATATTCTTCTGTAATTAAATTTTATATAATACCATTATTAGTTTCATGTTGTATATAAAGACGATAATTACATTTGAGGAAGTGCGGACTACCTCCCCCTCAAAGTGATATGACTCGTTCATACCATAAATGGAACATATAAAGGATGGTGTTAATGAACTTAAGTAACATATATAAGATATTATATTATACTGGAATAATAATATACCTATGTATAATTTGGTTTTTATTCCTTTTAAAATGAAAAATGAAATGGAAGTAGCGTTCGTGCGTACGTACGGACTACCCTCTCCATGAACTCGATAAGATTTATTCCCCATCGTATCCATTCAAGACTAATTTCATTTGATGATTAAATTTTTTTAAGGAATTGATATCATTCTAGATATGAATAAGATACAACCTATGTATATCAAACATGACTTATGTAACAAAACATATAAAAGAAAATGAGTAAGTGAACACCCCGAAACGACGATAATACTAAGATATTATTAACAAAGCAATGTTAAAAGATCATATATGATATCATATTAATGTATATGACTCTTGTATAATTTAATAAAAATTATTTCACCATTATATAGGATGTTAACCTACCCACAACCAATGAAAGTTACAAGGTAAGTGGTTTTCATCTCACTCCTTATTCCCATGAGATTTGTCCCATATTGCCACTAGTACCTTTTTTGTGGTGTATTTACTGCCCATAATTGTATTCTTTGTGTAATACAATTTAATTTATGTGTATATACATATTAATTTTATGATACCTCTTTCATGGGGTATATCTTTCATAAGTTACGTAGGGTTTAATTTCACAATCTCTTTATTATCGGAGGTTGTTTTTACGTAAGTATCTAATGGGACATATTTATTATCCATGTCCATGTTTTAGGAAAGAGTTTTTGAAGGGATTATTTTAAGGCACTTTTTTTACAAAAACATCATTTCAAATGTTTTAAATATTTACTCTTATAAATCTTTCTCATTAATTCCCATGTCTTCAAAATGGGTTTTAAGGATTTATTTATATAGACATGAATGTTTTTAAAATGTTAATTACATTCAAAAGTTTCAAAGTGGTATGGGACACATTGATTCAAAAATATCTTTAAATGTATTCCTTTATAAATGGTGCGACTTTTAAATGTTTTCATGAAAAAGGTATATTTCTCTCAATGAGTTTTACAAATCATTTTCATCTATGTCAATATCCTTTGATGGATTTTTTTTCTTATTTGAAGTTGATTTATTATGATAGAAAACTTCCATATTGTATTGAAGGTTTGGTGATATGTTTGACTGTGGATGTGTTATTTTTATACCATTCATGGTTTATGGAGAAAGTATTGAAATTTTGTATGCTATTTTTAATATGAATGTTTATGTTATGTTTAAACCTGTTCATATGAGGAATGCATTGGACTTAGTAAGTGACGGGTGGACCCTGCTATAGCTCCTCGATGCATCGGTAGGTCTCATGAGACAAACTAGTGCCTTGTCATGAGGCCTTGACAGAATATTATTTGTATTCTTGGCATGAGGCCTTGGCTACGTGGTTATGATAGTCTGGCATTATGCATTCCAACATTATGAAAGTGGTTGTTGATATTGCATGTGATTTTTTGACTAGTAGAATATCCATGTGAATAAGTAAATGGAATTATTTCATTTTATTTCTTCCATATTATGCTTAAGTTCATGTTTAAAAGGATTTTGTTTTAGTTATACATTCCCTTAAATGTTTATGCTTATTTATGAAAGTTTCCACTATATTGTTATCCTTACTGGGCATCTGAGCTCACCCCTTTCTATGTTTTATTTTTCCCAGGATGTGAAGAAGTATTTTATGAATGAACTGTAGGGATAGTATAAGGGGATATGAGTGTGGAGAAAATATGTTGTTGTAGTTTTCACTTTATGATGTAATGTAAACTTCATGAATGTATATAGTGTTTCCAAGGCTACTAAACTAATCGGTCTTTCAAGATTTGATCTTTTGTGATGATTCCAATGTTATGTAATAATGCACCGACTCAGGGTATCTGGGGTCGGGGCGTTACAGTTGGTATTAGAGGACGTTTAGTACAAACCTTGGAAGCTAGATTTAGATAAAATCTGATTAGAGCACATAATCCCAAGATAGACTTTGAGGATTAGTATAGAATAAATTCTTAGAATTTTGGTATGGTAGGGATTTTGTGAGTTTTCTGAGAAATACATCCCTGCCGGGATATGAGAAGGTAGAGGCGGCTTTGGAACATATGTACCTAGGTGTAAAACCCAAAAACACCACTTTGAGCTAGACTCAAATGGGAACTGGTGCACGACAACGAGCCTTGCTGCACTCTTGGTTATGACACTCCTAGGGGATATTCGTAGGATAATTCTCATTTTCTTTACAAACCATTATGATGGGTTTATGAGTATATAAATTCTCAAAGAAAACATTTTTATGATTATGGATTATATCCACAAACTATTCAATTTATGTTAAGTGTTTTACAAGTTTGGATTTATTGCAATTCATAAACTAATCTAGTGTATTCCATTGTTTAGAAATGGTTCCTAGTGGATGAAATGGAAACCGTATCAATGCACACACTCCATGTAGGGACTTCCCTCCTGCTTAAGATAATTATAGTGGTGATGGTGATGCAACTAGTACTGGTCAGCTAATCACCATACTAGGACAACTTTCTCAGGTTATGAATAATAACCTTACCTGTATGGGGCACCCTGATCCGCAGCATGGAGGATCAATGTTAGATCACTTCATGAAGAAACAAGAACCAACATTCAATGGGGTTACAAATCCAATAGTAGCTGAGGAATGGATAAATTCCCTAGAGAAAACTTTCCATGCTTTGGGGTGTAGCGAAAGGGAAAAAGTTATCATGGCAGTTTACCGCCTCACTAGAGATTCTGATCAATGGTGGTCATTGATTCAAAACACAAAGGATGAAGAGAAAGTATCAAATATGGAATGGAGGGAGTTTAAAGATATTTTCTTAGAAAAATACTTTCTTCATGACCATCGAGCGGATATGGAAAGACAATTTTTGAGTCTGAGGAAAAAGGAGGACGAGATTGTTGCAAAGTATGAGTCTAACTTTACATGGTTAGCAAGGCATGCTGCAGATTATATGCGTAACCCAAGAAGTAATATTGATCGTTTCTTTTATGGGTTAAAACCATTTCTCCATCAATCATTAGTCTCACAATCCTTCTCGTCGTACAAATATATTGTCTCATGTGCTATCAAGAAAGAAAAAGAATTTTCTATGTCTTATGACTTTAAAGAAAATAAAGAGAAGAAGAGAATGGTGGAGCAAGAGACAGATAAATGGAAAAAGGGAAAGAATGATTTTCTATTATGTGATAATTTTGGGAAGAAACACCCCGGTACATGCCTAAAAGGAATGCGGGTTTGTTACAAATGTGGAGAAAAAGGTCACCAGTCTCGTGATTACAAGGGAAAGAAAGAGGCTTTCAATTTTGAATGCTATAATTGTAGAAAAAAGGGGCATTATGAAAATGAATTACCTAATAGCCAAGGAAACATACCTCAAAAAAGACCAAGGGGTCAAGGCCAATCTTATGCTATTACTACAATTTAAGTGGAATAATTAATGTATTTGTGATTTTGGACTCAAGGATTATATTCTGGTTATAAGAATAATGTGATATATATATAAGGATTATACTGCAGTACTTTTTGTTTTCATTAAGGTTTTAATATGACTAAGGTAATAATATTTTCAATATGTGAAAATAAGAAAAACTTTACTTTGTCTGGGTAATCTGATATAAGGCCCCAACCTTAAACCTTACTTAATCTTGAGTTATTACAAGATTACACATTGAGGATCTTTTCAGGTTTAGAGTTTTAGAGAACTAGATCATAAAACTTGCATTACATTCCACATTTAAAAAAAGCGGTTACATAAAAGATAGTATTAATTTTTCCCATCAACGGTAACATATTTAAAATAAAACATGGATTCTTTCTTGACACTTCCTTGACACTGTCATCATATCATGTACCCTTCCCTTGACCTGTGAAAAACATTTCAAAAACTTGGGATGAGGATAAAAATCTCAGTAAGGGATATAAAAATATGGAAATGAAACATTAGTACATGTATACATAAGAATGAAATCATACATTACCCATAAAACATAAGCACTTTAACATACCTCATAAAATCATGAATAAATCATAGAAACCATAAGACATAAAAGGTAACTTGAGGCATTCATAACATTATTACGTAGGGAGTAACTCTCTTGGTTACGTTTGGAATACCCACCATAGTTTATTCCCTAAGTCTCTTCGGAGAAACCTTAACATTTCACTCCTTCGCGTTACCCAATGCATTAGAGAGCTATATCGGGCTCACCCGCCCTTAGTTTATCACGGAACCACCCATCTTCATAATAATACCCAAGAACCTTAACATAATCGTATCACATAAAACATGCATAAAGGAAATATAACATTTCCACCTTTCAATCACAAGATATTAATACAACACATTGATATAAAAACATTATGAAAACCATTTTCAATACCAAAATAAAAAAAAGTAAAACATGGTATTTATTTTTCTTTTAAAAAAAGGTATGGCTTGTTGAGGAAGCCGAAACTCAAATAATGGTCCCGATGGGGGAGAAGTCGTTGTTGCCAAATACATACGACAAAAACATTCCCTTTTGTCGTTTAGTAAAACGCTTCGTATAGAAAATATTCCTTTTGGATAAACTTAAAAGTCAAAGGGGTTTATAACCCGTATAAAAGATGGTTGTGTATAAAACAAAATATGCCTCAATGAAAGGAGATTGAGACGAAGTCCCATACCACCTTAAAACTTTTAACATTTTAAACCATTAATATCCATATAAATAAATCCTTAAAACCATTTTGAAAACATGGATATTAATGGGAACCATTTTAAGAATAAATCATTAAAACATTTAAAATGATATTTTATTTAAAGTGTTTTTAACAAAATGAGAGACACTTGAATACAATAATTGAGGAATAACATTTAATCATAACATTATAATATCATGAGAATAAAGGAATTCATGATATAATATTCCAAATGACAGTATATACACCATATAAGAGTGAATTGGTGCATAACAACAACGAAGTCTCAATAGAAATGTAAAATGAGATGAAATCCCCTGTAAAGGAGGTACCCTTAAATTAAGGATAAATCAATCTCATAATTATGTGTGACAAATATAAATACACCCAATATAAGTGGAAATTAAGTGTAAAACACTCAAAGGTCATTCACACATATTCAAATGAGGACATATTCAATAACTACATGTTGAACCCAAAGAAATCGAAATTGGGTTAAAAAGTTCCCTTGGTAAAATTTGACAGCCTAAGAACATCACTTCAAAATTCAAGAAATGAGTTGATGAGAGATAAAAAGGGTATTTCATCACTTGGACATAAAATTTAAATCAATAAGGATATAGAAGAACATATACCAACATAATATTATGTGAATTAAAAGACATAACAAAGGAAGTCTTTTAAAAAGAGGAGGGTGAAAGGTTCCTTTACCGACATTGGTATCTTTCAAAACATACGCCCCGTGAAAGAATGACAATAAAAAATTGATGTAAATAATGATAAACGAAATTATATTACACAAAGAGTAGAATAATGGATAGTAAATACACCACTCAAAGGAAATTGTGGAAAATGTAGCATAAATCTCATGGGAATAAAAGTGAGATGAAAAAATCCCTTACGAAAACTCGGCAGCCTAACGACGCCACTTAAAACTTACAAAAATGGATTGATGAGATCAAATAGGGTCTCTCATCATATTAAATTAAAATTTACATCAAGAGGAATATAAAATAACATCCCTCATCATAACAAAGAGGAGCTTAAAAGAAGTGACATTAAGGTGAGGTTAGATATCTTACGAAAATTCGGCAGCCTAACGACGCCACTCAAAACTTCCAAAATGGATTGATGGGAGAGAATAGAGTCTCTCATCACATGAAAATAAAAATTACAGTAATATTAATATAAAATAACATCCCAATAACAAGAAATATGATCTTTACAAGGAATGACATAAAAGAGTGTACTTAAAAAGAAAGAGAGGAGTAGGACCCCTTGCCTCGGGTCCGACTTGACTCGATCGTTCTTTAATCTCCTAAATAATAAACATCAGTTAATTTCAACTTCCTTAAGAACCTTTTTCAAGTTCATTATTCCTTTTATATCACTTATTACCATGTCATGAACAGTATTTAATTATTTTAGTTAATAACGGTCGTTTAAACGATCATTGGTACTTGAGTCAAAATATGCTCTTTATAATTACAAGTTGTTCATGTATCTATTATATCCAGAGATATAATCATGATATATATATCATATATATCATATATATCCAGTACATATTAATTTTATACTATTCCATATAATTTGGAGATAAAAAACGAAAAGCACCGTTCATGGAGACGGTAGGCCGTACGTACGCATGAACGCTACTTTCATTTTTTTCTTTTTCATATTAATGGAATTAAAAATAAATGATATATATATATATATTATAATTCCAGTATAATATATATGTTATATAGGTCACATATGTTCATTAATTTCATTCTTTATACATTCCATGTATTACATGTACGAGTCACATCACTTGAGGGGGCAGTAGTCCACACATCCTCATATGAAATTATCGCATTTACACAACATGAAAAGAATAATGTGATGGTTTAAATATAAAATACAGAAGGCTATAGTAAACAGAAATACCATATATATCTTATATAAAATACAGTGACATCATAATTGCCACCTTTAAAGGTGTTAACAGAATATTGAACAATCATCGTTTCATGAGGCAGAAAATCGCCAACCACAGAAACAGTATGTTCAGTAACCATTAGACGAAGGTGTGTGTATGTGTAGCTCGAATACATCTTATAAAAACATCCTAGTATATTGAAGATACTGTATTTTTTACAAATTAAATGAATAAAAAGAGTTTAGGGGGTTGGAGAAGCAAAATAAAACAAAAGGACTCAAGTGAAGACATTACCTTAAAATCGGGCAACTTCCTTTGGTTTGAGCTCAAATGCTTCCTTGGGAAGACTTCTGCCCAAATTGAGGCTTCAAGGAGTAAGAGAGGGATGTGGAGAGACAAAATGGGCAGGGGTTGGCCGAGAAAAAGGCTTTGGGAGTGTGGGTAAGGAGGTAGAGGTGGGGGCCTTTTATAAGAGGAGAGGAGGGGCACTCTTGGAATGTAAAGAAATGTTACTTTATTTGAAAATGATTTTCGGATTCAAAAGGTCCCACATTGATATAATTGAAGGGTAAGGTAATAAGGGTTCTAAATCCACCCATCCAATAGGTTTTGGACATGTTTAGGTCATAGATTCCACATTATCATTTCATTTTATTTAAATCATTTATTAATGAGGTAATCACTGCATCATCATGATGTCTTAAATAATTTAATAACTTTAATGTCTAAAAATTATAAAAAAATATCATGATGTAAAAAATCCTTTTAGATTTATAATAAATATTTATAGTCCAAAAGATCATTTATGTAGACAAAATTAAAAATATTCTACTTAGGTGATACATTCTTTGTCACATTTAACATTCTTTAAAAATAAAAAGATAAAAAGTCACATTCTCACAAAAGTGATTCCATGGGGCCCCCAAGTTTGGCACAAGGAATCCCATGGTCGGCCATGAGACAACCAGTATCCTTAGGACACATTTTGTGGTCATTTTTCATTATTATGATATTATCTTATTATCTTTAACTACCCGATTACTCATTAATCAAGATAATTAAAGATAATTACCGTTGTTACTATTCATAATGTCCAAAAACAAAAGAGTCTTAATTGCATAGTTTGGACGTTGTGATTCCAAATATGTCATCCATAATACCAAATTACAAACACATAAATTGCAATAATTAATTTTAAAAAAAACTTCCTGTTGTCAAAACAAATAGTGGGGTTTTTTAGAAACAATATTTATGAAAAGTTTGGAACTTGTTTATGCCTAATTACAAAGTGAAATTAATACCAATTACCATCATTTAATGAGATGGTAAAAATATATTCTAATTAAACTTTAAAAAAAATTAAAAAGATAATATAACCATATAATTAAATTATATGAAAAAGCAGTTTTGATGTAAAATGCTGTATTTTTTACTATTCATTGAAAAATGACCATTGTCAGAAGAATACCAAAAGTTAACCCAAGGTAAATTTCAATGTCCCAATCATAAATAATATGTTTATTTTGAAAAATAGAGCTTATAAAATTTTCAAAAAGTGTATTTAAGAGAGGTTCTCCATTAAAAGGCGGTTAATCGACCTTTTAAAGAATATTGGAATGTTTACGCTTAAAAACTAGATTCATTTGCATTTTTAATCCCCTAACATTTATTGAAAAAAATAAAAATATTTGACAAACATATATAATCATTTTGTAGTTAGTTCTGTTAATTCCCTCTATTACAATGGCTAGGCGTTAACTACCATTTAAAATAATATTATTTTACTATTAGAGTGCAACATAAGATTTCAAAGAAACTTATTGTTGCATATTGGGTACGCCATTGAGCATAGCATTTCCTTTAAAATAATTTTAATATTTTATTCACAAATATGGATAAATTTGAAAATTTCATACTCTTTATTTACATGGGGTGTTACATCCTTCCCCCCTTTTGGGAATTGCGTCCTCGCAATTTTAAAATTGGGATTGAAAACTCCATTGAAAGTCCCACATCGGAAAAAGAGTATATTAAACTATCACTTTAATAGAAATAAAGGGAAGTACAAAGGTCACCCGAGTTAACCCATACTAGGATTCCATGTATGAATATATTGACATGGAGGAAAAACAAAGGGTCATGTTCTGATGGAGAGTGATTGTAAACATGTCTAGGAGAAAGTGAAGCATAAGAAAATCACAAACTTGTGATGGGTTAAACGGTATTCGATTCTCCAGTAGGAAAAGTTAACAGACAACATTTTTTTTTTAAGTTAATTTTTATTGAGGAATTTATTTTTGAGCTTTACTAAATCATAATGAAACATACTTACTTGTCATGTAGACTTTCAAGTTTTACTAGATTCCTTAATCAAACTCATATTTTCTCCAAAAGATGAGTATTTAGGAAGACTTGTTCGCATTAAGAGTACTATAATCAACTTCATGAGAATCACCTAATCCACAAAAGAGAACTATATACTTCCCATGTATTTAGACTTTAACCAAAACCAAAACCAAAAAGGTTAGTACAAGATCAGATAATCCAGAAAAGGATAACCATTTATAAAAATATAATCTATTCTTAATCTCCAAAATTTGTCCAACAAAACCCAAGGTTCAACGAGGACCATTTGATAAAAAATTTGTCCATAATATTCTTCAAAGTAGACCAAAATTAGATTGAAAACCAAATATTTGAAGGATTTAGTCACATAGACTTCCAAGTTAAATCGTAACATTTATCTCCAAACAACATCAGTTGCTCCTAAAGTCTCGTATTGAAAAGTAATTAACCTAATCACATATCCTCCATGATAGGTTAATAAATTTCCATAGATAACCCAAAATCAACATACTCTTAATTCATAAAATCAACTAACTAAAAGGAATCAGTCAAACTAACCAGGGATTTCACGTAGTCCAGTGGTAGGCGATAAATACCAGTCACACTTTGGTTGTGGGTTCGATTCCCGCATCTTTGTCCGACGCGACGGGTTGTCACATGGTCTGCGTGTTGTCCTTTTTATAAAACTCCAAAAATAACCCTAACATGTTTTAACCTCAATTTTATCTCATGCCTTTCACTTCCATCGTAACATATAGTAACCCATAATTACCTCAAAAGTAAGGATGATATAAACCCAAATGGTTCTTTATAACTATGCCCACAATAGTACAGATAACTATTCTTTGAATAAAATTTTCATATATTAAACATAAGGGTTACACATAATATAAAAAGTCTTCTAATGTAACCCCATCATCAAAAGAGACTTAATACTCTTAAGAATTTCACCATAACTCTTGAAGCCCTTATATGTTGACATCTTACTCATTAAACATTCTTCATGATCCATTAACCATTCCTTTCCAACTTATTTTGAAATACTTCTTTCCTATAAACCAAATCATGAATCATATCCTAAGATTCCAAAATAGGAAAACAATAGTCATGAAATAATCCACACCTTTGATTGGTCATTTTCAGTTTCTTCATCCTCAATCGGAATGGCATTAGGTATTGGTAAACGAACTTTTGTACGATTTTGGTGATCCCATTCACGAAAATTCTTCATAGGACATGTGTTTGCATAATGACCATGCACACCACATTTAAAAAATTCAATTTATCCCTAAGAAAGAACTTCATTCCCTTTCCTCGAGTCAACTGGATGCTTCCTTTTTCCATGGAAGGTTCTTGCTTTATGGCCTTCATTTCCACATCTATAGAATCTTTCTGTCCCTTTGAAACATTTTCCTAGGTGTTTCTTTCCACATTTTTGACACATAAGTTTTTGAACACACTTACCTTTATGATTATTACCTGTAGTTCTGTAGGGATTTGTTTCTCGCATATATGATGCCTTATAGAAATCACCAAGGTTTAGGTTGTCAATCATGACTCCAGAGAGTTGGTTGAGGATAATCACAAGAGTTCTCATTGCATCTCCCATATCATTCAGTTGCTTGCTCAAAAAACTATTATAGTTTCCTTCACATCCACTATTACTTTGGTGCCTGCTAGATCCAGCCATTTACTAAAACCAAAAAGGTCAATGTGAGTATATCAACAAAACCATCATGTACTAATGAGGAAGATAAACACTAAGATACACTTACACATTCACTTTATCTAAAACTAGGACTCTTTCTGAAATCCTAACCATTATGGTAATGTCACTTATGCTTAGAGAATACCCTAACCTCTAAAGTTATCTAAACTGACCGTTGATACCAACTATAAGGCCCCAGCCTTAAACCTTACTTAATCTTGAGTTATTTCAAGATTATACATTGAGGATCTTTTCAGGTTTAGAGTTTTAGAGAATTAGATCATAAAACTTGCATTACATTCCACATTTAAACAAAGTGGTTACATAAAGGATAATATTCATTTTTACCATCAATGTAAACATATTTAAAATAAAACATGGATTCTTTCTTGACATTTCCTTGACACTATCATCATATCATGTACCCTTCCCTTGACCTGTGAAAAACATTTCAAAAACATGGGATGAGCAGAAAAAGCTCAGTAAGGGATATAAAAATATGGAAAGGAAACATGAGTACATGTATACATAAGAATGAAATCACACTTTACCCATAAAACATAAGCACTTTAACATACCTCATAAAATCATGAATAAATCATAGAAATCATAAGACATAAAAGGTAACTTGAGGCATTCATAACATTATTACGTAGGGAGTAACCCTATTGGTTACGTTTGGAATACCCACCACAGTATATTCCCTAAATCGCTTTGGAGAAACCTTAATGTTTCACTCCTTCACGTTACCCAATGCATTGGAGAGCTATATCAGGCTCACCCGCCCTTAGTTTATCACGGAACCACCCGTCTTCATAATAATGCCCAAGAACCTCAACATAATCGTATCACATAAAACATGCATAAAGGAAACATAACATTTCCACCTTTCAATCACAAGATATCAATACAACACGTTGATATAAAAACATTATGAAAACCATTTTCAATACCAAAATAAAAGAAAAGTAAAACATGGTATTTATTTTTCTTTTAAAAAAAGGTATGTCTTGTAGAGGAAGCCGAAACTCAAATAATGGTCACGGCGGCAGAGAGGTTGTTGTCGCTGCATACGTACGACAAAAACATTCCCTTTTGTCGTTTAGTAAAACACTTCGTATAAAAAAATATTCCTTTTGGATAAACGTAAAAGTCAAAGGGGTTTATACACCGTATAAAAGAAGGTTGTGTATAAAACAAAATATGCCTCAATGAAAGGAGATTGAGACGAAGTCCCATACCACCTTGAAGATTTTAACATTTTAAACCATTAATATCCATATAAATAAATCCTTAAAACCATTTTGAAAACATGGATATTAATAAGAACCATTTATAAGAATAAATCATTAAAACATTTAAAACGATATTTTATTTAAAGTGTTTTTAACAAAATGAGAGACATTTGAATACAATAATTGAGGAATAACATTTAATCAGAACTTTATAATATCATGAGAATAAAGGAATCAATGATATAATATTACAAAGGACAGTATATACACCATATAAGAGTGAATTGGTGCATAACAATAATGAAGTCTCAATAGAAATGTAAAATGAGATGAAATCCCCTATTAAGAAGGTACCCTTAAATTAAGGATAAATCAATCTCATAATTATGTGTGACAAATATAAATACACCCAATATAAGTGGATATTAAGTGTAAAACACTCAAAGGTCATTCAAACATATTCAAATGAGGACATATTCAATAACTACATGTTGAACCCAAAGAAATCGAAATTGGGGTAAAAAGTTCCCTTGATAAAATTTGACAGCCTAACGACATCACTTCAAAATTCAGAAAATGAGTTGATGAGAGATAAAAAGGATATATCATCATTTGGACATAAAATTTTAATCAATAAGGATATAGAGTAACATATCCCAACATAATAGTATGTGAATTAAAAGACATAACAAAAAAAGTCTTTTAAAAAGAGGAGGGTGAAAGGTTCCCTTACCAACATGGGTATCTTTCAAAACATATGCCCCATGAAAGAAGGAAAATACAACATTGATGTAAATACTCATAAATGAAAGTATATTACACAAAGTGTATAATAGTGGATAGTAAATACACCACTCAAAGGAAATTGTGGCAAATGTAGTATAAATCTCACGGGAATAAAAGTGAGATGAAACAATCCCTTACGAAAACTCGGCAGCCTAACAACGCCACTTAAAACAATCAAAAATGGATTGATGAAATAAAATAGGGTCTCTAATCATATTACAATAAAATTTACAGAAATAGGAATATAAAACAACATCCCTCATCATAACAAAGAGGAGATTAAAAGAAGTGACATAAAGGAGAGTACTTAAAAAGAAAGAGAGAGGTTAGATCTCTTACGAAAATTCAGCAGCCTAACGGCGCCACTCAAAACATTAAAAATGGATTGATGAGAGAGAATAGGGTCTATCATCACATGAAAATAAAAATTGAAGTAATATTAATATAAAAGAACATCCCAATAACAAGAAAGACGATCTTTAAAAGGAATGACATAAAAGAGTGTACTTAAAAAGAATGAGAGGAGTAGGATCCCTTACCTCGGGTCCGACTTGACTCGATCGTTCTTTAATCTCCTGAATAATAAACCTGAGTTAATTTATACTTCCTTAAGAACCTTTTTCAAGTTCATTATTCCTTTTATATCACTTATTAACATGTCAAGAACACTATGTAATTATTTTAGTTAATAACGGTCGTTTAAACGATCATCGGTACTTGAGTCAAAATACGCTCTTTATAATTACAAGTTGTTGATGTATCTATTATATCCGGGGTTATAATCATGACGTATATATCATATATATCATATATATTCAGTACATATTCATTTTATACTATTCCATATCATTTGGAGATAAAAAACGAAAAGCACCGTTCGTGGAGACGGTAGGCCGTACGTACGCATGAACGCTACTTTCATTTTTTTCTTTTTCATATGAATGGAATTAAAAATAAATGATATATATATATATATTATAATTCCATTATAATATATATGTTATATAGGTCACATATTTTCATTAATTTCATTCTTTATACATTCCATGTATTTCATGTACGAGTCACATCACTTGAGGGGGTGGTAGTCTGCACTCCGTCATATGAAATTATCGCCTTTACACAACATGAAAAGAATAATGTTATGGTTTAAATATAAAATACAGAAGTATATATTAAACATAAATACCATATATATCTTATATAAAATACATTGACATCATAATGGCCACCTTTAAAGGTGTTAAAAGAATATTGAACAATCATCGTTTCGTGAGGCAGAAAATCGCCAACCAAAGAAATAGTATGTTCTTTAACCATTAGACGAAGGTGTGTGTAAGTGTAGCTCGAATACTTCTTATAACAACATCCTAGTATATTTAAGATACTTTATTTGTTACAAATGAAATGAATAAAAAGAATTTAGGTGGTTGGAGAAGCAAAATAAAACAAAAGGACTCAAGTGAAGACATTACCTTAAAATCGGGTAACTCCCTTTGGTTTGAGCTAAAAGGATTCCTTGGGAAGACTTCTGCCCCAATTGAGGCTTCATGGAGTAATAGAGGGATGTGGAGAGACAAAATGGGCAGGGTTTTGCCGAGCCAAAGGCTTTGGGAGTGTGGGTAAGGAGGTAGAGGTGGGGTCTTTTATAAGTGGAGAGGAGGGGCACTCTTGGAAAGTAAATAAATGTTACTTTATTTGAAAATGATTTTCAGATTCAAAAGGTCACAAATTGATATAATTCGAGGGTAAGGTGATAAGGGTTCGAAATCCACCCATACAATAGGTTTTGGACATGTGTAGTTCATATATTTCACATTATCATTTCATTTTATTTAAATCCTTTATTAATGAGGTAATCGATGCATCATGATGATGTCATAAATAATTTAATAAATTTAATGTATAAAAATTATAAAACAAATATCATAATGTAGGAAATATTTTTATATTTCTAATGAATATTTATAGTCCGAAATATCATTTATGTATACAAAATTAAAAATATTTTACTTAGGTGATACATTCTTTGTCCCATTTATCATTCTTTAAAAATTAAAAGATAAAAAGTCACTTTCTCACAAAGGTGATTCCATGGGCCACCCAAGTTTGCCACAAGGCATACCATGGTCGGCCATGAGACAAAAAGTATCCTTAGGAAACATTTTGTGGTCATTTTTTATTATTATGATTTTATCTTATTATCTTTAACTACCCGATTACTCATTAATCAAGATAATTAATGATAATTACCGTCATTACTATTCATAATGTCAAAAAACAAAAGAGTCTTAATTGCATAATTTGGACCTTATGAATCCAAATATTTCATACACTTCACCAAATTCCAAACACATAAATTGCAATAATTATTTTAAAAAAAACTTCCCGTTGTCAAAACAAATAGCGGGTTTTTTTAGAAACAATATTTATGAAAAGTTTGGCACTTGTTTATGCCTAATTCCAAAGTGAAATTAATCCCAATGACCATAATTTAATTACATGGTAAACATATATTCTAATTACACTTTAAAAAAAAATAAAAAGATAATATAACCATATAATTAAATTATATGAAAAAGTAGTTTAGATGTAAAATGCAGTATTTTTCACTATTCATTGAAAAATGAACATTGTCAGAAAAATTCCAAAAATTAACCCAAGGTAAATTTCAATTACCCAATCATAAATAATATGTTTATTTTAAAAAATAGAGCTTATAAAATTGTCAAAAAGTGGATTTAAAATAGGTTCACCATTAAAAGGCGGTTAATTGACCTTTTAAAGAGTATTGGAATGTTTATGCTTAAAAACTGGATTCATTTGCATTTTTAATCCCCTAACATTTATTGAAAAAATAAAAATATTTGACAAACATATATAATCATTTTGTAGTTAGTTCTGTTCATTCCCGCCATTACAACGGCTAGGCGTTAACTACCATTTAAAATAATATTATTTTACTATTAGAGTGCAACGTAAGATTTCAAAGAAACTTGTTGTTGCATATTGGGTACGCCATTGAGCATAGCATTCCCTTTAAATTACTATTAATATTTTATTCAAAAATATTGATAAATGTGAAAATATCATACTCTTTATTTACCTGGGGTGTTACATCCTTCCCCCCTTTTGGGAATTGCATCCTTGCAATTTTAAAATTGGGCTTGAAAACTCCATTGAAAGTCCCACATCAGAAAAGGAGTAAATTAAACTATCACTTTAAAAGAAATAAAGGGAAGTACAAAGGTCACCCGAGTTAACCCATACTAGGATTCCATGTATGAAAATATGGACATGGAGGAAAAAACAAAGGGTTATGTTCTGATGGAGAGTGATAGTAAACATGTCTAGGAGAAAGTTAACCATAAGAAAATCACAAACTTGTTATGGGTTAAACGTTATTCGATTCTCCAGTAGGAAAAGTTAACAGACAACATTTTTGTTTTAAGTTAATTTTTATTGAGGAACATATTTTTGAGCTTAACTAAATCATAATGAAACATAATTACTTGTCATATAGACTTTCAACTTTTACTAGACTCCTTAATCAAACTCATATTTTCTCCAAAAGATGAGTATTTAGGAAGGCTTGTTCGCATTAAAAGTACTATAATCAACTTCTTGAGAATCACCTAATCCACAAAAGAGAACTATATACTTCCCATGTCTTTAGACTTTAACCAAAACCAAAACAAAAAAGGTTAGTACAAGATCAGATAATCCAGAAAAGGATAACCCTTTATAAAAATAAAATCTATTCTTAATCTCCAAAATTTGTCCAACAAAACTGAAGGTTCAACGAGGACCATTCGATAAACAATTTGTCCATAAAATTCTTCAAAGTATACCAATCTAAGATTGAAACCCAAATATTTGAAGGATTTAGTCACATAGTCTTCCAAGTTAAATCGTAACATTTATCTTCAAACAACATTAGTTTCTCCTAAAGTCTCGTATTGAAATGTAATTAACCTAATCACATATCCTCCATGATAGGTTAATAAATTTCCATAGATAACCCAAAATAAACATACTCTTAATTCATAAAATCATCTAACTAAAAGGAATCATTCAAACTAACCAGGGACTTCACGTAGTCCAGTGGTAGGCAATAAATACCAGTCACACTTTGGTTGTGGGTTCGATTCCCGCATCTTTGTCCGACGCGACAGGTTGTCACACGGTCTGTGTGTTTTCCTTTTTATAAAACTCCAAAAATAACCCTAACATGTTTTAACTTCAATTTTATCTCATGCCTTTCACATCCATCGTAACATATAGTAACAAATAATTACCTCAAAAGTAAGGATCATATAAACCCAAATGGTTCTTTATAACTATATCCACAAAAGAACATATAACTATTCCTTGAATAAAATTTTCATATATTAAACATCAGGGTTACACATAATATAAAAATTCTTCTAATTTAACCCCATCATCAAAAGAGATTTAATACTCTTAAGAATTTCACCATAACTCTTGAAGACCTTATATGTTGACATCTTACTCATTAAACATTCTTCATGATCCATTAACCATTCCTTTCCAACTTATTCTGAAATACTTCTTTCCTAAAAACAAAATCATGAATCATATCCTAAGATTACAAAATAGGAAAACAATATTCAGGAAATAATCCATACCTTTGATTGTTCATTTTCAGTTTCTTCATCCTCAATTTGAATGGCATTATGTATTGGTAAACGAACATTTGTACGATCTTGGTGATCCCATTCATGAAACTTTTTCATAGGACATGTGTTTTCATAATGACCATTCACACCACATTTAAAACATTCAATTGATCCCTCAGAATGAACTTCATTCCCTTTCCTCGAGTCAACTGGATGCTTCCTGTTTACATGGCAAGTTCTTGCTTTATGACCTTCATTTCCACATCTATAGCATCTTTCTGTCCCTTTGAAACATTTTCCTAGGTGTTTCTTTCCACATTTTTGACACATAAGTTTTTTAACACACTTACCTTTATGATTATTACCTGTTGTTCCGTAGGGATTTGTTTCTCGCATATATGATTCCTTAGAGAAATCACCAAGGTTTAGGTTGTCAATCATGACTCCAGATAGTTGGTTGAGGATAATCACAAGAGTTCTCCTTGCAGCTCCTATATCATTCAGTTGCTTGCTCAAAAAACTCTCACAGTTTCCTTCACATCCACTGTTACTTTGGTGCTTGCTAGATCCAACCATTTACTAAAACCAAAAAGGTCAGTGTGAGTATATCAACAAAACCATCATGTACTAATGAGGAAGATAACCACTAAGATATACTTACTCATTCACTTTATCTAAAACTAGGACTCTTTCGGAAACCCTAACCATTATGGTAATGTCACTTATGCTTAAAGAATACCCTAACCTCTAAAGTTATCTAAACCGACCTTTGATACCAACTATAAGGCCCCAGCCTTAAACCTTACATAATCTTGAGTTATTACAAGATTACACATTGAGGATCTTTTCAGGCTTAGAGTTTTAGAGAATTAGATCATAAAACATGCATTACATTCCACATTTAAACAAAGTGGTTACATAAAAGATAGTATTCATTTTTCCCATCAACGGAAACATATTTAAAATAAAAATGGATTCTTTCTTGACACTTCCTTGACACTATCATCATATCATGTACCCTTCCCTTAACCTGTGAAAAACATTTCAAAAAAGTGGGATGAGCATAAAAAGATTAGTAAGGGATATAAAAATATGGAAAGGAAACATGAGTACATGTATACATAATAATGAAATCATACTTTACCCTTAAAACAAAAGCACTTTAACATACCTCATAAAATCATGAATAAATCATAGAAATCATAAGACATAAAAGGTAACTTGAGGAATTCATAACATTCTTACGTAGGGAGTAACCATCTTGGTTACGTTTGGAATACCCACCACAATATATTCCCTAAATCTCTTCAGAGAAACCTTAACGTTTCACTCCTTCGTGTTACCCAATGCATTGGAGAGCTATATCAGGCTCACCCGCCCTTAGTTTATCACAGAACCACCCGTCTTCATAATAATGCCCAAGAACCTCAACATAATCGTATAACATAAAACATGAATAAAGGAAACTTAACATTTCCACCTTTCAATCACAAGATATCAATACAACACATTGATATAAAAACATAATGAAAACCATTTTCAATACCAAAATAAAAGAAAAGTAAAACATGATATTTATTTTTCTTTTAAAAAAAGGTATGGCTTGTAGAGGAAGCCGAAACTCAAATAATGGTCATGACGGAGGAGAAGATGTTGTCACCACATACGTACGACAAAAACATTCCCTTTTTTTTGTTTAGTAAAACGCTTCGTATAAAAAAGATTCCTTTTGGATAAACGTAAAATTCAAAGGGGTTTATACACCGTATAAAAGAAGGTTGTGTATAAAACAAAATATGCCTCAATGAAAGGAGATTGAGACGAAGTCCCATACCACCTTGAAGATTTTAACATTTAAACCATTAATATCCATATAAATAAATCCTTAAACCCATTTTGAAAACATGGATATTAATGGGAACCATTTATAAGAATAAATCATTAAAACATTTAAAATGATATTTTATTTAAGGTGTTTTTAACAAAATGAGAGACACTTGAATACAATAATTGAGGAATAACATTTAATCAGAACTTTATAATATCATGAGAATAAAGGAATTCACGATATAATATTCCAAAGGACAGTATATACACCATATAATAGTGAATTGGTGCATAACAACAATGAAGTCTCAATAGAAATGTAAAATGAGATGAAATCCCCTGTAAAGAAGGTTCCCTTAAATTAAGGATAAATCAATCTCATAATTATGTGTGACAAATATAAATACACCCAATATAAGTGGATATTAAGTGTAAAAAACTCAAAGGCCATTCACACATATTCAAATGAGGACATATTCAATAACTACATGTTGAACCCAAAGAAATCGAAATTGGGTTAAAAAGTTCCCTTGGTAAAATTCGACAGCCTAACGACATCACTTCAAAATTCAGAAAATGAGTTGATGAGAGATAAAAAGGGTATCTCATCACTTGGACATAAAATTTAAATCAATAAGAATATATAAGAACATATCCCAACATAATATTATGTGAATTAAAAGACCAAACAAAGGAAGTCTTTTAAAAAGAGGAGGGTGAATGGTTCCCTTACCGACATGGGTATCTTTCAAAACATACGCCCCGTGAAAGAAGGACAATACAACATTGATGTAAATAATCATAAACGAAATTATATTACACAAATAGTAGAATAATGGATAGTAAATACACCACTCAAAGGAAATTGTGGAAAATGTAGCATAAATCTCACGGGAATAAAAGTGAGATGAAAAAATCCCTTACGAAAACTCGGCAGCCTAACGACGCCACTTAAAACTTCCAAAAATGGATTGATGAGATCAAATAGGGTCTCTCATCATATTAAAATAAAATTTACAGAAATAGGAATATAAAATAACATCCCTCATCATAACAAAGAGGAGATTAAAATAAGTGACATAAACGAGAGTACTTAAAAAGAAAGAGAGAGGTTAGATCTCTTACGAAAATTCGGCAGACTAACGGTGCCACTAAAAACTTCCAAAATGGATTTATGAGAGAGAATAGGGTCTCTAATCACATGAAAATAAAAATTACAGTAATAGTAATATAAAAGAACATCCCAATAACAAGAAAGATGAGCTTTAAAAGGAATGACATAAAAGAGTGTACTTAAAAAGAAAGAGAGGAGTAGGATCCCTTACCTCGGGTCCGACTTGACTCGATCATTCTTTAATCTCCTGAATAATAAACTTGAGTTAATTTATACTTCCTTAGGAACCTTTTTCAAGTTCATTATTCCTTTTATATCACTTATTACCATGTCATAAACACTATGTAATTATTTTAGTTAATAACGGTCGTTTAAACGATCATTGGTACTTGAGTCAAAATATGCTCTTTATAATTACAAGTTGTTCATGTATCTCCTATATCAAGATTTATAATCATGATGTATATATCATATATATCATATATATCCAGTACATAGTCATTTTATACTATTCCATATCATTTGGAGATAAAAAACGAAAAGCACCGTTCATGGAGACGGTAGGCCGTACGTACGCATGAACGCTACTTTCATTTTTTTCTTTTTCATTTTAATTGAATTAAAAATAAATGATATATATATATTATAATTCCATTATAATATATATGTTATATAGGTCACATATTTTCATTAATTTCATTCTTTATACATTCCATGTATTTCATGTATGAGTCACATCACTTGAGGGGGCGGTAGTCCGCACTTCCTCATATGAAATTATCGCATTTACACAACATGAAAAGAATAATTTTATGGTTTAAATATAAAATAAAGAAGCATATAGTAAAAATAAATACCATAAATATCTTATATAAAATACAGTGACATCATAATGTACAATTTTAAAGGTGTTAAAAGAATATTGAACAATCATCGTTTCGTGAGGCAGAAAATCGCCAACCACAGAAACAGTATGTTCTTTAACCATTAGACGAAGGTGTGTGTAAGTGTAGCTCGAATACTTCTTATAACAACATCCAAGTATATTGAAGATACTGAAGTTGTTACAAATTAAATGAATAAAAAGAGTTTAGGGGGTTGGAGAAGAAAAATAAAATAGAAGGACTCAAGTGAAGACATTACCTTAAAATCTGGTAACTCCCTTTGGTTTGAGATCAACGACTTCCTTGGGAAGACTTCTGCCCAAATTGAGGCTTAAAGGAGTAAAAGAGGGATGTGAAGAGACAGAATGGGCAGGGTTTGTCCGATCCAAAGGCTTTGGGAGTGTGGATAAGGAGGTAGAGGTGGGGGCCTTTTATAAGAGGAGAGGAGGGGCACTCTTGGAAAGTAAAGAAATATTACATTATTTGAAAATGATTTTCGGATTCAAAAGGTCCAACATTGATATAATTAGAGGGTACGGTGATAATGGTTCGCAATCCACCCATCCAATAGGTTTTGGACATGTTTAAGTCATAGATTTCACATTATCATTTCATTTTATTTAAATCCTTTATTAATGAGGTAATCGCTGAATCATCATGATGTCCTAACTAATTTAATAAATTTAATGTCTAAAAATTATAAATCAAATATCATGATGTATTAAATCTTTTTATATTTCTAATGAATATTTATAGTCCAAAAGATAATTTATGTAGACAAAATTAAAAATATTTTACTTAGGTGATACATTCTTTGTCACATTTAACATTCTTTAAAAATAAAAAGATAAAAATTCACTTTCTCACAAAAGTGATTCCATGGGGCCCCCAAGTTAGGCACAAGGAATCCCATGTTCGGCCATGAGACAACCAGTATCCTTAGGACACATTTTGTGGTCATTTTCTATTATTATGATATTATCTTATTATCTTTAACTACCCGATTACTCATTAATCAAGATAATTAAAGATAATTACCGTCGTTACTATTCATAATGTCCAAAAAACAAGAGTCTTAATTGCATAATTTGGAACTTCTGATTCCAAATATGTCATCCATTTTACCATATTACAAACACATAAATTACAATAATTAATTTAAAAAAAGCTTCCCGTTGTCAAAACAAATAGCGGGTTTTTTTAGAAACAATATTTATGAAAAGTTTGGCACTTGTTTATGCCTAATTCCAAAGTGAAATTAATCCCAATGACCATAATTGAATTAAATAGTGAAAATATATTCTAATTACACTTTAAAACAAATTAAAAAGATAATATAACCATATAATTAAATTATATGAAAAAGTAGTTTTGATATAAAATGCAGTATTTTTCAGAATTCATTGAAAAATGAACATTGTCAGAAAAATACAAAAAATTAACCCAAGGTAAATTTCAATGTCCCAATCATAAATAATATGTTTATTTTGAAAAATAGAGCTTATAAAATTGTAAAAAAGTGGATTTAAAAGTGGTTCACCATTAAAAGGCGGTTAATCGACCTTTTAAAGAATATTGGAATGTTTATGCTTAAAAAATGGATTCATTTGCATTTTTAATCCCCTAACATTTATTGAAAAAAAATAAAAATATTTGACAAACATATATAATCATTTTGTAGTTAGTTCTGTTCATTCCTGCCATTACAACGGCTAGGCGTTAACTACCATTTAAATTAATATTATTTTACTATTAGAGTGCAACGTAAAATTTCAATGAAACTTGTTGTTGCATATTGGGTACGCCATTGAGAATAGAATTCCCTTTAAAGTACTATTAATATATTATTCACAAATATGGATAAATGTGAAAATGTCATACTCTTTATTTACCAGGGGTGTTACATCCTTCCCCCCTTTTGGGAATTGCGTCCTCGCAATTTTAAAATTGGGCTTGAAAACTCCATTGAAAGTCCCACATCGGAAAAGGAGTAAATTAAACTATCACTTTAAAAGAAAGAAAGGGAAGTACCAAGGTCACCCGAGTTAACCCATACTAGGATTCCATGTATGAAAATATGGACATGGAGGAAAAAACAAAGGGTCATGTTCTGATGGAGAGTGATAGTAAACAGGTCTAGGAGAAAGTTAACCATAAGAAAATCACAAACTTGTGATTGGTTAAACGGTATTCAATTCTCCAGTAGGAAAAGTTAATAGACCACATTTTTGTTTTAAGTTAATTTTTATTGAGGAACTTAATTTTTAGCTTAACTAAATCATAATGAAACATACTTACTTGTCATGTAGACTTTCAACTTTTACTAGATTCCTTAATCAAACTTATATTTTCTCCAAAAGATGAGTATTTAGGAAGACTTATTCGCATTAAGAGTACTATAATCAACTTCTTGAGAATCACCTAATCCACAAAAGAGAACTATATACTTCCCATGTCTTTAGACATTAACCAAAACCAAAACCAAATAGGTTAGTATAAGATCAGATAATCCAGAAAAGGATAACCCATTATAAAAAGAAAATCTATTCTTAATCTCCAAAATTTGTCCAACAAAACCCAAGGTTCAACGAGGACCATTAGATAAACAATTTGTCCATAAAATTCTTCAAAGTAAACCAAACTAAGATTGAAACCCAAATATTTGAAGGATTTAGTCACATTGTATTCCAAGTTAAATCGTAAAATTTATCTCCAAACAACATCAGTTGCTCCTAAAGTCTCGTATTGAAAAGTAATTAACCTAATCACATATCCTCCATGATAGGTTAATAAATTTCCATAGATAACCCAAAAGCAACATACTATTAATTCATAAAATCATCTAACTAAAAGGAATCAGTCAAACTAACCTGGGACTTCACGTAGTCCAGTGGTAGGAGATAAATACCAGTCGCACTTTGGTTGTGGGTTCGATTCCCGCAGCTTTGTCCGACGCGACGGGTTGTCACATGGTCTGCGTGTTGTCCTTTTTATAAAACTCCAAAAATAACCCTAACATGTTTTAACTTCAATTTTATCTCATGCCTTTCACATCCATCGTAACATATAGAAACCCATAATTACCTCAAAAGTAAGGATCATATAAACCCAAATGGTTCTTTATAACTATGTCCACAAAAGAACAGATAACTATTACTTGAATAAAATTTTCATATATTAAACATCAGGGTTACACATAATATAAAAATTCTTCTAATGTAACCCCATCATCAAAAGAGACTTAATAATATTAAGAATTTCACCATAACTCTTGAAGCCCTTATATGTTGACATCTTACTCATTAAACATTCTTCATGATCCATTAACCATTCCTTTCCAACTTATTCTGAAATACTTCTTTCCTACAAACAAAAACATGAATCATATCGTAAGATTCCAAAATAGGAAAACAATAGTCAGGAAATAATCCATACCTTTGATTGTTCATTTTCAGTTTCTTCATCCTCAATCGGAATGGCATTAGGTATTGGTAAACGAACATTTGTACGATCTTGGTGATCCCATTCACGAAACATCTTCATAGGACATGTGTTTGCATAATGACCATGCACACCACATTTAAAACATTCAATTGATCCCTCAGAAAGAACTTCTTTCCCTTTCCTCGAGTCAACTGGATGCTTCCTTTTTCCATGGCAGGTTCTTACTTTATGAACTTTATTTCCACATCTATAGCGTCTTTCTGTCCCTTTGAAACATTTTCCTAGGTGTTTATTTCCACATTTTTGACACATAAGTTTTTGAACACACTTACCTTTTTGATTATTACCTGTAGTTCCATAGGGATTTGTTTCTCTCATATAGGATGCCTTAGAGAAGTCAACAAGGTTTAGGTTTTCAATCATGACTCTAGAAAGTTGGTTGAGGATAATCACAAGAGTTATCATTGCAGCTCCCATATCATTCAGTTGCTTGCTCAAAAAACTGTCACAGTTTTCTTCACATCCACTGTTACTTTGGTGCATGCTAGATCTATCCATTTACTAAAACCAAAAAGGTCAGTGTGAGTATATCAACAAAACCATCATGTACTAATGAGGAAGATAAACACTAATATATACTTACTCAGTCACTTTATCTAAAACTAGGACTCTTTCTGAAATCCTAACCATTATGGTAATGTCACTTATGCTTAAAGAGTACCCTAACCTCTAAAGTTATCCAAACCGACCATTGATACCAACTATAAGGCCCCAACCTTAAACCTTACTTAATCTTGAGTTATTACAATATTACACATTGAGGATCTTTTCAGGTTTAGAGTTTTAGAGAATTAGATCATAAAACTTGCATTACATTCCACATTTAAACAAAGTGGTTACATAAAAGATAGTATTCATTTTTCCCATCAACGGAAACTTATTTAAAATAAAACATGGATTCTTTCTTGACACTTCCTTGACACTATCATCATATCATGTACCCTTCCCTTGACCTGTGAAAAACATTTCAAAAACATGGGATGAGCATAAAAAGCTCAGTAAGGGATATAAAAATATGGAAAGGAAACATGAGTACATGTATACATAATAATGAAATCATACTTTACCCATAAAACATAAGCACTTTAACATACCTCATAAAATCATGAATAAATCATAGAAATCATAAGACATAAAAGGTAACTTGAGGCATTCATAACATTCTTACGTAGGGAGTAACCCTCTTGGTTACGTTTAGAATAACCACCACAGTATATTCCCTAAATCACTTCGGAGAAACCACAATGTTTCACTCCTTCGTGTTACCCAATGCATTGGAGATCTATATCGGGCTCACCCGCCATTAGTTTATCACGGAACCACCCGTCTTCATAATAATGCCCAAGAACCTCAACATAATCGTATCACATAAAACATGAATAAAGGAAACATAACATTTCCACCATTCAATCACAAGATATCAATACAACACATTGATATAAAAACATTATGAAAACCATTTTCAATACCAAAATAAAATAAAAGTAAAACATGGTATTTATTTTTCTTTTAAAAAAAGGTATGGCTTGTAGAGGAAGCTGAAACTCAAATAATGGTCGCGGCGGCGAAGAAGTTGTTATCGCCGCATACGTACGACAAAAACATTCCCTTTTGTCATTTATTAAAACGCTTCGTATAAAAAAGATTCATTTTGGATAAACGTAAAAGTCAAAGGGGTTTATACACCGTATAAAAGAAGGTTGTGTATAAAACAAAATATGCCTCAATGAAAGGAGATTGAGACGAAGTCCCATACCACCTTGAAGATTTTAACATTTTAAACCATTAATATCCATATAAATAAATCCCTAAAACCATTTTGAAAACATGGATATTAATGGGAACCATTTATAAGAATAAATCATTAAAACATTTAAAACGGTATTTTATTTAAAGTGTTTTTAACAAAATGAGAGACACTTGAATACAATAATTGAAGAATAACATTTAATCAGAACTTTATAATATCATGAGAATAAAGGAATTCATGATATAAAATTCCAAAGGACAGTATATACACCATATAATAGTGAATTGGTGCATAACAACAATGAAGTCTCAATAGAAATGTAAAATGAGATGAAATCCCCTGTAAAGAAGGTACCCTTAAATTAAGGATAAATCAATCTCATAATTATGTGTGAAAAATATAAATACACCCAATATAAGTGGATATTAAGTTTAAAACACTCAATGGTCTTTCAAACATATTCAAATGAGGACATATTCCATAACTACATGTTGAACCCAAAGAAATCGAAATTGGGTTAAAAAGTTCCCTTGGTAAAATTCGACAGCCTAACGACATCACTTCAAAATTCAGAAAATGAGTTGATGAGAGATAAAAAGGGTATCTCATCACTTGGACATAAAATTTAAATCAATAAGGATATATAATAACATATCCCAACATAATAGTATGTGAATTAAAAGACATAACAAAGGAAGTATTTTAAAAAGAGGAGGGTGAAAGGTTCCCTTACCGACATGGGTATCTTTCAAAACATACGCCCCGTGAAAGAAGGACAATACAAAATTGATGTAAATACTCATAAACGAAATTATATTACATAAAGAGTAGAATAATGGATAGTAAATACACCACTCAAAGGAAATTGTGGAAAATGTAGCATAAATCTCACGGGAATAAAAGTGAGATGAAAAAATCCCTTACGAAAACTCGGCAGCCTAACGGCGCCACTTAAAACTTCCAAAAATGGATTGATGAGATCAAATAGGGTCTCTAATCATATTAAAATAAAATTTACAGAAATAGGAATATAAAATAACATCCCTCATCATAATAAAGAGGAGCTTAAAATAAGTGACATAAAGGAGAGTACTTAAAAAGAAAGAGAGAGGTTAGATCTCTTATGAAAATTCGGCAGCCTAACGACGCCACTCAAAATTTCCAAAATGGATTAATGAGAGAGAATAGGGTCTCTCATCACATGAACATAAAAATTACAGTAATAGTAATATAAAATAACATCCCAATAACAAGAAAGATGAGCTTTAAAAGGAATGACATAAAAGAGTGTACTTAAAAAGAAAGAGAGGAGTAGGATCCCTTACCTCGGGTCCGACTTGACTCGATCGTTCTTTAATTTCCGGAATAATAAACTTGAGTTAATTTCTAATTTCTTAAGAACCTTTTTCAATTTCATTATTCCTTTTATATCACTTATTACCATGTCATGAACACTATGTATTTATTTTAGTTAATAACGGTCGTTTAAACGATCATTAGTACTTGAGTCAAAATATACTCTTTATAATTACAAGTTGTTCATGTATCTATTATATCCAGAGTTATAATCATGATGTATATATCATATATATCATATATATCTAGTAAATATTCATTTAATACTATTCCATATCATTTGGAGTTAAAAAAATGCACCGTTCATGGAGACGGTAGACCGTACGTACGCATGAAGGCTACTTTTATTTTTTTCTTTTTGATATTAATGGAATTAAAAATAGACGATATATATATATATATTATAATTACAGTATAATATATATGTTATATAGGTCACATATTTTCATTAATTTCATTCTTTATACATTCAATGTATTGCATGTACGAGTCACATCACTAGAGGGGGCGGTAGTCCGCACTTCCTCATATGAAATTATCGCATTTACACAACATGTAAAGAATAATGTTATGGTTTAAATAAAAAATACAGAAGAATATAGTAAACATAAATACCATATATATCTTATATAAAATACATTGACATCATAATGGCCACCTTTAAAGGTGTTAAAAGAATATTGAACAATTATCATTTCGTGAGGCAGAAAATCGCCAACCACAGAAACAGTATGTTCTTTAACCATTAGACGATGGTGTGTGTAATTGTAGCTCGAATACTTCTTATAAAAACATACTAGTATATTTAATATAATGTATTTGTTACAAATGAAATGAATAAAAAGAGTTTAGGGGGTTGGAGAAGCAAAATAAAACAAAAGGACTCAAGTGAAGACATTACCTTAAAATCGGGTAACTCGCTTTGGTTTGAGCTCAAAGGCTTCCTTGGGAAGACTTCTACCCAATGTGAGGCTTCAAGGAGTAATAGAGGGATGTTTAGAGACAAAATGGGCAGGTTTTGGCCGAGCCAAAGGCTTTGGGAGTGTGGGTAAGGAGGTAGAGGTGGGGGCCTTTTATAAGAGGAGAGGAGGGGCACTCTTGGAAAGTAAAGAAATGTTATTTTATTTGAAAATGATTTTCGGATTCAAAAGGTCTCACATTGATATAATTAGAGGGTAAGGTGATAAGGGTTCTAAATCCACCCATACAATAGGTTTTGGACATGTGTAGGTCATAGTTTTCACATTATCATTTCCTTTTATTTAAATCCTTTATTAATGAGGTAATCACTGCATCATCATGATGTCATAAATAATTTAATAAATTTAATGTTTAAAAATTAAAAAACAAATATCATGATGTAGGAAATATTTTTAGATTTCTAATGAATATTTATAGCCCAAAAGATCATTTATTTAGACAAAATTAAAAATATTTTACTTAGGTGATACATTCTTTGTCACATTTAACATTCTTTTAAATAAAAAGATAAAAAGTCAATTTCTCACAAACGTGATTCCATGGGGCCCCCAAGTTTGGAACAAGGCATCCCATGGACGGCCATGAGACAACCAGTAGCCTTAGGACACAATTTGTGGTCATTTTCTATTATTATGATATTATCTTATTATCTTTAACTACCCGATTACTCATTAATCAAGATAATTAAAGATAATTACCATCGTTACTATTCATAATGTCCAAAAACAAAAGAGTCTTAATTGAATAATTTGAACCTTCTGATTCCAAATATGTCATCCATTTTACCAAATTACAAACACATAAATTTCAATAATTAATTTAAAAAAAACTCCCCGTTGTCAAAACAAATAGCGGGTTTTTTTAGAAACAATATTTATGAAAAGTTTGGCACTTGTTTATGCCTAATTCCAAAGTGAAATTAATCCCAATGACCATAATTGAATTACATGGTAAAAATATATTCTAATTAAACTTTAAAACAAATTAAAAAGACAATATAACCATATAATTAAATTATATGAAAAAGCAGTTTTGATGTAAAATGCAGTATATTTCACTATTCATTGAAAAACTGAACATTGTCAGAAAAATACCAAAAATTAACCAAAGGTAAATTTCAATGTCCCAATAATAAATAATATGTTTATTTTGAAAAAAAGAGCTTATAAAATTGTCAAAAAGTGGATTTAAAAGAGGTTATCCATTAAAAGGTGGTTAATCGACCGTTTAAAGAATATTGGAATGTTTACGCTTAAAAACTGGATTCATTTGCATTTTTAATCCCCTAACATTTATTGAAAAAATAAATAAAAACATTTGACAAACATATATAATCGTTTTGTAGTTAGTTCTGTTCATTCCCGCTATTACAATGGATATGCGTTAACTACCATTTAAAATAATATTATTTTACTATTAGAGTGAAACGTAAGATTTTAAAGAAACTTGTTGTTGCATATTGGGTACTCCATTGAGAATAGCATTCCCTTTAAAGTAATATTAATATTTTATTCACAAATATGGATAAATGTGAAAATGTCATACCCTTTAAATACCTGGGGTGTTACATCTGATGTGACAATTGATTTTTGAATTTAGATACCTTTTATAGAGAGTCTGGACATAGGTACATTGAATAACTATAATGTTTGGATAGGATTATGTTGAACTTTGGATAGTATTGTTTAAGGTTAAAAAAATTCTTATGATTAATTTTTTGAATATTATGATAATATAGTTTTAGTAAAAGGAAAATCTGCAAGTCGGGTGATAACCCGTCGTGTCGGACAAAGCTACAGGAATCGAACCGTCAACCATAGTGCGACATACCTTTATTAACTACCACTAGTCTACAAGAAGTCCCTGGTTATTTAAATATATTTTTTTTTCATTCTAATTGTAATTTTTAATATTTGAATCCATATACGATTAGAATAAATATAACATTTTTGAGTTCTATTATCTCTTGGAGTGAAAGATGAGTTTTTGGTAAAAATTTGTTGAAGGATGAAACTCTACTTGCCTAGTGTATATATATATATATATATATTTCTCTTATTCTATGAAGAAATTAATTCTTGATCTTTAGGGAAGGGATATTAAAACAAAAAAATGTTTTATCCTAATACCTTATATTTTGTTGAACTGATGATATTTTAAATCATCATAGATTGATGGTTTTGAGGACCTGAATTTTACACTTGTTTGTGATTGATGAAATCAATAACTCCCTATAAATAGTTATGTTTTTACTCTAATTATATGTCTATAATTTCCACCAATGTTCCCCTATTCGAAACCCTAATTTGGTGGTGACATTCAAATTTCCCTTTCCCTCTTATTAAAAGTAAATTTTACAAACCTTATTTCCGATCTGGGTTTTCCACAAAGGTATTTTCTATTTTCAACCATTTATTTTTGAAAAACAATATCAAATTGGGAGGACACAATTTATTGAAGGAGGGGAGAATGTAACACCCCAAGATTCCACGGTACGCTTCTCTTTGTATAATACCATAGCGTGTGTTGTACGCAACTTCGAGTTCTAACACACACCACAACTAATCAAACTAGCCAGCCGTTATGAATAGTAATACCCACTTTTTGAAATATTATACATTTTATCTTTCAAAATGGACTTAATTTTTTTATTTGGAATATCAAAATTAGGTTAGGGTGAATTTTTGGTACTTTTCGGATAACTTTTATATTTTGATGAATAGTGAAAATTACTAAATTTTAATTAAAAACAAATTTTGTAATCGAAATAATTAATTGTGATAAATTATGAATTTGAGTGATTTTTAATTATATTTAGAATATATTTTTACCATTTAATACAGTGTTGGTCATTGGACATAATTTCACATTTATACCAGACATAAACAAGTGTCAATCATTTGATAATTATTATTTCTTAAAAACACGCTTTTTGTTTTGACAGTGGGAATTAATTTTAAATTAATTTTTGCCACTTCTCTGTTTTGAATTTAGAAAAATGGATTCAATATTTACAATCAACAGTTCCGAATTGTGTAAATTTGAGACTTTTATTTTTATACATTTTGAATAATTACTTCGGTAAATATTTTATTTACCATGGTTAAAGGGTAAATCCAGATAATAAGGGTAAAATATAATATTATAATAATAATAAATTACCCTAAAACGTGTCCTAACCCTATTGGTTGATACATTCCCGACCATGGTTATTTTTGGGTCGATTTTGGGACCCCATGGAGCCACTTGTAAGTGATAATTACACTTTATATTAATTAAGTTGAAGTAAATACAAAAATGACATAAGCATATATCTTTTAGAAAATCAATTTTTACATAGGGTTATATATGTTATATTTTCGACTATAAACATTCATTATAATGCCTAAAATATTTACTACATAATGGTATTTTATTTATAATTTTTATACATTGAATATTTAAATTTATTTATGACGTAATAATGATGGAGTATTTTCCTTATTAATGAAAGAATAAAATAATTGGTAATATAAATATTAAAATAAATATAATTTGAAATTTTTGATTCTATACACGAACTTTATTGATTAATATGACATGTTAGTATTTCTTAAATGAGTTTGGTTCTAATTAATAATGTTGTTACGACTTTAACAAAAATCAATTATTAAATAGTGTCAAAATTGACATAAAAGAGTTTTTAAAACAAATATTATATTATTAATTCAGATTATATTCCTAAAAATCTAAGGTTCTGCAAAAGGGCTTATATAAGGATAGTTTTTTCATTAATGGACCACTTGGGGGTCTCTTGGAAGTATATAGTAAGTTTATTAACCATATAATATAAAAATACAATGTGACATGGTAAATGTCAAACTATTTAACTAAGATTTAAATATAAATGATAAGGTTAATATAGTGACCCAAACCAGTCTAAAATCTATTAGATGAAATTATTTAGACCCAAAACAACCTTATAATTTTAATTGTCCACTTTGGAGCCATTAGAAACCGAATATCATTATATAATAAAATAATATTTTCAATCTTTCCTAAAGAGCCCCTCCCCCCCTTATAAAAGGACACCACTTCTATCCAATTCCTCACCCCACTAAAACCTATTGGCTCATCCAAAATCAGACCAATTGAGGTCCCTACTTACCTATCCTTCTTATAGATACCTTACCTTAGGCAGAAATTTCTTTAAGAGTCCTTTTTGGTTCAAACCAAAGGGAGTTACCCAAATTAAAGGTAACGATTTCTCTTAGATTCATTTATTTTATTTTACTTATCCAACCCCTAAACTCTTCTTATTCTTTTATTTTGTAACAAAAACAGTATTATAAATATACTAGGATATTGTTATAAAAATTATTGGAACTACACTTACACACACCTCCATCTAATGGGTGAAGAACATAATGTTTCTGTGGATGGAAACCAAACGCCTCACGAAATGATGATTGTTCAATTATCTCCTACCACATTTATGGTGAAAATTATGATGGAACTATAAGTAAATATGATATTAATGATATTTATTTGATATATAATCTTCTGTAATTCCATTTTATGACATACCATTATTCATTTCATGTTGTATATATAGATGATAATTTAATTTGAGGAAGTGCGGACTACCGCCACATCAAAGTGATATGACTCGTTCATACCATACATGGAACATATAAAGGATGGTGTTAATGATCATAAGTAACATATACAAGATATTATATTATACTGGAATAATAATATACCTATGTATCATTTGTTTTTTATTCCTTTTAAAATGAAAAATGAAATGGAAGTAGCGTTCGTGCATACGTACGGACTACCGTCTCCACGAACGCGATGAGATTCATTTCCCATCGTATCCATTAAAGACTAATTTCATTTGATGATTACAAATAATGTTTAAGGACTTGATATCATTCTGGATATGAATAATATACAACCTATGTATATCAAACATGGCTTATGTAACAAAACATATAAAAGAAAATGAGTAACTGAACACCCGAAACGACGATAATACTAAGATATTATTAACAAAGAAATTTTAAAAGATAATATATGATATCATATTAATGTATATGATTCTTGTATAATTTAATAACAATTATTTAACCATTATACAGGAGGTTAACCTACCCTAAACCAAGGAAAAGTACAAGGTAAGGGGTTTTCATCTCACTCCTTATTCCCGTGAGATTCGTGCCATATTGCCACTTTTACCTTTTGTGTGGTGTATGTACTACCCATAATTGTATCCTTTGTGTAATAAAATTTAATTTATGTGTATTTAAATATTCATTGTATGATACCTCTTTTCATGGGGTGTATGTTTCGTAAGTTACCAAATTTGTAACGGTTAATTTCACAATCTCTTTATTATCGGAGGTTGTTTTTACGTAAGTATATAGTGTGACATATTTGTTATCCATGTCCATGTTTCAGGAAAGAGTTTTCAAATGTATTCTTTTAAGGCACTTTTTGTTACAAAAAAATCATTTCAAATGTTTTAAATATTTACTCTTCTAAATCGTTCTCATTAATGTCCATGTCTTCAAAATGGTTTTTAAGGATTTATTTATATGGACATGAATGTTTTTAAAATTTTAATTCCTTTAAAAAGTTTCAAAGTGGTATGAGACACTTTGATTCAAAAATGTCTTTAAATGTCCTCTATTCTAAATGGTGCGAATTTTAAATGTTTTCATGAAAAAGGTATATTTCTCTCAAAAAGTTTTACAAATAATTTTCATCCATGTCAAAATCCTTTGATGGATTTTATGCTTATTTGAAGTTGATTTATTATGATACAAAACTTCCATATTGTATTGATGGTTTGGTGATATGTTTAACATTAGATGTGTTATTTTTATACCATTCATGGTTTATAGAGAAAGTATTGACATTTTGTATTCTAGTTTTAATACGAATGTTTATGTTAGGTTTAAACCTGTTCATATGAAGAATGCATTGGACTTAGTAAGTGATGGGTGGAGCCCGCTATAGATCTTCGATGCATCGGTAGGTATCGTGAGAAAAACTAGTGTCTTAAAACGAGGCCTTGAAAAATCTTATTTTTAGTCTTGGAACGAGGCCTTGGCTACGTGGTTATGATAGTCTGGCATTATGAATTCCATCATTATGAAAGTGGTTATTGATATTGCATGTGATTATTCGTCTAGTAGAATATCCATGTGAATAAGTAAATGTCATTATTTCATTTTATTTCTGCCATATTATGGTGAAGTTCAAGTTTAAAAGGATTTTTTAGTTATACATTTCCATAAATGTTTATGCTTATTTATGAAAGTTTCCGCTATATTTTTATCCTTACTGGGCATCTGAGCTCACCCCTTTCTATGTTTTATTTTTCCCAGGATGTGAAGAAGTATTTTATGAATGACCTGCAAGGATAGTATAAGGGGATATGAGTGTGGAGACAAGATGTTGTTGTATTTTTCACTTTATGATGTAATGTAAACTTTATGGATGTATATAGTGTTTCCAAGGCTACTAAACTAATCGTCCTTTAGGGATTTGATCTTTTGTGATCATGCCAATGTTATTTAATAATTCACCAACTTGGGGTAACTGGGGTCGGGCGTTACACCCTAACATATCAAAATGAATGCTTACCTAGCTATCTCATTTTCCTATGTCCCAGCCTCAGTAAAACATGCAATATAATTTGATCCCCAACCTCAAACTATAGATTTTTTCTGTGGGGATTTGCATATGAATTTTTTCGAGACTGTTTTATAGGAATCTGCTTCTGAATCAAATGGACCAACTCAGAAGTTTCCTATAAGAGAAGTTGTCTCAGTAAATCTACGTATCCTACCTCCAACCAGAACATTAGAGATCAACATGAACTATGTAATGAATCCTAATAAGGATCCATATGTATGTATTTCCAATAATTATTATTATAAAAAAACTCCACTAGGGGTATATACATTTTCCAAGAGACCCTAAAATCCAGAATGCATGCTCGCATCATGTTTTCTTACCCTGGTATTGTCTAATATAACCGGCCTTTAGTCCGAGGGAGGAATTATGTGTTTAGAAGCACTTGTATACCCAGTACCTTATGAAAAGTCTTCTAGGAATGATATTTAATGTGGGAGTGCCTATCCAAAATGATAGTTCATGTGTGACCATGAAGGCATACTATCTCATAGATGTAGTACCTTCTTTTCTAATTAAAACTGATGGTTTTCTTGATCAGAATGAAATGATCAACCTTTGTGAGCCAATCAACAACAACCCACAAAACATCATTACCTCAAGGTGACCTTAGAAAACTAGTCACAAAATATATTTCAAAATCATATAATTTCCATTTTATAATAGGTTACTACTATAAAATCATAGATGGTCACTAATATTTTGCCATTCCCTACTGATATGTAGAACAACACTTGAGAAAACCAATGACACCTATTTTCATAATTGGAAACCAGTTTTGGTAAACCATTTATCTAGAGACATGATCTCATCATAGTCTCTTTAAATATCTACCTGATGGTTCTCCCCAAAATGGATTTTATCACAAAAGGGTCTAATTCTGATAAATGATACCTCCACTGTAGAAATTTCCTAACAAAGAACACCACTAATAATTTTAGTGATGCACCTAGTGAAATTTATTTAATTGGGCCAATTGAACTACATCAGAGGTCATATCAAGGAATTCACCATAAATGATCTATCGAATCTCAATCAACCAAACTAAAACTAGTCACACAATATTTTCTAAAAGAAACTATCAACCCTTACACCCCACTTTTCTTAACCTGGTGATGTTTTTTTAAAAGGTTCTTTTCAATCATAATCTTACAATAAGATGGAAAACATGTTCACCCACTTTGAAAAACTATTCTTCAATGGTTAAGCATAGATGGTTGGAATATTACAAATAGAACAACAATATATTCTTCCAAGGCACCACTTATTCACAACAAGCTCATTCTTCAAATTTTATAGCTGAATTCTAATGACGTTCCTTGGTCAATCCACCGCATGGTCATTTAAAATTCCCATCTACAGCATGAGAAAGGGTGTACTCTAGTTCTAGATCACCAGAAATGTTTCCCATTTAAGCATTACATCCTATCCAGACTATATGTATGGGATAACCTAATATTCATTTTCCTAAGTCTAAGGAACATACCCAAGATATTTCATAAAACATTTTTACAAGTGAGACATTGGTACAAGCCAATATTTCCACATAAAATTATCAACTCAGCCCATAGCGGCATCCACCAGGTGGTCAAGTCATAGGAAAAGAAATGGTGTCCAACCGTCCTTCTATAGAATCCCTACATAGGAATCCCATTATCTCTCTAAACTAACCAAAAATCAATAAAAACCACACGTCCAACATGAAATTATGAAAGTTATCACCCAAAAATCCTAACTACTTTAAAACTTTAGTTTGACATAATAATATCACTCTCTTAGTGAATCAAGGATGACATCTATATTAGAGACATGCTCATAACTACGATTCATAAAATATTAGGGTATCAATATTTTTCAAGAATATCACTCAAACCACTGCTAGTCAACTTCCCTTGAAATAAGCTTAGCTTCACCTACCAACACAACTACATAAACCAATCACTGGACTTCACCTCTCGGGGCATCCTGTGATCACTAAAGCTAAACAACTAAAGTCCCTCTAAGACCTATGGTCTATCTTGAAGCTTCCATACATAGAAAACCACAACACCATCATTATTCCAAGAAATCATCGACACATTTCAAAATATTCAATCCTCAATGGAATTCAAGAAAAACCAACCATTTCTAGATATCACTCATTGGTTGTTCTCCTTCTACTTAGAAGGACATGTTTACCAGAACTGATAAGAATCTTCCCACATTACGAGTGTTCTAGTCATCAAAATAAGAGAATGACCACCCACTAATAAACGCACTAGATCAAAATAAACATAAACACACATGTGACACTCCACCGAGTCACACTCGGAACATCAAGGAATTTTGGATGAAAACCAAAAATAACCTGAACGACATGTCAAAACACCCATTTCTATTGGAAATCATTATGATCATTGGGATGAACATGATTCTTTATCACCCTGATTACTCTAGTATATATATGACAAAAGATCTTACTCAAAAACACAAAGCTCAATGATTTCACCAAACTCAACTAGTTCGTTATATCATTTAACACCTCAATGAGTACCACATACATGAAATCAAACCAAAATGAGATTCCATGAACTAGATGACAATCCCCATTACTTACATAGGCTATCTTCCCAATGAATCCAAGTATCAAGTAGTCTATAAAATTTATTTAACACATATTATTATTTCCCAAATAACCATTAACCTAGATGATGAAATTGTTGGAACCATGGTTGTATTTTCATGGTTTGGAGTATGTTTTGAGTTTGTTGTCAATCCTTAGTGGATGTTCAGAATATGTGCTAGCAAAGTGATCTTACAATTCAAGTAGATAACAGTATTTAAGGTGGCACTATTTTCCAGTGTTTTCCAAATTGCTGGACCTCAAAATTGTCAAATGGAGAAAAGTGTTTTTGGAAAAGGGACTTGCACGCCGATTACTTGGAGGCTTGTAAACTTGCACGCCTTTTGTTTTTCAAGACCAGAACATGAAAATATGGCAAAGGGAGAAGGGAGCCCAAGTTTGGAAGTTGGTTGCACAAGTGATTTTCAGGGGCAGAGACTTGCGTTCCGAAACTTGCGCGCCCAGGGGAGACTTTCGCGCCATCGCGCAGGGTGTCCAAATGCCTATAAATACAGGTCAACCCCTCCTCATTCAACACGGAGTTCAGACATAGAGAAATTCTGATATCCCATCACAAAAGTGTAGTGGTCGTTAAAGTGGTGGTGGTTTGTGCAAGTTGATGTTGCATGACAGTTGTTAGCTGCGCGTCCAAGGTGGTTTGGGTGAGAAAGGGTGTTGGTCGCCAAAGTTTGGGGTTGGGGAAGGAAGTGTCGCACATGTGGTTTGGTGACACTTGTGCGCCAGGATTTGAAGAATCGTGACAGTTGAACTTTTCACACCAAAACCAATTTCGGTGTAAAAGAATGTGAGTCACTCATGTTTGAAGTTAAAGAAGTGAGTGTCGCGAAAGTGGGAGAGCTGGACTTACACGCCATCTTGAAACTTGCACGCCGGGCTTGGATAAGAGTGCCGAGTGTGGTTGATGTATGCCGGTCTTTTGAATCCACACGAAAGCTAGAAGATTTCCTGATACATTCGGTGCAAAGTGAGTTTAGTCTACTGGTGAGAGTTGTACTTCAACAGAGCATCTACATACAATAGAGGATGCATTCTTTTGCAATGATGAAGAGACCTTCACTTCTATAAACTGAGTGGGACTTCACCAAGTGAAGTGAGCCAGGGGTCTCAACGGGAGTTACCTGAGGGATGTAGTAGGATATCCCTGAGCAATTGTAAAGGCAGTGAGCTTGGGACAGAGTTACTGTTCTCAAACCATTGTAATCCACAACGAGTGAAGAATAGTGGAATTTGGTACGACCGAAAACCTGTCGGCATATTCTCATTGGACGTAGCCCTTAGTGGTGAACCAAGTAAAAAGTGTTGTATCATATCTTTTCTTTTGAATGTTTTATTTATTCCCATATATATCATATAGGTTAAACTAGTTTCTACCAACGTGGGAAGAAGATCTGTCAGTTTAAAAGAAAAATTTGACACCCTGATTCACCCCTCCCCTCCCAGGGTCCCGGGGTCCTTCAGAAATATCATGTCATTCTCTACTAAGGAAAATAATAGGGTCATAAGACCTAAAAAATAGTTGACCATTCTCTAGACGTGTCTAACATTTTGAAACCAAAATTTATCAAATGCTTATGCTTGTAACAAGGGTCAATGATACCATGAACACCCATATTAACAATGGCTTAGTTTAGAAGGTATGATTAACATAATGGATAATGAAACTCAAAGGACACCAAGCGTAGGAGCCTCTAATAATTTATCAAGGAATTTATAATCTAAGGGTGAAACCTACCACAGGATTTCCCCTTACTAAAGCATAAGTCCAAACCGTATCACTAGTTCAGGCTAAGAAGAAAGACACTAGGTTCAAGATCCTAACAATTAATTCATTTCTAAAAAGAGAAATTCCTATGGAAATTTCTCATGTTCCTATTACGCGGAAACTCAAAGGATATTTACCCTACCCTCATAAAAGGGTTTAAACAATGGAAACCAATTTAGGTTCCATTTTTAATGTAAATAATTTGATTTAACTTTAATCATTATACTTTTAAAAGCATTAAGAAAATGATTTAAAACCCAACCCATTAGTAAAAATATGTTGATACTTAATTTAATTAACACTCCAAGGGATAACTGAAAATTATTATAGAGATTTCTTTTTAAATATTAATTATTCATTAACATCCCATAATAATTAAGAAATTCATTACATAAATTCATTTTAACAGATAAGGTGACCTATGAGGTTCCTGCTAAGACAACCCAGGTTCATAGAAAATGCAAAACTATAACAGTTTATATATTTATCAATGTCACAAACACCCATAATGGGTCTTCCCAAAAGAAATAGGCCCTAACTAACTTACCTAGGCTAGTTGTGAGTCTTTGAATACAATCACACACCTCAATTTGTGATCATTATCCTGATCCATAGCTAAGAAGAACAGTGCAGGTCGAAACCTCCTAAAACCTGGTCATACCACTCAACCATCTCCTAAATCCCTGACTATAAAAAGAAATATAAAAAACCACTTGAAAAATTGCCTCTTACCCCCTCGAAATCCGGGTCCAGGTCTTGTTTCTAATTATCGTTTAACATTTTTATTTAATTTTCATTTTAATTCACACTCATTTAAATTCCATTTCAATAATTCAATTATTCAAGACTTTTATCCAATGGTTCACCAATTCCTAATCCATGAGGGTCCATAACACCCCATGAACCCAAAATTCGAGGTCTATTTAATACATATATATCAAATGTACTTTAACAATTGTTTTTTAATTATGTATCACTTCCCAGTCTACATGGGATCATACACCTTATGAACTGAAAAGTTGCATCAGACCTCTATCCACTGCACAAAATCAGTCATAATAGTAGATATATTTTTCACAACACCTATCAAAACAACATGTAACAAGTAATGCATCCAAATTGGCATGGTATAATGCATGACATGTGATTTATAACAAGTACCTAAAGTGATGCATGAGATCTAATACCCTCATATCCTTAGGTTGAAGCAAAATAAAAAACATAGTAATATCAATAGTTATATCAAAATTCAAGTGCGTCACCTAAACTGTAAAAGCTAATATCAAAAAAATAATCATTTAATTGGATGAAATTTAGCTTTTCCTGGTATGTGAGTAGATATTAATGGGAATACCTTATTACTAAACTCCACTTACTTTTTATACCTTCTTATTGTCTCAAAATAGTAAGAAAAACTTGATAATAACCACATCTGATACTACTTTGTATGATCCCAAACTCGGAAGCCACACTATAGTGTCCCGATCCCGGTGGGTCATAAGGCCTCAAAACCATATCCCAAAACACCAGAGGATATTGGCTAGAAGTGAGGGCCTAGGTGTGTTATTTTGGAGTCTATGCCCTCATCAACAGAGTATATCACAGTAGAAGTCAATATATAAACCTATCAGATGAAAATACAATAAGTAGACAAATGATAAACAGGAATGAAAGGAATATATAACAAATCTAGAAGAGTTTTATATATAATGACACAGATGATACATTTATTTATAAAATAACCAAAATAGGCACATGATAGTACAATACAATGCAAGTTGCCAACAATACAAAAAGACCAAAAAGTGTCCCAGTATAATTGAAATCCTCATATTGGTCCCATGCTCCGAAGTTACAATCAAAAAACCGTGTTAGGGAATTTTCCACTAAAAAAACATGCCACCATATAATTTATTTGGGTACCTTAGGGAGGTACACATATGGTGTTAGATAACATCACAGTAGAAACTTATCCATGAACTATACAATTCCACAGTTTGTAATATAAAAAGCTAAGTAGGTAATCAGTAAGGAATATAAGGAATAAAGAAAAGTAAAGTGACCATGGAACATCCACTACGTATAAAGTGGTATTATCTATCCTCTCAAGGATCACTACAAAAGATGGTTATTCTATGATACATGGAAGATATATAAATGCATATTTAAACTACACAACCTTGTCATTCATCCCATCATGACATACCATGACGACCTTGTCATATTTTCCACGTGTCCAACATCCATAGCCAAACCGTATAATTGAGGGTATCACATATTCAGGGTCCTCTCATATGTCAATGTGTTAGACCATGAAGGGACAAATCCATTGTGTCAATAACCAAGACATACTCGTCAAGTTCCATGAGCATCTTGGTGGAAACTCGTTATAGAAAATGGTTGGAGTCCAAGGAGTTAGTTATACCAGATATGTCTTACGCGAGTCCAAGAATACCAGATCAAAGGGTTATCAAAGCCCATGGAATCCCAAATATTCATGACCCACAGGTGAAATACTTAACCAAAGGTATCCACTACCACATTCAAGATCAATGCAGATCCACCGAAGGAGTCAATACTGTAATTCATCCATTTCATATCATTTAACATTCAATAATATATGAGTCTAACCACTCAGATATAAAAATTCAAATTCAACTCAAAGTAACCAAAGAGTTTACCCACCTAATTATTATAATTCACACATTCCATTCAACCATTCAAACAATCAAGATATAACCCAATGAGTGTACCCTATTATTTAATAATGTTTTGTTTTAGAAAATAACCAATCTAAACATGGAATATCAAAAATTCATTATGTATGGAGGAAGTAAATCTCTTAAAAAATATATTAATGTTTCATATTAAATGTTTATTCAAAAGCATCAATATACTATGGAGGCAAACCATCTCCCATTACAATTAGTCCATTTCAATTCTCTTATCAAAGTGCTTCCTCTAAGAATACAAGATTCATCTCACCCCACGACTAGTTCAGTAATGAATAAACAAGGAATATACATAAGGAACACCCAATGAATGGCCATGATTTGGGAAAAGGCTACCAGAGTATCATAAAAGAACATAAGGGCATCCCTAACAAGTCCGAATACATCTAATTCAATGAACAAGTTCATAATTAGGGACACCTCACAATGTTCGATGGACGAAATAACAAAATGTATCCTAATAAAGCAACAAATGTTGAGGATGTTTTAAAAAATAGATACCTTAGCTCAGTAGTAGAGCACTCATTTAGTAATAGGTTCTGATTTGGCTCATATTGGGAGAAATTTAAAGAATGGCTGAAGAACGAAATATTAGGGAAAATTAGATTTCACCCAAATAGAGCAAATCATATCCCAAAGAACCAAAAATGACTAAAAAGGATCTTAGATCTTACTGTTATAGATCCAAGGAGACAAACAATGATTGAATTAGAGTCCAGATGGATGTGTTATCTAGATTCAATGATTTGGCTCATGGGGAGAGCTTATCAACGATTACTTTGATGGGTGTAGGAAAGAAATATGATTTTAGTTATTTAAAATATATGTTTAAAAAACAAAATTATAAAAAAACCCAAATATGGGGGTCTCACTATTTAGTAACATGGTTTGAAAAACTGTATGCCAAACCACATGGTTTCCGGTAGGAGGTGGGTCACCCTCATGGTTTCCCTACACGGTTTCACTAACTATGTGGAAACTATGAACAAATTCTCTATCCAAATATACAATAAACTATAGTCATGTCATCATGGCCATGCGGCCCATTCTGCATGGTTTTGCCTAACCCCGCATCATGTATCACCCCTCTGTCCAGCTTCTCATGGCTTGGTCAAACTATGGGACCTACCCAGCATGGTTTTCACAAACCATGATCCAGTCTTAAAACACCCAAAACATGGGTTCCATCCTCTGAACAAGCCATATAAAACAATAAAACACCAATGATCAATTAGGGTACTCACATTAGGCTATATATAATCACTAAAACAAAAAAAGTTATCCGTGCCTCATATAAAAAACCATGATTTTACATCTGAAAAAATTAAAACTATATTGGAAATTATGACTAATATTATGAATAATATCCTTGCCCATATGAATATGCCTTTAGATCAAAATTGTTGTGTAACAATGTTATACCATATTTATGTGTCCTAGAAACCTTTTCCATTCTTTAGAACTGTGAATCCATTTGTAGTTGATCAATGGATAAGTTCCTTAGAAAGGATATATCTCACTTTGGAATGTAATGAGATGGAGAATTGTTTCACAGAGGGTTATCATCTCATAGGTAATGAAGATCAATTGTGGTCATTAATTAAAAATACTAAGTACATAGAATAAATAATAGGAATGCAATGTAAGTATTCTATGGAACTTTTCTTAGAGAAATATTTTCCCCAATAATAGATAGTGGATATAGATAGGCTATTATAGATTCTGACAAAAAAGTCCATGAGAATTTTTATAAGAATGAAGACAAATTTAGAATTTTATCAAGGCATGATGTAGTCTACATATGTAATCCTAATAGAAACATTGACTATTTATTTGATTAGATTAATCCAATTCCCTTTATGGGAACTATTCTTATAAACATTATCATTATATGATGATATGGTATCATCTACTATCAATATATAGAAATAATTATATAATTCATATTAATTTGAAAGGATGAAGTAGAAAAAGATGACAATAGAGAAAAAGTTAAATAATGGGAAGAAGGGAAAAAAGTGTTTTCCCCCATGTGATAATTGTGGAAGTAATCACCCTGGTATTTTCTTGAAGTGAATGTGAGATTTATTCAAGTGTGTTGATAAAGTCCACCTCTCTGGGGATTTCATGGTAAAGAATAAATTTTTCGAAATATTTAACTATAAGGAGATAGGGAACTATGTAAATGAACTTCCAAATCATCAAGGGAATATAGCTCTTAATTAGAAATGTTATCAAGATCATGCTTATGTTGTTACAATACTCAAAGTAGAATAATTAATGTATTTGTGTTTTTGGATTATAAAATTAAGTTGTAAAAGTATTTTATCAAATATATTCTAGTTAAAAGAATCATGAGATATATAATTATTGTACTATAAGACTTCTTCATTAAGTGTTTCAAATAATTAATATTTTCATTAAGGTTATAAGTTTATAAAGGTACTCATATGTGAAATAAGAGCCACATTATGTTTTTTGGGGAATATAATGTAAATTTTATTTTTGAAATTTAGTGACCTTCCATTGAAATGGTTTTCCTTTGAGTTTGTCTAGATGTATTTTGGATGAGTATTAAGATTAACAAATGATGGATTCGATTTTGTTGAACTTTTTATATTACTGTTTTAGGTTATTTTATGATTATTAAAATAGGATAACGTATTATATTTTTTTTGGTTTTGATGATATTTTGAGAATTAAGGAATGACATGAGGACCTTATGATTTGTTAAAAGATATTCAGGTAAGAAAAATAATTCTTGAATATCCAATTCCCGACATAAGAAATGAAGTGGAAATAGATCAAAGCCCAACAAAAATATGATATTATTATTATGAAATGAAAAGATATCAATTATGTTTATTTAATCAAGTAATTATCATTATATTAAAATAATCCCTCAACTCTAGGAAAAATATTTTGGAACATAAACATCAACTTGTAATATTTTTGTGTGTGAAATAAACGAACTTTTAACTGATCCAATATTCATGGTTTTGTGATGGTTAAATTTCTAATAACCATATTACTTATCACTCTCCATCAGAAATTGATAGTTATATTTTTCTTCCATGTCCATATTTTTACTTACCACTAATGAAATTTTATTCAAAGCCCTAATTTATTGGTGTGCTTTTCCTTTACCTCTTTTTAAGAGGAAGTTTTATTAACCATTTTTATGATGTGAGTTTCCCATAAAGGAATTTACAAATATCAAACATATATTTTTGAAGTTCAATTTCTAATTTATAGGATTAAAATTATTGAATGATGGGATAATGTAACACCCCAAGATTTAACAGTATGTCTTCTACTAAATTTAACCTATTTGAATGCATATATTGCATGAAATACCCACCTTAAACAAACAATGATATATGATTATAAAATAGATGTTAAATTGGTGGGAATTAATAGTATTAAATATATTATTAAATATATATGATGTTAAAATTAACTATTCATAGGAAATGATCAAATATTTTTTAGTAAATTTATTTTATTCTTTAAATAAAATTTTTAGTTAAAAATTGATTTTATTTTTTTCTATGTGAAAAATATATAATTAATTTTTGAAACCTTTAGAAAATTTATTTTATAAAATGAAATTTATTTATGAAATTATTATATCAAAATTAGTCTATATTGAAATTTTGAAACCTATTTGAAAAAGTTATATTTTTGGTGAATGATAAAAAATGTGTTTTTTATAAAATAAGATATCATTTGTGATATCGACCAAACATTAAAATGATATACAAATTTATTAAAATTATGTAAAAACTCATGTATGATAATATAATTCATATATTACAAAAAATAAATCCAGAACTTATGAATAAAAAATTATTTCATGATAAATATAGATATCATTTTTAATGCTGATGCTTTGCTTGAGTAGCATAGAAAAAGAAAATTTTGGTTTTATATAGAAAATATTTTAGAGGTAAAAGTATTTTAATATATTTGTTATTAAATATAGTTATAAATGAATATTTGGATCTATATTTTAGAATTTTTGGCTTATATAACATGAATATTATCAAAATTCTTGTGCAATGTTTACATAAGGATAGAATAGTAAAATTAACAAATTAAATGAGTTATATTGGCATGGATATGATTAAATATACATAATTAATAAATATAAAGGATTATATTGAGACATATTAATTTATTTTTATGATATATATTTTTTTAATTTTTATTAATTATTTAATTAACAATAGTTCATATGCAGCGCTAACACAATGCTTGTGAGAACATAAAAAATATCAATAATATGATTTTATTTATAATTATAAGAACCATTAAATGACACTAAAATTTGAATAAATATTTTCTATTCATAATTTTCGACCAAAATCATACATGGATTTAATTTATGACCCTTTGGATCCACATAGTTGAAATTATATCCCATATAGCATTTTATTCAAAAGAATGTCAAATTTTTCATATTATGGGTTTTAATAAGTATACCATTTTTAAAATATGTTTTTCAGAAAATATTTTCCTCCATAAATATTATTTGGAAAGATAAATTTTTTTATTCTTCATGGGAAGTTTTTTTAAATTTTTTGGGAAAAAAATTTACCATATGATTTTTCACAATAATGATGAAACAATTATTTAATTTGTGTAAAAATAAATAAAATTATCTTAATTATAATGATAATAACCATTAAATTGAAAAAAATTGAATTTTTTTTTTATGATTAATTGTTTTACAAAAATATTTATGTTTATGATTTATAACCATTTTTTCAATTAGGATGTTGTTATGAACCTTATAGTATTTTATACAATTAATATCCAAACATGTCATACTATTATTTTCAATAAGTATAATATTTTTAATAATATGTTTTACAGATGATTTTTTTGACTATAAATATTATATCAAAATATAAAACATCTAAATACATCATAGTAATTTATTTTTAAATTTTGTTGATGAAATCATTACCTTAAATAATTACACAATGATGATGAAGTAATTTTTCAATTAACGAAAAATTCAGGTAAATTATATTAAAAATATTAAAAGTAATATTATTTGAACAGATTAAAGTGCTACATGAATTTTATATATTCATATGACATATTAATGATGCATTAAATTTCATGTTTCAAATATATCTCGTTATCTTGATATTCTTAAACTCCAAGTAATGAATAATGTCAAATTTGAAGATAATGATATTGCATGAATATAATATTTTAATAAATTATTAAAAAATAATTAAAATAATATAAAATAACACATGTGATAGGATGTAGTATTAATGTAACACCATTTCAATTTAAGGGTTATTTGGAATTATTTTTAACTAGAATATTCTTATTATAATTAAATATTTTAAAAATTCTAAAAGTGCCCTCAGATCAATTATAAAACAGAACCCTGTGCCTTTCTTATTTACACTATTTTGAGCCTTATATATTTACCAATAAAAAAACATATCAATTACAAACATAATTATACAAGTTATGTAGGAAATTTTATTCCATAAATTCTAACCCTAGAGTCCCTAAGAGGCTATTTAAAAGAGGATTTTTTAAAGAAGAGGTAATCGTCTTTAACGACTCTTTCATGTTTATTTCTTCTTCTAATTCCTCTTCATGTGTTGTGGAAGTATTAAAATAATAAATCTAGTATAATAAATATAATAATATTTTATTTTCTCTATAGGAAAATCATTTTCCATATTTTATCCTTCCTAAGAAAATTGGAAACATCGCTCGTATGTACGTATGACTTACCATCATAACGTAGTAGGGTAATTCGTTTGCCATCACCACTTTACTCTGATGGATATAAACATGGAACTATTAATTATTTATTATAATTATGACATAAATATTATTATTTTTAAATATTAATTACTCTTTCATTTTATTTCATTCAATTCATTGAGATATGGAGACATCATTCATGGGTACATACGACCACCCGTCTCCATGAATATTTTTGTTCATTTTTCTTTCTCTACCTTTTAAATATTAACATAAATACATATATAGTGAATATATATGATATTAATATCATGACTAAAATTATTAATATGGTTTAACCATTACTAAATTAAATGGATTGAGACTTCTATATCAAAACATACAAGAAAAAACAAAGTAATCACTCGAAATATTAATTTAATAAAGTAATGTTTTAAATGTGTGATAAAAGGGTATATGTAAGTCATATATTATAATATATATATATATTGTAATCATTCAAGAATATATGTATAATAAAATTATATTTATCATACAAGAAATTCATAAACAATGAAGTAAATCAATCCTAAGGTAAGGGTTTATTTCATAATCTAGTCACTATTCAGGTTTGATTCTGTGTAAGTATCTAATTGAAAATATTTATCTTTCACGTCCATGTTTTCTTGAAATGTTTTCAAAACGGTATTTACTATTATCCTATGAGTATTTAATGTCATTTTTCCCATTTTTGACTTTTTACAAAATGGGATGAAAAGAATATTTTTCTCATCAATCCTCTATATGACATTTCTAAAAAAATATAGAGAATGAATGTTTTATTACAAATAAATCATGAGTAGATTTTTCCACTTCATGAAAAATTAATTTATTTAGGAGTCTGTTACAATTTTAGTTGGTTATTTTCAAAGTAGTTTTTTATAATATCACCACTATTTAAATAAATGATTTCAAAGTAAAAATAGATATTATTCTAAATACCTTTTCAATGATTTTGTTAAAGTATTTCATATATTTTTGAAACAATTGATTAATATTATGATTAATTTAGTAAGATATATTATGATACTATCAAACATATTTTATTTAATGGTTTATGATTATTTTGACCATGAAGGCTTTATTTTGGTACTATTGATTATAATAGTCTAGATAGTTTATGATTATTTTTATTGAATGCTTAAAGTGTTTAATTATTATATGCTATTTTAAATCTGAATGTTTATATTGATTATGTTTCACCCCTTTCATATGAAGAATTCATTAGACCTAGTAAGTGATAGGAGGTCCTCGCTTTTGAACCACAATTCATTAGTAGGTCACATGAGAAAAACTAGATCAATTTTTGTCTAAGGACATACTAATTTTGGTATAATTATCGTCCTAGAAATTTATAATATGTTTTAGATCTCTTGAATTATGAATTACATTATTATGAGTTTAGTTATTCATATTCCATGTTATTGTATTACTAGTAGAATATCCATGGTTAATATTCATTCTCATGTGATTATTTATATGGAATCATTTTATCACCTTATATTACTACTATATTATAATCATGTTAATTATTTAATGGAGTTTGTTTAAATTTTTCCCCATTAAATATTTATTTATTCATTATTTTCTCATGGAATTCACTGTGTTATTTCCATTACTGAGTATATGAGATGACCCCTTTCTGATGTTTTATTTTCCCTAGGATTCCACATATATTATTATGGTTGATATGTAGGGATAATCTAGGAGAATAATGGGGTTCTAAACGGATTCAATATGTTGTATGTAATATTTTGAATTATAATTTATGTCTCAATTATTCATCTAGTTTACCAAGAATACTAAAATATTTTGTCTGTTGGAATGTATTTCATTGTATATTATGCCAATGTAATAAACTAACCACCACCACTGGGCTACTAGGGTTGGGGTCTTTACACCATATAAAATTATATTTTCATAAACAATGATACCAATGTGATAACCAGGAAGATGTATTGTCAAAAAATCTAATCACCAAGAAATCATTCTAATTATTAATAATCCTTCATTCATAAACTTAACATCACATATTGTCAAAAAATCCAACACAATCCTTGGGGATCCATGAAATTAATTCTATACTCAAATACTATGATATTTGGATTATGGATAATATTTTGTAATTTATTTATTATTGATAGAATTATTATAGTGAAAATAATTAAATGGGAAATATTTTAAATTCTCTATCGTTTTTAAGAGACTCATATAAAGATTAGTATTTTGAACTAATGTGTGGGAGTTTTAAATCCTTATGAACCATTTTTAGATGTTACCCTAGTTTTTTATGTATTATATTATGTTATGATATTGAGTGAAATTATTGGAGATAATAGGAAAATTCAGGAAGGCCTTTATCTATTTTTTTGTTCACATCAATTGTTAGAAATTTATGATATATTTGGTAATGTTGAATGTGATGATAATTATAATATCTAATAGAATACCGTAATAAGATTCATCTATAGTCTAAATTGAAATTTATTGATTATGAATAAATTATATGTGACTCATTGGAATTCCAAATATATTATTTAGGTATATCATCTAAAACAAGGGATGTTTCAATATTTTTTTTGATAGTAATGAAACTAATGAAAATCATCAACTAATGCCTTAATATTTTAACAATATTCCAATAATCTTGAGTTATTATTATTATGAATATTAATTTGATAGTATTAACCCCCAATATATCATTATTGTGGTTATGTTTCATAGACATTGGTTACTACTATCGAAAGAATAGTAAAATTAAAATTATCGTCATAAGAGAGAAATGTAATTGTACTAATGGGTTTTCTAATAATAAGACCCATATTATATATGACAGATTGTTCAAGGATATTACTCTTGATTAAACCCTTCATAATAAATTTATTCTTGTAATCTGAATGTGTAATATCTTTCATTAAGATATTTATTATGATTGGGTGACTAGTATTTCAATAATTGTAAATAATTTCATCATGAACATTATCAGTGATATTCTTAGGTAAAATATATAAAAATTTATCTCAAAGGAACCAATTATAGAGATCCATCATTTAAATTTTCAGAAGTATGAGAATATTAGTCATAGTGAAGGTAAATATATATATGAGGACTCGGGGAAGGTGGTTATTAACTCTTTGGTTGATAAGATGAAGGTTATTCTATTTGAGGATCCTTATCCTTTAAATAATTTCGGGGGTTTCACTCTTTGTTGCTCCTTACTCTATTTTCTCATTGATTATTAACAATGATGATTCCATGAAGGTGGCCTCACAATCCCAAATCCCTATATATAGGCTGGAAAATTTGGATACCCCAATATAAGATGTAACAACTTCAATAACAACAATTCCTAATGATAATGAGGCTGTTATTATTAATATATTGAAAAGTACTAAGAAGAATATGAACAAAGTGTAAATTTTTTTTCTCATCCTAGGAGATATGGGAGTTTGGTAGGGGCGTGTATCATTAGTATTAACAATAATAATCTTGTATATTTGGAATATTTTGGTTCTTAATAATACCCATGAAACTTCAGTTTTGGAATAATTGTTTTTGTCTGCACTATTGGTTTAGTGTTTATTATTGAAATGAGGATTTATCTAGATAATTTGGATAATGTTAGCCAACATTGTAAATCATTTTCTTTTTTCTGTTTATCACAATTTCTCCATTTTTATAAATGGTTGAATTATCATTTTATGAATTTAAAATTTTATTTTTTCGGTTTTCATTTTCATCTCTTATAAACTTTGACTTTGTAAATATAGGTTAGGTAGGTAGTTTTTCACTGTGTGTTTTGTTATTGGTTTTAATGAGATAAATATTACAGATGTTTTAAGGTCTGACATTGGTAATCAGTTTATTCAAGAACCATAACCCATAGATTATCCGGAGTGATTTTCAGTACCTTTATTCCACCACTGACCATTTATTTGAAAAAAATCTATATTAGAGACATTGAAGATTTAAATATGTTTAAGTATTTTATCAATGAGGAGGACTATAACTTTTTAGGATATGTTTTATCCTAGTCTAATGAACATGGAGGTTACAATTTTATATTTTGTAATCTTGATAGAGTTATGTTTAATGGTGGTTAGTACCATTATTTTTAGGGCCCCTTTTTTAAATCCGCACCTCTAGGTATTTCAAGCTATAAAGCTTATGTGGGTTCTAATTATGATATTAAATGTAAGATTTTTACATTTAGATTTCAAAATTACTAGTCTAAAGAGGTAGGATTTCTAGATCATATGAATTATAAGTGGATCTCATATTTTTTCGCCTCTGACAATTTTAGAACTATTAACTGTTTTATTATTTTATATAAATATTTACTGAACATGTTAAAAAGTGGTATACTTAGCCTCAACCAATGGAATTAGTATATTAGACTTGATCTCTCTCTAATCCAAGATAATATTTTAGAGGCTATAGGGACCCTTTACTCTATATTAATTAAGTAAGCCAAATGGGTATCCTTTGTAAGATTCTATAATTTTAAACCCTTTACATAAGAGAGAGATATGAATTAAATTCTATGAATAAATTTGGGGAACAAAAAATATTATTTTTGCATGCTTGTATTAAATCTAAGAACTAATTTAAGATTAATGGTACGATTAAAAATATGTTAATTTTTTTAATTACTATTATGATAATAAATATGTCCTTCAATAATTTTTTATGTCATTTGGATACACCAATCCCCTCTATTGACATTAAAATTGATTTAATTAATTATAATTGACTGAAAAAACAGTGATTCCTATTTTTGTCTTTTTTTATCCTTCATGAATAGTAAAAGTATGGATACTATTTTTCTATTGGTATTGAAAAATACATGGGTCAAATTTCATTCACTTATCTTTTATGTAATAAATAATTGAGTATTATGTGATCTAGTTTCATTGAGAGGATTAGTTTGTTTTATAATCTATCATTCCTATCAGATATGAATTCCTCTCTTGTAACATTTATTGCTAAAGTGTTCAATAATGAAATGACTATGGTTTTTTTCTTATATTGTGTTATAATGTTATATATATATATATCCATATGTGAGCGTGTGTGAGGAATGGTTTTTTTATTTTTTACCTCAAAATCATGGGAAGGATATCCTTAGAATTATTATCAAGTGTGTTACCAAATGTGTTATAGGTACTCATTATTTTGTAATGATTAATGGAAAGATGTGTGTTTATATAATTTAATGTATTATAATGAACTTGTATTACTTTACAGATATGTTCTTGGGAATTATAGAATTCAGGATAAGTATTCATATGCATTTATTACTTTCTTGTGTCTCTCCAACAATGATAATAAATGTATTTTCCACTTTGATGGTTACATCTATTAAATTAAGAATAATATCATTTTTAACCTAAATATTTTATGGGTAACCACCTTATTAGGTACCTTAGCCTTATTTTTTTTTGTGAAAAACATTTTCTATATTATATTATATTCCTTTTGTGGGGAGGAAAACTTATATAAATTGGTATTGGTTTTCAATATTATTGAGTTATTATGGGAGAGTTTCTTTAATTAAATATTTGTTAAGATTTTTTTATAATGTGAGGAAATTATTACTCTTCCCAAGACCATCCTTAGGATTATCAATTCCCTCTATATAAGATCTATTATTCCAAAAAAATATAACAAATCTTGAAAATACCCAAATTCTAATATGAAAAAGACAATGGTTGTGAGTATGGGTGGACAAGGTATTAAATTTTCTATAGAAGATAACTGAATTCTTATAATTCAATATATTTTATAAGTTAGTGGTTTTAGATAAGTCTATTTGGCAGAAATAGGTTCATAATTATTATCTTTATGATCATTCCTTTTGAAATATCCAGATTAATATTCCATAATATATTAATGAGATATTCTTAAACAAAGAAGTTAATACCTTTAAGTTTTTGATATTTGTGATGTTTAAATTATTTTGAAATAAAAATGGGAACCATTTACTATATCAAATTTGTAAGATACATTGTATCCTTTATAGGCTTGGAAGAAAGAAATGACCCTTAATTATTTTGGGCTTATTCTTTAGGCCTATGAATGGGTTCTTTATGTGGGTGATGGTCTAAGACCGACATAATACCCAATTTAGATGTTATAACTTTACCTTAGTCGAATGTCTTCATTCCTGGTTTGTAAAAATATCCCTGAATGTTGTTATCAATTTCACCATTATGATATTATTTAATAGTTATGTGTAATGATAATGAGAAACATCATACCAATTTTCCGTCTATCTAATTGGAAGAATGTATTGAAATTTATTAATGGTCGAATGAGGTTTTCTTATCTTATAATTGGTTATATAAGAGCATGATCCACATGTAAATTTACATAAATTCTAAACCTAGGAATAACCTTTAAAAAAATAATTATTTCATTAAAATAAGTAAATTGTTCATTGAGCTCATTTTTTTATTATTTATACAATACATTATTAATCTCATAAATTATTATAATACAAAAAAATCAGGACCAAGGAACAAATATAATATCATATTTTTTATTGAATCTTGTTCATAGATGGTTTATTTTTTAGAAATATTTACTTTGTAATTTTATTCTGGATAGGGGATGTCTTGGTTAGAATTATTTTGATTGTTTATGGTTGTTATGAATATTTGTATTAGTTTTTATCTTTGCTTTATGTTTTATTAGGTATGGTGATCAATGATTTGGATTCCAGTTTTATTTACCATTTCCAGGAAATAAGATTATGTTCTTATGATATAGGTTTATAAATTTAACTTCTCAGGTAGTGTGGAAGAAATAATTTTATGGAATTGAAGTATTATTTTATACTCTAGTATAATTTGAATATACTTATGATGTTGTAAAAAATTCTAATTATTTTCAATATTGGTTTATTGTAGGTTGGGTTAAATGATTTTTTTATTTCACTGGTTATTTTTTTAGGTTCTTCATTGGTGTCAATTTGGAATTCAATTTTTCTCCCCCACTTTCTTATGGGTTTTTATTTCATTGTTTTTTATTTTTGTGTGGGGGCTAACTTTTTTTATCAATATAAATAGGTTGTACTAGTTTTCTACATTGTTTTATTATTAGGATTCATTTTATTTATAATCTCTCAGGTAGATGTTATCAGAACATTGAATATATGCATTGTGGGAATCTATACATATCTTTTTTTATAGAATAATTTTTTAAATTTTTCTAACATGATATAGAGAAAAAACCCTCCCCAAAATTGGCCATAGTCTCGCTCTCCACTACTATGTATCCTTAGTCATTTATGGTGCCATACCTGAGGAGTTATAGAGACCCTAACTAGAGTACCATTCATTCTATTATCAATAGTGAATTAAAAATTCACATTAGACCATTATTTGATTTATATTACTATTTTTGGAATATTAGAAAATGATACAAATGTGTCGAAGATTGTAATAAACCTGTGGATGGGGATTTATGAACACGTGTCCAAGAGGAATTCCATGTTATTATACTTATATTTGGATTTGGTGTCATAGAACAAACTTCCGTTAACTTTATATTTCTTATGTATTCATGGAATTGAATAAATATGTTATCACATATTGATTATTCTTCTATGTAAAATTAATTTTAAAATGTATTTAAATCCATTCACATTAAAAAGATCATATGTAGATACTTGTAATGATGAGAACCATGATATGAAATGATGATATTCTCTTAGTCTTACTTCTAGGATAAAATTCTATGATAAGATAAATAGTATGTTTATTTCCAAGTGATGGATACTTATTGGAGGATAATATTTAATCGCATAAAATATTCACATGGTAATTTCCATGATGAGATATTATGAGAATGGAACTACGAGTAAAAATTCACCTTCTTTATGTATTGTTTAAAATTCCCTTGTCAGAGTGTCTGTAAGGATCCATGAACATTAGTGTTATTATTATTTTAAATATTGACTTATATTATTTTATTAATTTTCCTAAACAACGATGAAATATGTTTATATTGATGTTCGTTATGTTGGGAACATCCCAAATGATATGTCATTAATGAATAAGAAAAAAAGGATGTGTCCCTTAATCATAAAAAATTTGATATCTCAACACTTTGATGTGAATTAAACTATCAAAATAATTTATATGCAAAAGGTGTTATGATGATTTTATTATATATATTTAAATAAATAAAAATCAAGAATATATATTGTGACATGGGTGTATAACCTATGTAATGAGATATCATGAAAAGGGGATTATATTATAAAGTGATAATTTTATATGGTTTTCAATGAATATATTGGATTTTATTCAATGATCACCCAATAAAATTAAAGAATAATATTATAGGGACATGAAATTAGTGTCTCAAATGAACTCAAATAAATTAATTTTGAATTTAATTAATGGAATAATATTATTCTTCAGACTGAGGAATGAAATTAATTTAGTAATTTTTATCACAAACTCATTAAATAAATAAATATTCACAAGACCATCAATACTAGAAGTATTTATTTATTTATTCAATGGATAATATTTATTTAAAAATACTTATTAAATAATTCATATTTTTTCGAGGTAAGGAAAATATATCTTCAGGTTCATGGATAATTATTTACTTATCATATTATAAAATATTATATATCATTTCATGAGTTAGTGTATAGAATGAGATAAAATAATAATATTTTTATTTTACATGGAATGTGGTATATTATGGGATTAATATATGATTATAGGCCTTTGTGAAATTAATTGTTATTAAATCCTAGAAATGGTTGTATATATACCCCATTATGTCATTTGATATAATGTTGGATTTTTTTGGCACAACACATCTCCTCTCCTCACAAGTGATTTCTCTTATCTAAGAACATATATAGAGTTTCACTCAAGAAAAATAGAAGTGGAATTATTCATCAATGATGTCAATTTAGAGAGACTAAGATATGCTCCTTAAAAATACAATGGATCATGATATTGATCACAGTAAGTGATGAACTATGATTAATAACACCATTCAAGTTCTTGGATTAACATCACCGACACTTCAAGATAAAAATGAGAACAATTGGATACAAACTATAACAATTCTTCCATGGGTTCCTCATAAAATAATGAATTTGAAAACAGAAGGATTTGGATGATGAACATATTGTTCAAACAAAAAATTCCCAAGACTAAGTTAATTTTTCATTAGTCATGCTGATTGTTTTTCATGTACATCTAGGAATACTCATTGAATATGATTTTTTTGAGTTGGATACTACATCATAGGTTCTTATGTTGTATCTAAAACTTATAATTGGCATCAAAGTTTCCAAATTAGATTTTATGAATTTCTAATTTGTTGATCATTATATAAAATTCTTAATAGAATTTTATTTTATAAAATCAATCATTTTAAATAATAATGTTGATATCATATCTTAAAATTTTCCATTATCTATCATAAAATAATAACAGTTTAATAATATATGATTAATATCCAAAGAACTCTTTTAGAGTCACCAAGAATTTTGGTCAGATAACAAAATATTACAAGATGTGTAACACTTCTGTACATTTTTTGTACCATTTTTAACAACATTGAGATAAATTGTGAGAAATCATGATACTCTTATACCACATACACACGAAATGTATTAATTCACTCTATGTGTCAACCTTGCTATGGTGGCACATAGTTTTCCATTATTCACCCCATGTAACAACCTATCACACCATGTAGTCCATGAATTTTACTAATAAAAGATGCATAGTCAATGATTCACCGCCAGTTTATTTTATAACAAACATGAATGATAGTTATAAAAATCATATGACACATGACATGTGATACCGTACATGACATGTACCTCATAAATGGCTATGAATAACATACATTCTTAGTACCTAGACATGTGGAATAGATATATAGTGAGTAGATGATACAATGTGTAGCTAGATTATGCACACATGTATCTTGAACTTTTTTACACAAAAAATATTAATTAATTAATTAATCTTCTAAACCTAATCAATACTTGTCCATGTACAGTTTATTTTTGGTACAAAACATGTGATCGATGTTTCTAAATATTAAAATGTTAATTTATTTTTGTGTAAACTTATAAACTATATACAACCATAACTCACACCAGGTAGTTAAGACTTGAACTCGTTATGTTTCCTCATGTAATTATTGTTTACTTAGTAAAATTTAAATATAATTTATTGATTTAATTTTCTTAAAATTACATTGGATAGAAATATTTATGAAAAAATGGTTGGATACGTTAATCAAATAAATTAATATATTAATAATGATAATTTTTTATTTTGAGAGAGATTTTTCAAAATTAGGAACAATCAAAATGAATGATAGAATATTAAATGCATATTCATTACATGCGTGGGTGATCATGAGATTGAATGGACAAATAATTGATTGGATTTCTTGTATTTAATTATTGAATGAAGTTTTTTAATTATTATTATTAAATTAAAATGATAGCATGTGTGATATTCCATATTATAATGTATGGGAATATTTTCCTATGATTAAATTTTTGTAAACCTAATAATCACTCCAATAACTACTACAAAATTGGCCTTAAATAACACTGACCTTTATCAGTGTTGGAAAAAAGTGTAGATAAAGGGTACCATTTATTAGTGATAAAAAAGTATTGATAAAGGTCCAGATCACTGAGAAAATCCCAAATTGAAATAGAACACAGGAGGGAACTCCTTTATATATCATTATCTTGCATCCATTTATAAAAATCCTACTATGGGTATGGGCTCCCACATACACTATAGACACGTATATGGGCCTTCCATGGGCCCACACAGGCCCTGGCCTACCCTATACTTATCCTGACTCTCCACCCACCATCATATTCATGTCATAGAGAACCCTGCCAATGCATAATAAATTTTATCTGAACAAACCAATAAAAAATACATTTATGGGAAATTATAAAAAATTTAAATAAATAGGGAAAAAAATTAAAAATGAATAAATTTAAAAAGTATAATTTTTTTAATTAATTATTCATAAATTATATATATATTAATTAGAAATATTAATAAATAGTGTATTTGGAATATAAATATATAAAATGAATGAAATGAAAAAATTAAACAAATAAAAATTTAAAATGAGATAATTTAAAATATATTAAACATTTTGTTAATTAAATAATTTTTGAAAAAAATGAAAAAAAAATTAATATACATATATATAATTTATAAATATTCATTAAAAATATATATTAAATATAGATATATAAATTGATATAAATGAACAAATAAAATAAAAAATTTGTAAATTAAGAAACATATTAAACATTTTATTAATGAAATAATTGTTGATAAAAATGAATAAATTTAATTTATTTATACATATATATGTATTATAAATACTAATAAATAGTATATAATAAATATATTTTTATAAAATCAATAAATTTTAAAAATTAAAAAAAAATTAAAAAGTAGAAATTGTAATAAGTAAACAAAAAATAAAAATAAATAAATTAAAAAATTATTTAAGTATTTATTAATGAAAAAATTATAAATAAAAATGAATAAGATTAATATATATACATACTAATTATAAGTAGTAATAAATAATATATATTAAATAAAAATATAAAAAATGAATTAAAGGTAATATTTAAAAACCTATTAATGATCTATTTTTAATGGTTTTTTATACATAATTATTCATTTATACATTTAATATTGAAATATATTTATATATATTTCAATATATATTTATATAGTAACATGTATAATATTTCTTAAAATATGATTAATGTAAAACAAAAAAATTATTCTTAAATTAAATAAGTCATATATTTAGTGATGAATGGTTTATAATTACCAATTAATATTAATTAAAAATATTGACTAATTGCAACGAGTATGTTTGTACCCTTAGACAATCCTGATCCTTGAATACATGTATCCTATACTGCAGAACCTGTATTAAAAAAGTTGTCTTCGGTTACATCTTATAGAGGATCTAAAAGACATGGTGGGCCAAGAATACCTATAGAGGTCCAAGGCAAGGCTATAAGTTCCTATGATGATCATTAGCTAGTGAGATCTGATGTCTCAAATTCAAGGGGAGATGTAAACCCAAAAAGAAATACTCACTCTCAATTTTGGATGGTATCCTATGGAGACATTGATGGGAATAACAAATCGTGATGGATCCAGTTTGGATATAAAACATGCGCACGGTTTGGTTACTTCTCATGTTTTAACTTTTGGGAGTGAAGTCTCTATTTTATTCCTCTATTGGTGGCACCACATATGCCTTGTGTTATCCACTTCCCTCTTTACTTAATATTGGGGATGATTTCTCTAAAAATGCTTCCAGTGGGCTGTTACATTAATCTTTACCTCTTGTATTATCTGGTGTCCTACCTCAAAATGTGAATGTAGGCACAAATGTGAGTATTCCTAACTATTTTAAAATTATTGCTACTATCAGCAGTGATCAGCATGAAAAAACTTGTGTGGATATGGCTAGAGATGATCTGAACAAGTATGATATGTCTTCTGAGATCTCGAATGATGATGGTAGACCATGAATGAAGGTCAAAACATAGAGGAGGGGTAGGCATCATCGTGGCATATGTGGTCGACTCCTTCACCACAAAAAACCACATACACCTAATATTTATATAATTTATTCAAATTATAGTACTCATTTTAGAATGTTATTTATAAACACATTACATTTAATATATTATCTTTTCAGACTATAAAATTTATTTATTTATTTTAAAAAATATTCCAATTTTGTATTATTTTTTATATTTTTAATAATTTAATAATTTTTTTATTTTGAAGTTAATCATTTTCTAATATATATATATATATATATATTATGTTTTAATATTTTCAATATGTATTCATATTTATTTCAATATATATCTTTATTTTTATTAAGAATTTATATTTAATTAATAATACTTATTCATTGTGTCAATATTTTTAAATGCATGATCATTTTTAATTATTTAATATCACTCATTTTTAACATTCAAGCATTTAAGATTATATAATCATTAATAATGTTAGAAATATATGTTAATACAAATATTTATAAATAAATATACTTATATATTTATATTTAATATATTTATAAATTTATAAATTTGTAATTATAAATAAATAATTGTATACATATATTTAAATAATTATAAATTTATAATAAATTTATTTAAATAATTAATATGTTTACTTTATTTATATTTGTATTTATTATTACGTATATTTATTAAATATATATTAAGATATAAATATACAATTTTTTCTATAAAAGGGATTTTATATAATAATAAAAAAGTAACTATATATTTAAATAATTATTAAATTATAAAAACATATTTAAATAATGAATATATATACTAAATTTATTTTTATATATTTCTTATATATATAATATAAATTTATATAATAACAGAAATATCTTCATAATTATAAATTTATGAAAAGTATTTTTAAATATTGAATATATTGAATATATTTATATTTAAATATATATATTTATCAAATATATATATTTATATAAATAAATATATATATATATATATATAATCATATTAGTATATTTATAATTATAAATATGTAATTATAATTATATTTACAAATCGATTCATTTATAGATATATTTATAAATATATAAATATTATATTCATAAAATTATATATATATATATATATATTTATAATTAAAAAAATATATATATTTTAAAAGTGTATTATTATAATTATAAAAAATAATTATATATTTAAATAATTCTAAAATTATATTCAATATATTAAAATAATGAATATATTTAATATATATATAATTATATAAATATATATAATGATATAAATATATATAATGATATAAATACAATTATAATCATATAAAAATATTTATAAATATTTTTAGAAATATTTTTATTTATAATTATATTTAAAAATCCTTTATCAGTGCTAAAACATTAGCTCTAATAAAGATTCATTTATCAGTATTTCTTTTGTGGTGAGAAAGATATACAATTTGTTAATTTTAAATAAGTACATATGAAAGGTATATTTATTAGTATTACAAATTTAGCGCTGATAAAAAAATAATATTATTAGTGCTTGTTTAGCGCTAATAAAGCTCTATCTTTATCTGTACTAAAGAAGCATCAATAAAGATATCTTTTATCAATGATTGTTTATTTATCAGTGATAAAAGGAAACTTTATGAGCTATATTTTAGAAGAACTCATTAAACCCTCCCTGGTCTATTTAAAAGATCCTCAACCACACTGATTTCAGTTGTGATTCTCATGTTTTTACTAAAGTCAACTATTGCTGACACCCCTTCTCTACATTATCTCAAATAAATCAATCCTCTAATCCAAGGTATGTTATTTTTTTCTCCTCCTCTCTCATTTATTGTTGGTTTGGATTATATGATTTTCATTATTGCGGTGTTTTCTTGGCACCTCTCATATATTCTCCCTCATGCAAAGTACAAACTCCATGGATCCCTAAGAATGTTTCCATATCCTTCTACATAGATTTTGGTGGATCCTCCCTTAACTTTTAAGCATTTTTTAATATAATTCAAATATTTCTTCCCTATAAATTTGCTGTCTCCCCCTTCCAATTTTATTTCTTGGGGTATTTTTTTTCACTTCTAATCCTCCATTATACAAATCATGGAACACCTGAGTCTTTTTAAATTCATTTTTATTTAATGTATGCCAGTGTTTAATGTTTATAATGTATTTGGAAACCATTTTTTTTGAATTCCATACTTGACATTAAGGGATTTCCATGGATTTTGATTGAATTATTTTGAATTAAATTTTTATCATGCCAAGTGTTTTATCATATTCTTATAAAGTATTTCAAGTCGATTTTTTTGAAAAATGAATCGATTATGCCATATTTTAGAATTTTGCGGATGAATTTTTTTAATGTAATGTATGAAATTTAAAAAGTGCGGGTTTTTAATGTATTGTTATTTTTGTGATTCAAAATAAAGGAAAATAACATGGAAACACTAGTTATATTTTGTTTAATAACCCAATTGGCACTTTAAAATGGGTTTATAGATAATGATACACACATTGATCACCCCTTGTATTTACAGTTCATATCATGGGAGATTTTTCAATTGATAATAGTTGTATGATGTGAAACGGTTTGTTATATGAAATTTTGTTGGAGGTGAGGTATATGAATTTTCTTTTGTTATCATATGTTTATATTTATATTTCATCATAACCTCATCACATGGTTTCTTGGGAATGGGAACTCTAGGTACTAAATGGAATCTTTGATGAGTGAAAAATAGAGTTATCCTTGTGTCTATCCTGAGTGGGACTTGGTTATTTAGTACATAAAATTTTATTAGTTTAGTTTAAAAACAAATCATGTTTATGATACTTAATATGTTATCATAACAAAACATTCATTCCTACTTCATCAAGCTAACCATTATATCATCGCTGATTCAATCACTAAATCTAGTTTCTATTTTGTTCATTGTCTTGTAATTCATTTAGGATATAGTGAAAGGAATGAAATTTATTTATAATACAATACGTGGTATAAAAGAGAATAGTTATTTAAGTATATTCATAAAATTATAACTCTTGATTTAAAACTAAATTCAGGTTCACTAAAATTAATGAAGATATGAGAACATAAATATTTACCAAATAGTAATCCCATTTCTTGAATAAATGACTATGAAATGTGAATATTCAGTGTAATTAATCAAAATAAAGAGTGGTAAAATAAACCAAAAATATGATAAATACATTTAATTACAAATTTTAAAAGTATTTAGAGCTTATTGAATTTATAAAAATAATTTTATAAAAATAAAATAACTTAATTATTTTAAGAACACAGTTCCAATCATCAATTTCACATAATAATAAATTTAAGAATAATTAAACTTGTTTAAAATAATTTTAAAAATAAACCAATCATAAATAAATAATGTAAATAACACATTTGTTATGGTTTCTATTTCACCACACCAAATCTCATAAAAATCATTATTTGGTCCTCCTATGACAAAACGTTCAGTAAAAATGCTCAGTTGAACCCACCATCAAACTATCTCATCACCCTATCAGAATTTTTAAACAACACATATAATCAATGATCTAATATACTACCAAAATCATTTACAAACATGAAATTTGGATTAAATTCATGGTTGGATACTTTCCAACTCAAAAAATGCTACTGTTCTCTCAACATGGCTACCTGAGAACCTCCAATTCGAAACAATATCAAATTAGTTCAAATCCAACCTAATACTGATATCACACATATAATTTTTATAACACCACATGATCCTTTGGAATATACTTTTCAATGTGATGAATATTTGTAAAACCATATTGATTTTTATTCTTGAATAAATTTAATGGAATGTGAAAGCTTGAATTTTCGTCTTCTTGTGTAATATTTTATGATTTTTCTGATAAGTGAATATTCCATGGATTAAATTATAAAATAACCCCATGAGATCCTCAGTATTTTGGTGGATATTCCATAAAAATAATTTTCGTATTTAAATTTTTAATTTACTCATGTATTCAAAAAATATTTTATTCATGTTATCTTTTTTAGAACTTATTAAATGTTTAATAATCATGATTTTAGTTAGACTAGGTGGTGGCCTACTTAGTATTTTTATGGTCATTCCTATTTTATATCTATTTTTTTGACATGTTTTCAAATTTTATCATTGGTTTTGTAATGAAAAAATGTGGGTTTCCTTTAAAATGAACTAAAATACATTCAGTGTTTTGAAACTCATGAAGTGATTTCAAAGTGAACCTCTAAGGTTATAAATATTTCAATGATTACATATTTCCATGGAAATGGTTGTAAAAACTTAATTTATTATTTTTGGGGTTTGAATATCATTTCAAATAATTATCACTTGATGCTAGTATTTGTTTTATTGAAAATGGGGCTCACATCCCATTATGTTTTTTGAAACAAATTGATCGATTTCCATGTTTAATTCAAAAAACATTATTCCACGCGGGATATTAAAAATTAAATAATCATCTTTTTTTATTTTCAAAGTGGGGTTGATATTATATTTGAAATTCTAAATTAACATGTGATAATAAAAAAAAACTTTCTCCCTTGAAAATTATATTTCCAATAGGTTGGTTTCAATTTAGTATTTTCAAAATGATTATATTCATAAGATCATTAATTTATTATTCATTAATATATTTCCCTGGATTTTTTTTGAGATTCATCCACTTATAATTTAATTTTGTCTATGAATGATAATTTCTTTGTTTTATTCCTTTTATATCAACAATGATCCTCAAAATTGTGTCTAAAATAAGAGAGTCTAGGAAATCATGCATCTGTTTCCACTAATAGAGAATATTTTAGTGTAGGTGAAATAATTTTTCTATTCAAGGGATATTGTTTCATGTATACTCAAGCCAATGTGATAATGTATCTCAACCTATTGGGAATGCGAAAAGTGGTCTAAAAGAGTAATGGAACTTGGAATATGCTTTTTTTGACCAACCCAACTATCAAACCATTTTACGCCTTTGAAACTTTCTATCTTTAGAAAAAAACTATGAAATGGCGTTAGGCTCTTTGAAAACTCCTAACCCAGGAACATTTATATTTAAAGAGGAAACTATCAACCTCATCAAATTCATCTTCTGAATATTTATTGAATTTTGTTGCTTGATTTTTATCCCCTAAAATAGTCCAATATTCATTGCTTATAATATAATATTCATGTGCTTTATTAATCACAGACACCATTATTAGTTTATTTTACACTTTGAACATTATTTTACATTATGATTGTAATTTATTCATAAAATGCACTATTACATGGTACCTTCTTGATCTTCTCATAAAACACATAATGGTATTTATTTTATGTTTATATTTTATTTTCAGGTCTCACATGATAAAAGGAACAATTCATTCTTTTGGAGAACTTGGTGATTTAATTTGGAAGACCACCAAAGTGGGCTTTGAACAAACCACATTCTCAGCGAAGTGAGCTGGAAAATAGCCCAATTAAAGTCCTGTAGCGGCCACGATTCAAGACCAAAGATTCTAGAAATTTTACTGGAGATAGAAGAAATCATGGGGAACAGTTCATTAAACATTTGACCAAGCTAATTCAAATGTTTTAAGGGAGTTCCAGGTGGACCAAGTTGAATATGCAATTCTGGGTCAGATTCCGCGGTTCAGAAAAACAGCCCACCATTTAAATCATATCTCAAAAACAAAAAATTAATTTTAGCTGACATGTTATAGGATATTAGGTGACATCCGAGGATTAATTTAAGTCTTCTATGGCCCACTAAAATTAGGCATTCTAGAAGGTGATTTTGGCTCTTTTGTTTAGTAGATGCAAGCTGGATGCCATTTCGGGAAAAGGGTTAAAAAGTCACATCTCCATTAATTTCCCACCCACCTTTCCCAAACACAATTAATTAAAGGAACATGGGATGATGGGGGATTGGAAAAATACTTTGAAAATGACTATTTAATGTAGTAGTGGGGGAGTATTTAAAGGATATTTGGTGCTTTGTTTCATTATAATGTTATGTTTTCAATTTGACGTTGTAATCGTTCTTCATTCTCATTTCAGTTGTTTGAATTACATTAGTTATTTATAAAAGGTCTTTATTTCTTCTTTTTATTTTATTCTTCATTTCAAATTGATACCGTTTCCCCATGTTGTGATCTTATTTACACCAACACTTGTGAATTTATTCACACAACGGTGGAGTGATAATTTCATTGTTTTATTATTCTTCTTCAATTCCGCCCCAATGAGTCTAGTTTCCGCTTCCATTGAGATCATAGAATAAATGGAGGGATAAACCCTTATGGGTAGGTCCTATGGTGTTGTTTAAGGAATATTGGATGTTATTTTATGATCTAAAATTCTATAATCATTTCATTAATTTAAGATTTACATTTGATGATTATTTTCCTCTTCATCTTCGCCAACTTTAACAATGACACATTTCGAGTGCTAGTATGATCCAATTACATGGAGTGATCATTAAATTGATCCTCTAGGTGCATTGGTTATTATCCGTGTAATTGTGTAAGGGTTAAATGGTGAATGATGTTAAGGAATTATATTATTTTGTGGATACGTCATGAATTAGTGAACTGAAACGTTATAAGAAAATAAATACATACAATCTCACCCTAGTAACAACTCAGGATCAACTCATCTCCATTAATTTTTTTAGACTAAGTAATTTTATGTATTTTTATTTTTTCAATAAATTAAATCACTAATTTCAAATAAAATCAATCCAAATAGTTTTCCACTCCATAGCCAAATCTCTCATAAACCAGAGTGTCTCTAGGATTCTTCTTTGGTCTCTATGGATTCGACCCCTACCTGTACAAAAACGGCCGCATACCTGTAGGGTAAATTTGTGCGTAACCAAATTTTTTCACTATTTCCAGGGACCCAAGTAAGTCACCTTAGATACTCAATTTTTCTCACCCCAAATTCTCTTTTTTCACCACCATTTCTCCTCTCTCTTCCCATTTCTATTTTTCTATGTCTTAAAAATCTGAAATCCAACTCTCTCTCTAATATAATGGATTATCTTCAGCAATACCCCAACCTAGAACCAAGATGGAATCAAATTTAAAATCAATTTAGTGAATAAAAAAACTTAGGTAATTACTTTGATCAACCCTTGAATGATTACCCCGCACACGATGAGGTGTATAATCAATGGGATAATGAACGTTTAAATGATCAATTTCCTACCCTCTCAAGGATGATTGATGAGTCCAATATTAGTGAAGTCCATAATGTTCAACATACCATCCTATATATTCCTCAATCATTTCTTTAAAAATTGTGTAATCAAATGGAGATAATGAATTTTGAGGTTTCATCTTTGAGGTTAGAACTACAAAACTTTAAAATATACTAAGAACTCACTTTAAAATTTGGTAATTCAGAGTTAGATAATGAATTGGATTGGTGAGGTAATGTTTAAATTCAAGATGAAGAGTGTTTAAATCAGTAGGAAATTGATCTTTTGAATTAAAAAGATAATAACCTGACATTATGGATTGAGTTTCCTGAACATGTCTCCATTAGCGCATTTTTAGGACCACCGATCAATGAACCATTAGAATAAATTCAAAACATTGAGCAAATACCCACTCCTAGAATTCAAATGGACACTTTTGGGGATCAGTCATATTTTTATAAGGAACCTATTCATTCTAATTTTTTAGAAGAAACTGATTTTGATTCAAATTGCCAATATGATTTAAGAAAATTCAATCAACACAATCTCAAAATCATTATCCTTCCATCCCCACTCGACTATCCCATAATTTGTGTTAATCAAGAGCTTGGGGTTTTCATTAATTCATTTCATGAATCCCAAAAGGGAGGGGGGGTGATCTTTGATTTATTGGGAAATACTAAAGAAGAAAAAAGATCAACCATTTCTGATATTCCTTGGATTTTCCCATTCATTTTAGAAAATAGGATTGTTCATGAATCAAATTCCAAATCTTCTTTCCAACCACAAGGAATACGTATTCTAAATCATGTTGAAGTGGAGAAAGATGAGGTCATTATAAATTTTAATGTTGGAATTGGATAATTTTGGGGATTCAAGTCGAGCTAAAGACGTTAAATTAAGCGCTACACGGGAGGAAACCCATGGATTTGATGTTTCCAATCATTTTTTGTTTTAATCAACTTTATATTTCAAATAGGGTTAGTGGATCATTTTGATATAATTTTATTCTACCTTAGACTGTTTACCTATGATTCTTTTATTAGTATGGATAGGTATGAAAGGGGAGCACCGTATTCATCTGTGTCATGTGGTGTGATCCCTGAGTAATACCTTACCTAGAATTTTAAAAGAATACAATGTATTATCAGTTTATTTTATTTTATATATGTTTTTGTAGGTTAAAAAAAATTTAGACTGTTGACATGTTCTTCTTTTATGATTATGGATGGGTATGAAATGGGATCACTGTATTCATATGTGTCACGTGGTGTGATCCCGGAGTAATACCTTACTGAGAAATTGAAAATAAGACAATGTATCATTAGTTTGATTAAAAAAAACAAAAAAAACAGGGAAAACCATAAAAATTATGATACTTGAAATTAAATAAATTGTTGTGTTGTTTGTTTTTTCTGGTTTGTTCTTCTTTGTATGGTCCAGGGAAAATTTTTGGTGATACATGTTCAATCATGGAGGTGCCTACACCCCCCAAGAGATCAAAAGAGTAATCTGGAGCATCATGAACTTCAACTTCAAAAACTAGGTGAATTTATTCCATGTTTATCATTTTCAATTTCATCTTTGAACTCCTCTCCTACCACCCTTCTAAATTTTCTTTTCTTTAATCAATGGGGACAGTGTTATTCTATGCTGGGGGAGATGAAATGAAAATTTTGATCTTGTGTGCAAAAAACAATGCATGGAAGGAAAAATTTCATTAACCTTGAACATGATAACACACATCGCAATCTATGAAATTTGATATCAAATAATTTTTCATTACATGATTATGATTTTAATGAAATTTTAGGTTCATGTTCATAGATTTTGGAAAGTTTGTTTGTCCGATGTGATTTTAAATGTTATATTTTCATCCATTTAATAAAAAAACACAATGCACATCCTCTAGATTTTGGGGTTTTAGTTTGAGTTTTTGGGGTCCCATAATAAATGTCATAGGTTTGGTGATCATTTTAATTTTAACATGAGTATTAAAAAAAATTAATTTGCACGTAGTGCAATGAAATTACCTAATGCGTAGCTTTAGACACTTGGGGATCGTGACTCCATAGTTGTCTGGCCCGGAGTTGGGCATTTTATCTCTATTTGTGGTAATTTGAGTTTGTTTTTGATTAAGGAAACTCGAGATGATGCCCGAGTATGTGAGATTCACTTGGTGCCCTATAGTCTTTGAGCCTGGGATTACTCGGCAAAGTCTTTCTACATGGGTTGACTCAATTGAATTCAATTTCAATTACCATGGAAAATTTTTAAAAAAAAACAATTTTTTTTTGAAAAAAATGAATACTCATCTTAATATTTAATTTTGATTCCTATTGGCGCTTCCATCTTTTCTCCCTCGACTGAAAATGAACATCCATGTCTATTGTGACACACAAATCTTCATCATGCTTCATTGAAATTGGATGAAATGTGGTGATGAATTTAAACAAAGGAATGGTCTTGGGCTTGGGATATGACTATGGACCTAGCTTATTTTAAATTATTTTTATGGGTTTCATAATATTTTTGGTATAAGATTTTTTGGTGAGAAATGTGTATTAAAATGTATTTGGAAAAGGGAATTCAAATTTCATATTTTTGAGAAATATTTTGCTCGGGACTAGAAAAACTCATGTTGGGGGGGTGTGATTAGCCCCTAAAAAAGGCTAATATTCATTTGTTATAATATAATATTCATGTGATTTATTAATCATAGACACCATTATTAGTGTGTTTTACACTTTGAACATTATTTCACATTATGATTGTAATTTCTTCTTAAAATAAACTATTACATGGTGCCTTATTGAGCTTATAATAAAACACATAATGGTATTGTTTTTATGATTTTTTCAGGTATCCCATGATATACGGAACAATTCATCCTTTTGGAGCACTTGGAGGTTCAATTTGGAAGACCACCAAAGTGGGATTTTAACCAACCACATTCTGGGCGAAGTGAGATGGACAACAACCCAATAAAAGTACTGTAGTGGCCATGATTCAAGCCCAAAGAGTCTCAAAATTTAACTGGAGATAGAAGACATCATGGGGAATATTTAATTCCCCAGTGGACCAATCTAATTCACATTTTTTAATGGAGTTCCAGGTGGCCCAATTTGAATATGCAATTCTGGGCCAGATTCCACGGCCCAAAACAACATCCCACCATTTAAATCATATCTCGCAAACCCCAATGTATTTTGGGCTGAAAATTTACAGGATACTAGGGGACATCTGAGGATTCATTTAATTATCCTATGGCCTACTAATAGTCAGCCTTCTAGAAGGTGATTTCGGCGCTTCTGTTCGGTGGATGCAATCTGGATTCTATTTCGTGGGAAGGGTGGAAAAGTCACATCTCCAATAATTGTCCACACACATTTCGCCAACAAAATTAATTAAAGGAACATGGGATGATGGTGTCTTGGTCAAAGACTTCAAAAATTCTTATTTAAGGCAGTATTCATGGAGTATTTGAAGGATGTTTGGTGCTTTGTTTCATTATAATGTTTTGTTATCAATTTGATGTTGTAATCGTTCTCCATTCTCATGTAAGTTGCTTGAATTACATTAGTTATTTATAAAAGTTATTCATTTATTATTTTTCTTTTATTCTTATTTTAACATTGATACTGTTTCCCCATGGTGTGATCATATTCACCCCAACACTTGTGAATTTATTCACACAACGGTGGAGTGATCGTTTCATTGTTTTATTTTTTTCATCAATTCCGCCCCTATGAGTCTACTTTCCACTTCCTTTGAGATCATAGAATAAATTGAGGGCTAAAACCTTATGGGTTGTTTCTAGTAAGTTTCATAGGGAAGATTTTATGTTATTTTATGATCTAAAATTTTGTAATCATTTCATTAATTTAAAATTTCCATTTGATGATTATTTTCTTCTTCATCTTCGCCAACTTTAACAATGACACATTTTGAGTACTAGTATGATCCAATTCCTTGGAGTGATCATTAAATTGATCCTATAAGTTCATTGGCGATTAGCCTTGGAATTGTGTAAGGATTAAATTGTTGAATGATATTGAGGAATTATATCATTTTGTGGATACGTCTTGAATTAGTGAACTGAAATGTTATAAGAAAATAAATACATCCAATCTATCCTTAGTAACAACTTAGGATCAAATCATCTCCATTAATTGTTTTAGACTAAGTAATTTTATGTTTTTTATTTTTTATTTAAATTAAATCACTAGTTTCAAATCAAATCAATCTAAATAGTTGGACACTCCATAGCCAAATCTCTCCAAAATTAGAGTCTCTCTAGGTTTATTCTTCGGTACCTGTGGATTCGACCCCTACCTATACTACAACGACCACATACCTGTAGGGTAAATTTGGGAAAAACCACTTGATAATAATCACCCACCTATTTTGGACATCCAGCTATGTTTCTTGAACATCTCTGCATAGCTGTCATCCCATACATGGTACCAGTGATTATTTTCGAAGAATTAAGAGGATAAAAACCACCACATTGGAGTAATTATTTCCCTAAATTCAATTACCCAATTCCTTCAATGTATACTAAAATTATTTGTAACAATAAAATGTTGGGTTCCCCTAATTTGAATTATCTATAACATTAACTTTTGGTAATGAATATATTATATGTATTTTTTATAAGAAATTAATATTTTAAAAACTTAATAGGATAGATATAAATTGAAAATGGATTCATGATAATCATATGACCAAAGTTTATGATGATGGAGTTAAAGAGTTTATCATGTTTATAATAGATCATGCATACGTAACTTATGAAATCCATTGTCTATATCTACATTATTGTTATTAAATAGAAATTAGTCCAGTAGAGGTGGAAGAACATTTGATTTTTGACAGAATAGATCAGTTCTACAAATTTTGGACAAAACATGGAAAAAAATCAATTTTTACACCGATTGGGATGATACTACGATTTATGGAGCACATGATATGAATACTAGTGTAAATGATAATATAGATCACATATATGAAATTACAATGGAAATTTAAGATGACCTTTGAAATTATATAAATTTGTTTGATAAGATAAATAGATGTGAAAAGTGACCACTGAATACTGATTGTACAAAATACACAAAATATTTAGTTGTATTGAAGATATGTAAATTGAAATATGGAAATAGATTGAGAGACACCGAATTTACATAACAAATTGGTTTTCTAAATTATATGATACTAGAATAAAATAAACTTTTATTTTGAATATATGATTCTACATGAATACTACATTAAATGAGCATAATATCAAAAAAAAATATATTCCTTTACACATGATTTAATATTTTTTAACAAGGATCATGAATCAGTAATATAATTACCTAAGTGTGGCATGGATTGATAAAAGAAAAAACACTCAAGTACAATAAAAGTTGTTTGGAACCTTTCTATTATTCCATGGTTTATAAGTATTTATGGATTTTTGGAAACCATGAGGAAATTGACATGGATTGAATATACAAGAATTAAATATGGGAACCTATATTACCCAATAGATTTTCCACAGAGAAAGAAAAATTTATTATGTGTATCCTGAATTTTGAAATGAGTTGAGAAAAATTTGTCTTGTTTTATCTATTGATGGAATAAATCCATTTGGAGTACAAAGTAGTACTCATAGTTTGTGGACCACCATGTTGGAAAATTATAACTTGCGACCACTATTATACATGATATGAAAATAAATTATGTTGTATCTTCTTAAATCGGGACAAATGAAACCCGAAAATGATATTGATGTCTATTTGGATCCATTGATCGAATACCTAAAATTTATGTGGGATATAGGTGTTGCAATGTATAAAACTCATATAAGTTAATAATTCACATTAAGGTACATGTTGTGTGGATTGATTATTGAATTTCATGATTATAGATATTTTTCAGGCTACAACATTAAAAAAATATGGGTGTCCCATTTATGAAGAATACACACACTCAATTAGGTTGAAACATTACTTATAAATACTAATACTAGATGTCAACATTTCATGGGAATACCAAAAAATGTACCACACCATCTCTAATAATGGGTGAATAATTGTACGATAAAGTAAAAGATATTGACACTATTTTTGGTAAACCATTTTCTATAAACCTTAAGAAATGAGGTTGTAAAAATAGAAAGATTTTCTTTGAATTATGGTATTGGAATTGTTTCTACATCATAAATTTTTCTAATTTCATGCATATTGAAAATTGAATCTGTTAGTGTTATGGAAACATTGCTAAATATTTTGAAAAAAATGCTATCAATGCTAGGTTGGATAAGATTGAAATGGGGATAAGGGAATATTTTAACAAGAGAAAGTTAGAGGATAGAATTATCTTCATCCAGTAGCTTACACACTATCCAGGTATGAAAAATTAAAAATTTTCATATTAAATAATGGTGTAAAAGTTCCAAAGTGGTTTTCATCAAATATAAATAATGTTGTTCTGATGACTAATTTGATGTTGTAGAGACTAAAATCACATGAATGTTTTTTTTATACAATATTTGATTCCCACATATTTATCTTGTATTTTGTCTAAAAATACATGACATACATTAACCAGACTCTACTTATTTTTCAAAGACATATAATAAAAAATTATATACCTACAGTTATTTTTAATACTGGATGTGGAAGTTATGTTTTATTATGTGAATTAGATATTTTATTCCCATCATCATTCTTTGATATAATGTCCCTCATGATGGTTCAAATGGTTTTATAGGTTCAATAACATGGTCCTATACATTATATAATGATATAACCCATTTAATGGTATATAAATATTTTGTAAGGGTATATCAAGAATCAAAGTCATCTATATGGTTGTATTGATGAATGATATATTTTTGAATAAGGCATTGAATTCTGTAACGATTACCAATTAGATGTCGATAAAATCGATTTCCTAATGTCTCATCACATCATATTCTTTATAGGTGGGGAAATTTATAAAGGATATGTTGTTAGAATTACTATCATAGGGTTGGATAAAAAAAACCTTTACATTTTACATTATATTAATGATGTTGATCCATATGTTGAAGCCTACAAATAAATTCATATAGATTTGAATTCACCAAGGGATGAGGTATAGATATAAAATGAACGTAATAAATAGTTTACAGGATTTTTCTAAGGTAATATTTATGAGGAGTTATCTAAAAATCATAATTAAATTGTTTAATGACTACGATGGAAAAGTATGGGATGAAATACAAATGTTATATATTACAATAGTTTTGTAATTAATTCTTATAAATTCTATACAAAATTACATGATGAATGTACTATGATAAAAAAAACTGAATTTATGCTTATGGAGGAAGATATCCACATATCGTTTTCCAAGTATAGAAATATAATTTATGTGATTATGTCATATTTTAGGATTATCAAACAGACAATGAGTCAAATTATACAACATTTAAAGCTCTATTTTTCTGTTTCAAATGGGTTAACAATAGGAGTTCAATTAAATTTGATGAAATGGGATTTATGAGGGTTAATTTTATTATGGAAGGGGATAAGGATGAGTTGTTCATAATGATATCATGAGGAATTAATGTATTTTATGTATTAAATCCATCCAAAACTAATTGGTCGATTATCCTACTGGTGACAAAAAACCGTAGGTTTATATGAAAATTCAATCAAGGCTGCAACTTCTATGATGAGACCAAAATTTGTACACAACTCTCCCAATGTAGAAACTGTTTTTTATGTTAGATGGAACCATAAATAGGGGATTTTTATTCTCAATAGGGGATCCAAATACCTTAACCTAAAAAAAATAAAGAGAGTACAATGAGAAGGTTAAATTGTTTTTTAATATACTATGATTTTTTTGTCATAATACTGTTTGTTATTTATTGTAATAACATAATCTAAATTAAATGTTTGACTACTCATTCACACAGTTTATTTTTCACATGATGATGTTACTAATCCCATGGATGAAAAAATTATTTATCCTCAAACTACAAAATTATTAGGGGATCAGAAACATATTAATGATAAAAAATTAGAACAATGCAACATCACCGTATTGAATAAAATTATCAAGGAAAAAAGTAACATTATATAATTTTAGGCTGGCTAGAATCAATGTGGCTTACCTCTTGACCCTAACAAGTCAATTTTGATTATTTATGTTGGAGTCAAAATGAGGATGAATGTTCTGATTCATATAGATTCGTGGCACGACTTCCAACATGTAACAAAGGAAACCCTTTGGGAAGATATAAAGGTAATGTTACTATATACTTTCTCTATTTTAGTAAAAGTTATATGACGAAACTTTGATTTAATTTTAAGTATTATTTGAAGAGTTAATTTATTTTAGAATATTTCTATATGAAATATGTATTAATTTATACTAGAAAATCCCATAGAGGCTTCTATAATCTTCTTACTATGTCTCCCCTGAGGGATGTTGAGGGGAAGGTAATGTCTCACCCACCAATTAGTTATACACAAATTATAAAGCATGAAAATAGAATTCTTTCATCAATAATAATGATAATAAATCCATTAAAGTGAATTATATACAATAAAATATTATTTTAAATTATTTATTTTATCCATTTTAATTCCAAAATATTAATTTATGAAACAATAAAAGTGTACTGAAAATAAATAAAGTTCATCAAAACCAAAGTACCCCTATCGCAAGTCTTGCATGGGGTACACTTCACTATAGAAGAAACTAGTATATATTTTAAATAAATAATAATGGTTTTATAGGATATGAAACAACATATGTTTCTTTATATATATATATATATAGATTGATGAATCAATATCCAAAGCCACTTCAATCTCATGTCATGTTTTGTGGGAGAAGGCTCGCGTAAATAAAGATGTTGAAATAGTCGATGAAAAAAGAAAATAAGTATGGATTTTTTTTTAAAACCTAATAGTAATTAAATATGATTTTTAATAGTATTATATAAAAAAATATATTTTTGTTAATTTGTTTTTTATATGGTTCGGACATGAAAATCTATAGAGACCACACAAGAAGAAAAACAACTTTTAGTAGCTTTGAATTGCCCAGAACAATATAGTTATTTTAGAGGATTAAGTGTTAGAGTGTATTTTTGAACATATTATGAGAATTGAAAACCACATAAAGATACATATAAGATGATGAAAGGGTTTAAAAAAAATAGATTCTTGGAGATATCTTATTGTATCATATGATTTTAGGGGAAAATATATGATAAATGATAAAATAGAACCGATGGTTGAACAAATTTCCACACATGTAGAACCTAATGACCCTAATGGATTTGTGGCTAGAAATAAACCTCAACCACATACCTTACATGAGGTAATAAATTTGTTATTACTCTTTCTATAAAATTTTAATCAAACAACATACAGTAATTGTATATTACTAAAATGTTTTAGGGAAACATTGTATGTAATTTCTATCCATCAACACCCGAATAACACATTTTTATGAGAGGTAAAATGTATAATATCTTAGGATACATGCTAGGAATGAGTTATCATAGGAGCTGACAGATGATTTTCTTTTTCCAATTTATGATCCCTATATTATAATGGTTAATAATTATATTAGAACTATTATAGTATGGACATAAAATCTTATAAAGGAACATAAGGAATGTATTTAATAAATTCATAGGAAAGACCTATAATAGTTGATGAAAAAAAGGTTTAAAGTGAGTTATGGTATTATATATAGATAAGGCGTTGGGGAAATAGAAGGTTAGATGAAGAAAATCTAGTGAATCCTCCATGAAATAAAGAGGTCCTTCTAAGAGTACCTTTTCCACACCAGTTCCACAAAAAATTATTATCATTACATCTCCATATAGTGACCACATCAGAAAATGAAAATACATATTTATTTCAATATTAATAATAAATATTTATATTTTTTTATTATATATGTAGTTGATCTTTAGAGTATAAATGAAATTTTCATGTTTTAATGGATGAGAGTCATAGTAATGGTTACAAAAAAAGGTATAGTTTTATAAAATTTCATTCATAAAAATGATATAATAGGTTTACTGTAGTTAATAACTATTAATATTCTCTACATGAATTAAATTATTAATATATAAAAATAAAATTTTTCGAATCATGATTTGAAATCATTAATCCATGTATCATTTCTACATAAGAAACTTATTTGGAGAAAGAAGAAATTGGTTAGAATAAAATGAGTTCAACAACATTTTTGAGAAAAAAATAATAGAAGAAAGAATCTTTTTGATTCCTATAATGTATGGGTAAAACCCTACAATCTAACCACTTAAAATTTATTTTTATTTTTTTCATTTATTATTTGGTTTTTGTGAATGACTTGATAATGATTGAACTTAATTATAATACCCTAAATATTTATTTTTTAGATCCAGTGCTTGGATATAAAAAAAACTGACCACACATGATATGTATTATGAATTTTTAACACAAAAAAATCATCTTTTTTAGAAAAATTTAAAATTATATTTTTAGTCACTTTTTAATAAGAATGTTGTTATCATAGAGTTGTCGCTAAATATTGTAAAAATCCTAGCATAAAGATGGTGTCTAAATATAAACATATTGTGGATTAATTTGAATGGAAATAGATTAAGGTAGATATATAAATATTATATAGTCAAAACATATTTTAAATAAACTTAATTATTTTGGTCAATGTTTCTGTAGTTTCTAATGTAAGATAATGACAATAAATGTAGATATTATGTTTTCAAATTTATGAGAGAGATCAAAACCCACATAAGTTCCAACATCCCTAAACATGAAATTTGAAAAGGTAATTACAATTTCATTTGAAATATAATATATATATACATTATCAGTACTACCTTGATTTTCGATAACCTTTATAATCAAGAGAAGAAGTAAATTTTTTTAGAGATGAGTGGGTAGCGTGCATGGTTTCAAAATATTTGAATTTTTTTGGTGATAACCTTCTTGTTTGTGATCTAGTATCGACTATGACCTTAGAAATATATTTTGTGTATAAAGCATCAATATCCATTTTCTTATATATTTCTTTATCTTTTTCTAAAGGATAGTTATAAGGGAGGAAATCAGTTTGTTTAGAAATGATTAAAAAACATGGTTCCATAATGTGTACATGAATCATAAAGAGGTGACTTACTACTTCTTATTTATTTAACTTTATCATCAATTTATCTATTTTTTAATCTATTTTAATTATCATTTTTAATAAAATTAGATCCATTCACTCTGTAGGGTTCCATTATGGGTAGTGGTAAATTATTGAAGAAGAGAAAAACACATTGGTTTCACTTTGGTGGGTGGCGGAATTATTTGGGTTATTTAATCATCTATTACATGTATGATTTAAAATCAAAAATGCTTCTGAAATCCATTCAAGTAAAAAATCAAGTTTATATTTCTAAAATGGATTGTCTAAAAATAATTCTTTTGAATTCACATGATGTGAAATTAAATCATCCCACCATTATATCACATAGAATATCATAGTAATTACATGAGTAGAGGTGTTTAACCTGACCTTATTTTTCATATAGATACTTTTTCATTATCTTGCCATAAATAAATGTGACCACTAGTTTATAAGGGAATTTTTTGTATTACATGAAGGTTATGTTTTTATTAACGGTTTAAATATATCATGTTATTGAGATTGATCTTCTAAAATTTATAATAACTATCCAAAATGGGTGAATAAAAAATGATATCATTTGGAATAATAGTTTAAAACAATGGGTTTATGAATAAAAATTTTCTTTGAGAAATGAGTGCTATAATTTTAAACCGTGGTGAAGAAAAAAATAATTTAATGAATAAAATGAAGTATACAAAAACAATCCGTTATAATGAAATTTTTAGTTTATATAATTTAATAAAGATATATCATATAGTTAATCATCCATATGTAGAACGGAATTTCATACAGTATAAGATAATGTGGTAAGAAACATTGATGGATTTTTAATTTTATATTTGATGGTCCAATGTATATTCTTTAAGGGTTATGTAAGATTTAGTAAATTCCTTGTATTTTAATTTCATATGATCAATAAAAATTATATTATAGTTTAATGATATATATCAAGAACAAATTTCATTTTAGTTTATTTTATCACTATTTTTAGAGTATTTTTTAAATATTTTTCTCTAATATTCTTTTTTTTTCAATTTTTTAAGATGTTATAAAGAAATGATTTTGTTAAAAAAGATGATTCAATCATGTACTATGATCATTCACTCAACAAGGACGATGCACACATGATGATGTAATTTTTTTAAATCTCCAATGAGGTAAACATTCTAGGTTATCAAAATGAAATATTGTTTAATGATCTAGAATGTTGAATGCACTTTAGGATACAAAGACATTGTAGAATCAACCTTTCCTCAAACTAATACATGGTGTACATAGTATGACTCAAATTTTTTGGTTTTAATTTCACATTTGAAAATTTATTAATGTTTTGTGACATATTTATATTTCATTAATTTTCTATAGTATTACTAACATAAGAATATTTTCTTAATTATATGGGTGGATTCTTTTTTCTCGAGTTAGGATGGTTTGTTTGAAACTACTCATGCATGTGAGATATTGGACATCAAGGATGAAAATGAGATATCAGAAACAAGGAAATGGTTTAAGAATGTGTACAAATATCACGAAATGATTAATTATTACTAATTATATAGTTAATATTTTCACCATTTTATCTACTATTTTTATTTTAATTTCATTGTCATTGTTATAATACAATTAATAATTTATTTCATAGATCTTTCGGGATGTTATATTTTCCCCCAATAATATATAGTAAGACAAAAAATAGAGAACATGATTATTTTGGATTAGGAGTATTAGGGAACATGGGGTTTTTTCATGACCCGTCCCCCGGGGCCCGTGACGTGACTACCCCCAAGCCTGCCTTCCAAAGGCCAGGGGCTGGCGACTAGCACTAGAAAGGCGTATCCCTAAAACGGGAAGGCATTGCCTTCAAACCTGTACAAACACATAGAGTAGAGCGCAAAAAGAAGCAACCACTATGTAAACTACTGTAGTAAAAAGAGTACTAAAATTAAAGGGGATAAAATACAAGCCAACTTAAAGTATGAGTACAACTCAAAAGTAAAAATAAAACTGAAAGGTGGAAATAATCTCCTAGATCATCTACCACGGATCCTAGATAAAGGTTAGGTACAACTCATGATCAGTAGTCTATGCGTCACATTACACCAAATGATCCACCTCTAAGTACCATCTAGTCCTGGATCCCTCAGCCTCGATCAATGTTGTACGTCGTCTAAACCAGACACAATAAGGTGTGGGTGATGCCGGTGCATGGGTGAGTATGGCGATACTAAGTAGGGCCCCCGAGACCCTGTAGGTCTCCTAAAGTACCTCAAAGAAAAACCACAAAGTAAGTCATCAACTATACTTAGGTATATGCCCATACATATACCTAAGTTATCAAGATATACACATCTCATACATGAGGGAAGAATACCACAATGGTAACACCACAAAGGTAAAAGTACAAAACTGGTATCACCACAAAGATAGTACCAAGAAGGTAAAAGTACCACAAAAGTATCACCATAAAGATAGTACCATGAAGGTAAAGGTAATACAGAGGTATCACCACGAAGATAGTACCATGAAGGTAAAAGTACCACATAGGTATCACCACGAAGATAGTACCACGAAAGTAAAAGTACCACATAGGTATCACCACGAAGATAATAATGCAGAGGTAAAAGTACCACACAAGTGTCACCATGAAGATAGTACCATAAAGGTAAATGTATTAGTTACTATAGAGTCTCTAGATTGCTGAACGCTGACCTCCGTATGATCTGTCTCCAACCCCCACCTCACTACCATCCACTGGATCCATCGCACCCGGTGTGCTCAAGTTTCGTAGAATCTACCCTCGAGATATCGGCCATACATCAAATGCCAATAAGATCCATAAAGGATTATCCCAAAGTACTGCCATGTCATAAGGGTTATAGCGTGATAGATGATGTTTTAATCGGACGCCCAATCTGTAAGTTATACGTGTTTTAGTTCCGGGGTGGGGGGATTATATTCGAGTTTGATCCAACCCAGAAATACTCTAACTGTCTCCAAAAATCAAGAGGAGTACACCAAAAGGACCATCTTGATCCAAGGATCTGAATTCCGCATAAGGTTCATCAAACAGATGTATGGTTCTCAAGATATGTTCCTTTATGTGTTTCTGGACCCGGGTCCGGTCCGACCCGATCGGACTGACTCGGCCCGACCCGGTCTCGGCTAGGCCACGATGAAGTTCCCAGTTAGGATCAAAGTACCACTGAGAGAGGTAGGGGTAAATCAGTGATATCTTTTTCTTTCTTATGTTTTACTTCTTTTTGAAACAACATTCGCCTCCTGTTAAAGAGTTTCTTCCCTGCTGAATGCACACAACCACAAGAACACAAGATTTACCAGGTTCACCTCTCAACAAGAGTAGATATGTCCTTGGTATAGTATAGAAACAATCCAGTACCACACAATCCAATATAAAATAATCCTTTAATGTGGAATACAATGAGTAGGATATACACTAACACTCATGTAGCAGTTGGAAAAAAATATGCAAGTGTGGGTGCACCCTCTTAGCACAAATATGGAATTACAATATTTTAGTGCATCTTTACAATTGAATTAGTGTATTCTTTGAAGTAAAAATATTTAATTTTTTTACCCAGAAGCTGATAAGAACTATCTAATTCACAACCGAATATGAGTGAAGACCCTAAATATTTGGCACACCCTTTTAGGTGTCATGCGCGCAACTTTTATGCCACGCACACAAGATTTTACTTTTTGTCCCAAAACACCTATTGCATGCAACTTCAATCTTGAAAGAAACTCTCTTCTTGTGCAAAAATTCTCCTTCCTGCACGCAAATCTATTTCTTTCACACACTCTCCTTTTCATAATATTTTTCCGCACCTCAGAGATTGGGATTTCTCTACATGTCAAGCTGCTCAAATGTGAGGGGGTTGCCTCTTATTTATATACCCCATCGACCCCTACGCGCAATGACCTCAATGTGTCACACAAGATCATGAAATGTCATGAAAAACTCCATTTGACATCGCATTGGGTGCGTAAGTCAAACATCGTGAAGAACCACATTTGAAGTCGCATTGGGCACGTAAGTCTCTGTCGTGACAACCTCATCTTTTGCGCACTTCTTTGAATCTTTTGCGCTATGCAAAACCCTGATGTTTCACAGAAATCCTCTTTTGACGTCGCATTTGGCATGTAAGACACTTTCGTGCCAACCTCATCTTTCGCACACATCTTTCCTTTTCCATTTTTGTAGTTTTCACCTCGAATCTTTCTTTTCATGCAAGATTCCTAACTCCCTTCAATCTTGCGCGCACAAATCAATCTTGCGTGCAAAACCAAATCTTTCATACAAGCCTTTCCTTTTCCAGATTTTGATTTTTGGTTCATGGAACTCCACTTGTGCGCAACATACCAGGCCATATTCAAACTTTCACACAACATCCTTTTCTTAAAACACATTTCTTCATATTTCGATTTCTAGGCCCTAAAATTTGGAAATCACTGGGAAATGATTCCACCTTAAAATTCTCTTTTGTGCCACCTCTAGATCATCCATTCATTTTTTATGACTCTATTCACTTCATTCCATAACCATTCTTTAGCTTTCATCACAAATTCCACTATCGTGATATATATCATTTGATAGATCACCTTTAGCACCATCAGAGTTTCAATAGAATGTACTGAAATCTCCCTGTCATCCAGCATCATCATTCTTTCCAATCATAACATTATTTGAATGGAATCATCGTTTCTACCACTTTCCTTCATAAGGCTTGCATCACAAGTTCTCCTAACATATGATATTTGTGAAATACATATAAGGAAAGCATCGTATGATTTTCATGTCCTTTAAAAAGTGAATTGATTAATCTTCTTTGACAACAAAAGACAACACTCTATAACAGAAAACTCTTCTTACTTCCTTATCTATCCAACTTGGTCCCAACACGCGGCGGGCTCAGCTCAGCCCGCCAGGGGGTGGCCCGACCTGTAAGGGGGGTCAGCCCACAAACGGAGGCCCACAAGGGTGGACCGGAACGACCGCGTAGGGTACGGCCCACGAGACAGTGGCTCAGGCCCTGTCTGCCCGAGCTGGCAAGGGGGAGCGTTTCCCCACTTATCCCGAACTCTTGAATGGCCCAGAGGCTGTTTGGATTGTAAAGCAGTGGCACCACGTGGGTGATGTTTGATTTCCACAGAACCCATCAGAGATACGAGTTATGCCTCCTCCATCGTGGCTTTGGTCGTGGCCTCTTGCTCACCGGTTGTGCATGACGGTGTACTGCCCTTCCATTCCACAGCCGGCCAATGAGCCGACCGTATTCTCTGACCACCGTGGCTGACAATCCACGACCCCTTTCACACCAGTGGTGCATGATGGTGCGCCACACCTCTTCCATGGACCTCCAGTTCCAAACACTCAGATGATGGTCATAGATTTGTCTCGCGACCTCCTCTTGCAATGCGCATTAGCATGCCGCCTCGTATATTGTCTGTAAATGTCCCACAACACCGAAAGTCTTCCATAGAGGGCACAATGATAGAAAAGTAGAAGAAGGTCTGGGCCGATTTCGTTAGCCCTGCACCCTCTACATTATCTAATTAACATGAGGGGGGACTAAGAGTTTAATAATAAATTAAATTAAACAACAATCCAAACCCTACAATGATACCACGCAACAACCTCCCGTAAAAAAAAATATAAATCGAGGATCAACCCGTTAGTTTTTTAGCCCAAAATCTTCATATTATTGATGAACGGGGAAGAGGTAATCAATTAATCTTTTTTTGGAAACATATAAACCCCCTACCTTAAGAATGATGGTGAGTGTGCATTGGTTGAAGCCGGTCGGTGTTCACCATCCTCCACAACAGGATTCCAACAGCACTGCTCGTACGTAGATCTTCAGTTTGTGGTTCAATGTCACTTGTCACCTCTTGCTGGGATCGACTTCGCCTTCTAAGTGTTCAGCATATCGGCACATTACCTGCACTTCACTTCTTGGTGAAGCTGTGTTGATTCCCCTCCCTAAGATCCATATAAACAGAAGGGGGGGGGGGGTAAGTAACGACATGGGGAATTAATGGGAGATCATAAATTAGGAACTTTTCTAATTCCCCAACGATGTCGTTATTTAGGATTGTCCGGTCAAACCATTTATTGGCTTGACACATCACCGACCCCACAATCCTCTTGTCCGCTGGAGGATATGCAAGAAATATAAAATAATTTCATTTCATTTATTTTGAAAAAGTAAAAAAACATAACTTTTTATCCAAACCTACTATGGTCAATGTTATGTATCTTTTAAGAGAATCCCAATGTTATATATTCAACTGTGCCTTCAGTGTTTTAATCCGAGCCCCGATTCTGAAGTTAGAGAACGTTACTCATGCATTTACTGAATGTACCTTAAAATGTTTAATAAATTAATTATGTTCACCCTTGACCCGTGCCGGTCAAGGTTAGGATCTTCCTGAGGAGAAAATGCTCGAAATAACTCAATAGTACTCTTGGATTTTCAATCAAAGCTTATATTTTGATTTTATGGAATTTACATTAAAATAATTGTCACTTAATTAATGTTCTTATGGCCAAAAACTTACATTCACTATTGGCTCGTTCCGGCCAATGTTAGTATCTGCCTAATGAAATAATACCCTCATGAGTTTAGAGGTGGTCTCAGATTTTTAATCCAAGTCACCATTCATGAGTTATAAGCATTTTAAAAATAAAATATCTTTATTTAATTATTTTATTTATGGTTATTCCATTTTCGGGTTTTTTGAATGGAGGCCTATGCCAACAAAACATAAGTTTCACCTAGTGTAAAACCACCTTCTTGAATGCAATGGTTCCCTCATAATTCAGATCTTGGAAACCGTTTAAGAGTTATTGCACTTTTCTTGGAAAACTGCTTATGCGCGCTAATTAAAGCTTAACAAAAATCTGATGGATCATTTTGGGATCTCCGGGCCTCGGAATCACGTGCCATTAGATTTTGTGGTCTCGAAATAATTCTATATAACTAAAAAAATATATACTGAAGTTCTAGAACATTACATTCTCCCCAACTTAGGGTTTTATGTCTTCGAAAGCCAAAAGAAAAGGAAAATAAAACAAATGATGGTATTGATCACGAATCTGATCCTCTCGCTCCCATGTTCTCTGCTGGAGGTCCCCGTGAGACCATTAAACTCGCACTGGAGGGATCAACCATCCAGAAAGGACTCACTCTTGTCGATCCTCTATCTCCACCAGTAACTACAGAAAAGTCACCCCATCATCAAAGTTCCACTCACCCTAGCCAATAACGTGAAATGGAACATTCACACATCTCCTCAGCTATGACACATGGAAACAATTATGCACTCGGTGCATATGTGGGGAAATATATAGATAGTATGCCACCTCTCCCACTCTGCTGAGAATCTATAAAGGTTCGATGAATCTTGGGGATAGCCTGTCACCCTGGCTAAACCTCTACAATCCTCATCAGGGTGAGACCTATAGGAAGTTATCATCTCCCTCCTCACACCCAAAGGTCTCTATCCTCTATCAGCATAGGACTTCTGTTGGCTCGGTGCAGACATCACTTGCTGACAAGTGAGGAATCATGATACAAACTATGTCACTGATTCCCCCATCCCTGGCCACCAGTACTAGCGCCAAAGGTCTGGGTACATCTTCGCCACTCCAGGATGTACCATTAAAGGGGATGTATGGATCTCCCTCAAAAGCTCCTCCCAAAGCATTATTGGAACCATGGTGTATCCTCTTAAGAGGTAAAAATGCTCCCCACCTTTAGAAAAATCCATCAAGAGACTTTCCTAAGGATATTTGATCATTTCAGGCTTCGTAGTCAACGTCCCAAGCTGTGCTTCCCAAATTCTCTGAAGAATTGGGGGAGTGACAATAATAGACTAGAGGTAAGATTCTCCATCTTTATCCATAGAGGATATACGAAACACAACTAGCTACTCTGACCACTCACTCAGAAAGTGTAGACCATACCTCTTGCTGAGTGAGTCTAGTACAAAGTTCCCCTTTCTAGGTGTATAGACTATCTCAAGGTCGTAGTCTTGGATGAACTCTAGCCATCATCGTTGTCTCAAGGTCAGGTCCCTATGTGAGAATTTATACCTGAGACTCTTTTTATCAAAGTAAAATTTAAACCATTAACCCATCAAGTAGTGTCACCACATCTTCAATGCAAAGACCACTGTTGCTAACTCCAGGTCATGGGTAGCATTGTTTTTCTCGTCAGTCTCTATCTTAGCTCTTGAAAGCTCTACTGACACTTCTCCCTCCAAAGGAATGACTCCCCCTTCTTCAAAGATAAAAAGGGTGCTGATACCCTGGATAAGTCTGGTTCAAAACTCCCATAGTTCGCAGCCAAAGCAGAATTCCATCTTCCTTACGGGAGTTAAACCTAGAAAAATCTTTTGAAAGGATGTCCCCACACTCTACCACATCTTTTGGGAACTAAAAACGCAAAACTATCACTTCCATGAGAGTATGTTTGGCCCACTAAAGAGTGATTGGTTTAACCCCCCATTGCATGAGTTTATCATCTACTTCCTGGGTTTCTAATTACATCGACCAACAAAAATATCATTTCTACATTGTAGATTAACCATGATTGTTTTTCCTAATACAGTCAATCTGAGTATGAACTATGGACATCTAGTCCATACCCAAACTAATGTTGTAAGGCCTCGATGCTGCCACCAAGAAGTTCCAACTGAAACTCTCTCCTCAAGGGTCAGATCACATCTTTGGAAAGTGTGATTTTTGAGTCTCCTCCCAAAGGTATCTCAAGACATAAGGGTAAAGTCAACAGTTTAACTAGAAACTCTAGGTCTTGAACAAGATTCGTGGAGAGAAGCAATGATTAGTTCCTATGTCTATTAATAAGACAACTAGTAGTAGAAACAGACATTACATTTAATCATTCTTGGGGCCCTTGGGTCAAAATCCTTGACCATATGTAGCTACTCGCTTTCCCTATCCTCCAACTTCCTGAGCCTGGTGGGGACCACATTGTGGTAGTAGATGTAACATGTCGAATTGTATACCACCTCATACTGCTCTCCTAGATCCACTTCCACATCTACTGCCATACATATTCATCTTTCCCTAACACTTCCTCTCCCTGAATCATTTTACATGCCCAAGTCTCCTAGATTGGTGTTAGTTTCTTTCCTTCGTACTGCTAATATTTACTGGATGTATTCATTTAGCCAATGAACATTCCTCCAAAAAGGTTATCTTTAGAACCCTAACATTAGTAGGAATGCATATAGAAATAGTGTTTGTTGGAATGTCCTTAAACACACCTCACTCAAAGGTCTGATCCCTGATTCACTGGTCGTACTATATTCATTGAGTACCTAGGATGTTCGGTACTCCACGATGAATACTCATCTACTAACATGTCATTATTCTGAAACTATATAAGCTATAGGGAACTCTCATCCATTAACTCATTATGGCACGATAACCCCTTCTTTGAGAATGTTTCTCATGCTTGTCCACAAAAAATCCATCGCTTTGCAAGATCAGGGAAACCTTAACCCTACCATTGTCCTACTGATCCTCATATAAGGATCTATATCAGGACCTCCATCTGATCGAATGGTGACCTAGCTAGATAGAAACTCAGCCACCTCCTCAAGACAGTTCTGAGTCACCTTGGAATCTGTCTCTCCTTGAAACCTTAGAGGCCTCGGTCGCTAGAACTCATGCAATGCGCTCAGGGTTCAGGAACCATCCTCTAGTGTGGCTGGTGGTAACTGGTTCCCAATAGGTGGTGGTGCTACTGGTACGCCACCCGAAGGTGACCACACTGTGAGAGGGACCTCTACCGGAGCCTCGTCGCTTATTGGGTCATCATTGTTTATTATCTTGGGAATCCTAGATGGCTATCTACGTGGTGGAATCCTGATAAGGAATATATGTACCATGATCATTAATTTATATGAGGTGAGTTCACTCTAAGAAATTCATAAGAAAAACTTTTCAAAAAAAAAAAAAACACATGTGATCAGTCTTTTCGTGCACTGAGTCGGAAATCAAAATTCGGGGTCCTGGTGTATGGATACATCAGCCTCCACACCAACACTAGATTTCGAAACTGAAAACCACACTCATAACACTTAACACTATTACCACATTGAAAAGATCATAGTCCTAGTTCTCCAGTAGAACCAACTCCTCTGATACCACTTTGTCATGACCCATCCCCCGGGGCCCATGCCGTGACTACCCCAAGCCCGCCTTCAATAGGCCATGGGCTGGTGACTAGAAATGAAATGACATATCCCTAAAATGAGAAGGCATTTACCTCAAAACTGTACAAACACACAGAGTAGAATGCAACAAGAGGCAACCAATCAGAAAAATGTTGTAGTAAAAAGAGTGATGAAAGTAAAGGGGCTAGAATACAATACCAAATGAAAGTACAAGTACAACTCCAAAGTGAAAATACAACTGAACTGTGGAAATAAGATCCTAGATCATCCACCATGGATCCTACCTGAAGGGTAGGAATAGATCATGATCAGTAGTCCCTACATCACATCACACCAAATGATCTGCCTGCAAGTACCATCCAGTCTTGGCTCCCTCATCCTCGATCAATGTTGTATGTCATCTTCACAAGACACAACAAGGTAGAGGTGAAGACCATGTAGGGGTGAGTATGACGATACTTAGTAGGGTCCCCGAGACCCTGTAGGTCTCCTAAATTCCAAAAAAAGGAAACCAAAAAGGAATAAATCAACTCTACTTAGGTATATTACCATACATATACCTATGTTATCATGATATACACTTCTCATGCATGAGGGGAGAATACCACAAAGGTAACACCACGAAGGTAACAAAACAAAAGCTAAAGTAACACACAGGTATAACCATGAAGATAGTACTACAAAGGTAAAAGTACCACATATATATCACCGTGAAGATAGTACCATGAAGGTAAAAGTACCACACATGTATCACCAAAACGATAGTACCACGAAGGTACAAGTACCACACATGTATCACCATGAAGATAGTTCCACAAAGGTAAAATTACCATACATGTATCACCACGAATATAGTACCATGATGGTAAAAGTTTTTTTTTCAAAAAGAGTCTCATCTCAAACCAGGTTTTCAGTGAAGTATAGAAGAACAAATGATTGGTCGTGAAGCTAGATCATCTTATTATGTCAAGATGCACTGATTCTAAGTATACGGAGTTTGACCCACACAGGATCGATAGGTACAAATCCCCATAATGATCCACATAGGATTCGACCCTCCGAGATTCGATAGGTAACTAACCCCCGCAAATGACCCACATAGGATCTCACCCACATAAGATCGATATGCGATAACCCACACAGGATCATTGAGAACTGACCCACAAAGAATCTGACCCACACAAGATTGTTGAGCACTGACCTACACAGGATCTAACCCACATAGAATCGAAATGCGCTGACCCACACAGGATCGTTGTGCGCAGAACTATATATGATTTGTCTCCAACCTCCACCTCACTGCCAGCCACTGGATCACTCGCACCCAGTGCACTCGAGTTCTGTAGAATATACCCTTGAGATATAGTTCATTCCCAGATCGCCACTAAGCTGAACAATTGAGTTACCCAAAGGACCTCCCTGTCTTAAGGGTTCCAATGCGACAGACAGCGCGTTAATCAGATGCACAGTCTGTAAGTTATAAGCATTTCAGTTCTGGGGGCCTGATTGGATTCAGGTTCGATCCAACCCGTCCGTACTCCAAATATCTCAAAAACTCAAGAGGAGTACCCCTAAAGTATTATCACGATCCAAGGATCCCAACGCTATAGACGGTTCGTCAAACGGACATCCAGTTCCCATGATATGACCGTTTAAGTGTTTCTGGGCCTGGTGGGGCCCAGGTCCTGTCCGACCTAGTCAGACTGACCCAGCCCGACCCAGTCTGGATAGGGTCACGGTGGGCTCGTACCTTTTGGACGAGGTCCAGACCAGCCCTCAAGGGGGTGGACCGACCCATAAGGATGGGCGACCTGCAAAGGGAGGATCAACCCGTATAGGGACCGACCTATGAGGGGGTGGTCGAGCCGCATAGGGCACGACATGCGAGACGGGGGCCTGACCTCTGTCCACCCGAGCTTGCAAGGGGGGGAGTGTTTTCCCCCAGTATCATGAACTCTTGAACTTCCTAGTGTCGATTCAGTTTGAGAAGAGGCGACGCCACAAGGGAGAAACCTTGTTACCGTGGAACCGGCCGGAGGCGCGGGTTCTGCCTCCTCCCTCGCGGCTTCGGCCCCGACCTATTGGTCGCCGGCAGCACGTGACGGCGTGCCGCCCTTCCCTGCTACGACTAGCCGAGGATCCAGCCACCTTCTCTAATAGTCGCGACTAATGAACTGCGACCCCTTGCTCACCGACGGTGCATGACGACATGCTGCACCTCCTCCGCGGGCTGCCCTGATGACCACCGTGACTTTGTGTCATGGCTTCCTCTTGCGGTGTGGATCGGCACGCCGTCTCCTTCGTAGTCGGTCAATGTCCCACCGAGCCAACGGTCTTCCATGTAGGGTGCAAGGTTAGCAAAGAAGTAGAGGGTTTGGGCTAGGTTCGTTAGGCCCACGACCTCTGCGTTAGCTCGTTAACATGAGGGGGGACTAAGGGTTTTATAATAAATTGAATTAAACAACAATCAAAACCCTACAAAGATACCCCGCAACAACCTCCCTCAAAAAATTAATGAATTGTGGATCAATCAGTTATTTTGTCGGTATGCGTTCTTCGTATTATTTGAGAATGGAGAAAAGGGAATCATTTAAAAAAATGCATAAACGAATAAACCCTCTACAATAAGAATGATGGTGAGTGCGCGTTTTTGGAAGCGGTTCGGTGTTCGTCGTCCTCTACAATGGGCTTCCAATAGCGCAACTCATACGTCGATATTTGGTTCATGGTTTGGTGTCCCCCATCACCTCCCACTATGATCGACTCCATCCTCTAAGGGTTCATTGTCTTGGAACTTTACCAGTACTTCTTTGTTTGGTGATGCTGTGTCAATACCCCTCGCCAAGCAGCATATAAATAGGAGAGGGTGAGGGTAAGTAATGACATGGGGAATTAATTTGGGATTATAAATTAGGAACCTTCATAATTACTTGAAGACTTTGTTACTTAGGATTGGTAGGTTAATCTGTTTATTGGCTTGATGCGTCATTGGCCCCACACTCTACTTGTTCATTAGAGGATATTAAAAAAAAATAAAAAAAAAATAATTTCATTTCATTTCTTTTAAAAAAGTCACAAAACATAACTTTTTCTTTTGACCGACTACTGTCAAAGTAAATTCTCTCTTAAGGAAATCCTATCTCTGAAGATTCAACGATGCCCTTTTATTTTTAATCTGAGCACCGGTTCAAAAGATAGATAATGCCGCTCACGCGTTTACGGAACATACCTCAAAAAAGTTCAAGAAATTAATTACGTTCACCCTCAAACTGTGCCAGTCGAGGTTAGGCTATGCCTAAGGAGAATAAGACCCAATGAACTCAATGATACTCTCAGATTTTCAATCCATGTTTCCGTTTATAATTTTTGGATTTTACAATATCGTAATTGTCACTTAATTATTTTATTTACGGCCAAAAACTAACTTTCACTGGAGGCATGTGTCGGCCAATGTTAGTATCTTCCTAAATAAAGAATTCCCTCACGAGTTCAGCAGTGGTCTAAATTTTTTAATCTGAGTCACTGTTCATGAGTTGCAAGAATTTTTAAAATAAAATAACTTTATTTAATTATTTTTTTACAGTAATTCCATTTTTGGGTTTTCTCATGGGAGGCCTCCGCTGACTAAACATAAGTTGTGGCTAAGGTGAACCTACCATCTTGAACACAATGTTGTCCTCAAAATTCTGATATGGGAAACTGTTTAAGAGTTATTCCACTTTTTCAAGAAAATTGCTTACTCACCCTAATTAAAGAATAACAAAACTTCGACGGATCATTACAGGCACCCCGGGCCTCGGAATCACGTGTCGTCAGATTTTTCAGGCTCAAAATAATTCAATATAATTTAATAAAATTATACAGAAATTACGGAACATTACAAGTTTCCTCTTATATCAAAATTTAACATTTTTTTTCGGTCTCAATTTAGATAGTTGAAAAAAAAACAACACATACTCAATCAGCCACACCAAAATCCAATACATATTTTGCTCCGTATGACCCAAACTCTATGTTTATAGTTTATAATATATATTACTTCAAAACATACATCACTAACTCAAAAATGAGCAAATATTTTCCCCAAAATCTAAACATCATTAACCTATATCTATATATTATCCAAGAAATTTAGTTTGTTAAAATAAAACATAGTAGTGAGTAATTACCTAATCATCTATTTCCACTGATTTAGAACTCAATATAGTATTAAAATTTTAATAAAATAAATTTATATTTTCAACCTAACTCAATTACTACCATAATATCATAAAACATGAAGAATAGTATTTCTTCAACATTAAACTCAATATGATCTCAGTCACACTTAAAAAATAATGATGGTAAATAATAAATAAAGCACAATGTTTGTGATTGATATTGTAGTAAACCTAGTTTCTAGTATATAACCCTTTATTTATGATTTCATAGATATGAAGGATAAGGGGAAATTTGGGAGATTTTGGTGAACATTTAATATGTTTGGGGGGGGTAAAGGAGAGGTGCACAAGCTGCACACAGTTTATCCAAACTGTGCGGAAATCCTAGGAGAAGCCATGTGAAATAGAAGGTTTGAGGGAGAGAGATTCTACACAGTGTGAACACATTTCAGGAGACCATGTGAGGAGGCTGTGAGATAGTATGTCTTGATATTACATAACGTACTGTTAGCGCATGATTTTTAAAATCATGCGAACTAACTATGCACATGGTTAATGTGAGATCCTAAAAAAAGTGTATCTCACACTTTTTTGCCTCTAAGTTGTTAATTTTTGATCCCAAGAGCCCCTAACTCGAGATTTATTTTACTTGAAAATAAGATAACATATCCCAAGAATGTTGGAGTCAATACAAATCCTTCCCATTGTAATTTGAAGCCATATTCTTGAGGTATGTGATCATTCTTCTTTGTTCTCAATCGATTTCATAGATCTACTTAGATCTACTTCTCATATCTTCTTGATTTTTCATATCTACACTCGTTATACATATATCTATGAGTTTTTATTCCAAATATGTTCAGATTTGTTCTTGATATTTCTAGGATAAGAGATCTAAGGTGGTTCTGTGGGGAATCAACCTGCTTTTATTGAGTGCTCTTTGTCCATTTTTAAGTTTTGTTAAAACCTTTGAAGTAGGTGGATTCCCTATTGAATCATTTTTCTAGAATTGAATTGATGATTTTCAAATTTATTAAATTGAATGAAAATTGTTGAAATTTTTTCCTTCAAATCACGCAATAAACTTTATTTAGTGATGATTTATTGTTTTGGGAAATAGTGTAATCTCTGTGAATCATTGTGAAAATTGTTTTAGTTTCTTGCAATTAGAATAGTGATTTTACATTATAGATTTGACAGAACTGAAAAATGGTTCGATGAAAAAGGGTTTATCAATAAAAATTATATTTTATATAAATTTTTTAGGCATTGAATTGATTTTTATGGAAATAGTATTAAAAAAATTGTTTATTGAAAGGGGTTTTGGCATGATCCTTAGGCATATTTGGAGTGTGAGTCCATATTTGATATAAAATTATTGGTGGAAATATGACCTTGTTCTCAGTTCCAATCACCTAAGGATATAACGACCCATACTTTACATTCATGGTTAATACTTCATATTTGAAGAATATTTATTACAACATATAACAAAAACCATGAAAGAACCGTATAGGTATAGTGTCTTTAGAAAATGGGAAACATAAACAATTGGTTCATAAATCATCTACATTTTCTCCTGTTTATTTTATCATATTTAGAGTCCCTTTTTGGCACATACAACTTAATACCCTTCTTCCAAACCTGGGGAAAAGAAAACATACAAAAGGGTGAGCTCAAAAGCTCAGTAAGGGTGAAGAAAATAAATATCAATAATATCATATTCATAAGAACATATCATCCTGAAAAAAATATTAACCTGTAAAAGAGATCATAATATCATAACATGGGATAAATCATAGTAGTGAAATGTAATCCCAATAATCATAACTTAAAACATGGAACTTTTTGGTATACACACATAATCATAGAAAATAATCTCATTTTAGTCAAGGCTCATTTCCAAGACCATCATAACGGACAAAGTCCATTACTGAACTGAGTTCACTCTTTGTTCCAGCCCTGTATCACTGAACTAGATTAACTTGTCGTTCTAGCCATTTCTATCTCATGAGATATAAATCTTTACCCAATGCATTGGAGGGAGATATAGTTCCTACCCATATCATAATGAAACCATTCTTATGTATGCCACAAAATCAGAAATCATACATCATAGCATAACCAATGTAATAAAAATGGGATTCTTAAACATCTTGCCATCATAACATAATCCATACACAATAAAGGACTTCATAAAATAATTCCATCATATCATAATCAAATCAATGTAATAATAGGGATAGAAAAAGAACCCTACATTATCTTAGATGGAAAATAATTTTGATAAAACACTTTAATTTCATTCTTGAGGAAAATATCCTTTGTAACACCCAAGACTTTTATAAGAAATATTTTGTTTTTATTTTATATAAATCATCAAATAAATCTTTCTCTAAACAAAACACTAGCTTGGGTTTCTTTACACGCAATCACGACCTTCCTTGATAGCATGCGTCGTACGCAATACTGAGTTTCACTAAAGAATGATATGCTATTAAAATATTATTAAAACTAGCCGCTATGAATAGTAATAACCACTTTTTGAAATTTTGTAAATTTTATTTTTCAAAATGGACTTCATTTTTGGATTCGGAATATCGAAATTAGACTAAGGTGAAATTTTGGTATTTTTCTGGAAACTATCAATTTTTGATGAATAGTGAAAACACTCTGTTACTATTTAAAAACCGAATTTTTATTTAAATAATTATTTATTTTATTTAAATTTATTTTAGGTCAAAATTGAAACATAATACCTATATAAGTTCAATTTAATTAATTAGATTAATTTTATAATAATTTTAGATATATAAAAATTTTATTGAACTTTTCACCGTCTTTTACCCACCTCCTAGGAGAATTTGCAAATTTACATAAAACATAATTTTACCGCTTCTGTGAGTGGAATTTCAAAAATCCGAGAGACACAGATGATGTCATTAAGTGTAATGTGGTTCAATGAGATGAAAATAATTTTTGGTGAATACTAACTTTTTACTTTTATTTACCACGGTTAAAAGTAAATAGGGTAATTAAGGGTGGAAATGATATTATTATTACCCTAACACATGTAATAATTCTATTGGATAAGTTTAATTCGACCAAAAACAACCTTAGGAATAAATTATGACCATTTAGCCCCACATGGATTGGATCGTGACATTTATTACTAATTTATTTAAAGAAGGGTTAAAATAGTTAAAATCAATGTTTAATAAGTAAATAATTTTTAATATAGGGTTAAATATAAGATAAATTCGACTATAAATATTAATTAGAAAGATATAAAGCTTTAATACATAATCGTATTTTATTTGTAATTTTTATACATTAAATAATATAATTTATTTATGACACAAATATGATGTAGTAATTATCTTATTAATGAAATATTGACATAATTGATGTTATAAATACCGAAATAAATGTAATTTGAAACTTTTTATGAATTAAAATAATTTTCAATGTTAATATGACATGTTATTATTGATTTAATTCACTTTTTGAACTAATATTTCTGTTATGAGTTTCACAAAAAATCAATTACTAAATAGTGTCAAAATTGACATAAAATAGTTTTTAAAACAAATATTATATTATTAATTGTTATTTTATTCTTAAAAATCTAAGGTTCGGCCAAATTACTTAGATAAGGTTATATATATTATTATTGAACTACTTGGGGTTATTTGGTATTGTTATAGTATGTTTATTAACCTTATAGTGTAAGAACACAAAAAGACACCGTAAAAGTAAAATTATCTAACTTAAAGTTAAATCTAAATGATAAGGTTAAAATAGTAAACTAAACTTGTCCAAATTCTATTGGATGAGAGTATTTCGACCCATCCCCACCATATATTCTAAATAAATCATTTTTAAGATATTTAAAACCTAATATGGCTTTATAATAAAATAATATTTTTTGTTTTTCCAAAGGTGCCCCTCTCCTCCCTTATAAAAGGGAATCTCCTCCCTCTCTTACTCACACCACTTTGAGCCTTCAAACTCGGCCAAACCCTGCCAATTTTTCATATCCACTTCCCTAGAAACCTAATATAGGTCCTGGTCTTCTTCAAAGACCAATTTTAGTGCCCTAAAAGGAGGTCTCAAAGAGGGGCTTCAAAGAAGAGGTAATGTCCGTTACCAATTCTTTCAACTTTATTTCTTCTTACAATTCTTCTTATTTAATTGTTTAATTATGAATTAACAACATCAGTATCAATAATATACTGATATGTTATTATAAGTATGAAAGAACCCTATTACACCATCTATCCATCCTACAGAAAACGAAATCACCACGCGTGCGTACGTACGGAATGTCGTCTCCACGCCGTGGTGTAATCTATTTTACACCACCACCTTACTTGGATGGGTATAATGAGGTAAATAATGAATATATATGATTATTGTAAATTAATATTGATTCTTAAATAGTATACATACACTCCAATACAATTCCACGATCATGGGAACGATATCATCACTCGTGCGTACGTACGGAATACCGTCTCCACGATGTGATGCGACTCGTTCTACATGATTTTCATTGAATAATGATTACATAAATGAATTGAGTGAATAAATATGATATATATTAAACTAATACCATTATGTAAATGAGGTATATATAACCTAAAAAGAAGAATATTAATTTATTCGACAAAACATGCATAAGAGAAAAAATCAATAAACACCCGAATAACAAGTAACAATGAACTATTACTAATAAGAAGCTAAGAATATGAGAATATATGATACCATAAAAATATGTATGATTCTGGAATAATTCAATAACATTATTTAAATCATTATACAGGAGTTTCAGACACTTACGAAGCAAATCAGACCTAAGGTATGGGAAAATCCCACAATCACATTTTTATCCGAGACTGTTTATACTTCATATTTTACAGGGGAATATTTTATCATCCACATCCATGTTTCATAAATATGTAATATTATTTCCATCCACCTAAAATTGTTTAAATCCAATTTTACCCTTCGGTGAGTTTTTAGTAAAAGATATGAAAGGAATCTTTTGTCGTTTTTCATACGAGGTAATTTTTTGTCTTTTCCGACAGAAGTACGAGAAGAATGTTTTTTTAACTTATACGGCATGAATGGATTTTTAAAACATTATTTATAAGAAGCTTCCTTTACATGTTTTCAAGTTTACTTTTAATCAACTTCTTTTAGTTTAAAATTGCATGACATGTTAAGAAAGGAAAAAAAAATTGAAGTAGAAAGGATATTTTCCTCAAGAATGGAGTTCAAGTGTTTTATCAAAATTATTTTCCATCTAAGATAATAAAGGGTTATGTTACTATCCCTATTATTACATTGATTTTATTATGTTGTGATGGAATTATTTTTATGAATCCTTTATCTTATATGAATTGTTTTATGATGTCACGATGTTTAAGATTCCCATTTTTATTACATCGGTTATGCTATGATGTATGGTTTATGATTTTGTGGCACACATAAGAATGGTATCATTATGAGATGGGTGGGACCTATATCTCCCTCCAATGAATTGGGTAAAGATTTTATATCTCATGAGATATACATGGCTGGAACGACAGGTTAAACCGGTTCAGTGAAACAAGACTGAAACGAGGAATGAACTCAGTTCAGAAATGGACTTTGTCCACTAAGATAGTCTTTGAAATGAGTCTTGATTAATAAGAAATGATTCTCTATGATTATGTGTGTATTCAAAAAAGTTTCATGTTTTAAGTTATGAATTTTGGGATTACATTTCACTACAATGATTTATCCCATGTTATGAAATTTTTATCTCTTTTGCAGGTTATGATTTACAAAATGTTATGTTCTTATGAATATGATGTGATTGATATTTCTTTTGTTTACCCTTACTGAGCATTTGAGCTCACCCGTTTGTATTTTTTCTTTCCCCAGGTCAATAATAAGGTTATTAAGTAGGATATGAAAAAAGGGACTCTAGATATGATGAAATAAATGGGAGGCAACGTAGATGCTTTATGAACCAGTTGTTTATGTTTAGCAGTTTCTGAAGACACTATACCTATACGGTCCTTTCATGGTTTTGTTATATGTTGTAATAAGTGTACTTCAATTTTGAAGTACTAACAATGTATGTAATATATGGGTTGTTATAGTTGGTATCAGAGGAATGGTATAGTCAACCTTTGGAAACTAGGTTGTGAAAGCCTTAGTAAGAATCCTAAGGATAAGTCTAAGCATAGAACACAATCTTAGTGTTTTAGAAATGGCCATGAATAACCTAGGATAAGACCTTAAGTGTGAAATTTTATTCTTGATTATGTGGTTTTCCTATTATAATTAGTGTTGCTCCCACTATTCTTCTTGGTTTTAGTCAATGGTTGGAACCCGAAGGAACCGTGTTAATGTGGAATGCGACGGGAAATGCAATGATTTTCCCCCTGAGCAACCAAACGTTATGGGAGCTGGAATGCAAAATATTGTAGCCATTCTCACACAACTTTCTCAAGCTATGAATCATGCAGGACTTCCAAACGAGAAAAGGAAGGAGCAACAATATGTTGAATCCTTCACGAGACAATGTCCACCTTCATTCAGTGGGTCTACTAATCCATTAGTTGCTGAAAAATGGATCAGTACTACTGAAAATATATTTTCAGTTCTTCAATGTTCTAAACATGATAATTTCCTCTTAGCAGTGTATCGTTTGGAAGGTGATGCCGATCAATGGTGGGATCTTATCAGGAATATGAGGCCAAGATATGAAATTGAGTCCACAGAATAGGACGAGTTCAAGAACTTATTTTTCAATAAGTACTTCCCTCGTATTCTCTGAACAAAGATGGAGAAGGAGATTCTTGAACTAATGCCAAAGGATGATGAATCTGTTGGTACCTATGAAGAAAATTTTACAAGACTTGTAAGGTATGCTTTTGGTATTATTATCCAACCTGAGAGTAAGATCGATCGATTCTTTAGTGGCTTAAAACCAAGTCTTCGAAGGGCGTTAGCCATAATGGACTTCAATAGCTATGAGGAAATCGTTCGATGTGCTCTCAATGTTGATATGGAGATTGGAGTAACCCATCAGTCATATGGGTTTGATAAGAATAGGAAAATGGAATTCAAAGGAAAATCTAAAGAGCACACTGAAAAGAAGATGAGTGTTCCCTTATGCTCAATGTGTGGAATGAAACATGGATGGATTTTTCTTAAAGGGACAGGTAAATGTTTCAAATGTGGAAAGGAAGGTCATCGGGCATTGGAATTCCTCAATGATGGGAAGAAGATATCTAGTGATGCGAACAATGAAAAGGCTACACATAGTGCACCTCCTACACTTCAATGTTACAAGTGAAAGGAAATGGGGAATTATTCTAATCAATGCCCTAATCCAAGTGTTGATGATGGTGGTCGACGTCAACAAACTCTTTTGGATAAAGACAAAGGAAAGTCACGTGCAATTTCTATCAGCGATGTGGAGTACGATAACGATGTGGTAAAAGGTACAATTACCATCCACTCTAAAGTAGAAAATGTTTTATTTGATTCTGGATCCACCAACTCCTTTATTTCTGAATAATTTTCTAAGGTTATCACCGTATTACCTCAACAATTAGATGTTGAGTTAGCTGTGACAACCCCTAATGGAAAAACAGTCACTTCAAAAGTTTATAATTCTTCTCTGATTGAAGTTTGTGGGAAAGTGCTTCCAGCAAATCATTTGATCCTTCCTATAGTGAAATTTTATGTGATTCTTGGCATGGATTTACTTTCTCTATATGGATCTCATATCAATTTCCAAATAAGTGAAGTCACATTTCATATTCCAGATCAATCTTTGATCGTCTATCGATGCAAGGATGAACATAACCTTCCTGTGGAAATTTCTTCCATCTTATGGGTCTTGATTCCACTAAATGAAGGTTATTTATCTCAAATGGTTGGTGAGAAACTCACGATTAAGAATATTCCCATTGTACGGGAGTTTGATGATGTCTTTCCGGAGGAATTTTCGTGTCTTCCACCAAATCGTGAAGTTGAGTTTTGAATAGAACTCATACCGAGTGCTTTACCTATTTCAAAGACACCTTATAGAATGTCCCAATTGAGTTGCAGGAATTGAAGAAGCAACTCCAAGAGAATCTTGATAAGGGGTTTATACGCCCTAGTGCATCACCTTGGGGAGCACCTGTTCTATTTGTTATGAAGAAAGATGGATCAATGAGACTCTGCATTGATTATCGATAACTTAACAAGATCACTATCAAGAAAAATTATCCTCTCCCATGCATTGATGACTTATTTGACCAACTACGTAGAGATCAATAATTTTCCACGATTGACTTTCATTTAGGGTATCATCAATTAAGGGTCAAAAGGGAGGATATACCAAAGACGACTTTCCATACAAGGTATGGACACTATGAATTTATAGTGATTCCATTTGGTCTTACTAATTCCCCTTCTATCTTCATGGATATGATGAATAGAGTCTTTAGAGACTATCTTGATCAGTTTGTGGTAGTCTTTATAAACGATATTCTTGTATATTCAAAGAGCAAGAAAGAACATGAAGATCACTTGAGAATTATATTTAAAACCCTGAGAAAGGAGAAGCTTTATGCCAAATTTACCAAGTGTGAATTTTGGCTTCAAAAAGTTTCATTTTTGGGTCACATAATCTCAAAAGAGGGGATATATGTGGATCTAGCAAAAAAAGAGGTTATCGAAAGATGGTTGAGATCAACAACAGTAACTGAGATCTGAAGTTTTCATCGTTTGGCTGGATATTATCGACGTTTTGTGAAAGCTTTTTCACGATTATCTAATCCACTCACCAGGTTGACTCCAAAAGGAGTTAAGTTTGTTTGGATGGAGGAATGTGACGAGAATTTCAAGGAGTTGAAAAGAAGGTTATCCAGTGCACCTGTGCTCACACTGCCTTGTAGTGGAGAAAGGTTTGTGATCTACAATGATGCATCCAAGAAAGGATTGGGGTGTGTTATCATGAAAAATGATATGGTGATAGCTTATGCCTCACGAAAGTTGAAAATCCATGAGAAAAATCACCAACTCATGATTTGGAGTTAGCTGCAGTAATCTTTCCATTAAAGATTTGGAGGCATTATCTTTATGGAGAAAGGTGTGACATTTATAATGATCATAAAAGTATAAAGTATATTTTCATACAAAAGGAGCTGAATATGTGCCAAAGAAGATAGTTGGAGATGATTAAGGATTACGACTGCTCAATTCATTACCACCCTGGGAAAGAAAACAAGGTGGAAGATACATTAAGTAGAAAGACCATGCCAGTTTATACATGATGAGGATAAAAAAGATCCAATATTTATGGATTTACAAAGGCTGGATCTTGGAATTATAATGAAAGGGGAAAATCGTATCTTTATCAAAAGAATGTTCAACCATCTATACATGTTATGATTAAAGAGGCACAGAAAGAAGATGTAGAGTTACAAAAGAAGGTGAGAAATGTTCCTGAATTCAACCTTGATTGTGATGGGATAATAAAGTTCAGGAATCAGGTTTTTGTTCCTCCCATCCCCGAATTAAAGAAGGAGATGCTGGATAAGGCTCATAGTTCTTCATTCTCTATTCTTCCTGGAAGCACGAAGATGTATAGGGACCTAAAAGAGTACTTCTGGTGGGATGGCATGAAAATAGATGTTGCTGAATATGTCTCTAGATTCTTGGTTCGTCAGTAAGTTAAAGCTGGGAGACAGAAGTCTAAGGGGATGTTACAACCATTACCCATACCCAAATGGAAATGGGAAAACATCACTATGGACTTTGTCACAGGACTTCCTAAAACATCCAAAGGAAATAACTCTATCTGGGTCATTGTTGATCGTCTTACAAAGTCTGCACACTTCATTGCTATTAGAGAGGATTTCTCTCTAGATCGGCTTTCCGGGATATATGTAAAGGAAGTGGTAAGATTGAATGGAGTACCACTTTCTATTATATCTGATCGAGATCCGAGGTTTACCTCAATGTTCTGGCGAAGTCTTCAGCATACTCTAGATACAGAGTTTAGTTTCAGCACTGCTTATCATCCTCAGACAGACGGTCAGTCTGAGAGGACAATTCAAACTCTAGAAGAAATGTTGAGAGCTTTCTCTATGGATTTAAAAGGTGGTTGGGATCAACACAAACCTTTGGTGGAATTTTCTTATAATAATATCTTTCACTCCAGTATTCAGATGGCTCCTTATGAAGCTCTCTATGGAAAGAAATGCAAGACTCAAACTTTCTGGGATGAAGTTGGGGAAAGAACGCTTTTAGGACCTGATCTTGTTGATGAGATGGCAGAAAAAGTCCGATCTATTCAACAACACATAAGATCAGCTCAGAGTCGACAAAAAAGTTATGCCGACAACTGAAGAAAAGGATTAGAGTTTGAAGTGGGTGATTAAGTGTTCTTATGAATATCTCCTTGGAAGAGAGTAATGAGATTTGGAAAGAAGGGAAAGCTGAGCCCTAGGTATATCAGTCTTTTCAAAATACTGGATCATGTTGGGAAGGTAGCTTACCGATTGGCTCTTCCACTGAATCTCTCTCAATTTCATGATGTGTTCCATGTATCTCTCCTGAGAAAGTACATACCCGATCCTTCACATGTACTCAGCTCAGAAGTTGTACCGCTAGAACAAGATCTTTCTTATGAAGAACAGCTGATTGGGATTCTCAATCGTAGTGAAAAAGTCCTACGGAACAAGACCACTCGCTTGGTGAAATGTTTTTGGAGGAACCACCAATTAGAAGAATCTACATGGTAGCTTGAGGATATGATAAGGGAGAGGTATCCTCATCTGTTTGTTACAAGTGATGAATTTTGATGGCAAAATTCATTTTAAGGGGGGTAGAATGTAATACCCGATACTTTTATAAGAAATAATTTGTTTTTATTTTATCTAAATCATCAAAGGAATCTTTCACTACACATAAAACTAGCTTGGCTTGCTTTACACGCAATTGCGACCTTCCTTGATAGCTTGCGTCGTACGCAATACCGAGTTTCATTAAACAACGATATGCTATTAAAATATTATTAAAACTAGAAGTTATGGATAGTAATAACCACTTTTCGAAATTTTTTAAATTTTATTTTTCAAAATGGACTTCGTTTTTAGATTCGGAATATCGAAATTAGACTAGGGTGAAATTTTGGTATTTTTCTGGAAACTTTCAATTTTTGATTAATAGTGAAAACACTAGGTTAGTATTTAAAACCCAAATTTTTATTTAAATAATTATTTATTTTATTTAAATAGATTTTCGGTCAAAATTGATACATAATACCTATATAAGTTCAATATAATTCATTGGAGTAATTTTATAATAATTTTAGATATATAAAAATTTATTGAACTTTTCACCGTCTTTTACCCACCTCCTAGGAGAATTTGAAAATTTACATAAAACATAATTTTACCACTTCTGTGAGTGGAATTTTGAAAATCCGAGAGACACAGTTGATGTCAGTAAGTAAAATTTGGTTCAATGAGATGAAAATAATTTTTGGTGAATTGTAACTTTTTACTTTTATTTCCCACGGTTAAAAGTAAATAGGGTAATTAAGGGTAAAAATGATATTATTATTACCCTAACACATGTCCTAATTCTACTGGATAAGTGTAATTCGACCAAAAACAACCTTAGGAGTACAATATGACCATTTAGGCCCACTTGGATTAGATTAGGACATTTATTATTAATTTATTTAAAGAAGGGTTAAAATAGGTAAAATCATTGTTTAATAAGTAAATAATTTTTAATATAGGGTTATACATAAGATAAATTCGACTATAAATATTCATTAGTAAGATAAAACTATTTCCTACATAATGGTATTTTATTTTTAATTTTGAGACATTAAATAATTTAATTTATTTATGACACAACGATGATGCAATAATTATCTTATTAAGGAAATATTGACATAATTGATGTTATAAATACCCAAATAAATGTAATTTGAGACTTTTTATGAATTTAAATAATTTTATATGTTAATATGACATGTTATTATTTATTTAATTCATTTTTTTGGAACTAATATTTCTATTATGATTTTCACAAAAATCAATTACTAAATAGTGTCAAAATTGAGATAAAATAGTTTTTAAAACAAATATTATATTATTAAATGTTATTTTATTCCTAAAAATCTAAGGTTTGGCCAAATGACTTATATAAGGTTATATATATTAATTATAAACAACTTGGGGTTAGTTTGTCTTGTTATAGTATGTTTAATAACCTTATAGTGTAAGAACACAAAAAGACACCGTAAACGGTAAATTTTCTAACTTAAAGTTAAATCTAAATGATAAGGTTAAAATAGTAAACTAAACATTTCCAAATTCTATTATATGAGAGGATTTCGACCCATCCCCACCTTATCTTCGAAATAAATCAATTTTGAACTATTTAAAACCGAATATGGCTTTATAATAAAATAATTTTTTTAGTTTTTCCAAAGGTGCCCCTCTCCTCCCTTATAAAAGAGTATCTCCTCCATCTCTTACTCACACCACATTGAGCCTTCAGGTTCAGCCAACCCCTGCCAATATCTCCTCTCCACTTCCGTAGATACATCCTAGAGGTCCTGGTCTTCTTCAAAGACCAATTGTAGTGCCCTAAAAGGAGGTCTCAAAGAGGAGCTTCAAAGAAGAGGTAATGTCCGTTACCGATTCTTTCAACTTTATTTCTTCTTACACTTCTTCTTATTTAGTTGATTCATTATGAATTAATAACATCAGTATCACTAATATACTGATATGTTATTATAAGTATGAAACAACCCTATTTCACCATCTATCCATCCTACGGAAAACAAAATCACCGCACGTGCGTACGTACGGAATACCGTCTCCACGCTGTGGTGTAATCTATTTTACACCGCCACCTTACTTGGATGGGTATAATGGTGCAATTAATGAATATGTTTGATTATTGTAAAGTGATATTTATTCTGAAATAGTATACATACACTCCAATACAATTCCACTATCATGGGAATGATATCATCACTCGTGCGTACGTACGGAATACCGTCTCCATGATGTGATGCGACTCGTTATACATGATATTCATTGCATAATGATTACATAAATGAATTGAGTGAATAAATATGATATATATTACACTAATACCATTATTTAAATGAGGTATGTATAACCTAAAAATAAGAATAAGAGTTTATTCTACAAAACACGCATAAGAACAAAAAGCAATAAACACCAGAATAACAAGTAACAATGAAATATTACTAATAAGAAGTTAATAATATGAGAATATATGATATCATAAAAGTATGTATGATTCTGGAATAAGTGAATAACATTATTTAAATCATTATACAGGATTTTTGGACACTTACAATGAAAATAGGACCTAAGTAAAGGGAAAATCTCACAATATCATTTTTATCCGAGATTGTTTGTACTTCAGAATTTATTGGGGAATATTTTATCATCCACATAAATGTTTCCTCAATATTTAATATTATTTCCATCCACCTAAAATAGTTTAAATCCAATTTTACCCTTCGGTGAGTTTTCAGTAAACGATATGAAAGGAATCTTTTGTCATTTTTCATACGAGGTACTTTTTTTACTTTTCCGACAAAAGTACGAGAAGAATGTTTTTTTAACTTATACGACATGAATGGATTTTTAAAACATTATTTCAAAGAATCTTCCTTTACATGTTTTCATGTTTATTTTTAATCAACTTCTTTTAGTTTAAAATTGTATGACAAGTTAAGAAAGGAAAAATGTTTTTGAAGTAGAAAGGATATTTTCCTCAAGAATGGAGTTCAAGTGTTTTATCAAAATTATTTTCCATCTAAGATAATAAAGGTTTCTGTTTCTATCCCTATTATTACATTGATTTGATTATGTTGTGATGGAATTATTTTTATTAATTCCTTTATCTTATATGAATTGTTTTATGATGTCACGATGTTTAGGATTCCAATTTTTATTACATGGGTTATGCTATGATGTATGGTTTATGATTTTGTGGAACACATAAGAATGGCATCATTATGAGATGGGTGGGACCTATATCTCCCTCTAATACATTGAGTAAAGATTTTATATCTCTTGAGATAGACATGGACGGAACGACATGTTAAACCGGTTCAGTGAAACATGACTGAAATGAGGAATGAACTCGGTTCAGAAATGGACTTTGTCTACTAAGATAGTCTTGGAAATGAGTCTTCACTAATAAGAAATGATTCTCTATGATTATGTGTTAATGCCACAAAGTTTCATGTTTTATGTTATGATTTTTGGGATTACATTTCACTACTAGGATTTTTCCCATGTTATGAAATTTTGATCTCTTTTGCAGGTTATGATTTCCAAAATGTTATGTTCTTATGAATATGATGTGATTGATATTTCTTTTGTTTACCCTTACTGAGCATTTGAGATCACCCTTTTGTATGTTTTCTTTCCCCAGGTCAAGAAGAAGGTTATTAAGTAGGATATGCCAAAAGGAACTCTTGATATGATGAAATAAATGGGAGGCAACGTAGATGCTTTATGAACCAGTTGTTTATGTTTCCCAGTTTCTAAAGACACTATACCTATATGGTCCTTTCATGGTTTTGTTATATGTTTTAATAAGGTCACTTCAATTTTGATGTTCTAACAATGTATGTAAAGTATGGGTCATTATATCCTTTCTTCTTCAAAAATGATTCCTTTTCTCCAAATATCGTGAAATTTTTAAAGAAATTTATTGAGTTGAAAATAAACTAGTAAATGTGTGTAGGAATATTCATGGAAATAAGGAGTTATGAAAATGTAAAAATCCGTTCATTCTGTATAAGTTAAAAAACATTCTTCTCGTACTTTTGTCGGAAAAGTAAAAAATTTCCTTGTATGGTAAAGAAAAGAAATATTCCTTTCATTATATGCGGTAGAAGTCAAAAATGGGTAAAAAGGACTTTAAAAATACATGAAAACACTTTTGTAAAACATGGACATGGATGATAAATATGCCCCAGAAAATACTTACGATTAAACAATCTCATATAAAAACAAGATTGGAATAATCATCCCTTACCTTAGGTTCGATATGCTTCGTATGAGTTCGAACCTCCTGTATAGTGGTTTAAATAATGTCATTGACTTATTCCAGAATCATAGTCATGGTTATTATATCATATATGGTCTTATTCTTATCTTCTTATTAGTAATATTTCATTGTTACTCGTTATTGGGGTGTTTATTGCGTTATGTTCTTATGCGTGTTTTGTCGAATGAATTCATATTCCTCTTGTTAGGTTATAGATACAACATTTTGAGAATGGTATTTTTGTAATATATATCATATTTATTAATTAATTTAATTTATATAATCAGTATTTAATGAAGATCTTGTAGAACGAGTCGCATCACATCGTGGAGACGGTAGGCCGTACGTACGCACGAGCGATGATATCATTCCCATGATCGTGGAAATGTATTGAAGTGTATGTATAATATTTCAGAATCAAAATAAATTTAAAATAATCATATATAGTTATTTATTTACACCATTATACCCATCCATGAAAGGTGGTGTTAGAAAACAGATTACACCCCGACGTGGAGACGATATTCCGTACGTACGCACGCGCGGTGATTTCGTTTACCGTAGGATAAATAGAAGGTGAAATAGAGTTGTTTCATATTTATAATAACATATCAGTATATTAGGGATACTGATGTTATTAATTCATAATGAAACAACTAAATAAGTGTAATTATAATAAGAAAGAATCTTGAAGAAATCGGTAGAAGGTATTACCTCTTTCTCGAAGTGCCTCCTTTAAACTTCCTCTTAGGGCACTAGATTTGGTCTTTTGAGAAGACCCGAACCTCTATAAGGTTTCTAGGGAAGTGGGTAAGTGAAATGGGCAGATTTTGGCCGAGCATAAAGGCTCAAAGTTGTGTAAAGAGAAGAGGGAGGAGGTTCCCTTTTATAAGGGAGGAGAGGGACACCTTTGGAATTATATGAAATATTAATTTATAATAAATTTCAAACCCACTTAAAAACCTTCCAAAATTACTCAATTAGAATATGAGATGAGATAGGGTTGTAATCTATCAACCAATAAAATTTATAAATCTTGTGAATTTATTTTAAACCTTATCTAATTAATTTATCCTTATTTAATCTATTTAATTTTATTTGTGGTCATATTATTCTAAATTATAAATTGATATAATTAATCAATTATGTTCTATTAATTATCCATAAATATATAATTTATGAAATTTTAGACCATATGAATTTATAATTATAATTTTTAAATATTTTTGTTATTTTTAAAATTTTTTATAATATGTTATTTTTATAAAATAACAATAGAATCAATTTTGACACTATTAATTTATTTGAATTTAAATAAAATATATAAAGAAGATATGTTCGAAATAAAAAGTTTAATATATTCATAACATGTCATATGTATCTATAAAATTAGTGGATAACATTAAATATTTCATATAATATTTGTTTAAATATTTTTGAAACCATTTATTTGATATTTCAATCAATAAAATAATTTCTACATTACTATTGTATAATTTTTAATGATAATTATTTAATCCTTAAAAATGATAAATAAATTCATACAATGTAGTTAAATTTATTATTTTTCTGTATAATATTAATATCCTATGTTTAATGAAGTGTATCACTAAATTAAAATTATTACACTTATAAGATTTAAGAGATTGACATGTTGTCACTTTCATTGGTTTTAATAATAATTATATTATTTCATGGTCAAAAGTCCATGAAATGAATCTAGTACGACCCTTAGGTGATATGGGTCGACTTGTATTCATCCAATATGATTTTGGAAAGTGTTAGGGTAATTTTATAATCTTATTTTTACCCTTAATTACCCGATTTACCTTTAACTAGAGTAAATAAAAATTATCGTAGTTACTATTCATAATATCAAGAAAATAAAAGTAACCTATTAACATAATTTGGACCCACCGAATTTAAATATGGAAACCATTTTTCAAAATTCAAAACACAGATGTTGTAGTAATTAATTTAAAATTAATCCCGTTGTTAAGAAAACGGGTTTTAAAAGTTAAAACATTACCAAAGATTGAAATGTTTTTACCTATGAATTCAATGTAAAATTAAGGCTAATGACATAAATTATATTAAATGGTAAAAATATATTATATTTATACTTTAAAACCATTCAATATTATAATTTAACCATATAAATTATTGCGATGAAAAAAATTGTTTTTAATTAAAATATAGCATGTTTTTACTATTCATTAAAATATGAATGTTATCAGAATAATATGAAAATTTTAACCAAAGTAAAATTTTATATCCTGATTCTAATGAAGAATTTTATTTTCTCAAATTGAACTTATAAACCTGTCAAAAACTAGATTTAATGTGGGTGCGCCATTAAAAGGCGGCAAAACTGCATTTTTTTGAATAATACTTATTTTTCCCAAAAAAATTATTTTGTTCACATACCATGTTTTAGAAAATGTGTAAGATGAATAATAATTTTCAAAATTTTATTAATAATATTCATAACGACTAGTAAATAATAATATTATAACAATATATATTTGTTTAGTGAAACTCGATATTGCGTACAACACACGCTATAAAGGAAGGTTGCTCTTGCGTATAATGCAAGACAAGCTGGTGATGTGTGTAGTGAAAGATTCATTTGATGTTTCGTATAACATAAGACATAAAAAAATAGTTCTCACAAAATATCAGGGTGTTACATTCTACCCCCCTTAAAATGAATTTCGCCCTTGAAATTCGTCACTTCGTAACAAACAGATGTGGATACCTCCCCCTCATCATATTATTAAGCTCCCATGTAGCTTCTTCTAATTTGTGGTTCCTCCACAAAACTTCCACCAAGAGAGTGGTCTTGTTTTATAGAACTTTTTCGCTACGATCCAGAATCTCTATCGGCTGTTCTACAAAAGAATGATCTTGCTCCAGCGGTTCAACGTCTGAGCTTAGTACATGTGAAGGATCAGGTATGTACTTTATTAGGAGAGATACATGGAACACATCGTAAACTTGAGAGAGATTCAGGGGAAGCTCCAATCAGTATGCTTCCTTCCCAACACGATCCAGTATTTCGGAAGGACCAATATACCTAGGGCTCATCTTGCCCTTCTTTCTAAATCTCATTACTCTCTTCCAAGGAGATATTTGTAAGAACACTTTATCACCCACTTCAAACACTAGGTCTTTTCTTTGGGTGTTGGCATTACTTTTTTGTCGACTCTGAGCTGCTCTTATCTGTTGTTGAATAGATCTGACCTTTTCTTCCATCTCTTCAACAAGATAAGGTCCTAATAGATTTCTTTCCCCAACTTCATCCCAACAAGTTGGTGTTTTTCATTTCTTTCTATAGAGAGCTTCATAAGGAGCCATCTGAATACTGGAGTGAAAGCTATTATTATAAGAAAACTCATCCAAAGGTAGGTGTTTATCCCAACCACCTTTGAAATCCACAGAGCATGCTCTTAACATGTCTTCTAGAGTTTGAATTGTTCTCTCAGACTGACCGTCTGTCTCAGGATGATAAGTAATGCTGAAACTCAACTCTGTATCTAGAGTATGCTGAAGACTTTGCCAGAACTTCGAGGTAAACCTCGGATCCCGATCAGATATAATGGAAAGTGGTACTCTATGAAATCTTACCACTTAATTTACATATATTTTGGCAAGCTGATCCAGAGAGAAATATTGTCTAATATAAGTGAAGTGTGCCGACTTCGTAAGATGATCAACTATGACCCAGATAGCATTATTGCCTTTGGATGTTTTAGGAAGTCCGGTGACAAAGTCCATAGTGATGTTTTCCCATTTTTATTCTGGTATGGGTAATGGTTGTAACAAACCCTTAGACTTATGTCTCTCAACTTTAACTTGCTGACAAACTAAGCATCGAGAGACATATTGAGCAACATCACTTTTCATGCCATCCCACCAGAAGTACTCTTTCAGGTCCCTATACATCTTCGTGCTTCTAGAATGAATAGAGAATGAAGAACTATGAGCCTCATTCAGCATCTTTTTCTTTAATTCTGTTATGGAAGGAACAAAAACCCGATTCCTGAAACTTATTATCCCATTACAATCAAGGTTGAATTAAGGAACATTTTTCACCTTCTTTTGTAACTATACATCTTCTTTTTGTGCCTCTTTAACCTTGACATGTAGAGATGGTTGAACATTCATTTGAGAAAGACACGATTTTTCCCCTTCCATTATAATTCCAAGATCCATCCTTTGTAAATCCTTAAATATTGGATCTTTTGTGATCCTCATCATGGATAAGCTATCATGGTCTTGTCGACTTAATGCATATGCCACCTTGTTTGCTTTCCCAAGGTGATAATGAATTAAGCATTCGTAATCCTTAATCAGTTCTAACCATATTATTTGGTGCATATTCAGCTCCTTTTGTGTGAGAATATACATTAAACTTTTATGATCAGTATAAATATCACACCTTTCACCATAAAGATAATGCCTCCAAATCTTTAATGCAAAGATTACCGCATCTAACTCCAAATCATGAGTTGGGTAATATTCCTCATAGATTCTCAACTATCGTGAGGAATAAGCTATAACCATATCATTTTGCATGACAACACACCCCAACCCCTTCTTTGATGCATCACTATAGATCAAAAACTTTTCTCCACTGTAAGGTAGTGTGAGCACAAGTGCACTGGATAACCTTCTTTTTAGCTCTTTGAAATTCTTTTCAAATTTTTCCATCCAAACAAACTTAACTCCTTTCCGAGTCAACTTAGTGAGTGGGCTAGATAATCGTAAAAAATCTTTCAAAAAATGTTGATAATATCCAGCCAAACCAAGAAAACTTCGGATCTCACTTACTGTTGTTGGTCTTGACCATCTTTCAATAACCACTGTTTTTGCTGGATCAACATATATCCCCTATTTTGAGATTATGTGACCCAAAAATGAAACTTTTTGAATCCAAAATTCACACTTGGTAAATTTGGAATAAAGCTTCTCCTTTTTCAGGGTCTTCAATACAATTATCAAGTGATCTTCATATTCTTCCTTGCTCTTTGAATAAAAAAGAATATCGTCTATAAAGACAACCAATAACTAACCAAGACAGTCTCTAAAGAATCTATTCATTATATCCATGAAGATAGTAGGGGCATTAGTAAGACCAAATGGCATCACTATAAATTCATAGTGTCTATACCTCGTACGGAAAGCCGTCTTTGGTATATCCTCTTTTTTGACCCTTAATTGATGATACCCTGAATGAAGATCAATCTTGGAAAAGTATTGAGCTCTGTGTAGTTGATAAAATAAGTCATCAATGCATGGGAGAGGATATCTGTTCTTGATAGTGATCTTGTTAAGTTCTCGATAATCAATGAAAAGTATCATTAATCCATCTTATTTCTTAAAAAAAAGAACAGGTGCTCCCTAAGGTGATGCACTAGGGATTATGAATCATTTATCAAGATTCTCTTGGAGTTGCTTTTTCAATTCCTGCAACTCAATTGGGGCCATTCTATATGGTGTCTTTGAAATAGGCATAGCACCCGGTATGAGTTCTATTGAAAACTCAACTTCACAATTTGGTGGAAGACCTGGAAATTCCTCCGAAAAGACATCATCAAACTCCCGTAAAATGGGTGTATTCTTAATCATGAGTTTCTCACCAACCATTTGAGATAAATAAAATTCATTTAGTGAAATCAAGACCCATAATATGAACGAAATTTCCACTGGAATGTTATGTTCATCCTTGCATTGATAGATGATCATAGATTGATCAGGAATATTTAATGTGACTTCCCTTCTTTGGAAATTGATATGAGATCCATATAAAGAAATCCAATCCATGCCAAGAATCACATAAAATTCCACTATAGGAAGGATCACAGGATTTGCAGGAAGCACTTTCCCACAAACTTCAATCAGAGAAGAATTGTAAACTTTTGATGCAACTGTTGTGCCATTAGGAGTTGTCACAGATAACTCAATATCTAATTGTTGAGGTAATACGGCGATACCCTTAGAAAATTATTTAAAAATAAAAGAGTGGGTGGATACAGAATCAAATAAAACATTTTCTACTTTAGAGTGGTTGGTAAGTGTACCTTTGACCACTTCGTTATCGTACTCCACATCGTCGATAGGAATTTCATGTGACTTTCCTTTTTCTTTGGACTTAAGAGTTTGTTGACAACGATCATCATCAACAACCCTTGGATTTGGGCATTGATTGGCATAATGCCCCATTTCCTTGCACTTGAAACATTGAAATGTATGAGGTGCATTCTATGTATCCCTTTCTTTGTTCGCATAATTAGATATATTCTTCCCATTATTTCGACATTCAATTGCCCGATGACCTTCTTTTCCACACATAAAACATTTCTTGTCCCTTTAAGACAATTCCCTCCACGTTTGTTTCCACAATTTGAGAATAAAGGAAAAATAATCTTCTTTTTAGTGTGGTCTTTAGATTTTCCTTTAAATTCCATTTTCCTCTTCTTATCAAACCCATATGACTGATGGATTACTCAAATCTCCATCTCAACCTTGAGAGCACATGAAACAATTTCATTGTAGCTATTGAAGTCCCTTATGGCCAATGCCCTTTGAAGACTAGGTTTTAAGCCATAAAAGAATCGATCGATCTTACTCTTTGGTTGAATAATAATCCCAAAAGAGTACCTTGAATGTCTTCTATAATTTTCTTCGTACTTACCAACAGATTCATCATCCTTTTTCTTCATTTCAAGAAACTACTTCTCCATATTTGTTCAAAGAATACAAGGAAAGTACTTATTGAAAAAATAAGTTCTTGTACTGATCCCATTCCATGGAATCAATTACACCATTGATCAGATTCACCTTCCAAACGTTATATTGATAATATGACTTTATCATGTTCAGAACATTGCAGGACTGAAAATAACTTTTCAGTGGTACTAATAAATTGTTCAGCAACAAATGGATCAGAAGACCCACTGAATGAAGGTGGACACTGCCCTGTGAAGGATTCAACAGAATGTTGCTCCTTCCTTTTCTCGTTTGGAAGTCCTATATGATTCATAGCTTGAGAAAGTTGTGTGTACATGGATACAAGATTTTTCATTCTAGCTCCCAAAACGTTTGGTTGCTCAGGGGGACAATCATTGCATTTCCCGTCGCATTCAGCATTAACACGGTTCCTTCGGGTTCCAGCCATTGACTAAAACCAAGAAGCACAGTGTGAATAACACTAATTACAATTGGAAAAAAACATAATCAGTAATAAAATTTCACACATTAGGTCATATCATAGGTCATTCACGGTCATTTCTAAAACACTAAGATTAAGTTCTATTCTTAGACATATCCTTAGGATTCTTACTAAGGCTTACACATCCTAGTTTCCAAAGGCTGACTATACATTTCCTTTGATACCAACTATAACAACCCATACATTACATACATGGTTAATACTTCATATTTGAATCATATTTATTACAACACATAACAAAAACCATGAAATGACCATATAGGTATAGTGTCTTTAAAAACTGGGAAACATAAACAACTAGTTCATAAATCATCTACATTGTCTCCCATTTATATCCATATTTAGAGTCCCTTTTTGGAATATCCTACTTAATAACCTTCTTCCAAACCTTGGGAAATGAAACCATACAAAAGGGTGAGCTCAAATTCTCAATAAGGGTAAACAAAGGAAATATCAATCATATCATTTTCATAGGAACATAACATTTTGAAAAAAATCATAACCTGCAAAAGAGATCATAATATCATAACATGGGATAAATCATAGTAGTGAAATGTAATCCCAATAATGATAACATAAAACATGAAACCTTGTGGCATACACACATAATCATAGAAAATCATTTCATATTAGTCAAGGCTCATATCCAAGACCATCATAGCGGACAAAGTCCATTACTGAACCGAGTTCACTCCTCGTTCTAGCCCTGTATCACCATACCGGATTAACTTGACGTTCCAGCCATGTCTATCTCATGAGATATAAATCTTTACCCAATGAATTGGAGGGCGATATATGTCCCACACATCTCATAATGAAACTATTCTTATGTGTTCCACAAAATCATAAATCATACATCATAGTATAACCCATGTAATAAAAATGGGATTCTTAAACATCATGCCATCATAACATAATCCATATACAATAAAGGACTTCATAAAATAATTCCATCATAACATAATCTAATAAATGTAATAATAGGGATAGAAATAGAACCATATATTATCTTAGATGGAAAAGAAGTTTGATCAAACACTTGAATTTCATTCTTGAGGAAAATATCCTTTCTTCTTAAAAAATGTTACCTTTTCTCCAAATATCGTGAAATATCATGAGAAATAGATTGAGTTGAAAATACACTAGTAAATATGTGTAGAAATATTCATGGAAATAAGGCGTTATGAAAATGTAAAAACCCATTCATGCCGTATATGTTTTAAAAAAACATTCTTCTCGTACTTTTGTCGAAACAATCAAAAAGTTCCTTGTATGGTAAAAAAAGAAATATTCCTCTCATAATATGTGGTAAAAGTAAAAAATGGGTAATAATGAATTTAAACATACATGAAAACAGTTTTGTAAAACATGTACATCGATGATAAATATACCCCAGAAAATACTTACGATTAAACAATCTCGGATAAAAACAAGATTGTAATAATTATCCCTTACCTTAGGTCTAATATGATTCATATGAATCCGAACCTCCTGTATAATGGTTTAAATAATGTCATTGACTTATTCCATTATCATATTAATTGTTATTATATCATATATGGTCACATTCTTATCTTATTATTAGTAATATTTCATTTTTACTCGTCATTCAGGTGTTCATTGCTTTATGTTCTTCTGCGCGTTTTGTCGAATGAATTCTTATTCATCTTTTTAGGTCATAGATACAACATTTTAAGAATGTTATTTGTTTAATATATATCATATTTATTCATTAAATTCATTTATATAATCATTATTCAATGAAGATCATGTAGAATGAGTCGCATTACATCGTGGAGACGGTAGGCCATATGTACGCACGAGCGATGATATCATTACCATGATCGTGGAAATATATTTAAGTTTATGTATAATATTTTAGGAAAAAAATCACTTTAAAATAATCATATATAGTAATTTATTTACACCATTATACCCATCCATGTAAGGTGGTGTTGGAAAACAGATTACACCACGACGTGGAGACGGTATTCCGTACGTACGCACACGCTGTGATTTCGTTTACCGTAAGATGGATAGAAGGTGAAATAGGGTTGTTTCATATTTATAATAACATATCAGTATATGAGGGATACTGATGTTATTACTTCATAATGAAAAAACTAAATAAGACTAAGTAGAAGAAGAAAGAAACTTGAAGAAATCCGTAGAAGGTATTACCTCTTTCTTAAAGTGCCTCCTTTAAACTTCCTCTTAGGGCACTATAGTTGGTCTTTTGAGAAGACCAGTACCTATATAAGGTTTATAGGGAAGTGTGGAAGTTAAATTGGAAGAGGTTTTCTGAGTTTCAAGGCTCAAAGTTGTGTAAAGGGAAGAGGGAGGAGGTTCCCTTTTATAAGGGAGGAGAGGGGAACCTTTGGAATTATAAGAAATATTAATTTATAATAAATTCCAACCCCACTTAAAAACCTCCAAAATTGAATCAATTAGAATATGATATAAGAAAGGGTTGTAATATCATCAACCAATAAAATTTAGACATGTTGTGAATTTATTTTAAACCTTATCTAATTGATTTATCCTTATTTAATCTATTTAATTTTATTTGTGGTAATAATATTCTAAATATTTAATTGATATAATTAATTACTTATGTGCTGTTAATTATCCATAAATAGATACCTTATGACATTTTAGACCATATAAATTCAAAATTATTATTTTTAATAAATTTTGTGATTTTTAAAAATTTTATTATGTGTTATTTTCATAAAATAACAATAGTGTCAATTTTGACACTATTAATTTATTTGAATTTGAATAAAATATATACAGAAGATATGTTTGAGATAAAAGATTTAATATATTTATAAAATGTTATATTTATCAGTGAAATTAGTGGATAACATTAAATAGTTCATATAATAATTATTTTAATATTTTTAAAACCATTTATTTAATATTTTAATCAATAAAATAATTTCTACATCACTATTGTATCATCATTAATGATAATTATTTAATCCCTAGAAATTCTAAATAAATTCATATAATGTATATAATTTTATTATATTTCTTGAGACTATTTATATCCGAAGTTTCATGAAGTTTATCACTAAATTAAAATTATTACACTTATAAGATTTAAGAGAGTGACATGTTGTCACTTTCTTTGGGTTTAATAATAATTATATTATTTCATGGTCAAAAGTCCATGAAATGAATCTAGTCAGACCCTTATGTGATATTGGTATACTTTTATTCATCCAATAGGGTTTTGGAAAGTGTTAGGGTAATTTTATAATCTTATTTTTACCCTTAACTACCCGATTTACCTTTAACTATTGTAAATAAAAATTACCGTAGTTACTATTTATAATATCAAAAAAATAAAAGTAACCTATTAACATAATTTGGACCCACTGATTTTAAATTCGGAAACCATTTTTCAAAATTCAAAACACAGAAGTTGCAGTAATTAATTTAATATTAATCCCGTTGTTAAGAAAATGGGATCTAAAAGTTAAAACATTGCCAAAGATTGAAATTTTTTTACCTATGCATTCAATGTAAAATTAATGGTAATGACATAAATTATATTAAATGTTTAAAATATATTCAATTTATACTTTAAAACCATTAAATATTATAATTTATCCATATAAATTATAGCGATGAAAAAGTTGTTTTTATTTAAAATATAGCGTGTTTTTACTATTCATTAAAATATGAAAGTTATCAGAATAATATGAAAAATTTGTCCAAAGTAAATTTTTATATCCTGATTCCAAATAAGAATTATATTTTGTAAAATTGATCTTATAATCCTATCAAAAACTATATTTAATGTGGGTGTGCCATCAAAAGGTGGCAAAACTGTATTTTTTTTTGAAAAATACTTATTTTAACAGAAAAATTTATTTTGTTCACTTACCTTGTTTTAGAAAATGTTTAAGATGAATAATAATGTTCAAAATGTACTTAATGATATTCATAACGGCTCTTCCATAATAATATTATAACAGTATATCGTTGTTTAGTGAAACTCGATATTGCGTACAACACACGCTATCGAGAAAGGTTGCTCTTGCGTATAATACAAGCCAAGCTATTGTCGTGTGTAGTGGAAGATTCCTTTGATGTTTCATAGAACATAAGAAATAAAAAATATATATTTCTCACAAAATATCAGGGTGTTACGAAGGTCACATGGGATATAATTACCTTGTGACTACTGGGTTAATCGATGATAAACAGCTCATGAGTATGAAACTATAATCGCATAGCATGCATGGTTTATTTTGTGGATTTGTGGAATTGATGGGGTATCCCAAGAGGATCATTGGTATATGGTTTTAACGATTTTTTAGTTATTTTTATAGAAAATATAACTTAATGGAAAATTGGTCTCATGTTCACTTGTATTATTTTGGTTATAAATGGTTTTGGAAACCTTTTTATATTTAGTTACAAAACTATTTTTGAGAAACTGTTGTAATGTAAACTATTTTATATAATTTCTTCTAACTCTCATATCATAGTTGAATAATTTGGGAAGACATTGGGGAAAAACCTATGGATTTTTATACTCACCCATTCTTTGGAACTTTGGTGCTTTTTTAGATGCTATCTTTTGAGATATGGGGAAAGGTAAAGCATCACATGTATTTAGCACCACTTCGTAATGCTTGGGCTGTTTGGTGATCTTGTAGCATGAGACACATAGAGATTAGAGTATTGTAGTATTTTTTAGAGTCTTTAGTTGTTATCCACTTTTTACTTTGATACATGTTTGGTCTTCTGTTTTTTCACACTTTAGAGTGGCTTTGATATAAATAAAGTAGTTGTGTTTTCTTTCATCTTTTTATAAATCATATAGTCATCTGTTTGGTTAATGGTTTTATTCTTAATGTGGAAATTTTCCCCCACTTGTATTTAAAAACCTTCAGCATTTATTTCCAGCATTTGGCATTTTAGGGATGTCACTTAAGGACAAGTGATGACTCATTGTACTCTCATGCCAATGGGAATTAGTGGGTATGTAAACCTTTTTGTATATCAAACTAATGGTTACCACCTAGTTTATAAACTCATAAAACCACTTGATATCCATGATAATTATTCCATTATAGGGTATTTTTTATTTTTTAGATGAGGCTATATTTCCTTTAAATTTTCATCAAAAACACCCTTAATATCCATTTTCCTCTAAAAGAACTATTTATTATAATATTTATCATGGGATATGTCTTTTTCAGAAGGCTTATTGATCCTAAAAACCCACCAGATGATACCAAATAATTAAATAAAAGAAAAATAAAGTATGAGTTCCTTGATAGATTTTTCTTCTTCTCCCCCAATGTTTCTTCTATGTACTAGTATTTCGATACGGCATGGATTAGGTCATGATATCACTTTTTGGTCACCAAATTTCTATTGATATCACACAAGAACACAAATAGATCTTTCAAACCACTAGAATAATTTATATACTCATAATGTAATCACTGATAATCAATTCCTCCATCTTCTTTCTGTGTAAACACATCATGGATCATATCTCCCACTTTTCAATCCATCCCATAAAAAATAATTTTTAATAATTATGTTTAGGAGAGAGGTTTAATTCATGATCATCATCAAGTAGAAGAATGTGGGTAGTTATTTTAATCTGACCACTTTTATTCAATATATTTTAATGTTTTCTTAAAATTTCTCTGTGAAATACCACCCATGAAAAATTCCCTCAAAATATTTTAATTAGTACTATAAAACATCCTTTTATAGGTATTTACCTCTATTGTGAGGCTAATCCATCTTATGTTTGTATCTTAATTCAATGATCAATAACTCCATTCTTCTCTATAATTTCTTAGTTGTAGGATGGGCTTTTTTGGCTTTCCCATCTTGTATTATGACATGGTTTGTAAAACCACAGAAGAATATTTTCTATTTATCATCCTTAATTGAAATTGGAAAACATAAGTCCTATTTTTTTTTGTATTGCATAATTATTCACATGTCCATCATTTAATTTTGAAAAATTAATAATTTCATTCCCTATTTTACTCCACATTTATTATTTTCAGTCTATAATTATTTACGAACAATGTTTACAATGGGCAATTGATTAATAGGTTATTAAAATCCATCCTCGTATTCTTATAATGCCATAAATATTTTTTTTAAAAAAATTACTTTCTACCTTCGATCTACCCACCCTCATTACATTTTAATAGAGGTTATGTTCATGATTTAATAGTAAAAAAAATTATTTCATTGTCTATCCATATATTCATGGATATTACATATAAAATATCTCATTCTAAATTAATACATTTTGGGTTGATATCTAGGTTGAGATATTGTGTTCAGTATTCTTCCAATATTGAGAACCTATGATTAGAAATATACATCCATTGTGTTACCCACAACTATTACTTGTGATATTATGAAAAATATATGGGGTGTTTCTATTTTAATATCAAACCAAAATTCAGGGCCTAGTGTCACTCAGTAATCCCTCCCCCAACAACACTATTTTAGAGACCGTATGAAATTTTAATAGACTCGGTTTGTGATCTTTCTGAATTTGGTTCTTCCATTAAATACACAATAAATTATTATTTTTAGGTAAAAAAATGATTCATAAAATGCATGAAATTCACATGTTTAGAGTAAAAAATAAGTTATCATTTTACTAGCAAAGGGATTCAAAGACACCTAGAATCATTTAATAAAGCAAGATCTCATAGCTAGTAGATTGAACTTGTTTATAATTATTGGGGCACCATTTTGGGGATGAAGGGTTATTTTATTACATAGATAATGAACATAAAATGGTTAAATATTATAGGATAATATTTTTAAAATCATGTCTAGTGATCCTTAACTTCTTTCATTGGATATTTTTTTTCTAATGTATACTCATTGGACAAATAAAAACGATAAAAAGTAAAGGTGAGTCTGGGATGCATTAGATTATCCCACTAAAAACCTATTTGTATTTAACTCATGAGTATATTCATCCCATATTCTAGTATCATGATGGATTAGTAGTATTAGCACCAAAAGTATCACACTAGGTGGAGGAATCATCTCACAGAGCATTGTCTCTACATCCACCATTCTTGATAGCTCAGGTACCAGTGGGTATAGGCTATGAACCTCTAGAAAAATTATGTCAAAAATTTTTAATTAAAAAAGTGTATTTAATATATAAAATAGTTTATATAATTAAAATCCGTTTTCATACAGTGTATTTAGGCTTATAGTTTTTAACCATTTTAACCCATTATTGGTTAGTTGGTTCATTGTGAATATTTCAAAAACTTATTCCCTTGAAATGGAATTCCAATCTTGACATTTTCACAATATAATATCCATCCATAGAATTAATTAATAAGAAGTATTCTATATTGAAAAATAGAAAAACTTTTATTCATTAATGATCTCATCAAGATTCATCCTTTTCACATTCTTCCCTCCATGTTCTTTAATTTATTGTGCATTGAAATTCAAAAGTACACCCAATAAGTGATCTAGATTACCTTCACCTATCATCATTGCCTCTTATTTTTATATATATTACCTCTAATTAAGTAACTAATTTTATGGTGGATTTCATAATACCACTTATTTGATTATGTCGAAAAAAACCTGCACATGATTGTATTAGTTTTAGACCATTATGTAGATTATAATCTATGAATTTGTGAGGGAAAAGAAAATAATTTTAATACTCAAGGGGTTAATGTAGTTACATTGTTAAAATAAATTAACAAGATTGATTTTATTACCTCCATATAGTAATATGGGTTGATTGGGAAGCGTTCAATAAGACAATAGCTTATTCTATTAAGGGGTGAAAAATTTATCTTCTTTATTCAAATTTACATCCAAATGCTGCCCTAGAAATAAAATATTTGGTCAAATTCTTGAACCATGAATTTAGGTCAGACTCAAAACGTCCATTTTTTTGAAAACTGTAATTCCACCATGTTTTCATTTCTTTACAAGTAAACTAATCTTCTTGAAACAAATTATCCACCATATTTATTATTTGGATTGCATTGATGTAATTTCCCATTATCTATATTGAATATACTGTATGTATGTTTTCCATAGTGTTGTTTGATGATTGAAATCATAAAAATATATAATTATTATTTTATTAATCATTTTAAAAATAAAATATTTGGTTCCATATGTTTCACACAGTTAAGTTAAAGTAAATAGATCTTGTAATGTAGTAAATAAAAATCAAGGAAAAAATACATTATGTTTATCCTTATAGAAATATGGGTTGATAATTTTATAATGTTTTTTCCATTGATCACATTCTAATTAAATGAGACTATATACAAGATACCTTGAAGGTGAATGTGGAAACTTCTAAATGGTTCTGTAGTTTGAGAAGAAATCCCTTATCATTTTGGGATCCATCACAAAAAATTACCTAATATCCCATTCAAATGAATGAATTTTTGCCTAAAAAGTTCACACTAGATGTTAAATTAATTAAATACCCAAATAAGTACATAATAATGATTAAAAAAAGTAAATATATAGATATAAAATCTTTATTGATTAAAAACATTACTATGTTGTCTAAAAAAATAAATATTTAACAAGAATCAGAAGGGCTTAATATTATAATTAATAATTATTAAGGATATTTTCAAGTAATTTTAATGGGGAAAACTAAAGATGTAATATTTATTCTAATAAAATGGTATAAATATTTAATGTAATAGTAATTATAAAAAATAAAAATGTGTTTTTCATAATTAAAATTACATTTTATTAAAAACTAAAAGTGAAATAATCAAAACCAATAAAAAAATTCATATTTTACAATGATATATAAGTTATTTTTTATGTATAAGATTCAACAACACCTCAATATGATTTATTACATGACTTTTAAAACTCCAAGTGTGTCATTTTATTTAAAATTGACAATAAATTTTGTAAAAAAGACAACTGACATACTTAAAAACAATAAAAAAAATTGGATTATCATGATACTTTAGTAAAATAATCCACATGGCCTTTGAGACATTTAGGATTAAAACACACATCGATGAGACACATGATGTGACCAATATAAAATAAAGTGAACCTTTTTATTTAAAATTGACATTAATTTTAGTAAAAATGTTAATTGTCATAATCAAACTAAGAAAACACATTAGGATTTTTTTCATAATTTAGGAAAATGACCCATATGTCACGTTTTATATGTAATAATTATCCAAACCTTAATAGGATGCATGATATGCCTGATATGACCCCAAATGTTAATTGTTTTTTAAAATTACAATTTATTTTAGTAAAAAAGACAAGTGACATACTCAAAATAGATAAAATTAATTCATATTATTTTTATGATTTAATAAAACTATCCATAAGTCATTTTTGATGTATATGAATCATCATCACCTAAATTTGATGCAATATGTTCCCAATATCGGTATCAGTTTTAAATTAAAATTTTAGTACAAAAATGTTTTTTACTTAATACAAACCAATAAAACACACTAATATTGTATCAATAATTTAGGAAAAATATTCATAAGTCATTTGTGACACATAAGATTCAACCTCACATAAAACTAACATAACACATGATCATTATCACTCAAATTGTTTGTTTATAGTTTAAAATGACATTTTTGTAAGAAAGAGAATTGATATACTCAAAAACCAAATATGGAATTTTGATTGTTTAGATTATTTTGTAATGTTATCCAGAAGTCATTTTCAATATTTAGGAATCAATAACACATCAATATGATACACGATGTGACTATTATGACTCCATGTGTGTCGTTTATTTAAAATTCATATTAATTTTACTATATAAGACAAGTGATATACTCAAAAGTGAGAAAAAACATTTTTTTTAAAACTTTAGTAAAAAGAAATAGATAATTAATTTTACATGCTTATTAATCAACCAAAAAATAATTGGACACACGATGTGACTGGTATGTCGGCATGTGTGTCTTTTTATTTAAATTTGACATTAATTTTAGTAAAAAACTCAAGGGACATACTCCAAATTGATCGAACACATTATTATTTATTAAATACTTTATAAAAATGATCCATAAACCATTTTTAGATGTAGGAACCATCATAACCTCAATCTGATGCACGTGGTGCCAAATATGACTCTACGTTTGTCTTTTAATTTAAAATTGACATTAATTTTAGTAAAAAAGACTACTGATATACTCAAAAATGAGAAAATTCATTCATATTGTTTTGAAACATTAGAATAATTATCCATAAGACATTAATGATTTTTATTAATCATTTACACCTCAATATAATGAATAGTATGCTTAGTAAGATTTAACGTGTTTATTTTTAGTTTGAAATAAAAATTTTATTCAAAAATTATTTCACTCACTGAAAATGAAACATAAATTCTTATATTATTTTAATAATATATTAAATGATTCATAATCCATTTTTTATATGTATGAATTAGTCTCATGTTAGACAGATCAATGATGTGGCAGATATGATTCAAAGTCCATGTTTCTAGTTTAAATATGACATTTTAGTAAAAAAGAAATGTGATATAAAAAAATGAATAAAACACATTCAGATTGATTTATATATTAAGAAAATGATTTATATATCAGTTTGATTTGTATGAATCAATCACATCTCAATATTATGCATGTTTTTCTTGTTATCACTCAAAGTGCATCCTTTTATTTTAAACTGATATTATGTTTAGTAAAAACAGAAAGTGACATAATAAAAAATTGATGAAACATTTTCACGTTGTTTTTATAATTTAGAAAAAATTGTCCATAATTCATTTTTGATGTTTTGGAATTAGTTTCTCCTCAATTTGATATATTATGTTCCCGATATGACTCAAAGTGTCCATTTTGTGTTTAAAATTAACTTTTTAGTTCAAAACGTTTCACTCACTAAAATCATAGTAAACACACTCATATTGTTTTTATAATTTATTAAAATGTTTCATAATACATTTTTTATGTGTATGAATTAGTCTCATGTCCAATCGACACATGATATGACCATTATGACTCAAATTTCATGTTTCTAGTATAAGATGACATTTTAGTTAAAAACCCAAGTGACATACTCCGAATTGAGAAAACACATTAAAATTATTTTAATACTTTAGGAAAATTATACATATATCAATAGTGACATATATAAATTGATCAATTTTCAATAAGACACCTAATGTGGTTGGTATGACTCAAAGTGTTGGTTTTCACTATATAAGTGCCATTTTAGTTTAAAATTTGCATCACATCACCAAAACAAAGAAAAAACTGATGTAATAGTTTTATCATAATTTTATCATTTGTTAGTTAGTAAATTTATATATAATTTTTATCTTATGATTAGTTAGTTAATTTTCATAGATAAAATGGTTTAAGACGTACAAGAAATGGGGTGTTGTGAAAGAATGAACCATAACATAATATGATACACATTGTTTCTGGTATGACTCAAAGTAATGTTTTAAAATAAAAAATTTATATTATATTTATTTCATTATTTTATAACTAAAATATGAATTGTTTTATTATAAAAGGAATTATTTTTAATAGGCTAAGGTGGTTTTTTTTCAGCAAGAGCATGATTTTTTGGTAGGATCTAGTGAAAGGAACATTGATATTTTTGAATTTCCATTATAATTTTTACATTCTCATGTAATTATACAAACTAATGTTTGAAATTTATTTAATATATTTTTCTATTTATTTTTTTGTAAATTTTATTTCATTTAAAACCTATATTTGTAACTTTTTTATTTTTTCTTCTATAGTGTGTTGTAAATTTAATAGCACAGTACACTATTCTCGTTTAATGGTGAAAATAAATGTCTAGATACATTTTGAATTTATCAAAACTAGTAAAATAACTAAAAAGGGACTCCTTTATCTATATTAGGGAATGTGTGGATGAAGGGTACTATTATTAGTGATTTTTATCACTAATAAAAGACTTCATTTGTTTATACTAAATAAAATTGCCGATAGATGGGCTCATTTTCATTGATTCTAAAATCACCGATAATGTCACCCATTATCAATGATTTATTTAGAAAAGATAAAGGACCATTTTTACAGATTTTATAGATATAATAAAATTCTTGGGATTTTAATCATTCTTTGGTTGGAGGCCCTAGTTTTTCTCTAACAATAGCCTATCATAGCGTTGTTAAAGGGCTGTTTTGTAGCAGTGAATGGTTTCCCTCACATAAATGTGAGTAAATAATATATACATATAGATTTACTTGGATATTAGAGGTGGTTTGATATATAATTGTGGTGAAATAAATATATGTGATACATAATATTGAGGTGGAATACCACAACATGATCTATTTTTGTATCATATATTTTCCCCCATAGTTTCATCATTTTGATTATTGACGTTTTAACAAAAAATCTGGTATTTAAAGATCATTATTTGGAAAAAAACTTATTCTTTCTTATGAATAGTTATTTATTTTGGGGATTATTTTTCATGATCACAAAAAAATGAAATAAATATCAACCACGATTAGATGAAATAAAATAAACTAATTATACATAAATATTTTATCAACACTTGGTTAATCACTTATGTAAAATAAACTTCATATTAACAAAAAATAAAAATGGATAAAATAATGATTTTTTTACTAATAAACAAAACCCCTCATGTCAATATTATGTCCACAAGCCTTCCAATGTATGAGTTAAGATATACCAATAGTTAAATTGTTAGCCAAGATAATGTTGGGGAAACTATCAACTATTAAAAAATCGTAAATATGATATGGGTCAACAATACTGAATTTCTATTGATTACAATGGAAAAAGTTTTTGAATAATGTTTTTGATAATTGTTTTGATGAAATATGTATAAATATTTATAGATTTGGGAGTCTAGAAAGTGTAAAAAAGAGATGAAATCCCATAGTTTGGAAGACCGAAAATATGAATACCTTCATATAACTTGTCAAGACAATGCCTTGGTCATCAGAAGGGAAATATTGATATTTTCTATTTGAATTCCCTGAAAGATAAATATTTTTTGTTCAATGGTGGGGGATGTTTATCCTTGATCATGTAATGGGAGAAAAGTAACATAAGTAAATTATTTCGATCCATGTATGCTAATAATCAAGTAATGTTATAATAATCAGATTCATTATTGGTAAAGTAAAATAATAATTTTATAAGACACATTATCCATGAAATAAATACTTGATAAATAACACCACATTACTATATGTAGATTCCAATAATTTTATAATCACTTAAAAATTATATATAGACATGAACTAAAACAATATATTATATAGACCCTATATTATAACCCACATACTAACAAGGAAACTGATGAAGAGTTTTTATCTTTCAAAATCTGTTGAAAAATGTGCTATATGTTCAATTTTTGATGCTATAATCAATTTCTAGTAAACTAATGATTTTCTATGAGAAAATGGATTCCAATAAAATTATCATGTATCTATGTGATCATTATTAAGAGAAAGATATATGAGTATAGTTTTAGATATCCAAGACTCTATTTATGAAAAAATGATGGAAATGATCCATATGGGCCTCACATAGTCAAAATTACTGGCTACATTGAGTGTCTAAGAGTTTTATGATTTAAAATACAAAATAAATTTCAAACCAATGTCTTCTTATCAACCCTAACTAAAATTCATTATAGTGTTTTTAATTTTGATATGAAAAACATTTATAATTCTCTCCCAAATCACCTCACACTAATTTTCCAGGTTGATAAGGACATGAGACGAATTAATAAATCTTTTTTATGGTGTATTAGGCCAATGAAAATAGTTTACCAATATTATCAAATAGTCTAATGACCCTCTGTAATGACCTTCCAATAGAAGGGTATCAAGATACAAGAATGTTAGTATGATATCATCTAATTCACATGTGGAAAGAAGGGTTAGTATATGAATAACTACAATATAAAAAATAAGTAATGGGATTCTTCTGATGAAATTATTATCAAGTGATATTTTTCAATTCGATAAATTTTGTATTAGATAAAACATGTGGTGTTCACATATATATAGAAATAAAGGAACCAAGTAGATTCATAGAAACTTTATGAGGTATGTTGGATCTAAAAGGATCCAATAGAGAAAAAATTTCATGGTCCCTATTAGATATTATCACATCACACTACCTAATGGAATGATTTTTGTTTAAAAAAACTCGTATTTCCTACAATTGGTTACCAAAAACATTATTTATGTGTCCTATGTTTAAATATATTGACTTATTTTCATTTTTTTTGAATAAATGTTACTTATTTTTTAAAGAAATAATTTTTTATAACAAGGATTATAGTAAATAATGGTATTTCTGTGTTATATTACATGAACCAAGTAATGGAAATTGACAAAAAACCAGGTTCACATGACTTATATAAAAAAAACTATGAAATCACTAGTTACATATTTAAATAAATACCAGTAGATTAAATTATACCAAGATGGATATTTAGACTCTTTTAAATTAAAATGATATGGCATATGTCATGATTATTTTCAAGGAAATATTATAAATCATACACTTAGTGGTTATGGTGAAAGGGCCACTAAGATTCTTGAATTGGTTCTAACCAATGTTTCCAGGCCCTTTTTACATGAAAAAAGTGGTGGATACTCAGACTTTATATATTTTACTAACCACTTTATGGGATATGTATATATAATTAATGATTTATATTTAATATTAATTTTACAAGTTCATTGAATACAATAATGAAATAGATAACAAAATTAGTATGAATATAAAGAAACATTTCATAGATCATGGTAGAGAATATCAGAACCATGATTTTTGTGATAATCTATGGGAGTTTGGGATATTATCACAAATAATTCCCCCTTATAGAAAACAATGTAAAAATGTAACTAAAAAATGGAACCACACATTTATTGATATGGTGAAAAAATAATGATTCATTAAATTATTTTGTTATCATTTAGTGTATATTAATTTAAGATAGTATCAGACATACTAAGCCAAGGGCTAATGAAAGTGATAAATGTGTTCCAATACAATTGTGTAGTGGAAAAAATCCATGTTGTTGATTCTACGTGCATGGTGTTGTAATGAATATGTTAAGGCCATCTCTAAAAATAAATTTACACCCTAAATAACTAGTCTATCATTGTAGGATATCATAGGAAAACTAAATGATATTACATATAATAAACCTAAAATATGAATTTGATGGATAAAAGGGGTCCCATATTTCTTAATAGGGATTATATTTTCAAAAGAGATATTGGATTAAGAATTTACCTGGATACAGTCACATCTTAGGATATATAAGAGTAGGCCCAATAATTGATTCTAGAAATCACCATAAAATAAATTGTTCTTGATACCCAAGTACTATATTGAATTTAGGATAGGTTATGAAACCTAAATGATACAGTCTTCAAATCCTTGATGATGTTGAATCATTATTAGTCGAAAATATTAAACCCATAACCTATAATAAGTAGTAGTTAGAAGATAAGAATTTAAATGATAGTAAGCCATGAATTTTGAAATGTATTTGATATACCAAAACTTTATATGGATTTTTAATGATACTATAGTAGAAGTAAATCACATTGCTTTCAAAAGGGTATTCAAGAAGAAAATTGAGATGGATGGACAAGTCAGTTATTATAAGGTATAAATTTTTGTAATAGGGTTTAAATAACACCAATTCATTGACTATGATAAAAGTTTATCACCACTTTCTATACTAAAATCCATTATAATTGAACCTAACATTATTACTTACCATGAGTGGGATATTTTTAAGATGTTTTATGAAATTACCATTCTTAATGGAAACCTTTAGGAAGATGTATTTATGACATAACTAGATGGTTTTGTGACTCCGATGGATTCTAAAAGGTATGAAAATTTTATATATCAGTATATGGATTAAATTAGGAATATTGGTTATGAAATATTCATTGTGATGAAGCCGTAATAGAATTTTGTTTCATAAATAATGAATGTGATCCATGTGTCTATGAGTGGTTTAGTGAGAGTGCAATCAATTTCATAATAATATATATTTATGAAAACATACTTATTGGAAATGAATTACCAGTCGTACTATATGTTAAAACCTGGTTAAAAACAAGCTTATTCATAAAGTAAATAGTTTAAAGAACATATATTCTTATAATCAAAATCCATCATGATAAATCAAATAGGAAAATTGGACTGAGACAGGGAATGTACATTGAAAAAATAATTATGAGATCTAATATGGAACCGCCGTTGGGGTTTTGTTTTATAGATTCTCATGGTATAATTCCCACCAAGAAATTTTGTCTTAGTAGACATGCGGAGAAATAGAGGATGAAATGGATCCTAAATATAGAGAGGAGATGTGGATCAAGTCATTAGGGGATGTATTAATAATAGTTTTCAAAATGTTCAAGAATATTTTAAATTTTAATTAAGATGCCTCTTCACTCTTAATAAAACTATTGTGAACATGAAGAGATTAAAATAAGCCATAATTTCCTATTATATAGTTGAGTCTCAGTATATATCTAATTATGAGTAATCTAAAAATTCATCTTGGATGCAAAACATTATCATAGAGATTAATGTGGGGCCTAACAATGTAGAAACTTTCACAATATACTGAGATAATACTATATTGGGGGTTGTTGTAGAAGAGCTAAGGTCACTTATATGGATGATACATATACTTCATAAGTAACATCTCTTGACAAATTTTTATTTGATTAGCGAGGTCTTAGTGAGCTTATTTTCCAAGAAAACCATCATAGAAGACCCATTGACTAAATCCATTTCTCAGTAGAAACATGAACATAAAGTGAGATCTAGAATAGTCAAAACCATTTGTAGTTAGCTATAGTCCAAGTGGGTGTTTTTTATAATTGTTTTCCTAGAACCAACATCCTTGTACTTTATATTAGCTATGTGTTTAGGTATTTGAATAAAAATTATATCACATATTGATTGTTATTTTTTGTAACATTATTATGATATTTTTTAAGATTACTAATTTCATTTAAATGGTTATATACAGGTATAATATTATGAGAACATTTATATAAAATTATGAAATTCATAAAATTATTTATACATTCAAGATAACATTTAATAAAAAGACACATAGTATATCTACTGTGAGGTGATGGATTGCAGTCAAGTTATTATAATTCTTCCAAAGTAGTTTTCACTTGGTAATTTCCTAGTTGAGATATTATGAGGACACACACATTATTAAGAATTATACGTATTTTGTATTAATTGGATATTCATATATGTGAGTGTGTGAATTGATCATTATACTTTAGAAGTACTATTAATACATATCATGAATCACATAATTTGATGTATATCCATAAACTATGATGCTATATAGTCACTATGATGTTAGTTCTGTTTGGAGTCTCATGAATGATATGTTATTAATTAACATGTCAATAATTTTTTTCCATTATAGTTAATCTAGTCATATTTTCCCATTGAATGGAATGAAACCGTTGATATAAAATTCATTGCTATACAAAAGTGATATATGTTTTTTTATAAAGTACAGTAATGATGTTTCAATAATATAAGATGATGAAATGGTTACAAAAGCTTCAAGAGGGGATATCATAAAAAATTAAATATACTATATAGTGATAATTTAAATGTTGTTTTCAATATTTGGCAATTAAATTATTCCTTTGTCTGTTCCTTTACATATTTCTAAATATTGATATTGGACATTAAGTAAACAAATATAATGAAACTAAGGAATAATACTAGAGGTTAACCCACTTATTATTTCCTCTTCATTAATTAAATTCAATTTTAATTTAATTATTGGAAAAGATATTATTCTCTAAACTGATGAACAAAATTCATTCATTATTTTTTCATTGCTAAAATATTAAAATAAATATTTATCAAAAATTATAATAATTCCAAAAATAATAACCTATGTATTTAATGAAAAATATTTATTTAAAGTATTTATTCATGAATTAAAATAATATTTTGGGGGTTGAATAAACTGAGTTTTCGGGTTGGAGATAATTACATAATAACTGTATTGTAAAATAATATTTATCATTCAGTGAGTTAGTGAACTCCATGAGATAAAATAATAATAGTAATATTTATTTATAGAATTGGGTATATTTTGGGATTAATATATGACTAAGGGAAATTTTAAAATTAATTAATGATAAACCCTTACATTGGCTCTCTATATACTGCATTATGTCATTTGAGAAAGTGTTGGAATTTTGTCATGCACAACACCTCCCCTCTCATCCCAAGAGGTTTATATCTTCCAATAAAATATATAGGGATTCTATTAATAATTGGAGAAGTGAAATTAATCACCCTTACTCTAAATATAGGTGGACTAAGAGGAAATCCTTTCAAATTGAATAGATCATTGTATAATTTAATAGAAGTGATGATAGATGATCTGTACCATCATGCTATCACCTAAAGTACCATAGAAGATGATTCTATACTAAAAGTATCACATGTGTATCAATGCTAGAGGGACATTACCCTTAAATCCACATACGGTAATAACCATAAAACTAAATTAAATGTGAAAAATAAAATTTTTATACAAAAATTTAATTCCCAAGACTGAGGTAATTTTTATTGATTAGTTTAATTATAAATATAATTTGAAAATTACTTTCTTTTCTTGGTTAAAAAAATTGTTCCAGTTAATAAATTAATTAGCTCATTGATCATGATGATTATATTTCATGTACATTATATATTATTAATTGATTAAAAAATAAAACCGGGATGAATATTGCTTAATAAGCACTTTCTCTGTGTGTAAAACCATCAAAAATGGGATTTTGTTTCTTTCATTTTCACCTTGATAAATTTTTTCATGTATGATGTGCTGATTTGAGATCATTATTTGTGGTTTTTTATTACTCCAAAGGGGTAAGAGACTTATGAACAAGTATCATATTTGACATATAGTATTTTATGACATTTATTTTACTTTTGTGTGATTGATTATGAGTTATAGTAGAGGGTTTAATTGTTTTATGTGTCAATAAAAACTTATATATTATTTCACTATATAATTTTTTGGTATAATTATACTCATTGGAACCATATTTTTTAGTGGTTTGTTTGATAGATATTTTAATGTGATATTATCTAATTGTGATTACAAATCCCTATATGTAGGTGGTGTGTGAATAACGTTGATGTGTATGTTAAACTAGAATTTCTTGTTAATAACCTTGTATAAATGTGATATTCTTGGGAGGTAATTTTAATTAAGAAAATTTTCTATGATGACTATGATATTCTTTTGGTGAGAAGAGATATTCATATGGGATGCCTTCTTACTTTTTTGATGTAGATCAAATGGAGTGATTTTTTATTGTGGTAAGATATAGTTGGAAAGATTAGTTAGATTACTAGACTTGTTTTTTAAGATATAATTTTAATAGGAATTTCATAGATAATCCTAGATGGCCGAGTTCAGGATGGGTAATATTTGGGTAAATACTATGTGGTTTTAGAATGGTGCATGACTCGTGGTCCTTGGCCTGGGAATTGGGGAGATGCCTTAGGTTCATGAGAAATAAATTAATGGGAGTGATGTTTTTGGCTATGTTGACATTTATAGGGCACATGTACTATTTATTTGGTCATGATATCCTACATTTGTTGAGACACAAGTTAGGGAATAAAATTTATTTTTATATATTTGAGTGAAATGGGATATTATACCTGCTTTCGGTTTATATGCGATTGAGTTTAGTATGGGTAGAGGATAGATGAAACAGGTGAGACATAAAAGGATTGGGTGGATCATGGTTCTGATCGATGATTTATATTTTTCCATATATAGTAAAATGATGCATCAGTGAGGGTAGTGAAATGTAATGTAATTAAATAAATTCCCTTAAAAGTGAAAGAATGAAATGTTTTGGTGGTGGTGAAATCTATCAGTTAAGGGATCCTCTTCCATGGATTCAGATATGGATGAGGTATAATTAGTGTAGTCTTAAATTGATTAATATGAGAATATTTATGTTTGAATCTTGATAATGAAGTCTGAAAGGGTTTTTTTGGATAAAATTAGTGTTTCAGGATACGAGTGACACATTACTAATGTGAATAACTATCATGGTTTGTGATTAGATAGTAGTATATAGAATTAAATATGGTGGGGAAAACACCACTAGATTTAGGTGTGTGTGACCCTGATTTTTAAAGAGTTTTGAAGAACATAAAGGATTGAATTTCTTATAATCCTAGAATTTGTAATGGATGTTGTTGTTTTATGGAACTCCAGTATGAGTGGATTGGTCAGGTTTAATAATTATGTTTTGTATTTTACAAGATGTGAGTTTTAGTGATCATATTTATTGCATCAATAGGATATTGATGAGGCTAATCCCATTTTGGGGAGAATCTCTTCAATCCCTTTATGTATTATTCTCACATCAATGATATCATGTTGTAATCGAATTAATGGGAGAGCGGTTAGGGATTCTCCAAATATTGGTGTAGAAGAAAGAAAATTTCACTCTGATCCTCATTAAACACCAAATATGGATGTAATACATGGTATTTGGGAAATGATGGTTCCTTTGGAGGTTGAATTGGGTAAAATTTCACTTTTTTTATAAGGGACATAGATAGAGGTTTTTGGGTGCTTGAGGTGAGAGACTGATGAAATATTTGGTTGTATTGGAGAATTCAAACATGGGATTTCAAAATGTGTCAATATGAACCTTAGTTTTTGTGTTCGTACATTCTATTATTCAATTGGGTGTTTTGGTGGCATAATATGTTTGATGTAATTATATATCAACTTGTGAGGAAAGTTTATTTAGGGGTTTTCTAACAATAGAGGAAAAAATCTTGTTTTCGGTTTAATTAAATTTAGTGATATATTAATCACATTTGGTGTGTCATATTGGGTTCGATGGATATCCTATAAGGATCAGAATAGGGTTTTTTTGAGAAAAAATCCATGTATTTAGGTTATAAAAATTGGCTACTGAGCTATATTTAATTTAGTTTAGAATTGGGATATAGATTTAGAATGTTAGTTTAATCAAGGAATATGAAGCTAAGAGATACTCTCAAGTGCTTCTCAAACATGCGAGTATTTATGGTAGATAGTCTGTAATGACATGAATTGTTACAAGTTGACATTTGAGGTTAAATATTATTTTTAAAGTCCCACACAATATGTGATTTGATTATTGGAATATATATATCATTATTTTGGGTATTTTTAGACCTTGAAGAAGTGTATCTTTATGTTTTTAGGTGTTTTAGTTCATTTTGGGAGTATTGGTTTAGCATTGTAGGATCCAGTCTTAGATTTGGGTTGAAATTTTTGTTGGATGTGGTAGAACATGCCACAAATGAGGGGTATTGTGAATGGAAATAAGGAGTTATGTTTTGCTTCACCATTGAAGAGGTAAAAATATCCAATTTAGTTTATTATCTGGTGATGAATTTTGGGGGAAACAGTTGATCATTTCACAATGGGGGTGTTGTTTCATTTTCAAGGGCTACATAAGATTATGTGTTGGAGTATGGATTGTTATACTACAAAGAGGGATATTCCACCCTAATGGGTGCTTAGAGGGTAGGGTTTATTCTATAAATTGTGGGGGGTGACTCAACCTATTAGTTTTACTTGGTTTTACCCAAAGGATATACATTAATCCATGAACAATATGGTTGTGCTATTAAATGTAGCAAAGAGTCAGTCATTGCACTAAAACCCCCATAAGACACATTTCAACATGAACATGTTCAACTATGTTTCATTATTATTCCATGTCTTATGCCAAAACATACTCATTTTAGTTTTTTTAGTAGGTGAAGACCTATATTTTCAAATCCACCCCCTATTTTGAAAATGATGGGAAGAGTGATTAAGTTAGTAGCATTTAAATAGTTCCTCTAATCCTTGTTTCTCACTCAGACCCTCTTGATAGGGGTTGTTTATGAGGCTCTTCTATTCTATTTTAGAGGTATGATCACTTCCTCCACCCCTATAAAAAAATATTATATTTTTGTTGTTTATATGTTAGGTATTGCAAGAACATTACATTGGATTATAGTGGAATCATCTCAAATAAAGGGGATTTTATTTGTGGAAAGAGTATCATGAAAAAGTATAAAAATGAATTCTTTTTTACAATTTTACTAATGTTAGTTAATTATTATTTTTCTTAATGATTAAATCAAATTAGAGTTTTATTTCTAGAATATTGATTATCCAATAAATGGTATTTTTTTAAGGTAGTGTTAGATATATTCAATGGGTTATTGGTATATTATTTTTTGAGATATCAAACATGGGATTTAACTCAAAGAGTTTCAATAATTAAGAATTATTTGGTTGAATTGGAGAAAAAAAATTAATAATCAATAATGAATTATTTTAGTTTTGTGGATTGAGATATGGGATCTGATTCTTAGAAATTCTTAGGTGGTGTTGGACAGAGTTTGGGAAACATATATTGAGGATGGTATGTCCTATATAGAGTTAGGTAGTCCATATAATATGAATGAATATTTAAAACTGGGTGTGATTTGGTATTCATTCATGGTGGTTCAGGATTGAGTAAATTTTAAAGGGACCAAGCATAGTCTAATTGTAATTAAAGTGGCAGAAATCCGCTTAGAGTTGTAGATTCTACTCTATTGAAATTTCAATGATGTACAATTTGTTATATACTTCTTATCTAATAGTAAATAAACTTTTTTTTGTGTGAATGGAAAAAAACATGTCCTTGGGATATGGAAGAGACTATTTAATCCTAGTTTGGCTGTTTAGGGATAGTGTGGTTGGTATGGTTGAATGTTGGAATATAATAGATGTATTAGATGATTATGAACCTCACATATGTTTGGTCGCATCACCTTGACCTTGGGTAATAATCTTGGTGTATTTAGTGAGTGTGATAATTCCTTTAGGAATAATTGTAGTTTTAAACGGTTTTTTTATTATGGATGATTTTCTTGATAGCTCTCCCATGGGAGATGGGAAATTGAAACTAAGTGTGGGTATTTAATGATTTATAATATTGAAATAGAATTGAGTTTCCCTAGGGTATTGGGTATACATAAAAAAAGAAAAATAATTTACTAGAAAAATAGGGGTATTGGGGTGATAATATATAATGAAATTGTAATATCCTATAAAGACATGGGTTAATTAGTTCCTATGAATTGATACGTCATTCTGCTTTCATCAATGCAGGGTGGTATTAATGGATAAATCGCAAGTTAGATGTAAATTTCATAGTGAGTTATTCTATGAGAAATATGGGTATATTTTTTGTTTTAATGTTTTTTTGTTGTTTAATTTTGTTTATCTCAGATCGGTTATTCTATAGGGCGTTATGATAGGTTATGACACATCATTAGGTGAGAAAGGTCTCATATGACTACCATATGGGTTGTGTACCTTGAAATATAATTCATTGGATGCGTGAGATGGATATATATGTATGGTATGAGGGTTTATAATATATATTATTATTATATAGACTTGGGAACTTACCCCAAGGGGATGGTTGATCTCACGTGAGAGGTTGGGTATGTCTCTTCCCTCCTCCTGATCAGCTGTATGTATTTGTGATTAGACAGGATACCTATGTGCTGGTAGCATGGTTTATCTCATAAAATAGTTTTTTTATTTTATTTCACTTATCAAGATACTCTTTATACATATTTAATTTTCTATGGTACCTAGATGGTTGTGGTATGGTTCAACCCATGTGCGTGGATGGTTTTTTCCCTATGTAGTATCAGCTAGTTGTATATGTGTGTAGCCATGGGACCCACCTTATGATGATGTAGTTCATCTTTCACAAACGTTTGGCTCTATTTTCCACTCTTTATCTACTCATAGTATCTCAATTAATCAAAGGAACTCTCTAAAGGTAGTTGTTTAACTTGTGTCGGTGGTTGGATCCATTGATTTCCTCAACAGAATATTTTTCTTACATATTGTGGTGGTTATAATGAGGTAGTTATTTGATTCTTGGGTCCAAAAATAAGGGATACCCAATCCATTTATATTTATGGTAATTTTTTTATTCTTTCCTTCCCCTGATGGGATCCATATTACATGAGACAGTGTTGAATACAGTTCACAAGATATGATCATACAAGGTATGGTCAAGTGTCATGGTGGCCTTGTTAGCACATAATGAACTGACATGTATTCTAGTATGAATTATGTTTTTAATTATTTATATTTGTCATGAAGTCACATTTATATTATTACATATATTAGGGGTACTTGGTAATACCTTATTTCAATGTATTTATCACACATTACATAGGCACCCCAATGTGCATGCATACCTCATGTTTATTACATAGGGCTGATCACTGGTTCCATAGTTGATCAGGTCGGAAAACGATGGAAGGATTTAAAGATGAGTTTAGGGTGCGGCTTAGGGCTGCTAGTGGATGCCTCTTGTAACTTTTATTAATTATTTTTTTTATTTTATTAGCCAGGTGGGAGATCTATATGGATGTAATACAATTTTGATACATTATTAATTTGATATTGATTGTGTGTATGCCATATTATTATTGTTTATATTTGATGTAATTCCGTATAAAAAAATTGATATATGGTTTATGGGTGATATTTTTTTATTTAGTATTTATTGGTTATTGTGATTTGGAGAGTATATTCCCACCAAAATTGATCATATTCTTTCACCACAAATCAACTACCTCTTGTATATGGGGAGGCATACATAGTTTCTTATTAAAATTACGTATAGGTTTTTTTGATTAATTTATCAATGGAATTAAATTATATAAAATTATGTATCCTAATAAACACTATAGGCTTATTTATTTATACCTAAATATTTAAATTTTGATTTTGTTCTTATATAATTATCCAACTTCAACATTTTTTTACTTTATATATGAAAATGAATTTATTCATCTTTGGTTTGAATATAATTATATTATCATGGTTATTTTTGTTAATAATTTAAATAATAAATATTTTCTCAACATTGAAATGGTTAACTGACAAATGGGTTATTTTAATAGATGGTTAAATGTGTCTAATTGGTCTTTTTAAGGATTTTGTGAGTTATGGAAATGAGTAAAATATTTACCTGATTTTAAAAAGAACTTTAAAAAAGTGGTTGACTATGTTTTTAAATTCATATAACTATTTTTGAATAAAGTGTCTATATAAATATTATATATGATTTACTATGTTATAAAATAATGTAATAACTACTACTCTCTTTTCTCAAACTACTTTTTAACAGTTTTGTTGTGATATTCTAAAAAATCATATATTTTTAAATTCATGTTTCATTATTGAGAAAACAATAAGAGGGGAAAAAGATAATTCTTTTATTGTGGTGTTTTATTTGAGGCATTCATAATCTTTTGGATAGTTTTTGGGAATATACCAATGCAGATTAATTTTCATGATGCTGACCATCTACTATCAATTGTAGTTTAATTTAATTTTCTTTGTCCTACAGTTAAAAAGTTCTAAACTCTCCAAATATTTATTGAGGGAAAACTTCTTAAATTAAGGTTTGATGTGTGGTAGATCAATTTATTTTTATAAATATCCCAATTGAATTTATTTTAAGATCTAAAGATATAATGTAAAAAATAATTGTACTCATTTGTGAATATTACAAAGAAAATTATCTTAGTTAAAAAATAAATGTTGCATCATGAGTTTATGGAGTGGGGTAGGGGATTATCATAAAGACCCTAATGCTATATAAAATCCTATGTGTCATTTATCCTTAATATTTTACATTCTTTTAACTATATATAATATTTTAGAATAATGGATACATTAATAATTTATCTTGAAGAGGAGATGAAATTTTGAAAAGGAGAAATTCAGTAAGACAATCCACCCCCTCTTATGTCCTTATTAAAGATATAAAACTGAAAACAAACCATCCTAGGTTTACCTCAATATTTTCATTTGTAATTAATTTATAGAAACAATACCATCCTACTACTCATTTAACATTTTATTTAATTTTACACTTTTCAAATATCTCACAACATAAATCAATAATCATTTATGTTTTTTAAAATCTACATTCACAGTCACATTGGACTATAAAAACACATCTATGATTTATCCAAAACCCAGATACTAATTTTGGGTTCTATTATATTTAATTACCTAAATCAATTAAAAACATCACTATATATGAAATTAATGTTTCTATATGATTAAAATTGTAATGTAAATTATCTTTTTTCAATGTATTTTGGAAATGTCAATGAGTAAGTTGGAGAAATTTGAATGAGTAAGCTAAATTTGAAGTATCCTTTGGATGGTCCTATAATTGTTCCTATAGATTTTCCTGTGAAGTTTCCTATGGAGAATCATAACTAAGAAATATGGAGTTTAACTATAATAAATTGACGTTTTATAGTTATAAAAGATGAGTTTTATAATATAGGAAGATAGAATATTTGAGATAATAATTATGATGTTTTAGAGTTAAGAAAGATGAAGTGTCAATGTTAAGAACGATAAATTTTCAAATTTATGAAATATGGTGTTCTAGAGAAGATAAATGTGAATTTATAGAGTTATAATATATATAAATTCATAGCTAGGAATGTTGATGTTTTAGAGATATGAATGATATGGTTTTGGAGTAAGAAAATATGAAGTATTTCTATGGTGCTTAAGAAGTTAATTTATTGACAACTCATTATCCAAAAGAAAGATAATTAAGAGGAGGGAACGCCATAGATGTACATTATAAGGCTCACCAATTGGATAGTGGAGGATATTGATTTTATTAATTAGATTATGATTTTCAGGTCCTTAATGTTTCTTATATCATGATTACTCAATGTATTCATGATTCTAGCAGAGTTTTTATAATAAAAGACATGTGTGAAACAAATAATTTTTTAAAATATTTTTTGGAGTGAATGTTATGAAGTTACTATACATGTAATCTTATTAATGTTTAAAAAATAGATAATCTTAATAAATTTTACCAGACATATGAAATTATGAAATATTAAAAGACAAATAAATATATGAAGTTATTATGGATGGAGAAAAGTATAAATTTATAATAGATAGAGAAAAATAAATAGTTATACTAGATACAATAAAATACAATGTTTTATCAGATGGAGATAATAAAAACTTGTACTTGAATGATAAATTTTTTTTACAAGATATACAAATTTAATAATATTTATAATATTACTATATTGATAAATGTTACCATTCATGATATACAATGTTCATAAGATCCATAAAAAGTTCACTAGATGATATTGATGAATATTGTTACAATGCATTATAGAGTTCACCAGAAATAGTTAAGGAATATTTTCTCATTTTTTTACTAAGTTCACAATTTGAGTTACAATGTTAAAATATAAAAATTATGAGTTATAAATTTGATCTTTATTATTTTAATGTTAGTATTTCAGCTAAAAAATATATGAGTAATAAAGTTGTATCTATAAAATGTCTTATTAAAAAATTTCACGTTATAATGTTGTAGCTATACAATGTTTGAGTTGGGAAGTTATAAAGTTTCACTATATAAATATTTAGTTAAGAAGTAACTAATTTGAGCTATAAAAATATTGAGTTATGATGTTAGGAAGCTTTATTGTACAATGATTGAGTTTGGATGTTATGGTGTTTTATTACATGTAGTTTGAGTTATAAAGTTACAAAGTTTCACATTGCAATGTTTTATTTATATGTTATGAAGTCATGTTGTGAAAGCTACTATATATAGGAACAGTAAACATCAAAAAGGAGTTGTAAAAAAGATATAAGAATTGTATATAAAATAGAGGAGTAATACACCGATATAAAAAAAATACACCAAAAAAACATGAAAGTATGTACTTATAAAAGAAAAATAGAACACCAGATAGGGACTTAAAGATCTTTACCAAAACATCATAAGGTGAACCATTGTAATGATGTTTAGTTTTTCCATAAAAATTTGTAAATATATCTATGATTTTAGTAATATTTTTTATACTTGTTTTTACTAACCGTTGAAAATTTTCGTTGAATAATTTGATGGTGGTAAAAATTTCAAATGTTTGAGTGGAAAGTTAAACATTTTTTTTTGTGTGGGAAATTCAAATTTGGAGTTTTTACATTTTTATTGTATTTTTGGAATATTCATTCCAATATAAAGGGGTTAACATTAATTATGTTTAGCTAATATGATAGAAAGAAATATTTTAGATCTATATAGTTTAGAGAGTGTCCAACAGAGGGGATTCCATGTTCAGGAAGATGTTATAAACTATTATACAAAAAAGGATTAGACATGGTCTTATAAGAAAGGGAAGGATTGGATAGAGTTACATCAGACAAAATATAATATAAAATGAATTTCGTCAAAAATATTCATGAAATATACTATCTTAAAAATGTTGAGTTTTTTAGGTGGAACTATACATTTTCATATATATTGGTTTTTAATAAGGTAGATATTATTGTCGAAGAAGAATTTAGTTTAGGAGATCTTTCTTAAGTTATTGGAATTAAAATTTTTAAGGAATATTCATTGGGTTAAGAGTGATTTCTTTCCAAAATCATTGGTTTATGTTTGATTCCTTCCTGAAACACTTGTAATATATGATGGATATCATAGTAGAATATATATGAAATAGGTGATTGAAGATGAAACAAGGCTTAAGTATCATATTGGGATCAAACATTGTAAAAATACTTGTGTGTTGTTTACATTTCATTATTTATACTAAATTAGGGTAAAATTGTGAGGGTGTATAATAAAATATCAATACATCATAACCAATGACATAGGTTCAATATACTTAAATGAAGTAAAATTTTCTGTTGAATGCAGTTAGTTAAAATATATCCATCCCTAATATTCCTCACACTCAGGGTGACTACATGATCAAAATTTCACATAAATTGGTTTTATATGTGTGTTCCCTCTACTGTATTTACATTTTTTTGTTCCTCATTGTGTTCCACAAATTCAGAGGAAGTTTAGTTTTATTGAATATGAATAAATATTTTATCTAGAAGTCAGAGAAGTTATCCAAGAGAAAATGTTAACAAAATTGTTTACATTTTTTGGAAATATTGATGTATTAAATTTTTTTTGAATAATTTTATTAAGAAGTAAAGATTAGAGAAAATGTTTTTTTATAAAACATCTATTTAAGTAGGATTCAATATTACCAGAATTTAAATTTAGTTCAATATTTAGTGTCAAATTAGTTTCATTAAATCCCTTATAAGAAGAATAATTATCATGTTGTGTTGATGTTGTGTTAGTTTAATATATTGATTAACTCCATAACAATGTTTGGGTTTTCTTTAATACTGTTCCACATTAGTTTATCTAATATATAATTTAGTTAATAGAAGTATATTATGAAGATAAATCATAGCATAGTGAGGATTTTTATTCAATGGAGAAAACATCTTTGAAGAATGTAAGTGAGTAAAAATCTCTTAAGGATCCCACTGAATTCAATGAAGAAATAGTATTAATTTCTCAAGAAAAGTTCAACCTGGAAAAATAATTTCAAATAAAATTATGTGAGAATGTTTTTATAATGGACGTTTTTATTGAATTATTTCATGTAATGAAATATGAAACAGAAATTAGGAATTCTCAATTATTATTTAAATAAAGAAGGATAAAATAGTTGAAAAAATACCTGATGGAATCGAGTAAGATGTATGAATACAATTTCTTAAAAGAAAAGGTTTAATTTGAATAAGAGATCAAATATATTGAGAATTAGAAGAAAAAATAACTTTTAATGTGTATTAAGTTGGAAATAATATTGATGAACATATAATCCACTCAATAATAATATTTAAATAATTCTGAGAGAAGTTACACTATCAAAATATCAAAAGAGTGAATTAGATTTTAAAAGACTCAAGCTGGTGATATGAAGAATATTAAAACATCAATAATTACATCTTATGAAATGATAAAGAAAAATTATAAACCATGATATAATGATTTTTTATGATCTTAATCCCACAATTGAAATACTTATGGTATTATCTACGAACTAATATGGGTGAATAAAAGGGATAAAAACACTTCTTCTAGGAATTTGGAAGTATGAAATGAAAAATGAAGGAGTTCCCTCATTATATCACGGAGAGAAAAGTAATGATTTTTGATGAAATAATTTTTCGAAGAAGTCATCCAGAATAAAAACTACACTCTATATAAGAATCCTAGTATTATTGGGTACTTTTGATATAGTGTATAGTTAGAAAAAAGTATATCAATTGTTGGGATAATATTACAACGTATAAAGAAAAAACAAGGCCAACATTAATGGGTAAAAATTGAAATAAAAATTTAACTCATTAAGGTACACCCAACCATATAAAAAATAATATCTATGAATGTTAAAAATCTTTGAGTATGATTAGAATTTCAATATAAGTTACAGAAGAATTTTTCATGGTAAAAAAAGTGTTTTTCTACTTTTACCAATTACAAATCAATAAGTAATATTAGTAAGAGGCCACATAAGCTAAATAAAATTGAAGTGTAGATAGACTCTAAGTATACCTTGAGGTGTAAATGATTAAAATATACAAGGGTACACCCAAGAAGAAATATTTGTAAGATGTCACAGTCATAAAAATATGAAATTTCTAGGGAAGAAAAGTCTACTTCAAGTATAATTGAAAATTTTCTCTAAATGTTTATATTATTTGAAGAATTGTCAATAAACGTATTCAATCAATCTAAGAAATATACAAGTGTATTTTAATAGTTAATTCAATATTTATTTTGAAGAAGATAATGTTAATTGGATGTTACCTCCAATTAAAACCCATCAAGGTATAAAAGGTTCTGTATATGGTGTATGTTGCTTGGAAACATACATAAAAATAACATGAAAATATTACAAGGATAAGAGAAGTTAATAAATAAATTTTGGTTAGATTCTAAATGAACAAGTGGCGATATAAATAAATTTCAATGTAACAATAATGGTGAACATATAAAAAAATATTTCAGGGTTGTATCACTAGGACAGCTGGAGTAAGAAAATAATTTATAAGAATAAGAAAAAGAGAATACATACACCTTATTAACTAAAGTTATGAATAAATATTCAAAAAAATTAATATAAAAGGAATTTAGATATTATCCATGCCAATAAATAATATTTATTCTTGGGAAATAAAGTTAATATTGAAGAAAAAATTATTTTAAGAAGGCTTTTCTAGGTTGTGAAAACATTGTAAAGCCTACTGTTCTAACTGATGAGCAACAAAAATTACACATTATCACCTCCTTTGTTTTAGAAAACATAATTTTAGTAGGTAATTTAATGTGATTAAATTAGATAATATCATGAAAACATAAATTAATAAATGGTAAATATAATTATTTTTAAATCTATTATAGTTTAAATGATGTTACTATATTCCAGAAAACCAAATTTTTAGAAACTAAAAAATGATGTCGTGGCAATGTAATCATTGATGAATGTAGAGACTGAGGATATAGATGAATATGATGCTCTAGATACTAAAAATATAGATAAATTAAGTATTATCATCTTATGTTAAGTTTTATATAATCTTATATTATCCTTAGGAAAGACCCAATTTTTTAATGAAAAAGGCGGAAATTGATTGTTAATGGAAAAGTAAAATTTTTTGAAAGGGGGAGAAACCTAATATTTATGCTTCATAATTTTTGATATGTTTATTGAGCTGAAATTTAACACCCTAATGTTTTAAAATTATATAATTGGGTTTGCTAATATATATGAAATGAAAAATGATATTTGAAAATAATTTAACTCCTTGATACTTTACGATATATATCTTTTTAAACAAATTCAAACATTTCTATACCTTGTGATACTCACTACCACGAGTATAAATGAACTATAATATAGTGTAACATTATAAATTATCAGTTAAATTAGAGGGTATATTAAAAATATATGGTTTTAACATGTATAAAATAAATTCAATTGAAATATATTGGTTATAAATAGAATAAGAATAATTTGAAAGGAAAATAAATTTATTCTAAAAAATTGTATTTTTCAAAGAAAATAGTTTCGTTATGTTTTGAGAATAAAATTTTAAAAACAAATTCACCAATTTTAGATAATATATTTTTAAAATTAACTTTTATTCTGAATTAATCATAATAGTTAGATTACAGTGAATTTTTAGGATTTTTTGGGAAAGATTCATTTTTCGATAAATATTATTAAATACTTGTTTTTATTTTAAACCGTGATTTAGTTTAAAATATTTATAAGAATAAATTATATTTTCATTTGGTTTTAAAGAAAAATTATTTCAATAATATTATAATTCAACTAATTTTGTTCATTTGAACAAATTTGATATTGATTTTTTATATTAAAACATTTTATTCTTATGAAACTTTTCACTTTGGAGAACCGATTTTTCATCCCGTTTGCAAGCGTAATATTAAATTGTATTCTTCTAGTTAACTTAATTGAATTTTGAAAATTAGATAAAATATTTTTAATCATTATAATTCATATTATATAATAATTTCAAATTATTTTTTGACAATTTTTAATAGAGAAAGAAGTGAAAATTAATTATTGCGGTTAAGGTAAAAACTTATTTACCAAGAGCGTAATATTAGAAGAATAGGATTAAAAATGACCTGAAAACAATATGAAAATACATTAGATGACCATATTTAGACCTTATATCCTATAATTCTTGATAAATACCCAAATTTTGTTCATTTGTTTGATAAATACATCTGTGTAAATTAATCATTTAAAATATTCAATGTGTGTCTAATCCCCCACTTATAAAATGGAACCCCTATCCTCTAATATTCACACTTTAAAAGACACTTAGTTACAAAATACATACCCAAATAACCCACTTAATCCACTAGAAACATCATATTTTCATTTTTTTGATAATAAATAATTCATATGAATAAATTTTGTACAAAACTAAGGATGTTTTCCAAAGAAGAGTTAACATTATTAAACGAGTGTTTTTATGTTGTTTCTTCTTAAACATAATTAAACCATTATTAGATAAAAATAATATAACAAAATAAATATATTATATTTAAATATATGATGATATGTTAATTTAAGTACCTATACCCATATTTTATTCTATAAATGGGAGATAAAACTGTCGATCGTGTGTACGATAGGCTATCAACTCGTGAACCGATGTAATTTGTTTGCAATAACCACCTTTAAAGGTTATATATAATGATTTATTTGAAACATTTATGTCATATTTATTATATTAATATTGTTTTTAAATTTTTATATCACATATACATTATTATGTTCCATTCTGTATAAAATATTATAACGTCGCTCATGTGTACGGTGGACTACCACCTCACGAAGCGATGTTATTAATTTTCTACTTACTCTCTACATGAAATGGAATAAGGATAAATTTTATTAAAATATGTTATATTTGAAAAGATATTAATTATTTAAAATTAATATATCACCTAATTCTTTACCCTTTCACGCATTACATAAATGTTGACGTCACTCGTGCATAAATACAACCTACTGTCTCCCTAAAGCGATCTGATCCATTCTCGATGTTTAAATTTAAATAATGTTTCTAAATTTTATTATAATGAAAAAAATTATATTTATTAAATTAATATCATTCTGGATATTATTTTACTTTTTAATATATCTAAGAACCTTAAATTTCATGGCAAAACATAAAATAGAAAATAAGTTAATCAACATCTGAAAGAAGGAAAATGATGAAGTATTATTAAAAAAAAGTTATCAAATGTTAAAATAAGATAATATATTATATTATAAATGTGAATATTTTTATAGAATAAATTAATTAAATTATTAAAACCCTTAAACAATATAATAAATTTCATTCATTCAAAATGTTGTGTGGGGTAAAGGACTTTCTCACAATTTCTCTTCATTGAGACATATTTTAATGTTATGCACCTAATTTATTTTATATAGTGTATTTAATTCCATTTTACATGTAATATCATCAACTATTCTTAAATCATTTTATTTTAATTATAAACTTGTAATATTTAATCATTGGTAATTTTATCATAAAATTATAAAGAATGAATGAATTTTGTAACTCAATATAATTTTATGGTGTTATATTACTTCTTCTTTTTATTTTACTTTCAAAGATTATGTGTGTCATTAAATCTAAATATAATTTGTTTCATTTCCACTTTTTTTTTTATTTACATTTTTTACACCTACTTTAGTCATTTATTAATTCGTACTTTATCTTTTTTATCATTTTGAGGGTTTATGCATAATCTCATTTTAATCGTAATTGTATATGCTTGAATTTCCATTGAATGAAATTATTTTTTAATTTAATAATAAACTATAACCACCCCAAATAAATTAACTTGTAATCATTATCTTACCTTGTTATATTATAATAGATATAAGAAATCAATTCTTGAATGAACAATCAGTTTTTCAATTTTATAGAACCAAATATATACATGATACCCATTTTACATTGGGATTAGAAAACAAAAATATATACATAAAAAAATAAAAAAACTACATCCCTGAAAATTCTTTCAAATATTTCCTCTATATATCAAGAGGAAAGAAACAAAATATGGGTGATCTCAAATTATCATGACCCTCTCATTTCATACATTAACATTACACCATTTTTTTTGGAAAACATAAAACATTATACAAACAGATTCCCAAAGATGACATTAGTCTAGTGTCTTTAGAAACATGGAAGCATAAAAATTGGTATATAAGTGTGCTACATTATCTCAGACTTGGTCCTTTCTTACTCCACCCCTTCATATATACATAATACATAAAACATATCTTCATAACCTGGGGAATGTAAATATAAAATTGTGTGAACTAAAATGATCAGTAAGGGTAAAAAATAAAGATATGTAAGCATAAAAATGACTGTAAGAGTTTGATAACGTGATCATAACATTAAAAGATCATACCCTATATATAAAAGATCATAAGTTTGAATCATGGTATAAATATATTTGCAGTTCGAAAGGCATGAATCAAGAGAGAATCAAGAGGATAATCCTTGAAATCATTATTGAATAATAAGATATATAATTTGTGTAATAAACATAATAATAGAAAATATTTTGTCAAGGATACATACCAAGACCATTATAACTTGTTAGGATTAGGATACAACTCATGTTCCTACTTTGAGATTTTTCTAATAACTCATGAACCCTATTGTTTTTTGTCTTAGGATACAACTCATGTACCCTTTTATTTTTAGGCTTAGGCTACGACCCATGAAATCTTCGAGATCATATATGACTTATCATTACCCAATGCATTGGGGGGAGATATAGTCCACACCAATTTTATAATGAAATCATGTATTCATGTGCTAAAAAATCATAAAAAATCATGTCATACCACATGAAATGAAATGGGTTTCATAAAAATGTAATCATATCTTAACCTATGGAAAAATATAGGTTTCATAATAATTTATTCAAATTATAACTCGTGAAAAGAAGAAGGTCCTGTAATAATATATCCTGTGAAATTGAAACGAGTTTCATAAACATATAACATGTGAAAGAGAAATGGGTTTCATAAAAATAATTCCATCAAAACATTAAACATTAAGATAAAGGATATGAATGAAACCTTTTGATCATTTCCATGAATGATACTAGTATCACAAACATATTTCATTATATATGGAAAATATTTTGGGAAGATAATTTTTTTAAAAAATCTTGAGAAATATTTCATTCATCTTTTAAAAAAATATTTTAAAATAAAACTATTTGGAAAATATTTATCTTTGAAATCTAAAAATGGATGTGTCATCCTAATCAGGTTAAATAACCTGAGAGGATGGTGAATCTGGGTATAACAGATTAAAATAAAACTCTTTTAGATATTTTTCATTGATAAAAAAAACAATTTTCTGTCTACTTTCATTTTTAAAGTATGAATTGAATATAAATAATTCACAAGAATAAAAATTACATGATTCTCCCTCACTGGAAGACATAAAAATAGTATATAAAAAAATGTGATAATATACTAAATACACTAAGGATAATTTCTAAAATACATGGTTCAGTATAGATCATTTATATGCCTAGTATTACCACCATTTCAATGTTTAAAGTCCTCTCACTACTTTACAAATGTTCACTACCTAGATCTATTTCTCTAGATAATTTCTAGTGTAAAGGATCACTTTATTCCTCTTAATTTAATCACTTCTCTATAAGGGATCCACTCACAGTTTATTAAAATGTAGGTCCCTTCATTTTCATGAATGGAAACATCCTCAAAATTTGGTAGATGCTCTATTTAAGTCTCGTTATCACCCATATATGGAATACATTTTTCCAAATACCATTAGTTTTTAGAAATTGATTTCAATAAATATCAAAGAACTACCCTTCTTTCACTGTGAACTATCTTTCACCACATGTTGTGAGTTCTTTGTATACCACCAATTCTTTTGTGGATATCCTATTCTGCTAAAGAACACCTATTCTTCTGTGAACCCTCTCTTATGTGGAATTCCTCTTCATTCGTGGACCATTTTACTTTGTGAGATGTAGTTCCCCAAAAACACCATTTCTCAAACTATAATGTGAACTCTTCCCCCTTTACAAAATTATCCCTCACGAACTAATTCTCTTCACAAAATCATCCCCCCCCACAAATTACTTAATTATTTTCTAAATTTATTCTAGGAGGGATGATATTCTCTAATGAAATTTGATCTCTAGATAATTATCTAAATAGTGTTCTTTATATAGGGAAATAGATCTGAAAAATATATTAATAAATTTTACCTAATCCTTCTATGCGGTATAGCCTTCCCCATATACCTTGCTATGAATTTATCCCAACACTTTGATCATTTGTGGAGGTAGATCTCTTCCTTGGAAAAAACCATTTTCGGCTTAAAAAATCCCCACCTCATTTTTTGAAAATGTCATGTCATAACACAAACTTCAAGAATTCTATGCAATACAATCCTCTCGTGAACTATTTTTCATTTTCGGTCCATATAGCGTGCTTCGCTAGGTATATTTCACTACAATAAAGAAATACTACCTTTGTTGATTTTCATTCTTTATTCCACACAAGTACTTTTCATAAAACACCAACAATACACATTAATGGTCATTTTTATTTGTCAAGAACCATAGTTATGATAAAAAACACTGATATGGAACCTTGGGGGATTTTTTTCCAAAAATATCCCCTTTCGTGTTTTTTGACAACTCTTCAAATTTTTATACACTAATAAACCCTCTTCCATGTTCTACTATCATACTATTCTTCTAATTTGGATATAAATAAACGATTAACTCAACACACACTCTATGATCACATGATCCATGATCGACATTAAAAACAAGAGTATAATGAAAAGTTCATTATTGAATCACTTCATTTCCTTCGAAAAAAGTCATCTAAGTTCACCATGAACCTAAAATTTCATGATACATAACCTTTGATCGATCCCCTCTATCATTATAAGACATAAAAATCCACCTATTTCAGTACCCCCCTTTTAACATCTTTTGCTCCCCTTTTAGCTTCTCCCTTGTCTTGATGAAGACATTTTCTTAAATTTTACAGCTATAATTCTTCCCCCTTTGTCAACAAACCCGATGGCCATTCCTTTTAGGTATGCAATAGGGTAAAGAACATACATTATGAAATTATGATAAACACACCATAACTCAGGGAGATAGGGTCCCACGCCCACAATTTTTCATGTACGGGGAGTAGAATGAACTCCTAGAGCCAATTGATGCCTTTCAAATTCTTCTTTGGGTAAGGCCTTCCTTAGAATATCCACAACCTGTAGTTATATAGAATCATAATACAATTTCACCATCCCTTGCTCTACATTTTCCTTGATTAAATGATACATTATTTCAATGTTATTCTTCTTTGAATTATGTAGTGGATTTTTTTCTTATATTTACAGCACTTGAATTATCACAATGGATTCAGATCAAGGAATTCACTTTAATTCCCATATCATGATGCTACTATTTCATCCATAGTAACTGTGTGCATTCTTGAGTAGCCACAATATATTCTGATTCTATGGTAATAAATTAAATGAAATATATTTCTTTATTTTCCAATAAATAAACAATCTTCCAAGACAGAATGCGCCACAAGATGCTGATTTTCTATCACCAGCTGAACCATCCCAATATGCATGTGTATATACTAATAACTTTTTTAGAGATTTTTCAATATAGATAAAACTGAAATCCATCACTCCCTTTATAGAAGGATTTATTCTATTCACTTAAAGAAATTGTATTTCTTTAGGATTTATTTGATATCTTGATTCTCAACATGTGGAAAAAAATATCAAGACTTTTCACTATCAAGTAAACAAATAATGCTAATGATTTTTCTGTATTTATGATATTGAATATGTATCTTTCATCAACCCATGTCATGTTCATCTAATAAGCCTCCATAATTTTCATATCCTTGTAATTATCCATTATAAATCTTCCGAAAATGTCCTTGTCATATTTGGATTGATAAATGAATGTTCCATTCTTTACTTGTGTCACCTATAAAACAAAGACAACTATTAATTCACTGATCATTGACATTTCAAATTAACTTTTCTTAAATTATATGAATTTCTTACTTTGAGATTCATATGATGAACAAATTTTTCTTTAGTAAACATATACTAGCACCATCGTACATTTTTACTATCATGGTTGACATATAGACTATAATAAACTCTACCATGCTGAAGACCGATCATTTTTAGAAAAATATATAGTAATGAATACAATGCTCTTGGTGCTTGATTCAACCCATATAGAGACTTATTAATCTAAAAACCTCTATTATAATTATGATGAATGTGAAAACCATATAGCTTCTTAATTTACACTTCTTCTTCTAGAACCCCATTCAGAAGTACTAACTTAACTACCATCAAGAAAAAATGAACTTTATTTACATTGATTAGGAAAGGAATAATAAGATTGTCTCTAGCCATGAAACATGTGTAAATGTTTCATCAACATTAATAACTTCTATCTAAAAGTACCGTTATACACTAGTCATCCTTTTTTTAATTACTATATCATCTTCATTCATTTTGTTGTGAAATAACCATTTAGACCCAATTACATTCTCATATACTTGCATTGAAACAATATCAATTCTATGATTTTTATAAATTAGGTCAATCTCTTCATTTATATCCTAAACTCAATTCTAATATCCAGCTACTTCATTAATAAATTTTTGGTTTACCTGTGATAAGTATGATGCTTTCTCTAGATTAATCATCTTCCTTGTCTGCACTAGCACTGTCTGATCACCAATTATGTTTTGTGTATCAATATTATCTATTATCTTCTATATTTGTGTAGATACTGAATTCTTCTCATCCTCTTCCTTATTAGAATCTTCTTCAGAATCAGGCTTTGGAACTAGAACATCCCCTGATATGCTTATATCTTCATCACTATCCTCCGAATACTGGTCATGTATTTGTTGATGATTTTTCTCGTTTTCTAATATGGTTGAATCATGTATTTCAACAACTTTTACTAGATACTTATTCAATAATTTAAATTATTTTCTTCTCATTGAGTATCCAATAAATATGGATTTATCTCCATAGGATTCAAACATTCTATGATTCTCCTTATTGAAAATGAAGCACTTACTTCTAAAGACTCAAAAGTACTTCAACTATGGATTCTTTTCATACCATATCCGATATGTTGTATTCTTTTATTTTGTACACAATAAATATCTATTTATGTGTAGAATGATGTCACTATTGATTCAATCCAAAACTTCTCTGGTTGGTCTTTTTAATGAGCATTGTTCTATCCATGTTGTTTATAATTTGGTTTCTTCTATCAAAAAATTCATTCTATTGTATAGTTCTTACTGATGAAACATAGCTATTTATCCCATGTTTCTCATGATTATACTTCACATGGATGTTCATGAACTCAGTTACATTATCTTTTTTTATCGTCTATATTTTATTAAAAAAATCATTTTTTCTACTTCCCATCGACATCATATAATGAAACATAACACCTCAGGATTGTGGGTGATGATTGATAGCCATGCCATTATGCTAAAATCATTAATTAATAGAACATAATATCTCCTCTCATTAGTAGTTCATGGTAAAATAGTTCCACACACATCAATAATAACTAGATAAAGAACACTTATTTACCTTTTCTCCATATTATTTTATGTATTTTGAATGATTTAATGTTGTTGACAAGCATCACACGTATGAGTACGATCATGTGATTACCTTGGGTGGTCACGAGAATCATCAAAATTCATAAGATCTTCCAAGGATGTTTAGATCAAGTAGACAATATTTTTATACCATAAGATATTTTTTTATTCCTTGGATGGAAAGCACATATATTCTTCTACACTGATAAGGGATATATTTATTATCTTACACATTCTTTATACAATAACTACACGATATTTTTTCTTGATGAAACATAATTTATTTGAAAATAGTATTGAAATTCTTGGCTCACATAGTTGATTGACACTAAAAACATTGTGACTAAGACCTCAAAATACTAAGTTATCAACATGTCTCATATCTTTTCCCTCCAAAATTGACATTCCTTGGGCCAACAATATTCAAGCCTTCACCAATACCAAATCATAAAATACCTTTCTTATAATATATATTTCCAGTCACTTGATATTTATTACCTATCATATGAGAGATTAATCCACTATCAATAATCTATATTCCATTATGATCTGATGATTTGAACGAAATCTATACAACCACTGATTGTTCTACTATCATAATCCTTTTCATCCATTTTTTTAATTTATAAATGGAAAAAATTTAAAATCTTGATCTTCATCAATTTATGATAGACCTAAATCATCTTGAAATACTGAAAATGGATTTTGAATTTTTAGATCATTTGATGACACATTTAATTGTTTCTTATATAAAAATTCATTATAGTTTGTCACATTTCCCTACATTATTTTTGAACAATATATGTCCATGTTCCCGAATCCTTCACACCTGAAATAGTGATCATAAAATGATTTTCTATAAATTTGAGTTTTATATTGTTGCCTATGTTGATCTTGTTCTATTCAGTATATATTGGAAATAGAACAAGGAATTTTTGAGTGTCCCATTTTTTCATAACCATAACATCTTATGGAGGGTACATTCATGTGTGGAAATAATGCACCACATTTTCACCTTCAGTTATCTAGATTTTAAGATTCTGATTCATTCTGAAATCAATATTTAATCTCAGAGTAGGTTCTTGTGGGTGGACTTAAACCATTACTTCTTTTTTGTTTTCGATTATTACTCATACCATACTTATCATTTTTATTTGATGTTTGTTTTGTTTTTTGGAACTCTATGTTTAACTTCCATCTTTTCTATCACATGAATGATCTTTTTTTTTGATTTCATAACAAGAATACAAAATTGTTTCTTGATTTTTAACTTTTTCTGTAGGTGATGACTTCCTCTTCATGTTATTCGATCGGGTTTACTTTATCATTCCCAGTGACAGTCAAACTACCAATTTCTCTATCCCATTCTTCAATTTTGAGCTTGTAATCAACCACCCTTTATGAGATTTCTATAATTAAAGACTTCTATTTTTAAATTTATTTTTTCATCAAAGACATCCCTACTTTCAAATTCTATATATAATGTATGGAATCATGAACTAATTTTTTGTATTTCTATGTTTTGGATCTCCAAACACATATCTCTTCAAGTGAGTCTTCTAATTCAACCTAAAGGTCAATTCTTTCTTCTACCTCTCATCCATCACTAGTTATTTTTTCCCTTTTAGGGAATTTACCAAAACGTTCACCATAGTATCTGCTTCATGATCCATGCGACCTTAAAACTCTCCTACCTCATATTTTTATAATCTTTCATATTATTTTGAAATCAGATTCTATTTTTTGAAGAAATTTTTCTTATAATATTTATTTACTTTCATGTAGGCTGAATAATTTATCTTAGAAATTTTACTTCATCCTATTCATTACCTTGAAACTTCATGGGGAACTATAAAGCCATATGTAAAACCGTTCCACATCAAAATCATCCAAGTAGGAGTTTCCCCTTGAACTTTACTTTTCCTCTTTACAGATTTAATAAAAATAATGAAATCACGTCATCTATCTCTTCTTCTTTAAGCTTCTTCATTTCCTTGAATTCCACTTATTTGGATTTTCCTTTTCCCACAGACTCATTTTCTTCATTTCTCATCTCATATGTAATATGTGTATTGTGCATTATATCCTATGTCAGCTTCTCTGAATCTTTAATTTTTCATTTACTATTAGCTTGTGGAAGGTTTTTTCGTAAACTAACCAAGAACTATCCTTCTTCCTCTATGAACTGTCTTACACCTTGTGGAATGAGTGCTTCGCGGACCACCACTTCTTCCACAGACAATCTCTTCTTCCATAAGCCACCTATTCTTCTATGAATTGTCTCCCCCACAGACTGTATATACATATTTGGATAATTTTTCTTTGCGATATGTATAGACCCTTACAACCCCTTTCATATCTATTCCGTGAATTACTTCACCATTCGCATAATTCACCCTTGTGAACTACTTCACTTTGTAGAATCATCACTCAATAAATAATTTAGAATTTACCAAATTGCATCCTAAAGTGATGATATTCTCTAATTAAATTCACTATATACATAATGATTAGATTAAGAATAATTATATAAGAAAATAGACATGAAAAATACACTAATCCATTTTACCCAAAAATATTGATGCTATATAGACTTCACCATAGACTTTGCTATACCATCCACATAGTGCTTTGATCCTCTATATTGACTTATATATTCTTTGAATGAAAAAATTTAAGGCTCCCAAAATCTCCACCTAATTTCTGAAAATGTCAATCCATCCCCTGAACTGCAAGCCTTCCATAGACTACATGCCTCATGTGAACTATATTTCATTTACGATCCACGTAGCACGCTTCGCCATCCGTATAACACTATTTTGTGGAAATCCAACCTTTTCCAATTTTCCATCAATTTTCCATGAACCTACTTTTCAATCCAAGAACTATGTTTTAGGGTCTATGAACTGTGTTCCTTGGAAATCCATCCTTTTTCCTAAAACCTACCTCTCGATTTTTAGGACCATTTTTTTCCAAACACAAGAAAACTCTACCACATTAAAAACCTTCTTCGGAAAACATAAACCATATCTGTTATAGTCATATGGCCTTTTCAAAAAACATAGTCACAAAAAAAAGACTAATATGAATCCTTGAGGTATTTTTATCCAATATAAATATTGAAAACATTTTGAAAACCATTTATTTGAAAAGTAATCTTAAAAACATTTTATTGAAAAGGAATCTATATAACATTTAAGGAAAACATTTCTTTGAAAATACATTGAAAAATTGTAAAGGAATATTTGAAAACCGTAAAACATTTTAAAATCTATTATTTCTTTGAAACTTATGATTAATTATCATTTAAAAAAATTGTAAAACATTTTAAAAAACATGATTTTTAAAATTCACGTCAAGTGTGTCTTAGAGAAAGAAATTTGAGAAAAATATATTTTTCTGATTAGGTAACATTTGAAACATGAAACCCATGAAATTTATACCATAAAATGTATATTTATATACTCATAAAATTAAGGACAAATATCATATAATATATTCTTGGGATGTATATACACCACACAAAAGAAACAGGTGGTGAATAAGGCATAAATCTAAGAGAAATTGAAGTGAGATTCTAAATAACCTTACATTATGGACTAAATCCCTTAGTAATAATTCAAATAACCTTTAAAATAAATATAGGTTTATTATAAAACTACCACCAAAATAAAATTCTTATATCTAATACAATATATGGATTTATATAATGCAATTATTAGCAGTTCCATGTTTTGGGTAATATCCACTTTATTTTTAATATGTTTCATAATTTGTTTTTTATTGGTCCTCATACTTATATCATGACTTATATAATGAAATAAACTAAATAAATATCATGTAAATTTATTATATTTTTTTATTATAATCAATAGAATATTTAAATATAAATGAAATACACTGTTCATGGAGATGGTAGGTCGTACGTATGTATGAACGTCGTTTCCATATTTTTCATATTGAAAAAAAGAAAATTACATATATTTATATAAAAATATTATCATTACATAATAATTATTATTTCATATATATCATATAATTTTACTAAACTAATCCTTAATACATTCTATGTAGATTTTGAACGAATCACATTGCTTTGAGGAGGTTGTAGTCCACACTTTGCCAAACAGAATTATCATATATACACTCACAAGAAATCATGAAGGTAGGTGTTATATAATAATTTTAGAAGAATAAATATATCATTAATATCATATAAAAACATATTGACTATCATAATTCCCAACACAAAGAGGTGATAAAGTAAAAACAAACAATATCGTTTCGGGAGGCGGTAGTTCACTGTACATAAGAACTGTAAAATCATTAATAATTATGTGCATGATTATTTAAGTGATATTAGAACACATAGAATAAAAAAATATCAGTATATTTAGGATTATGATGTTTCTATATAATTATGGAATAATAATAATCATAGTGGTGTAAAACTAAAATTAAAAAATGAGCTTGCGGAAGGATGTTACCTCTTCTTTGTCTAACTCTTTTTGGTTTCCACCAAAGGGATAACATGGATGAATTTATGACCAAATAGAGTATACTAGGAGGATGTAAGGGATTTAAGGATGTTTATTGGGATGATATTATTCCAACATTAGTTTTTTTGAGAGGTTTGAAGAAGGGGTATAATTGGTGTCTATTTACAAGGGAGGGAGGGGACACAATTGGCATTTTTTGAAAGAAGTTAGGTGTACCCACGTTTTCACCCCACAAAAATTCATCCAAAAACAACCAAAATCATCCAATAAAATATTTAAGGACTAAATATGGTCATAAAATGTTTATTGGACAAGTGACTAGGTTATTTTGGGCATTATTTTTAAGGTTTACTCCATTTTTAAGATTAATTTAACTTTAATCGCTATAAATAATTTTAATCCGTTTCATTAATATTTATGGTAAAAAAGTAATTTTATCTTATTATAATATAAATATTACAATTATTACATCTATTTATTTTCATTTTTCAAAATTCAATTAATAAATATGAAAAAAACAAGTTTAATGATTATCCTAGAGACGTTCCATGAAAGCTGGTTTTTAAAGAGAGAATATTCAAAAGTTCATTAAGATTTTATATATAATTATTTAAAAAATGATTAAAATGGAATGAATTGGATTAAAAAATTTCTAATTTATTTATTGTGACTTTAAAACCAAATTAAATAATAATTTTCCTACATAAATAAATTAAATGAAAAACAATTTTGAATTAAAATTTTGTATTTGTCACTCTTCATCCAAAAATGTTGTTTTAAAAAAAATACCAAAAAAATACCCAAAGACAAATTTTAAATTATTAATTAAAAAATTAATTATATTTTATCAAATTAAATTTCTATTATTGTCTAACATTAACTTTATTATTGTCGAAAGATATACATAAAAATAAATTCCTTTAATAAAATACTTTTTTAAAACATATAAAGACTTTACCAAAAATTATATATTTCATTATCTGTATTTTTTAATTATATGAAACCATTATAAAAAATTTAATAATTATTTATTTTTATTCATATTAATAAGTTTATCAACTAGGTTATTACTATCATTTTTAAATAATTATAATAATAACATGTTGTTTCTTAGAAACTTAGTGGTGCATGTAACACGAGGAAAGTAGGTGTTTCATATAGTGAATTATTAACATGGTATAACATATAAATAATTTTATTTTCATATTTTACAATTACATTTATTAAATCATATAAAATTAATATATTATAATTAAAAGTTTAATAAAAACTAAGGGTGTTATATTCTACCCCATTAAAATGAATCCATCCATAAAATTTTTTCATTCTAGTACAAATAAATAAGGATACTTATTCCTCAACATATCCCCAAGTTACCACTTAACATCCTCTAAATTAATATTTCTATACAATACTTTGACCAGGTGAGTGGTCTTGTTTTGTAAAAAATTTTCTGTACAATCCATAATTTCAACTGGTTGTTCCTCATCAGAAATAACATACTTTGGTTTCATGAATTTCAATTTTAGTACATTTTAAGGTTTAGGTATGTAATTCCCCATGAGAGACACCTAGAATTAATTTTGGAGTAATAGTTATTTTGACGATGTTCTAATTGATTGGATACCATTATTATACGATCAAGAATATCGAAGTGATTGATATACCTAAGGCTTAGTTTTCTTTTCCCCTGAACCTCATAACCATTTTATGAGGATAAATTAATAGAAAAAAATCTCACCAAATTCATATTCTATTTCATAATAATGTTTATTAGTAAAATATTTCATCCAATCTTTAGTTTCTTTGATATGCTGCTGAATGGTTATAACCTTCACTCCCTTTTCATCAACTATGTCAAGTAATGATAGTTTTATTTCTAAAACTTCATCATAGAAAGATATAGATCTACATTTCATCTAATAGATGGATTCATAATGATCCATTTTAGTTCTTGAGTGAATGATATTGTTGTAATAAAACTCAACTAGAGAATGGTTTTGACCCCAACACCCTTGAAATCCAACGAATAAAATCCCAATATGTACTATAGGGTTTGAATTGTTATTTCAAATTGACCATCTCTCTGAGTATAATAAATAATGATGAAACTAAATTCAATATCATGTTATTTTTGAAGAAATTTCCAAAACATTTAGGTAAACCACATATCCATATCGGATAAAATAGAAAGTGGTACTCCATGAAACCTTACCACTTAAATAGTGTATATCCTGTAAATATGATCCAAAGAAGAGTCATTGATTATAAAAATGAAGTGTGATAACCTATTAAGATGATCTAATACCAACCATATAACATTAAACCCTTTAAATAGTTTAGAGATCCATTGAAAAACACATTGTTATGTTCTCACACTTCTATTATGGTATTGGAAATTTGATGCAAAATCCCATATACTTTTGTTTTCCTTCCTTAATTTTTTGGAATACCAAACATTGAGATACACTATATATGATATCCCTCTTCCTGCCACCCCACGATGAGCATTCCTTAAAATATATATACATCTTATTACTTCTAGTATTAATAGATAATAATGAATAATTATATTCCTCTATCATCTCTTTATTCCAACATGGTATGGAAAGAACAGATACATAGTTCTTGACCCTTATCATTTCTTCTAAATGAAGGTTAAACTCATGAAAATTTGTAACATTCTTTTGTAGCTCTAGATATTCTTTATAGGCCTCTTTAATCTTTACTTGGATAAAGGGTTGAACATTCAATTGAGCAAGATAAGATTTTCCCCTTTCCTTCAAGATCTCTAGATCCATCATTTTCAAATAAATAAATGAATGGTCTTTTGCAATCGTCATCATTGATAATATAGAATGATGCTTTCAACAAACAGAATCAACTAGCTGGTTCTCTTTCCATGTTTGGTAATGTATTGAGCAGTCACAATCCTTATTCATCCCTAACAATCTTATTTGTCACATGTTCAAATCATTCTTTATGAATATATATTTTATAATTTTATGATTGGTATATATGTCAAACTTTTCTCCATAATGATAATAAAATCTATATTTTTTATTCCAAAATTACCGTTTCTAACTCTAAATCATGAGATGGGCAATTTTTTTGGAATATTAAATTGTCCTGAGGCATAAGCGATAACCATGTTATTCTACATAAGGACACATACCAATCCCTTCTTGGATGCATCAATTAATATTACAAAACCTTTTCCACTGTAGGGTAATGTATGAACTGGTGAACTGACTAACAACCTCTTTAGTTCCCTAAATATTTCTTCACATTCATCTGTCTAGAAGAACATCACACCGTTTTGTGTTAACTTGGTCAGAGGATTAGATAGTCATGAAAATTCTCCACAAACTGTTGATAATATCATTATAAACCAAGAAAAAATTCAATGTTTTTCCATGTTGTTACTCTAACCCAAGACTCAATAATATCTATTTTTTTTGATCTAATGTTATACCAACTCTTGAGATTATGTGACCCACAAATGAAGCCTTTTATAACCAAAATTCACAACTTGTAAACTTTTCATAAGTTTCTCCTTCCAATTGGCCTGTATTAAAATTCTCAAGTGGTCACCATGTTGTTCTTTTCTGAATAATAAAAATATTGTCTATAAATACATCCACAAACTAATTGATATCATTTTTAAAGACACTATTAATCAAATCCATGAAAATAGTATGGGAATTATGATGACCAAAAGGCATAACTATGTATTCATAGTGACCATACCTTGTACAGAATGCTGCCATGGGTATACTGTCATTCTTGACCGTCAGTTGATGACATCCATAATGAAGGTCAATCATTGAAAAGTATTGATATTTACACTGTTAATCAAACATGTCATCAATATGAGTAAGATGATACTTTATCTTGATCAAGATCATTTTAAACTCCCATGAATCAATACAGAGTCACATTGATCCATATTTATTTTTCATGAAAGGAACATGTGCCCCACAAGGTAACACACATATAAAGGTTTTCTTGGAGTTTATTCTTAAATTAATACAACTCAATTGGGTCCATTATATAGGGAGTATTTCATATTTATGTAGAATAAGTTATAATCTATATCATAGAATAAATTTAAATTTTAGTGGAAGTATGGGAAACTCTAATGGATAGAAATCCACAATGTCCTGATACAGAGTTTGTCCCCCAACCATTTGGGACAAACACACCTTTTAAATGGGAATTAATACTCATAAATTGAATATAATATCTGAATAAAGTTCATATTTATTGTCACATTAATATATGGTCATTGGTGTGTTTGAATTAACAAATATAACTTCATTTGGACAAAAAATGATGTGGATTTATGAAAAGATACCCACTCTATGCCTAATATGTCATCAAATATAACCATGATTAGAAAGAAAATATTTTCCAGAAGTACATTCCAAAAAATTCTAATCAGAGACTAATCATATAATTGAGATACAATCTTCATACCATTAGGTGTTTTCAATGCTAATTCAACATATAATCATTTTTTTGGAATCTTATTACCCTTATAAAATTCTTTATATATATAAAATTGGATAGATCTGATATCAAATAAATCATTAAAAGTTATAGAGTGCATATTACATGTACCTTTCACCATTTAATTATTGCATCACTTTTTAGATATAATGATTCCACGAGATTTTATGATTTCCCATTTTCCCTCACATTAAGAGGTTTCTGACACTGGTCATCATCACCAAACCTTGGGTTTTAGAAATGGTTTTCATAATTCCCATCCTCATAACACATGCAACACTAATGTGTGGGAGGATAATTCTATATAGATCTTCCTTTATTTTCATCATTGGACATATCTTTTAATTAGTAAAGAAATTGATTTCCTGATCGCCATCTCTTAAAAACATAAAACACTTACTAGACCCCATAAGAAAATTTCCTCTATGATTATTTCCTCACATGGATCATAACGAATGTCTCATGTTCTTCTCTTCATGGTATTTAGATTTTCCATTGAATTTTGTCTTCATTTTTCATGTTAAAACCCTGATATTGATATGTAAATCCAACATTAATTTCAACTTTTTTTACAAAAATTAAAATCTTTTCATATATACAAAATTCTCTTATGAAAAACTCCCTTATGAAACTTGGCTTTAAACCACTGAAGAACATGTTATCATTACTTCTGTGTTAGATGATAATTCTAGAAGCACACCTCACATGTCTTATGAAATTATCCTCGTAGGTACTGAAAAATTTATAATTATTTTTCTTCAACTAAATAAACTCATTTTCCATATTCTTCTAATGAAGATGAAGAAATTACATATTGATGAATAAGTTCTTGAACCAGACCCAATATATGTACTCAATTTCACTATTCTTCCTCATATTCTTGATTAAATTTCACCACTTGTCTAATTCACCTACTTACCGATAAATAATTAGAATGAAATTTTCATGATCAAAACACTATAGAATAGATAATATCCTTTCAGTTGTATAGATCTAGTGTTTAGAAAAACATTTATTAGAATACAGGCTGAAAGAAGGTGGATCATTCCTAATGATGGACTCAATAGAATATTGTTCCCTATTTTGATCATTCAGAATCTACACATGATTCATAGCTTGAGAATGTTGTGTGAGTATAGACACAAGGTTTTCCATTCCAGGTATATAGTTTTATTCCTTCTTGGTCAATTACTTTTCCATTTTTGGTTGTTTGAGGTGTTCAGGGGTGGTTCTGGGAGTTTTTGGTGGAAGCTAGAGGCATAGAAGAACAACCTAAAGAAATACACATAGTTAAGTGTATTACACAATGTGAAAGTTGGTTTTATGAATTTTTGATGGATAGTCACAATATTTAGATTTTTGGGTTCAAATAATAAAAAAGAAACATGTTTTTCAGCAAAACATGAAATCTTAGGATTAAAAGATGTTAAAGGGGATTTCATGTCATATAATTCGTTGATGTTGTAGAGTTTTGAAGGATTCTTCCACCTCGGTTTTTGTTAAACCCTATGAACAATGGATCTTCACTCATCCGAGGAATTCTAAAAAAAATTTCTCCCGTGTTTGTAAATTTCTTTCAATGAGAATTGATCAATATTCTCCCATATTCGTTCCATGATGATTTCTCTACTCATCCTCACCCATTTCCTTCCATTAATCTTCAGAGTTTTGCTATAGTGGTGGTTTTAGATGTGTGTTTGGGATGTGTATCGATGGTCTCTTGGTGTTTTATAGGTTGGTTTGTAGTTCATCAGGGTTAAATTTTGGTTCACGAGTTTTCTTCTTCGACCTACTGTGTGCAGCAATCCAAAAAAGCTTATTTGAGTTAGGATTTCCCTCATTTATATTTTTTTTGTGTATCATATAGGAGGGATTTTATTTTTATTAGCTATGTGATATAGTTTTTCTAGATTAATTAATGATAAATAATTAGTTTATTTTAAATTTTAGGGTATAAGGGTTTGTCTTGAATTCTTTTATAGCTTTGATATTATTATGATATTGTGGATTATATAGGACTAACTCCCCACTAAAAATTGTGGCCATTAAGGTATTTTTTATGTAGTATATATATACTATGGTTTCTACTTTTTTGTGATTTTTGTTAAATCATCCTAAAAATAAAAATTAGATGAACACTTATATTTTGTTAATAAATTGGATTCCCCAAGATTAGGATTTGTGTGAAGAGATCTGTAAAATATTGTGAAATGTGATAAATTCCATTTTTAAATATATAAAAGAATATTTATGTGTTTTTATGTGAGTTTAGGGAATGTGGGTCTCATGGAATGGGTGTTGTGTTTTTTGGGTGGCGAGGTGATAGTTTGTGGGACTTGCTATTGGGGCAGGGAGGTGATAGTTTTTGGGCCATGCTTTTGTGGTGGCATGGTGAGGGTTTTTGGGAAGACATGTTTCTTTTGATATGTGGTTATGTTGTTCTAGATGCTCGAGTGGTGATAGAATAAATGACTAATTAATAATGTTTGAAAGGGAATGGGTTCGTTTGGTTAATGGGATTGAAATTTTTTTAAAGGAAAATTAAATGATGGGTTCTATGGTTAAATGTGGTTGATGATAAATAATAAAATTAAGGGGGTGTAAAATTTGGAGGAAATGTGACACCGTAGTAGATTATGAGGGCTCTTCAACTTCTAAAACCATGCTTCAAGATACTAATAAGTGCAATTAGATGTGGTATAAAGGTGACAGTGTTGTGAGTTTGTTTGTTTTGTTGAGAATCTGTAAGTTGGCCATGAGTGTTTGATACCCTATATATATATTTTTATGTTCTTGTTATTTATATATGCACCACACACATGTTGAGAACTATGTACCGAATTCCCACACAATCATGTAGGGGAGTATTTCCCAACATTCTAGTGGGAGGATGGATAGATGATGACCCTCTCTTCCTTTCTCCCTCTTATAGGCGATGATGGCACAAGCTTGTTTAGGTAGTATGTGATTATATGTGGTATCAAAAGTGTCATCAGGTTGAGTTGTGATTTGGTGTCCCTGATGTCTATGGGATATTTCATGTTTTTATTTCATAGGTTTCATTGGGATGAGATGTGGTATGTTGTCAGGCCTAGGTGTGTACGGGCATAATGTCTTATAAGGAATAGGTGTGTGCGGATGGGATGTGTTTTAAGGGATAGGTGTGTGAAGTAAAGAAGTGTTGTGCGACCTATGTGTGTGAAGGAGGGAAGTGATGTAGTATATTTGGAAGAGGTGGGAGTGTCGATACATTTTCTGTTGGGGTGTGAGAGCAGTTAATTAGTAATAAAATGGTACAAGTCACCCTATCATCAATTTTATTTACTTTATATTATACTAATTGATGTTAATTATTAGGTTGTTGTTCCGTTAGTGAGGTTGGGATAGTTAATATTCTTGTTTAGGTGTGGTTTAGTTCTATTGTTTTCCCATAGGTGAATTAGTATTCTTCTTTCACATGCACATGAGGGACTTTGGTTTTCTTACTGAGTATATATTAATACTGACCCAGCATATTTAAAATAAGTATCAAGTTTCTAGGAGGATTTTATGGACTCTTATAGACATTAATAGCATGGATTCTTGACAGTTTCTCTGTCGCTGCTTTAGATTTACATTTGGTTATTTTCCTCGGAGACCTTTATCTGTATTGGTTCTATTTATACCTCCATGTGAGATGGTGTGGGTTTCTCTTTCATATTATTCTTTGGATTTATTGTGTATTATTCATTCTATCCTTGATCTTTTTTTCTTATCAAGGTTAACACCTCCCTTATTGTGAGATTTTTACACCCTTCATGTAGTCACCAACCTGTGGCCTACTGATGGCTGGACTCAGGGCTCAATATTTTTTTCCCACCATTGTGGTATCTTTGGAGTGAAGGGGATGCAATAAATTGGTATCAGAGTAATGGTTGAGAGATAGGATGTAGTTTGGAGTTAGGAACTATGAGGTTTTCAAGATGTTATATAAAACAATGTTAGTTGACCTTGGTGAATGTCATAGACTAGTGGGGCTTACTAGGAAATAGGGTTTTAGGGCCCTCGTGATCTATTACACATGCTTTCTGATTATCAAATGACCAAGCCAGATAGACCTTCATTCTAGGTAAAGACATTGGGGACTTCCATGACCCACAATGAATTATGTTTCTGTTTGAATTGGGTTGTTTTGGGAAGTTTAAAATTAGTTAAATAAATAAAATTAATTAAAATTAATCTTAGTAAAATTTCTCATTATTGGTCATAGAAAATAGTTTTTTGCCTTTAATATATGTTTTTTGTTCATCATTCATCCGTGGATCAGGTAGTTGAGGTTCAATAGGCTGATCTTGTTGATCGTCATAAGGTTTATCTAGTTGAGAAGGATGATCCATGGTAGAGGATGTTGCACACTTTTTAACGGCATAATTTGGGGAAGTATGGGGGAAGTGTTTCAAATTTAGAGATAGAGTGTTTTCTAGAGGGGCTTGAGGAGCATGAGATCGATTTCAGTTTATCTGGGCCCCGATGGGGTACTGGTTCCCTTTGGAATTCATTTAGATGTGATGAGCTTCACATTAGTTATGGGTAATGTATGTAGGAGAGAGGAGGGAGGAAAATGTTTTATGGGTGGAATTCAAGAAGGATTTATAAATAGAATCCCATTCATTGTCTATAAAGGTAGTGAAGTGGCATGAGCTTCTTTCTCTTCAGTGGGTGATTGTGTTAGTGAGGGTGTTGGGAATGGGGTCCAGGGATCATCTTCATTTTTTGACAGATCACTTTCCAGATGTGGATTCTCATGCAAGACGTCGTGAGGAGCCACTATTTCATTCTATCCATAATCATCAACATTATCATTTTTATCGAAGGGAATGATATTCAAAGGGTTCAAAGAATACAATTCCTAGGGAGGACTAATGTAATGGAAGCCAAAGAATCCTATTGAATCAAATTAACCACCCCCCTCATAATAAGGACTGTGTAATTGAGTGAATTCAAAAATGAGAAGTTTTTCCATGGGATAATAATGAATAGGTTTCATCAAGTGGAAAGGTTTTCAGTGGGCGCAAAGACCTTCGAGGTTTCGACCAGCCAAGAGTTGACCTCAAGATATTCCCTTTTGACCTTCTAGTGTTCATTTCTTTGTAGTGGGGTTGGGGCCGATGAGTTTCACTAGTTGAACTCACAACCATATTCAGGAATAGTGCCCAATGGCTGCTCGAGCACAGTTTGGATAAGGTGAAACAATTCAAGATATGCCTCAATAGAAACTACCATTGGGGCCATTTTAGTAGTAGGGAATGGAAGCTTACGATCCGCAAAAGGGAGATAGAGTAGGTAGAGGTAGAACTCAGGATGTTTCTCATGTTCAGGGAACACATGTTGAGTGTATTCGTGGAGGTGGTCACCATTAGAGAGGTAGAGGAGGTGGGCATGGTCAGTTGCATGTATTGGATTCTACAGTTCTAGAGGCGAAACAGATCGTCATAGGTACTATCTATTTGTTTATTACTTTTGTTTGTGATTTGTTTTATTTGGGAGATTCACACTCTTTTTTGAACCACTATAGCCCATGATTTGAGACTATATGTGGAGAGTCTTTATGTACCCCTAGTGTTGACTATTCCAGTCGCTGGCCAGACCATCTTGTTTGATGTGTTCTAACGGTGTAGACTGATGATGGGGCCACATCAATACAATGGGGATCTTTTTTTCCATAGATGTATTCATATAAATTCATCATTATCATATAATGGTTGTATTTCATAGGTTTTGTTACTGACTACTTAATGGGAAGATTCATGTTTTCTATTTGGATTGTCAGCGTGTGGTTTTCCTTGGTGAACAGAGTTTTCAGGTGGGAAATCAATGTGTGGAGCCCCTTCATTCATTATTGGGAGATGTTTTGGTGGAATTAGCAGAAACTGAGACGGTATAGGTTCACAGGGTCATTGGGGATTTCCTGGATGTTTATCCCAATGAGGTTTTAATGATCCCCCTTTATGAAATATTGAGTTTGGGACTGAATTTCAATCCAAATAGTATATTATTTTGATTTCTTTTAATTGGATGACACATTATGAGTTTCATGAGTTGAAGATTTAGATAGAATATCTAACACAATAGGGTTTTATCCAGCTTTGTGTGTCATCATGGGGTGACCTAGTGTTGTTCCCTAAGATGGATGATGGTTGTATGAGGTTGTTTATATAAAAGAAAAGGTTAATACAAGTGATGGTCAAGAACCATTTTACTTTTCCTAAGATAAAAAATCTTTTCAATATCTATGTGGGTTGATTTGGTTTTCTATGATCATTACGCGGTTTGGATATCATAAGTTGAGTGTGAAAAAGGGATATATCTCGAAGACTTCCTTTAGATGCAGGTATTGGGACTCTATTTTTTTGTCGTTCCATTTAGTGTTATGAATGAACCATTTGTTTTCATGGGTCTTATGAACTCCATGTTCCATGAGTTCCTAGACTAGTTCTTCTTCATGTTCATCGATGTTATCTTCATCTACTTGAAGTCAGATAGTGACTATTCCGACCATCTCAAAACATTATTCCATGTTCTTTGACGCCAAAATCTTTTTGGAATGTTGTCCAAGTGTATGTTTTGGACATGAGATGTTCATTTCCTTGGGCATGTGGTGTCTTAGAAGGGTGTGGTAGTTAACCTGTCGAAGGTTAAAGAATTTTTTACTTAGGTATTACCCCAGATTGTGGCAGTGGTTTATAGTTTTCTTGATCTTTTAGGATATTATCCTTGGTTTGTACTCGATTTATCTCATGTTGAAGCCCCATTGACATCTTTTACTAAGAAAGAACATGATTTTGGGTTGTGTTATTAGTGCAAGGCAGCATTCGATTACCTAAATGGAATGTTGATTAGTTCTCTAGTGTTTCAATTTGTTGAGGTAAGGGTGATGTTTGAGGTGTTTTGTGAAGCTTTATGTTTGGTCTTAGGATACGTATCGATGCAGTAGTAGTCCATGATCACTTATGGGTCTAGTAATTTATGTTCCCAAAATAATAACTATGAACCCATGATCTAAATCTAGTAGTAGTTGTTCTCATCTTGTTGTTTTGGTGGAATTACCTCATTGGGGACCTCATTGTGGTCCTCATAGATCACAAGAGCTTGAGGTATTTGTTTTATTAGTGTGATATGAACATGTGGTAGTATAGGTGGATGGAGTTTCTATAGGTATGTCATTTTTATATCTCCAACATCTCATGAAAGTTGAATGTTGTGGCTAATTCATTTAGTTGGAATTCATGGAAGTGTGTTGTTTGGAGTCTGGGGATGCTTGGAGAGAAATGGAGAAGTTGGTAGCCTTGTACTTAGATGAAAGGGTGGATGATGTTAGATAACATTCTTTCATATGATAATGTAGTCTTCTCTGATGCAGCTATTAGAGGATTTTATATTGGGAGACTCAGAGACAAAGGTGATTCATGATCGTGTTGGTCATGGTAATGCTCTGGAGGGATGGTTAGAGGATGTTCAGAACCCGATGTGATTTTGTGGAAGGCTATTTATTCCGATTGTAATGCATGATAGAGTCCATAATGAGTATCATAACTCACCTTTGGTGGTATATTAGGGAGTTTCAAAGATGTATGATATCATTATGGTACAGTTTTTGTGGCGTGAGATGATGTCGAAAGTTGCAGAGATTATGGGGTGCTTAGATTTCTAGGAGTTAAAGGCTAGGCATCATGTCCCTAGAGGGTTATTGAAGTCCATTAGATGATCCTGAGTGGAAATGGGATTACATATCTATGGATTTTATCGCATAGTTTCCCAGAGCTTAGGGAGGTTGTCCTCCTATCTGGGCGATAGTGGAACAGTTGATGAAATCAACTCACGTATAAGCGATCAAGGAGTTAGGAGGATTGAATGATTTAGGTAATCGGTATGTGGATTAAGTAGTGCAGTTTCATGGAGTAATAAGGTCCATTTTTTGGATATGAACATGTGGTTTGCCTCACATGTTTGGACTAGATTTCATCATGATTTGGGCACTCAATTAAACCACAGTACTACTTTCCACTTCTAAATAGATGGGCAGATAGAACTTACTATCCAAATGTTAGAAGATATGATATGAGCATTAATCTTATAAATTTGTGGGTCTTCGTATTGACACCTACCTTTTTTGAGTTTACATTTTATATTATCTATCATGATTCCATTGGCATGGACCCATTAGAGGCTTTGTAGAAAAGACTGTGTCATTCTCCGCTTTTATGGGAAAAAGTTGGGGAGAAAGAAATTCTGGTTCAACATGTGGTGTAGATCATGACATAGAAATTTTATCATCTATATGAGAGGATTAATGTAGCACATGACCAGTATAGGACTTATTCGAATCCATGATGTATTCCCATGGAGTTTGAGGTTAGGGACCACATGTTTTTGAAGGTTTCCCCTCTACTTGTGCAGTGGATGTTTTGATGAGAGAGCATGCTTTTACCAGGTTTTTTGGCCCTTTTGAGGTGTTTGGGTGAGTTGGTGAAGTGTCGTATGAGTTGGTGTTTTTACCACGGTTTGATAGGATTCATGAAATATTTCACATCTCTTAGATATGTTGGTATCTTCCCAATGACTTCCATGTCATTGACTATGGATAGTTAGATATCAATGATGACATGACATTTATGGAATGACTAGAAGAGATATAGGATCATCAACAGAAGGAATTTCATGGATGGACCATATATTTGGTTCTTATGTTGTGGAGGTATGGTGTCCTAGAATAGATTACATAGGAGTGAGAGATAGAAATGTGTTTCCAGTACCCAAAGTTGTTTTTAATTTTTCTTTTCTCTATTTTTCCTTATGATGTGAATTTTGGATGCATCTGTTTATGAGATGAGATGTTTTCATTATTTTATGATGTTTTTGGCGTGATTTATGATACATTCCGGACATATTAATAGGGGAGTACCTGATTCTTAAATGAGACACATTAACTATGAAGTGATTAATCACATGTGGGAAAGTCAGTGCAGCCCAGAGAAGTTAATATCTTGACTCAGAAGAAGGAATACTCCAATTCAAGTGTTCAAGATAGTGCAGTTTTTTAGTTGTAGTAGTTGTTTTATTGGGATGTGTAGAGGTTGAGACTATTGTTAAGTTATGATGTGGAATTCTGGATGCGTGAGAGGAAGATACTTGTGGGTTTTTAGTGCATTTTATAGCCATTTGGGTTGGTCTGTTTAGTCGGTGGTAGAATTTGAGGTATGAAGATATCCTAGAGAGGTATCTTGTGGGGTTTTCAGACCCCTTTACAAATGTGTTTGGTTTTGGTTTTGGTTTCTTGATGGAGATAATCATTTTAGAGGTATATTATGTAGTGGTATGTGCCCTCCCAATCAATTACATTGTTAGTTTTAATCATAAGAGTTCTTCAGGGAATGTTCTTGGATTTTTCTGTAGAAGCTGGAGGTGCATTATAAATAAGGAAATAAATACATGTCATGTAAATTTATTACAAGATATGAATGTTGTTTTCATAGAACGTCCTGTGCTGGTCACAATGTTTACATTTTTAGGTTTAAATAATAAAAAGGTGATGTTTATTTTAGTAGAACATGGAATCTCTCAATGAAACGACGTGAAAGGGGATTACACATCATGTAATTAACTGATGTTTTACAGTTTTAAATGGTTCATCCACTCATGTTTTTTAAAAACCATATGGATAGTGTCTCTTAATTTATCCTAGGAATCCTACAACCTTCTCCTTCAATGTTTGGAGATTAATTTTGAAATGGATCGATCCTTGGGCATGTATTATTGATCTGTGGTGACTTATCCAACCATTCTCAACAGTTTCCTATTGTTCTTCATCATAGTTTCAATTTGGAGGTAGTATTTGGTTTGGATTATGTTTTTTAGTTTCATCTTTATGGTCTTTAGGTGAGGTATAGGTTGATCCTCAATTCCTCATGATGCGGTTGTGTTTTGCGTATATTTTTCATCGCTATGTGGTGTGTAGCAGGTTAGAAAAACTTTGTTGAGGTAGGATTTCAAACTTTTCTCTTTATTTTGTATCATATAGGTGGGTTTTTATCTTTTTGGATACAAGTTTATATATTATCTATATTAGTTAATGATAAAAAATTTGTTTATTTGGTATTGAAGGGTAAAGGGGTTTGTTTCGCATGATTTTATAACTTTGATATTATTTTGATATTGTGGATTGCACAGGCCTGATACCCTGCTGAAAATTTTGGTCATTGGGGTCTTTATTTACATTGGATATATGTGTTTTAATTTCCTCTTTGGGTGGATTATGGTGGTATCACTGTAAAAATGGAAATTGGCTAACCACATATACTTGGTTAATAAATTGATATCCCTAGGATTATGATTTGCGTGATGACATCCCTAAAATATAGTGTAATGTGATAAAATACCATTTATTAATCTGTAAAGGAATCTAGATGTGTTGTTATGTGTGGTTGAGGCATGAGTTCCTGGTGGTTTGTGAGACATGATTTTAGGGAGGTGAGGTGATAATTTGTGGGGGTACTTTTGGGGCGGTGAGGTGGTAGTTTGTGGGATGTGATTTTGGGGTTGTAAGGCGGGGTTGTATGGGATGATAGGTTTCTTATGATATGTGGTTATGTTGTTCTAGATTCCTGAGAGATGATGGAATAAATTAATGTTTAATAACTTTTAAATGGAATGGGTTAGTTTGGTTAATGGGATTGAAATTTTTAAATGGAAAATTAAATGATGGGTTGTGTGACTAAAAGTGGATTACGATAAATAATGAAATGAGTGGGTGTTAAATGTGGAGGAAATATGACACTGTATTATATTATCAAGGATATTAACCTTATGAAATTACTGTTGCAGATACTTATAAATGTATTTAGAGGTGGCTGTAAAGGTGATGGTGTTGTGAGTTGGTTAGTTTGTTTAAGAACCCATAGTTTGGGATTTAGCATTTGATGATATATATATATATATTTATATTCTTGTGATTTATATACTCATCCTACCTATGTTAATCACTATGTGTTGAACACCTGCATTGTTAAGAAGGGGGTGTCTTTCCCAATATCCAAGTGGGAGGATGGATGGGTGGCTATCCACTCTTCCCTGGTCCCTCTTCCATGTGATGATGACTCAAGATTATTTGGGAAGGATGTAATGATATGTGGCATCTTAGGTGTATTTAAGATGAGTTATGATGTGGTGTCCCAGGTGTCTTTGAGAATTGTTGTGAAGTGCTTTCCCATGTGCCTTTAGAATGAGATGTGATGTGTTGTGTGGCACATGTGTGTGTGTGTGGGGGTGGGGGGATGTGTTGTAAGGACCATGTGTGGGTGGGTGGGATATTTTGTGAGGCCCATGTGTGTGTGGGTGGGATGTATTGTGATGTTTAGGTAAGTGAAAGAGGGATGTGATGTGGTATATTCAGAGGAAGTGGGACTACCTTGAAGTTTGGTGTTGGGGTGTGAGAGTGGTTAATCTTTGGGGAAAAGGTACATAATACATTATCATCGATGTGATTTACTTTATATTATATTACATGATTTTTGTTATTTTGTGAGTGTTCCTTGGTGAGGTTCGGATGGTTAATATTCTTATTGAGGTGCTATTTGTTCTGTTATTTCCTCACAGGTGGATTTGTATGCTTCTTTGACATGTTCACACGAGACTTTGGTTTTTCTACTGAGTATATTTGTATAATAATCCCCTTTATATAATCTTATTTTCTTGTTTCTAGAAATATTTTTGGCACCATTCTTGACTATACTAGCTCAGATCCTTTCCAGTTTCATTTTCACATCTTCTTCTTTACTTTTGTGTATTTTCTTTGGAGACTTTTTTTTCATTAGTTCTATTTATACATGCATGTGGGATGGTTTTGGTTTCTTTTTTCTATTATGCCTTGGAGTTTTTGTGTATTATTCATTATATCTCCAATATATTTTTCTTATAATGGAAATAACTCCCATATTGTTAGATTTGTACACCCTTGGTGCCAATCGATAACCAGGGTCCTACTATAGCCACGACACAAGGGTCATTATCTCTCTACCCTCATTATAATATATATAAAGGGAGGGGGTCGTAACAACAGATCCCATAGAATTATGATTCTTATGAGAACAGTTATTGAATTTTCCATCATATTCACAATTAAAATTGTTCTTTTAGGTTATATGCATTAAATAAAACAAAAAACAAAATATTAATGATAATTTTTCATTGTGAGGAACCATATAATAATGAAAAACCAATTATAGTATGTCTAAATTATGAAACCTTCCTCAAACTTTGACACCCGATTTTTATTCTAGTTTTTCAAAGAAATAATATTTTTAAATACTTCATGATGGTTTGTAATGAGTATGTGAATCTGTAAATCATATCCCACAGGAGTGTCAAACGAGGTTCATAATAAGATTTGTTTCCATGTAAGAGGTTATGCTCAAGTTTGGCCAGAAACACTTTTTCAGAGTTGTGACTCCTTGATACATATGTTCTAGAACCACATCCACTTATAGTATCTAGACAGGGATTTATTTCTAGGAAACCACTCACTCTATCCTTTACCAAAATTCGATGACATTTTACTATACTTTTATATGTCCTTAGAATTATAAATAGACATGTCTATATATTTCTCACTATGTTTTATCTTTATATCTTCCAATGGATTACTAAAATTTATCTATAATAAAAAATATATAGAACCTCACTTTTTAAACATTAATGTTACATAATTTTTGTGGAATACTTAAAAAATTACACCAACTGACACCCGGAGGTCGTATTAATCTAGTACTTATAGAAACATGGTTACATAATCATTGGTAGGTAAGTGTGTTACATTATCTACCACTAGGTTGTTCACGACTAGGATTATTCATAGTTGAATCATACATAATACTGATCTTCATAACCAGGGGAATGAAAACTTGAAAAGGGGTGTGTTTAGATGCTCAGTGAGTTCAAAAAAGAGAGATATGAAAGCATAAACATGAGTATAAGGGTATGAGAACATGAAAACAACATTAGAATATCGTACCCTATTTATCAAAGATCATAAACATGATTCATGACATAAAATATTTATAGTTACTAAGAAATGAATCATAAGGGATTCAAGATAATAATCCATGAAATCATAATAGAGGAATAAGGCAAGGAATTTGTGGAATACACATAAGCATTGAAAATGTTATGTCATGGATACCTTCCAAGACCTTTATAACATGTTAGTCTTAGGATAAAACTTGTGTAAATTTTACAGGAATTGTTTATATCCCATGAATCCTTTGAGCATATGTATCACTTATCATTATCTAATTCATTGGATGAAGATATAATCCCCACCCATCCCATAATTAAATAAAACATACATGTTACAAAAAAAGAATAAACAATAATATCATAACCCATGAAATGAAAAGGGTTTTATAAATATGTAATCATATTATAACATGTTAAAAAATACACATTTAATAAGAATTTTATCAATGTATAAACCTTTAATGAAGTAGTATTTCTAATCATGTAACCCATGAAAGAGAAATGGGTTTCATAAGAATATAACCCTTTAAATTGAAACAAGTTTCATAAAAATCCTGCAGTAAAAAGATAAGACATTTAGGAATATAATATGAATGGAATTCTTGAATCATTTCTCATGAAGTCACAGGTAACACCAAATGATGTAATATTATATGGAAAATAATTTTGAAATAACCTTTAAAAAATATTTTTTTAGGAAAATATCATTTCTTTGTTAAAACGCTTTTAAAACATAAATCACTCGGATTTTTTTTAAAGACATAAAATGGAAGCTTGAAAATATTTAACACAACATTTATTTGAATATAAACCATTAAAACATTTTTGAAATCCATTTCACTAAAAATTAGTCTTTAAAAAATTATTAAAAACAATTTATTTTAAAATACTTTGAAAAATAATAAAGGAAGCTTTTAAAAACATAAAAATATTAAAATCCATTTTCCTTGAAAATTATCTTTAAAGATCAATTAAAAAAACATTTTTGATTTTTTTTGAAAACATGGTTTTTGAAATTCAAGTTATGTGTCTCAATGAATAAAAATTTAGACAAATTTACTTTAGATATTTGTAAATTTTTTAAATATATACTTCATAGAGGAGACATAATAAAATTGATATGTATATAACCATTAATTTTTAAAGATAAAAATTGTAGAATATGTCCCTTGGTAGTATTCACAACAGAAAAAAAATGAGTGGTCAATATAACAGTAATATCATAGAAATAAAAGTGAAACTAGAAATCCTTTTACCTTATGTCTTGAATCTCTTCATACTCATTAATACATCATGTATAATAAATATATTTTTATTAACACTTCCATGTTTCGGGAAATATTCTCTTTGTTTCTTGCATGTGTCTTAATTTGTTATATTTTTGGTCCTTATACTTATATCATGATATGTAGAATATAAAAAGTGTTATAAAATAATTTATATTTAGTATATATTTACTTATAATAATCTATTGAATATATAAATATGAAATGTAATACACCATTCATGGAGACGGTAGACCGTACGTACGCATGAACTCTATTTCTGTTTTTTTTCATTTTAAAGGAATGTAAATGACATTTATATATAATATCATTAAAGAAGAATTATTAAGTCATATATTTCATATAAGTTCAATAAATACTTCCCTAATACCTTCCACGTAGAGTGTGAATGAATCACACCTCTTTAAGGAGGCGGTAGTCCTAACTTCCCCAAAATAAATTATCGTATTTTCAAAAAATAGAAATAATTTAGGAATATGTTATATAATAATTAAAAATGAATATATATATATATTAAATATAATATAAAAATATAGTTTGAATAATTATTTCCAACCATGATATGTGTTAAAGGAAAAACGAACAACAACATTTCATGAGGTGGTAGTTTTCTGTACATAAGAATGGTCAGTTCTTTACCCATTATACCAAAGTGTGTGTAAATGTAGGTATAACCATTAGAATAAATATAATATAAGTGTATTAATGATAATTATGTTATTATATATGAATTTTATAATGTTAATTGATGTGGTGTGGAATGAAAATAAAACAATGAAACATTAGGAATGATATTACATCTATTTTGGGTAACTCCTATTGGTTTGCATCAAATGAATTACTTGGATAGATTTATGAAAAATAAAAGATTCATGGAAGAAATTATGGATGTTGGGAATTTAATTAGATTGGTATTGGAAGAATATAAGTGGTTTTTGAGGTGTTAAAAACAGGGATAAGTGGTGGCCTTTTATAATGGATAGATGGGACACACATGGGATTTTTAGAAAATAGGTAGGGGTACCCACTTTTTTACATAAAAAATCAATTAAAAACCAAAAAAACTCAATAATAGAAAATTTATAATAGAAAAATGTCCATAAAATACTTTTTGGACAAGTTTATTGGTCATTTTTTCTCTTAGTATTATTGATTAGTCCCTTGTTAAGCTTAATTTTTCCTGAATCGCTGAAATTAATTTTAATCAATTTTCATTGAATTTTTTAGCAAAAAATTTATTTTATATTATTATAATATAAATATTACATTGTTTATATCCATTTATTTCTTTTTTCTAAATACAGTATAAAAAAAATTTGTTTAATGGAAATCCTGCAGACATAGTGAGGAATTGAGTTTTTAAAGTGAGAATGTCCAAAAGTTCATCAAGTTTTTATATCTAAATTCAACATTAAAATGATTTCAATTACATAAATTGGATTAATATATTTATAATTGATTTATATTTACTCTAAAATTTACTTAAAATATAATTTTACTGTATAAATAAATTATATGAAAAGGCATTTTTGAATTAAAATTAAATAATTTTCACTATTAATAAAAAAATGATGTTTCTCAAAAGATACAAAAAAATGACCCTAATATAAATTTAAAATTATGAATTAAAAATTTATGTCTATTTTTTAAATCAGTTTCTATGTTTTTATAATATTAATTTTTTTATTGTTCATAGAATGACATAAAAACCAATTCTTTTAAGAAAACAGTGTTTTTAAAATATAGAAACTTTACCAAATATTATATATTTAATTATCAGTATATTATATTTATAACAAACCATTATAATGACATTTAATAATTAGTTATTACTATACATATTACTATGTTCTAGAGCTTTGTTACAACTATCCTGTTTAAATAAGTATAATAAAAAAATGTTATTTTGCCGAAACTCATAGTTGTGTGCAACATAGGCCATGTCGGTGTTTCATGTAGGACAAGATTGAATTGGTGTAGAATATATATATTTTTAATTAGGGTATCATGAAATTAAATAAATAAAATGATATTAATATATTAAAAAAAAAATTCATAAAAACATGCCATGTTAGACACATGTTCGATAAGGATTACGTACAATAGAAGCTATAATGAATCAATAAGCACAATGAACATAGAAAAGAAAGTATCTAAACAAACTTTATATTTAAATAAATTTATTATCATTGTAATATTAGTAATAATAAATATATAAAATTAAATAACTAAAATAATCCATTTAATCAATAAACTAAGAATAAAATGCATCCATAGAATATATGATAGTAAAATCATCATAGATAATTATAATAATTGAATTCTCAATGAATAAATTTTCATTTATTGGTAATCATGTTTTCCAATAACATGATAAATTGACCTTTAAGATCTATCCTCAAGATAATTTGAAAATACCGGGTGAAAACCCAACTGATTAGGCCAACAGATGCACAAGAGCCTCAGCCCGGTTGGCGAGGACTTGACAAGTGCATCCATGATACCTAAGATGAAATATGGGAAGAGACATAATTTTTTGGGTTAATAAATCATAAATTGTAGCATTAATTATATTAGGTATTGTTATGTACATTAGTAGTGGGATATATTCATCTGTTTGGGATTTTGGGAAAACAATTTTGTCCTCGGGACTTTCACGGCCTTTATGCCACCCAAGGCCTTTGGGCCACCTCAAGAATTTTGGGCCACATTAATTTGTGCTTAATGGAACAGGATAAATCTAAAAGGAGGAGAATCTAGATGAGGATTTAGAGCAGGAAAATTCACCATAGTATAAGTTAAATGGATTTGGAATAATGAAAGGGTATGGCATTGTCATCTGTACTAGCATGAGCATGTAAGGGAAGCCTAACCGAACAACCATGCAAAAGGTCATGGGTAGACTTCATGATGTAGAATATAGGGAGGATAAATTCCAATAGTTATTGTCTATATTAATTCCTTTAAGAAATATGGGTCATGTAATTTCAAAGAGCCTACGGGCCATGTATGAGTTCCCCTTCAACCCTTAAAACGGAGATTATGAAAAATTGAATAAAAATTGATGGAATTCAGACCATTTGGAGGATTGGGCCAACTTATTCATCTCTTGAGAATAATGCTAGATCAGAGGGATTTCTATAACTATTCCCCACATATGAATTTAATTTAAAAATTATATATCATTTATCAAATAATTTAATTAATTCATAATAAATTTATCTTTTCATCAAGTATCCATATTGTGTAAATGATACAGCTATGTCAATATTTCCTTAGCTAATAAAAAAACATTCAAAGTACACAATTTATGTAATATAATTATGTTGTTTTGGAAATAATAATATACATAAATAAATAATTTTTATATTTAAGATAATTTCAAGATCTAATGAAATTTTTTCATAACAATGTGACATTTTCAAGAGAATTTTTACAATTAAAAAAGAATGTGATATTGTATAATAATTTTTACTCCTTGATAATTTTGAAGTCAAGTCCCCATTGATGAAGTGATTAATATTGAACCCAAAAAATGAGGAAATATGAGTGAATCATTATATAATATTTCAAAGGTGATGTATATACACTATATAAAACGAAATTGGCACATAACGACAAATATGTATCAATGGAATGTAAATTGAGATGAAATCTCTTATCTCGTGCTTATTTTTTATTGAAAATTGATTAAGAATGTGTAGATTGGTTTTTGAGATGTTATTAAATTTTAATATAACTATATTAATATTTTTAACATCTTATATGATCCTTTTATAACATCTTTTCACACTTCTGTTAATAATCCTTCATTAGTTTCATTGTTTCGGATGTTAATGGTCTTATTTTATCATGTGTGGTTCATAATAAATGATCAAGTTATTTCACATAATATATATTTCCCCAATATCTTGAATAATAATAAATAAATAATTATCTTAATTATATATCATTAATATTTTTATACCAATCATTAAAAATGGTTTTCAGAACTGAAGTATATTATGATAATAGACACATTAGGTGGTATGTATGCATGAGTAATGATTCTATTACTAAAATAACATTATGGAAAGAAGGTATGTGATATATTATATTTATAGAATGATCATAAAATCATTTAAACCATATTAATTCATAAAATATATTATATATATTATCAATGTGGTTTGGTGATGAAAAGAGAGTGACACTGTTTCGTAAATGGAATATTCCAAACATACAGGAGTGACATTATCATCTTTCATTAAGTAAAAAAGATAAAAAAAGGAAATAATATAGATTATATTTTTAGAGTGATAAATATTTCATTAATATAATAATTATTTCAGGAATATAATATTTAATCATTATCTTTATCCTCATCACCTTCCATGTAAAGCGTTTGTGAAAAATGAATCACATCTTTTCGTGAGGCAGTAGTCTGTCATACACATGAGAGACATTATTATATCTCCTATTGAATACAGATAAAAATTAATGTATGATATAATGAATATAAAGGTATAAATATTCTAAAAATATCTGATATATAATTTATATCCATTATCATACCCAACCGTGAAAGGTGGTAATGAAAAAATTAATGACATCTGTTCATGAGAAGGTAGTTCGTTGTATAAATAAATGTTGATTCAGTAACCCATTTTATAAAATTATAGTACATCTTAGGTAATTAATTTAAATTAAAAAATATAATTATACTTAATATAATAATATTATGAAATTATAATATTTTAAAAAATAATTTTAGGTAGACCATGACGAAATAAAATAAACATGCTCGTTGAAGAACATTAACTCCTTTTCAGGTATTTTCTTAAGGATTCTACCAAATACATCCAAAATAGAATTTATTCCCAAAATAATGATTATATAAAAATATTATGGAATTTGTGAATATATTTATTTATGGATTGATTGAAACAAAATGGGTTGAATGTTTGAAGAAAAAAAGAAATCGATATCCTTTTATAAGTGAGCTGAGTTGAACAATTTTAATTTTTGAAAAGAATGATTTCCAACCTTGTTTTTCTCATATCAGAAGGCTCTAATAATGGACCATTCTAAATAATATAAGGTATAATTACTAAATTTTTATTTTCAATATATTATATGTCAGTTTTTAGTATATTTTAACCTTTATACCTTTAGTTTAACCCTTGATAAATCAATTTTTACCTTAACTGTAATAATTAATTATTATTGTTTTCATGACTAATTTTGGTCGAAAATTAAGTTGACCATATTTGAAATTATAATTTTTTTTGATTATAAGTATGGAAAATATTTTTCCAAAATAAATTCACATAAGTTTAAAAAATTAATATAAAATTAATCCCGGTAACACAATGAGAAAGTAGGTTCTCAAAGGGAAAATATTCATAAGTTCACAATGTTTTTATATAAAACTTTTATAGGAAATTTATAAATATAAAATATATTATATGAAATAATATAATATTTATATATTGTTACTTTTAAACTAATTTATAATAAAATTTTACATAATAAATAACTTAATAGAAAAGGAACTTTTAAAATACTATTTAGAAATTTTCACTACTCATCAAAAAATGAAACTTTTCCAAAAAATTCAAAAAATTCACATTAAGATTAATTTGAAATTCTAATTTTAATTATTTATTATATTTTAACAAATAAATTTTCTAAAATGGTAAAAATTATTTGTTAACTACGTGTGCAAATCAAGACTAAACTGAATATTAAAAAAACATAGTTTTGGAAAAAAAATTTCTTTTAATTTCAAATATAAATAATATTATTTATAATCAATATAAATTAATTTATATTTCATTATGTAAGCATAAAAATATAATTTTTATAATTTTTTTATTACTAATTATAAATTCTAATTTAATGGGTACTTTATAATGGTTGTGTTGAAATAATAACTTTCTAATAGAATATAATGTTTCATTTAAATCCAATGTTGAGTGCATCATAATATATAGAAGAGACAGAATTTATAGAAAAATAAATATTTCAAAAAGTCTATAGATGTTAAATTATCTTGTAATACTATAATTTCATTTCATAAAAGCTATCAAACGTAATGTTATTATTTTAGTATATCATGGTGTTTCATTCTCCCCACCTAAAATAAATTACATTCCCACAATTTAAACTTGATATCAATAATAAAGTGTGGGAATTTTGAAAATACCATAATTAAAACCCCAAATCATAAAAATGATTTAAAAAAATTCATCTTAATAAGAGAGAAAGGAAATTATGATGGATATCTAGAATAGTCTAATAACAAGATTTCGATGTAGGATAACATAGGTGGGAAATAAAAACATGGAACTAGTAATAGGGAGTGATAAATATCATTGATCATAAAAAATTGGGTGATCCATAAAAGGTTAATGACAAAAAATGAATAAATATGTGTTGTGTTAGGGGACTATATAATTCATTATAAACGAAGGTATTGGAATAAATTTTTTATTTAAAGATCCATTCATAGTGTTAAGGAAGTCCTTTACCATGTGGGCTAAGAACATATGAAAATATAGTTTAATTATCTCTTTTTTCATAAGGTGATTTGCATCTTTTGGTTTTTATTTAATCATTTTACACTTTATATATTACTATAAAAAATGAAAATTAAAATATTGAATTTTTTCTAATTGAAGAAATATAATTATCTTTTAATGGATCTTAATATCCAAATTATAGTAACAATAAATTCCTCCAATCATTTTTATAATCAAAATGGCATGAAAAAATATTCTTATTACGCAAAAATTTCAACTTAATAGCTTCCAAAAATATTTGACCTTAAGGTTTCTCCAAAATATGTCAGACCAAATTTAGAAGGAGGTTTAGTAAATTAAAATTTATATTCAACAGAAAATATAAATTGGCCTTTAATGACACACTCAAAATATGTGAATACTCAGAACACCATAAAACCATAACGAATACATGTATGTTTCCAAAAATAAAATCTGAGGATGTGGAATAAATTCCTCATATCCAAACATATAGAATACTAAAGAAAAGATAACATGAACCCTAAAATCATTGTACAATTTTAGGGTCTTCAATACTATCCTATAAATATATCAATGTCATTATTATCTCATTATATAACACATATATAGTTTTATATTCCCATAATCATGTTTTTTTACAAGACTATCAACTAATCGCTAAATCAGATTTTTTGGAACCATTCAACACATGCTTTCAAAGCCATTAAGAAAGAGTAATATAGTACAATACTTATATGTTTCATGGTTCTTATAATGAGAATATAATAAATATAATATATTTGAAACTTGTTTCAAAGATCAAAATAGAAGAGTACATTATTCATTCCACTTCAGTTGTATCATAATCATATGTTTTAATTGATATCGAAGATTATTCTAAATTATATACCCTTGATTAATGGGGAACTCACTTTTATAGTTACTTATGTCCTTATAGTTGAAGTATTGAAAATTTGAAATTTATTTCTTTACCTTTTAATCCTATGCATGGTGTCCATTCTCTCCATAGTTTAATAAAACTCTAATTCCATTCAAAAAAGTACTAGGGTGTTTCTCTACAAAATAATAACTTGTAAGAAAATATGGCATCTCATTATTCCCATTAATTATTTTTTATCTACCATCCACTACCTGTCTTTAATTTTTTAGTATGCATAATGCTTGGATAATTTTTTCTTCATCAAGATTTCATAAAAAACTATTTCATTATATAAAGAAAAACTTTTAGTGACATCACCTTTCATGGACTTGTCTAAATCCCTTTAAATAAATGGTCAATAGTACAATTTTTGTTTCTTATGTAATCCCTAACATACCTATCTATCAAATTTAAGGTAGATTCAAACTAAGATACACTTTATCCTTCCATTTTATTTAAGATATCAAACTTTCGCTTCATCTCATTTTGTTTCTCATAAGTGAAATATTTTTTAAATAATATATCCAGAAAATAAATACATTCTATGAGTTCTATTTACTCTTCCACCCAAGTATTCCAGATCAACAACCACCATTGATCCAAATTTCCTTTGAGACAATACACTAAAACTGTAACCTTATACTATTAACCACACTCTAACTCCATAAATAAATTCTCTAGAGACTTAATCTATTGCTCAACGAGCATAGGATTAGTACTCAGAAAAAATTACGGATGATTCTATTACATGAAGTGATCTCACATAGTATAATATCACTGTGGAATAGGTTTACCCATCTATGAAAAGTTTTTTTATAACCTTATTTATCTACCTTTTTATTTCTATAATTTACTCAGTTTCAGTACTGTCTCTATTGGTTTCCTCAGCTGGACAATATCTATATTAGCAATGAGTATTGGTATCATTATTCATTCTAGGTGTCATTTCTAAACAATTTCATATACTAGAAGAGCATATAAAATTATGAATTTTAAATCATAATGTATAATTAGAAATATGGTGTAACAAATAGTATAATTTAAAATTTATGCATTGGTAATCTCAAAATCAAAAAATTTGTTTATTTATGGATATATTTGTTTTCGAACCCATTATAATGGTTTGTAAATAAAATATGAATTATCCTTATCATATCACCCAAGTGTGTCAATCTAGGATAATATTAAGGCCCATTTTCATCCACCATGTAACGACTAGTTCCATACTAAAGACACCTTTTTGGGGTTATTACCCCTAGGTACCTCTATCTGAGAACCATGTCCACTTATAGTGTCCACATAGGGATGCATTTTGATGGAAAACCACATAAGACCTTCTTTAACAAAACATTAGGATGTTATTTAATAAATAACCTTAAATTATATCATAGGTTTATGTACTATAATATATTATTTCCTTAATCAAGTTCCCATTATTTCTCCTAAACTATCTATGATACAAACTGTAGTGACCCAACTCCAGTAACCAAGAGTTGGTTTCTCACTTTATTAAATTAGAATAAATATAATCAAGAAAATAATGAGGGTCAAATATATTTAAAATTATTGGAGAACCATATTCTTACATGATACACATTTTACATTAGGAATATAAAATAAAACACAATACATAACAAGAGTAAACATGCTTTATCCTTGAAAACTCAGTGAATGATTTTTTAATCATATCTTTGGGAATGGAAAAAATAAAGTATTAAGTATAGAAGAATATATCATGATTCAATAAGCATAATCAATATATAATGTTAAATAACTGAACACACATGAAACGTAAATAACTTTAATATAATTGTATGATAAGGAAGAATTAATATAAAATAAAAAATAAATAAAAAAGAAATCCATTTCATCAATAAGCTATGAATAATATTAATCCATATGTAATATTATAGAAAAAATCTAATGGGTAACAATTACAGTTGAATTATAATTAAATTAAATTGTTAATTTTGGGAATTCTTGTTTTCCTGGAATATAACACCTTTACCATCAAGATATATCCTCTAAAATGTTTAAAAATACTGGATAAAAACCCATAAGATTCGGCCAACTAATTCATCTAAGGACACTGTCGATGCATTGGGAGGCTATGTATAATTGGGTCCCAAAAATGTACTACATTTACAAATAATTTATCACATATAAAATTACAAATTTAATTCATACAAATGATTCCTTTTATCACGTATTCATATTTAGTAAGGCATACAGATGTATCATCATTTCCCTAGTTTATCAAATAATATTAAAAGTGAACAATACTTTTAAAAATGGTATATGATTGGGAAATAATCTCATCCATCAAAAAAATATGGATATTTAAGAGAAATTTTATTATTAAGGAATAAATATAATAGTATTGTGAAATTTTTAAGAGAATACTAACAATCACAAAATAAAGTAGGATTGTACAATGACTGTTACCACATGGTAATTTTTAATTAAAATCCCCTTGAATGAGTTAATTAAAATTAAAATGTAAAATACCATGATATATGATTGATTCAATATATTTAATGTCAAATGGAAAGTATAAAAACAACATGAATGTGAATTGGTGCATAAAATCAAATTATTCTCATTGGAATCAAAATTGATATGAAATCTCATAACTCATGATTTTTTTTGTTGAACGAGCATTACCCCCCATGTATAGTTGTTTTAAATAGGTTATTAACATACAAAAGAACCCTAATAATATTTATCATACAATATAATATTTTATGCTTTTATAACATCTTATCACCCTTCTTTTAATAATATTTCATTATTTCCATTATTTCAAGTGCTAATTGCCTTATTTTCTCATGCATTTTTCATCATGAAGTTCGGGTTCTAGTACATATTACATAATTCCATAATAAAAAAATTATAATAATGAAATAATTATCAATATTATACTTCAGTTAAACATTTATAACCAATAATGTAATTTGGTTTTGATAAATGAAGTATGTTAAGATTATGGAGAGAGTAGGTCATACGTACGCATGGGTAACATTTCCATTTTCCAATGATCATTATGGAAAGAATGTATATAATATATTATCCTTAAATAATGATAGTAATATCATATATACCATATTATTTACTTAAATACACTTATATATATCACCAATGTTGTGTGATAATGAAAATATATTCCCAAGGTTTTGTGAAGGTAGTAATCCATATGTACAAGAACAATGTTATCATCTTTCAGAGAGTAAAAAGGTAAGAATGAAAATGATATATATATTATTATTTTAGAATGAAGAATATGACCTGAATATAATAATTATTTTATTCATATCACATAAAATAATTTACTTTATCTTTATCACCTTCTATGTAATGGGTTAGTGAATTCTGAATCACGCCACTTTGTGATGTAGTAGTATGTCATATAGACGAGTGATGTTGTCATATCTCTCACGAAATGGAAAAAACATATATGATAAAAATAATCCATAGTAATAATTTTATTTATAAATATCATATAAATACTTTATATATATATTATCCTAGGAATTTGATAAATATATATTACATCATTTTTTGGAAATATTTTTTTCATTTTATAACAACATTCCTATTAATGGTAACAGTTTATTACCTTTAGAGACTTGTAAATATAAACACGGGTTCATAAGTAACCTATATTCTCTCCTAATAAATATTTCATAACTAGAATAATCCATAGAAATAAAATATGTTATATATATCCTTATAACCTTGGGAAAAGAAACATAAGAAAGGGTGAGATCGGATACTCAATTAGGAAAAACATGGGAGATACGTAGTCATAACATGAACATAAGTGTATGAGAACATAATAATAACATTTTAAAACCATATGATGCATATTATAGATCATAATACTGATACATGGAATATAGATTGGCAGTTTATAAAAAATGATTCATAAGGATGTCAAAGAACATGAGCCATGGGATCATAATACAAAGAATTTGTGGCATACATATAACCATAGAGAATTTTATGGAAATAATACCAACCAAGAAGATCATAAGATGTTATTATTGGAATAACAACTCGTGTACCTAATTTGGGATTGGGAAAACCACCATTGAACCCTTCTTTTTTTGGATTGGTATAAACACTAGTATACCGCCATCTTTGGGCTTAGGCTAAAGACCAATGCACCCACTTTTATGGGCTTGGGCTAGACACCCGTGAACCCTCATATTTCTGTTTGGTCTAAGCACCCATGTACCCTCATATTTGGGTTGGGGATAAACAGCCATGTACCAACATATTTGGGATTTGGCTAAACAACAATTTATCCTCATATTTGGGACTCACACAAACAGTTGTGTACCCTTTGAGTTCATATGGAATTTTTCATTACACAATTAATTTTACTGCTATCTAGGAACACTCATCATGTATGATATAACGAGCTCAAAAAGTTCTATCTGGACTTCCCCACCTTGTATGACATATTGGTATTACCATGTTCTATATAGTTTCCCCCATCTTATAAGTTATATCTAAGAACTACAACATGAAAATGACTAAAATATATAAAATAAATGGGTTTCATATCAATATATATGTAACATGATTAAATTTAAGAAATACAATGTGTTTCCTAACAATATCTTTGGAACATGATTAACCAACATAAAAGAAACATGTTACATCAACATCATTCAATCAATAAATAAACCATTCTAAGAAAAAATATGCATGATATCTTTGGATCATACCCACTATATGGAATACATGATACAAAATTATTCCTTCATAGATGGAAAATAATTTCTCAAGGATCATATAATATATTTCACGAGTAAAATATACTTTTCTCTTTAAAAAACAAGTTTTCACAAATCTAACTTTTTGTAAATATTTTTCTTTGAAAATATACTTGAAAACATATAAAGGATGGCTTGAAAATATTTTAAAACACTTTTAAAAATAGAAAATATAAAAATACTATTTTATGAATTATAGATCAAAATATCAATAAATTTGTTTTTGAAAATAAATTTAGAAAACAATTTTTTTAGAGAAAAATATTTACGACCGAAGAGAGAATTAAAGTACTATTTTATTAATAACATTTTTGTAATTATATTAAGTACCAAAGAGTAAAAAATGTGTAACATTACTTGAATGTATATTGAATAAATATTTTATAAGAAATGTTATGAGAATTTTTTATTGGTATATCATTATATTTCAGCAATGGAGACTAGAACATAAACAATCTCGATAAACTATGAGATTGTAAAATAAAACGTTTACAACTTTGGAAATGTTGAACCTAAAAACCATGATTTAATAACACATAATTAAAAATAAAATACAATTAATATGAATAAAATAATTATATTTCATGTAAAAGTTTTTATATAGTCTTCTTGAAAAAATATAGGTGTATAACTTAACATACATCACAAAGAAGAAAAACTAAGAAAAATATATCATACCAATTTGGAAACATTTGAACATTTAAACCCATAAAAAATATATAATCGAATGGATATTTAAATAAAAATAATTTTATGTATAAGAACCATAAAATAAGTTAATAGTTAGAATATCCTTCACATTAATGAAATATGTGGTGAATTGGACATGTTTCTCACAGAAGTAAGAATTGGGATGAAAATACCTTACCTTATATCTTGACATCCTTTGTATATATTTGAAAGTAATTTTTAATAAATATATGTTTATTATATATATAATATAGAAAAAATATAATATATATATTACCACATATTCTTTTATTATGAATTTTTAATTACCCATTTATTAAAAACATAATATTATAGTTACCTTTCGGTTTAGAACTGCTTTGTCTTTCATAAATGTATTGTTTTGTAATGATTTTGGTAATCATAAATTAACCATGATTCCATAATCTCCAGAATTATAAACATGATATAAATATCATATATATTTAGTATATATATATATATATTTACAATAATATATTAAAATAGAAATAGACAATGAAACCAACTGTACATGAAGACTGTAAACCATATATACACATAAGTGTAGTTTCCATTTTCATGACATATTGAAAGAGATAAAAGAAAATGATATATATATTATGATTAAATTAATTTTTTTAAGTTATATATATAACATTATTATATTAAACCCATTCTTAATAAATTCATTTTATAGCATGAATGAATAATATCACTTCCCGACATGGTAGTCCACCATACACATGAACGATGTTATCACATGCCATTAAAATAGGAAGCATAAAGTTACATGTTATGTAAAAATTAAATAATAATAATAAATTAATCATAAATTTAATATATATATTATTTAAAAATTATGTTCATCATTATTTCCATCCTTGATAGGCAGTAATGGTAAAACAAATAACACCAGTTTGTGAGGTGCTAGTCTGCCATAGACACAAAAGATAATTTCATATCCAATTTTATAGAAGTGTGTGTGGTTTCAGTTATTAACATTATCATAAAAACATATAATTATATTTATGATATGTATGTTATTATACAATCATTATTCAATAATAATTTAAGGGGGTATAGGTAGAAATAAAACAGAAACTTTTAGTTGTTGAACATTACCTATTCTTTGTGTATCTCTAATTGTTATGCACCAAATTCCATACTTGGTTTGATTTATTCACAAATTAAGGCTCATTTGATTAGTGGGGAGAATTTAGGAGGTTATTTTTAAAGGTTTGGTTGATCCAAATTGAATTATATATGTGTTGAATTTGGAAGAGTGAATTCCCTTTTATAATGGAGGAGAAGTGGTATTATTTTAAATACCTTAAAGTATTCACTATTTAAAGGGCTCCATTACCTAATGTGCCTCCAAAATAGAAGAATAATAGAATAATTGGATTAATTTTTCTATAAATACCTAAAAAATATAAATTAAATTTTTTTTTTCAATGTATTACTTATTCTTTATTTTTAATCAATTTTATCTCTATAGTTTTTACCTAGGAAAGTTGTATAATTTTATTTACCTAGGTAATTTATACATTTATATTATAATTAAAAATAGTGTTTTTAGATAATTTATAAATTATTATTATAAACACTAAATAAAATTCATTAAATAAAAAAAATATGTATTTGTAATGATTAATTTTAATACGACTGAGTGTAATTCACAAAACCCTGTTTTAACTTTAATTTTGTTGAATAATCTTAACTGTGTTCACTATTAATTATGGTAAAAAATAAATTTAACCTTATCATATAATGTTAGTTTTTTAATTAAAAATTTTAAATATATTTTTCTGAATTTCATTAATATAAGGGGTATAATTTAATTTAAAATTAATATCATAGATTCGATGGGGGAGAGGTTTTTTGAAGTGAAATTATTCAAAAGATTACAAAGCTTTTATATTCAATTTCAATATAAAATTGATTCCAATGGACTAAATTGAGTTAATATATGTATAATATATGTAATTATACTATAAATACATTTTAAAATATAATTTAACTATATAAATAATTTGAAAAAAATATAGTATTCAATAAAAGTTCAGTATTTTACATTATTCAACAAAAAAGGCATCCTTTAAAAAATATACAAAAAATTTACCCTAAGATAATTTTAGAATTACAATTTAAATAATATCATTTATTTCACCAAATATAATGTATAAAATTTTTAAAAATTGTATTTAATATAAGTGTACTATTGAAAGGAATTGAAATTATTTTTTATAAAATACATTTTCTATGTGTAAAATTGAATTTATTCGTATCTATTTTTTGGATAACATATAATATGATTGTTAAATTGTTTATTGAATATAAAATGTAATCATTTAATTAAAATCATTCATCAAAAGTGGTTTATCTATTTTATTTATATTAAATGTTTTTCATAGAAAATTAGTTTTTTAGAAAAAGAATTTATTTATTTTCAAATAGTTCTTCTTTTCATTTATAATTAATTGATTACCACTGAATTTATTTTATAAAAATGAATTAATAATATTTTCATATTTTTTTTGTCTATTTTCACGCCCTTTATTCCAATAGGTATTTGATAAATATAATAATATTTCTATAATATGTCACATTTCGTTTCAACTAAGTGTTACAGGTAATGTAAGATAAGATTAAAGTTACATTTAACACAATATAAACATAATATTTAAAGTAAAATAATAAGAAACTAGTTTTTCTGGTATTTCATTCAAAAATTAGCATTGTGTGTAATAAATACAAAAAAATTCATTTAAAAAAAATCCTAAAATCTTAGGGGGTTACATTGTAGCCCGCATTAAATTGATTTTCTCCCTAAAAATTCATCTCTATCACAAATGGTTTTATAATTGAATGTTCATTTCATATAAACCCACACCGTTTAATGATTAATAAAACAACCTCCTGAAAAGATATAGGGATGTGCGATTGTCATCTTTAAAAACACACAATAGGAAAATATATTGAAAGTAGAAAAAAGGACATATAAGAGTAATATAACACCAAAATACTAGTGGTGAGGGATATAAATCATGTTCAAGAGAATGTCAATGATAATAAATACATAAACCTAATATATATCGAAATGGACATTGATATCACTAAATGAAATGATAACACGGAAACAATTTACTTCATGATCCTTTTCCTAAAGATAAATAATTTTCATGATAATATACACTGACTTGATTTCATTCCATTTTATAATCACAATGTCGTCATTTGGTTGTTACTTGATCAATTTCCACATTAAAATATACTCTATGAAATGAAGGTTAATTTTTTATTCATGAAGCTCTAACTGGTCATTAGATCTATTGATATAGTAATAAGTCATTTAGTCTATATTTAGTTATAATAAAAAATGGTTGAAATAGGTTAACCATTATTCATAAATCATTATATGTTGAAATAATAAATTAATCTCTAAAACATAATTCACATTTTAGTATTAAACATTACATAAATGGTTAACTTTATCAGCCTTCCAAAGTTATGAATTTTTAAAGAAAGTAACATAATTTTCCAATCTCAACATAACATTAATTCTTAGAATATATTTAAACAACTCTTAATAGTCACATGACAAATGTATGAATACAATGAGCATATATTCTCCTGAAGTTTAGTCTTATAGAAAATTACCATAAATATCTCATAAAATTTTATTAATCTTGATAAACTCCCATAACATAAAACAAATAGATAGGGTGTCTAGGAATTTTAACTTATTATCAAATTTAAACTTATAAACCCATGATATAATCCACAATTCTTATGTTAATATGACATGGATACATTTAGACTTCCAAATGTCAATTAACCATTTATTCCTTTTATGATCTGTTATCTTATACAAAAAAATTTCATTTAAATATTTTATTCATACTTATACTGATATAAAATGAGATTTCATTACTCTAGAAAACATGTAAATATTCACATTACATTTCTCTGAAAGTTGAACAACAAGATATCATAGGTGATCATTAATAAAAAATAAAACATGAAATTACCAACTACGTAGAGGAGTATACATGTTCTATATTTTTCATGGTCAACTTCTTCTATTATTATGGTAGAATCATTCCATATATTCATTGTCTTTAGTGGTGGTTGTGTCTTATCATCCTTATTAGTACTTGTATTGGGGAACATGTTATCATGTTTCTAAAACTCGTTGAAATTGAAACACTGAATATTTAGATGTGTCCTCTATGTGTATTTCTCAGAATTCAAATGGTTTACAAAGTTTATCCCATCACATCAGCATTTATCTACTAAATGAATTTATAATACTCACATAAAACATTTAATATACCCATTATGACAATTCACTCCATTTTTCATCTCATACATTGATCATAAATAAAATCTCAACCTTTTCTCTCCATTGATCTTATATTTTTCCTTGAATTCCATTTTATTATTCGTATCAAAACCATATGAATGATATGTAACTAAAACTTATATTTCGACGTTGATAGAATATATAAGTTATCATAAAATAAAATACAGTCCTTTATGTTAAAATCCATTTCATAGATTTGTCTTTGTGACATTTAAGAATCAAGAAATCTCATTTTCTGGCTGAATGATAATACCCGAAGATTACCTTTAAAGTCTTGTAAAATTTTCTTCATAAGAAATAAGAAATTTATCAATAGTCTGGTTAAGATCTATGAATTATTTATCCATATTTATATGAATAATATAATGAAATTAGTTATTGAAAAATAATTTCTTGAAGACATCCCAATCCATAGAGTCAGTTTCACCATATCTCTTCATATTCTTATTAATATTCCACTATTTATCTTCCCCCAACATGGAGATGGTAGAAAAAATGTGAATTTTTCTTATTTTATAAACTATAGAATGGAAAATATCTTCTGAGTGGAATTGATCAAATTCTCAGTAACTAAGGGATCAATAAAACCACTGGAAGAATGTGAGAATAGCCTCATGAAAGATTCAACATATATTTTTCCTTCCTTTTCTCATTTGGAAGTTCACCAAGATTCATAGATTGAGAATGTAATGTGTGTATATCAGTTTTTTCATTTTATTTCTCATGAAATGTAGTTTATCAAGAGAAAAATTATTGAATTTTTCCATTAATTCCTCATTAACATGATTCAGTTGAGTTCTATCCAATTAATTAAACCAAATTTTTTTTGAGAAGCACTAATCATATTAGGGAACCACAAAATCATGAAATGTCACTTATTAGATATCTAAATCATGAAACACTATTCTATAAACTATGATACCTTAAATTTATCATACGTTATTCATAGTGTATTCCATTTAAATCCTTTATGATGTTTCATAAATATTTTGTAAATTAGCAAAGTGTATACTCCAAGAGTGTCAAACTAGGTGTGAAGCAAGGATCATTATCATGAACGAGTTCCTGATCAAGTGTATCTTAATATGGTATTTTTTGTGTTTTTTCCCATAGGTACATCTATGAAATATCTATATCCAAATTTATTATTGATAGAGGGATATATTTCAAGGAAACTAGCCTATAAATCCTTTTTCAAAACTCCATGAAATTAACCATTACTTTGACTCATCAACAGACTTATCCTTATGTCCTTCAGGATCTCACTAGGAGTTTCTAATCCTAGTTTTTAATGGTTGACTAAAAAATTTATTTGATACAAACTATAGTGACCCCAGATTTTTATACATAGATATTACATTATTTTTAAATAATATTTACTTCATCACATAACTACATGAAGGGAAACCATAATATTTTAGTGCCATAAGAGACTTAAAAAATAAAAATTGGTCCATAACTGAGATACATAATATTCCACTACATTCTTCATAACTAGAACCCATCTTTTAAAAATCATACATAACACATATCCACATAACTTGGGGAAAGGAAATATAAAAAAGGGTTAGCTTAGATGCTAAGAAAGGGAGAAAAATGGAGATATATAGGACTAACATAAATATAAGGGTATGATAACATGGAAATAAAATTGTAAAACCATACCTAGTATATCATAGATCATAATAACAGTCCATTGAATAAAGATTTTAATTTCATATGACATAATTTATGAGAAAATCAAAGAACAGGAACTATGAGAGTATAAGTTATAGAGTTTTTCTCATTAATACATGTATAGAAAATATTATTTCGAGGCTACACACTAAGACATTATTTATATGATAGGAATGTGATAAGCACTCGTGTATCTAATTTGGTATTGGGATAACCACCCATGCATCCTAATTTTTGGTCATGGGATAAACATCTATATACCCTCATCTTTGTGCATGGAAAAAATACATGTGTACCCTCATCTATGGGCTTGGGATATACACCTGGGTACCCTCATCTTTGGGCTTGAGATAGATACCCATGTACCATCCCCTTTATGACTAGGGTAAAGATGCAAATAATCGTATCTATGGGGTTGGTCTAAACACCAGTGTACCCTCATATTTAGGCCTGATCTAAACACTCATCTACCCTCATATTTATGATTAGGCTAAACACAAGTCTTCCCTCTAATCTCATATAGTATTTTTCATTACCCAATGAATTGAAACACTATTTGGGAATAACCAAAATGTATCCTATAACAATCACACATGTCTCTATAAGGTTTTCCCCATATGATAAACAATATCATGATCACCAGGATCTTTTGGGGGCCACCCCATTGTATATGTTCATTCCAAGAACTATAACATTAATAAAGGACAAAGATCTTGTATGCCACCATAAAAAAATCAGATAATATAATTATTTCTTTTCATTACCTAATTAACCCATTGAAAAAATAAGCTTTAATTCAAAATATTTCGAAGTTTATTATCCCTTGTAAATGAAATGAGTTTCATAGCAATCTTTATGGAACAAGATTGTCATATGGAATATAAATGGGTTCCATAAACACTAAAAAATCATAATATAAACCATTCAAAGAATGAATATAAATGATATCCATGTATTATAGCTCCTATAAGGTATATGTAACACTAATGTATTTATTATTAGATATAAATAAAATTTTAGTGGATCATTTATAAAATTTCTTGAACAAATATCTTTTCTTATTTAAAAATTGTGTTTTATGAAATAATACATTTTGAAAACCTTTTTCCTAGAAAATAACCTTCATAATTTATAAAGGAATATTTTGAAATCATTTAATTTTTTAAATAAAAAAAATATTAAAAATCATTTTCCTTTTAAATGAGATAAAAAATCAGTTAAATCATTTTTAAGAAACATTTTTTGGGAGAAAACTGATTTCTGACTGAAGAGATAAACAATGTATGATTTTAATAAGAACTTTTTTTGTTATATTAAATAAAAAAGAGTGAAAAAATTGTATAAATTATTAAATATATCATGAAAAATATTGGATATGAAATTTTTTGATAATTATTGAAATTTATATAACTATATTTCATCAGTAGAGACATGATCATAATCAATTCCGATAAATGGTGAGATTATAACATAAAACTCTTACCACTATAGTTACACTGAAACCTAAACCCCTCGAAGGAATAATAAAAAATGAAATCAAAAGTATCATGAGTATGAATTAATTCATTATATTAAATGTAAAAGGGGTTATATATACTCCTTGTGAAATATTATAGGTTCATAACATATCATATCTTTCAGAGAAGACAAACTGAGACAGAAAACTGTTACTGATTTGTTAACTTTTGAACCATAAATTCTATAAAAGAGAGATAATAATATGGGCATGTAAATAAGAATTATTTTAAGCATAATAATCATAACATACATTTATGGATATTATATACACCATATAAAACAAATAGGGAGTGAATATGACATGTGTCTAATTGTAGTAAGAAGTGAGATAAAAATCCCTTACCTTAAGTCCTAACTTATATTATACACAATAGAACTTTTTGTATAATAAATTGAAGTATATTATAAATCTAATAAATTAAAATAATAATATATATCATAGAATATATTATTTTTTATGATAATTTATTACCAGTTTATTAACAATTTCAGGTTAAACTTGCCTTTCGGGTAAAAACCATTTTCATTTCATATATGTTTTTATTTTTTGTACTTTTGGTTATATTAAATTAGTAACAATAAAATAATCTAATTTATGATAAAAATATATAAAAAATATATATTTTTTTTATATATATTTTTTATAATAATCTATAAAAGATAGTAATAGGAAATGAAATACATTGTTCATAGAGACGGTAAGCCCTACGCACGCGTGAACGATGAGTCCATTTTGTTATTTTATTTATTGGAAGAAAATTAAATGATATATATTATCATTATAGTAGGTTTGTTATTTTATATAAAAAAATATTACTATTAAAACCATCTTTAATACATTCCATGTAAATCGTGAACAAATCACATCTTTTCATAAAGTGATAGTCTATCGTTAAGACGAAAGATGTTATCATATTCCCTAAAAATAAATATCATTAATTTTTGTGTTATTTAATAATTAAAGAAGAGTAAATACACCATAAATATCATATATATTATATATAAACCTTATTACCATCAATATTCTCAACCACTAGAGGTGGTAATGGAAGAAATGACATAATTTTGCGATGTGGTTGTCTGCCGTACACACAAACAATGATTTTGTAGTCCATTTAATGGAAGTTTGAATTCTTATTGGGAATTAGGATAACTAAAAACAAATAAATATATGTAATATAATGAGTTTATTATATGAAAATGATATAAAAATATTAAGGGGTTTTATTAATAAATAAAACAAAAATGTTTGTTGATGAATGTTACCGCTTCTTTGGGTATGCCCTTTTGGTTTTCACCAAAGACCTAAGTTAGATGGACATGTTCCCAAATTAAGGAATATAGGATGAGAGGAAAGATGTTTCCAGGTTTTTTTTTGGGTTTTTCATGATAAATTTCCTGATATGTGTGAATAATTAGGTAGAGTGAATTCCTGTTTATAATGGAGGAGGAGTGACATTCTTGAGAATACACAAATGTATTCACTTATTAGAGAACTCTCTTACATAATTTACCTAAAAAGTAGAACAATAATAGAGGATATAGATTAATTACTCTATAAAAAATCCTACACAAAAAATAAATACATACTTTAGTAATTATTTCCATAGTATTTATGTCTAACAAATTTTATCATTATAGTTTTTACCATGGTAACTATAAGGGCCTGGCCTTATTATATACATAATATTGAATTTAGTTAATAAAAAACTTCATTTTACATTGAGTATATTTTAATGTTTATATCTATAGAGAATTGGGACATAATACATTCATAACATTACACATTATTATATAGTGGATACCATAAAAACAGTTTCCATTTTTTTCAAAATTTAAAACATTAAAACTTAAAACATTAAAACATAAAACGTGATTCCTTGACAATTATTAAGCATTTAACATGGATTACTTATTTATCTTACACATAAATTAACCTGTGAAAATATTTTAAAACGTGGGATGATCACAAAAATGGAGTAAGGGATATAAAAAGAATGAAAGAAAACATTAGTCCTTGAATACTTGTAATGTATGAAATAAATCTCAAAAGACATACTTATCACCTGTATATACATACTCACTTTTTGAAACATGTGATTTAATAAATATGTAAGAAAATATTTAGAACCATAAAAATATATTGGAGAATTACTTTCATAATCTTATAACCCTCCAAACTACATTATAATTTGTAACCCTCACGGCTACCATACTATTTGTGTAACCATCGCAGTTACACTCAGATTAACCATACGACCCACCTCCAACTTACACATACCCAATGAATTTGAGGGAAATATATGTCCTAAAATTAATTATAAACAATGAACATGACCCAGAACATAATCATACAACATGGATATAAGCCTAAAACATTGCTTTTGAATTTTGAAAAAAATAGAATTTTAAAAGGGGATTTTAAAAGAAAAGTCCCTTATAAATAACATATAATTGAAGTGAGACTTAATATAGTTGATGGAATAAGTATATAATCTATAAATATACATAATTAAACATATTATAATCAGAATTAATCACAATAAAAATTTAAATACCACATAAATAATGAAGAATAAGGATAACCCAAAGGAAAGAAATCAAGTTAAAAATTCATTTACCTCAGGCTTTCTTTACTTAAAACTTGTTTAAACATCCTGTATAATGGTTAAATGGGTGCTATTAGTATTTTATTGAAACAATTTCATGTTTATAACATCTTATATGTTCATTTCATAACCTTATTTTACCCCTTAATTGTTAATATTTTGTTCATTGCACTGTTTTGGGTGAGTTCCTTACATGATTTCCGTGATTGGTTCATGATGGATGTTCTTGTCCATTGGAAGTGAAAATCCAGAATTGAAATGGAATTGTATTTACATAGTTATAGTACCATAATTTATAATACATATCATTTTGATGTTTTATATGATTATGATTCGTATGTTAAAACTTTAATGATGTTTGTTTAGATCATTTTAGTGGCTATTTTATAATAACAACTTAATTTTGTATTATAAATTAAAACCATGAGTAAAAAAGAATTCCAGAACCATGTATGTGGCATGATACATATATTATAAATTTTTCAACCATATAAATGGTTTTATAACAAGACATTAAAGAATTAATGAAAATTGAAATCACATCGTCCATGATGTCTGTAATTCAACACATCACGAACATTGTTTTTTATTCCTTGAATAAGTGTGAGAGGAGTAGAATAATGATGATGAATTTTACATGAAAATGAGTTAATTAAGACTATACATGATTTTTATATATTTAATGTATATTGGGTAATAATATATAAAGAAAGAATAATTAAATAAAGGCACCCAAAATAAAATTATAATTGAGAAATCCCTTACCAAAATATAGCAGCCTAACAGCTATGTAACATGGTTTTAGAAAATATTAAAAAGAGAGGAGACACGGCTCAACTATCCAGAAATGAATAATAATATAGAATAGATCAATAATAATAAAAAATTAAGAACATGGTATGGAAACATGAAAGTTATACCACATAAAAGAGAACATGAATGGAAAAAGAAAGAAATTGAAAATTTTCATAACTTGTAGAGTAACTCCTAGAATGGAAATTTTGGGACCTTGGGGGCTTGAAGAAACCTTGGGAGGGATACTAGGGAGGTAAAGAGGCCATATATTCATTTATGAGGAATTTTTAATGAAGTTAATGAACGAATGGGTTGGTATTTAGAGAGAAAGTGAGGGATTATTTTAATAATTTCCAAGGGACACCCCATTAGTGGTATTTTCAAAACCATGGGATTTCCCATGGTATTTTCACTTGGTATAAGACACACGAGACACCTCATAACTTATTTCACTATACAAAAGTAAACCAATATTATTACATCATTATTAAATCATTAATGATGTCAATAACAAACCAAAACTCAAAACTGTATTTTTTTTATTCTCTCAAAAAACAACTGTTTTAGAAAAATATCCGAATCTCACCCAAACCATTTATCTTTTTGTAGAATTTAAAACTGAAGTAAATTTTTTGAAGATAAATTTTTAAATATTTTTAATTTAAATTTTAAATAAAATTATACATAACTTGAAAATTAATAATTTAAAAACTACAACTGCCCTTATATCACATTTAAAAATTAATCAAGATGTCATTTTCTTAAAAACATAAGAAAATATAATAATAATAAATTTTTCTATACATTAGGGTCATATTACAATTCATATTACTATTAATAATGGTATGTTACTATTCCCCAAAAAAAGTTGGTTCCAATAGATTCCAAATAACATACTGAAAATAATTATAGATGACCATTTTTCGAAATTATAAACATAGAAGTAGTGAAATTATGTTTAAATGCTACTTATAAATATCTACAATAAACAAAAATATCAAGCATTTCAATTTAATTTTAGAAATCCTTGGCGTGTTACATTATCCCCACCTTCTGAAAATTTCATCCTTGCAATTTTATTTACTTATTAAACAAGTGAGTGTACCTTTCCCTCATAACATTTTCAGACTCCAATGTTTCTTCTTCAACTATATGGTTTCTCCAAAAAAATCATTACCTGGTAGATTACCGTATTCCGCAATACTATTTCTTTTCGATCAAGAATCTGATTTGGTTTCTCTTCATATGAAAGGTTCTCCTCCAGCTGAACTACTTCTGGTCTCAAAACATGAGTCGAATCTGGTACATACTTCTTCAACATCAATACGTGAAAAAAATTGGGTACCTGAGATAAACTCAAAGGAAAAAAATACTCAGTATGCAAATGGTCCAAATTTTACTAGGATATCAAAAGGACCAATGAACCGCGGACATAGCATTCCTTTCTAACCAAAAAGCATCACAATTTTCCAAGGAGATATTTTATGGAAAATTTGGTCACCTACCTATAAAGAGAATCCTTTCCTTCTATCATATGCGTAACTTTTCTTCCTACTTTAAGCTATCCCCATGTGCTTCTTGATCATCTTCACTTTCTCAGCCACTTCCTTTACAAATTCATGACCCATCAACATTCTTTCACTGACTCCATCCCAAAATGCTGAGTTCCGACACCGCTTTCTGTACAAATCCTAAAAAGTTTCCACCCGTATTCTGAAATCAAATCTATTATTATAAGAAAACAAAACTAAAGAAATATGTTGATCCAAACTTCCCTATTAGTCCATTGAACAAGATCGAAGCATATCCTCCAATGTTTGAATCATTCTTTCTAACTTCCCATGTGATTGAGGATGAAAAGTCGTACTGAAATTTAACTCTATTCCCAACGACTTTCGATGTACCTTCCAAATGTTATAAGTGAACATGGGATCCTGTTTAGATACACTAGAAATAGGAACTCCATATAACCTTATAATACCATTGAGGTAAAATTGAGAAAGATGATCCAAAGACATTGTATCTCAAATATAATGAAAATGTGCAGATTTTTTCATTCGATCCACTATAACCTGAATTGCACTGTTACCTCGATATTTTTTATGTAGTCCCACCAAAAATTCCATAAGTACATTCTCCAAATTCCACTCTAGCACTATCAAAGGCTGAATCATCCCCTTTAGTAATTTCCTATCTGCTTTAACATGTTAACATGTCAAATATTTCATGGTAAAATCAGAAATATCCCTTTTCATTCCATCCCACCAGTAATACTCTTGAAGCTCTTTATATGTCTTAGTACTACTAGGATGAACCGAAAATGAATAACTATAAGCTTCACACAAAAAATATTTCTTCAACTGAGAATCACAGGGAACACACATCCTTTTTCCAAATCTAAAAACACAAACTTTATCATGGTTAAATTATGAAATCTTATCCATTTTAACCAATTCTACATTTCACTATAGCTCATGGTCTTCTTTCTATGATCACTTAATTCTGTCTGACAACGATGTCTACACTAAAACATGAAACAAAAAAAATACATTCCCTGCACAAAAAAATTCTATGCCAGAATTCATCAAATCATTAATCAAGGGATCGTGTTCCAAACGTAACATTGTTAATGATGCATGATGTTTTAAACTCAAGGCATCCAACACATTGTTTGATTTTATAGAATGGTAATTGATCGTGACATCATTATACTTTATCAATTCAACCCATATTATCTGCATCATGTTTAATTCTGTCTGATTGAATCTATACATTAGACTTTTTTGGTCAGTATATATTTGACATTTGGCTCTATATAAATGATGTCTCAAAATTTACAAAAAAAAACAATAGATGATAATTTCAAATCATGTGTGGGATAATTTAACTCATGGGGTTTTAGTTTACATGAAGCATGAGAAATTAACTGATCATTCTTCATCAAAACAAAACCAATTCCCTTCAATGAAGCATCACTATAGATGATGAAATCACCATTTCAGGAAGTCAAGGAAAAAACTGGAGTATTTACCAATCTCTTCTTCAATTTTTGAAAACAAATATCAAATTATTATATCCAATCAAATTTAACCCCTTTCTATGTTAACTAATCTATCAAGCTATATAACTGAGAAAAGTTCTTAACAAAATGTCGGTAATAACCTGTTAATCCCAGAAATATACGAATCTCTGTAACAATTGTGTGTCTTTCCCATTCATCAAACAATTTTGTTTTGGCAGGATCAACTATTATTCCATCCTAATTTACAATGTTCCCATGAAAAGAAATATATTGCCACAAAGAATCACACTTTTTGAATTGTCTATACAGTTTCTTTTCTTTTATGGTTTGTAAAACAATAGTTAGATGTTTTTCATGCTCCTCGTTAATTTCAAACAATACGACAATTCCATCAATAAATACAACCACAAACATATCCAAGAACTCATTAAATAATATATTCATAAGACTCATGAATACAATAGGTTAATTAGTTGTCCCAAAGGGCATAACAAATAATTCCTAATGCCCATATCTAGTATGAAAGGTTGTATTTGGGATTTCATCCTATTTCATCTTTAACTGATGGTATCTGGATCCTTAGTCAATCGTGGAAAAGTACTGAGATCCCTGGAGCTGATCAAATAAGTTATAGATATGAGGAAAAGGATACTTGTTTTTAATAGTGATGTTATTCAAATATCTATAAACAATGAAAAGTATCATTGAACCTTATTACTTATTAACAAACAAAACAAGATCTCTCTATGGTGAAGTGATAGGATGAATGAATCTGTTATCAAGAAAATCCTGTAACTAAATTTTCAATTCAATAAGATCTATTTGAGTCATATGATATTAGGGTTTTGAAATTGTCTTAGTATCAAGAACTAAGTAAATTGTGAATTCGAATTCCTGATTATTTATGACACTGGGTAAATTATCAGGAAAAACATCTGGGTATTCATTTACCACATGCACATCATCAATCTAAATAGTTCCATTACTTTCAAAAATATAAGCAAGATAACATTAATTTCCATCTTTCAATAGTTTCTCAGCTTCCTGATATATTATCAATTGTATGGGTTCATTCTTGTATAGAAACTGAAACTCATTCTAGAAAACAACTTATTTAGCTCTATAGTCAATCATAGCATGATAAACAACAATCCAATCCATTCCCAGAATTACATCAAACTTGACTAAGGGTAAAACAACAAGGTTTTTAGGTAATGTATTTCCACATACCACAATATAAATATTCTTATAATTCCTCTATTCAATAATACTTCCACTTGGTGTTTTAACAAAATGTTCAGGTCTCATTTGTTGAGGTGATATTTCCAATTTATCTGAAAATTTCTTAGAGATGAAGGAATGTGTAGACTCATATCAAACAAAACATTAGAAAAAACTTAGTGAACAAAAAATTACCTGATAAAACTTCATTGGATGACCCGACATCTGTTGACTTTTTCGCAAAGGATCTCACTACACTTTTCTGCTTATAGTTTGGCTTCTTTGCATCATTTAGATCTCTCTTTGGGTGGGCATTTGCATAATTTCCCATCTCACCACATTTAAAACACTTTATAGTTTTCTTATAAGGATTAGGCTTAGGATCAATTTCATTGCAATCTCAAGCCATATGTCCAAACATACCACATTTAAAACACTTACCAGTTATTCTAATACAATACCTAGGGTGTTTCTTGCCACAATTTTCACAAACTGGAAACTAGAATTGCTTACCATCATATTTTATTTGTTGATTCTTACCCATCGCTTGAAACCTAGACCTCATCATCTCTTTTTTTGAAAAATTTATGTGATCATCAGAAAACTCCATCTCTACCCTCTCAACAAATCAAAAAAAGTTTCTCATAACTTTTAAATTCACTAGAGGCCAACTTCCTTCGATACCTTGACTTCAGTCCTGAGTAAAAGTGATTGATTTTTCTATCAAGATCCAGAACAATATTTAGAACATACCTCAAAAGTGGGGTAAAATTCTCTTCATACATAGCCACTAAATCCTCCTCTTTTTTCTTCAATTCAAGGAAATGCTTCTCCATCCTAAGTCACACCACCTTAGGAAAATATTTTTCAAGAAAAAGACGTTTAAATTCATACCACTCTAAGGGATGAAAATCCTCTCTACCCCTAATATTTCTTACCATTTAACACTCTTTATCATGTTCACCTTCAAAATGATAAATGGAAAGTCTTAAATTTTGATTGTATGAACATCCCGTAACATCAAATATTTTTTCAAGGGATTTGATCCATCCTTCAGTTGTTATTGGGTCTTAAGATCCATTGAAAGCAAGAGGGTTTTGTCTCATAAAATTTACCACTACTGTCATGTTCCATTGTGGTACCTCTATTTTTTATCTTTCATGTATTCCACCACCATTTATTTCCTACGTTATCTGATTCATTACTGTCACAAACTATGAGGTTCCAATCCCAACAATTCCAGGCAGTATATTCAGAAGGATGTCATTCTGTCGGTGCCTCTCATCTTCAACATCCCTGTTCATTCTGTGGACAACCATTATAAACAAATATATCTTAGATAAAGAGACATTTTAATCATTATATTCTATATCATTTCAATTAAATGATATAGTAAAAATAATTTATGGTATTCTTTTAACATCATCCTATCCCCTAAAGTTATCTAAACTATGCTCTGATACCAACTATAAAGACACGACCTTATTACATACATAATATTGAATTTAGTGAAGAAAACAATTATTTTTACATTGAGTATCTTTTAAAGTTTAGATATTTAGAGAATTGGGACATAATACATTCATAACATCACACATTTTTACAGAGTGGATACCATAAAAACAGATTCCATTTTTTTTCAAAATTTTAATCATTAAAAACTTAATAAAAAGATTCATTGACAATTATTTAACATTTAACATGGATTCATTATTTTTATTACACAACAATTAACATTTTAAAATCATTTAAAACATGGGATGAGCACAAAAACTCTCTATGGGATATAAAGAGAAAGAAGGAACACATTTTTCCATGAATATTTGTAATGTAAGAAACCATTTTCAAAAGATAAACTTATCACATCTATATATATACTTATATTGTTAAACATGAGAATTAAACAATATATAAGAACATAAGTAGAACCATACAGGTATATTGTGGAATTAATTAAATAATCATGTAACACACTTGGCTACCTTATAATTTTTAACCCTCACGGCTACCTTACTATTTGTGTAACCATCGAAGATACATTTGGAGTAACCATATGACTGAACTCCAACTTACACATACCCAATGAATTGGAGGGAAATATAGGTCCCACCCTTAATCATAAAAAAATTCCCAAGATCTAGAACATAATCATACAACATGAATATTAGCATAAAAACATTGCTTTTGAATTTTGAAAAAACGGAATTTTAAAAGAGGATATTAAAAGAAAAGTCCCTTATAAATAACATTTAATTGAAGTGAGACATAACAGAGTGAATGTAATATGTATATCATCTATAAACATAAATAATTAAGTATAGTCTAATCAGAATTTATTACACAAACAATTAAAATACCACATAAATATTGAAGAATAAGGTTAACTCAAAGGATGGAAATAGGGTTAAGAATTCCCTTACCTCAGGCTCCCCTTTCATCAAATATTTTTAAACATATTGTATAATGGTTAAAAAAGTATTATTAGAATTTTAAAAAAACCTTTTCATGTTTATAACATCTTATATGATCATTTCATAACCTTGTTTCACCCCTTAATGTTTAGTATTTTGTTCCTTGCACTGTTTTTGGTGGATTCCTTACATGATTTCCATGATTGGTTCATGATGGATGTTCTTGTCGAATGGAAGTGAAAATAAAGATTTGGAATGTAAACATTTTTCAATATTTATAGTAACATAATTTATAACATTTTGATTTTTTTATTTTTTATATGAGGATGACTCATATGTTAAAATATTAATGATGTTCATTTAGATCATTTTAGTGGTTCTTGGATAAAAACAACCTCATTTTGTCTTATTAATTAAAACCATGGGTACAAAAGAATTACAGAACCATGGACGTGAAAAATATATATATTATAATCTAGTTTATACATATAAATTGCTTCATGACCAGACTTAAAATAATTAATGGAAATTGAAATCACATCATCCATGATGTCGGTAATTTCACACATCCCGGATAGTGTTTTTTATTCCTTGAATAAGTGGGAGAGGATAAGAATAATGATGATGAGTTTTACATGAACATGGGAATATATAGAATATACATGATTTCTGTATATTTCATGCATTTTGGGTAAGAATATATTAATAAATAATAATAAAATAAAGGAACTCAAAATAAATGAATAATTGAGAAATCACTTACAAAAATTCGGCAGACTAACGACTATGTAACATGGTTTTAGAAAAAATTAAAAATAGATGGTACAAGGTTCACCCAACCAAAAATGAATCATAATATAGAATAGATAAAGAATAATAAGTAAATAAGAACATTTTATGGAAACTTGAAAGTTATACCACATAAAAGAGATCTTGAATGGAAAAAAGTATGTAATTGATAATTTTCGTACCCTATAGAGTAACTACTAGAACATGATGTTTGTGATCTTGGGGGATTGATAAAACCTTGGGAGGATAACTAGGGATGTAAGGAATCTATATATTAGTTTATGAGAAATTTGGAATGATGTTAATGAAGGAATGTGTTGGTATTTATAGCGAAAGTGGGGGATTATTTTAATAATTTCCAAGGGATGCCTCATTAGTTGTATTTGGAAAACCATGAGCTAGCCCATGGTATAAGACACAGGGGACAACTCATAACTTATTCTACTTTATAAAAGTATACCAGATTTATTACATTATTATTACATCATTAATGATGTAATTAACACATGGGAACTTAAAACTGTATTTTTTACTATTCATTGAAAAATCATCTCTTTTAGAAAAAATCCCCAAATTTAACCCTAACCATTTATCGACATGTTTAATTCAAAAATGAATTCCATTTATTGAAAATAAATTTCTAAATAGTTTTAATTTAATTTTTAAATAGAATCATACGTAATTCAAAAATTAAAAATTTAAAAACTATAACTTCTTTTATATCAAATTTATAAATTATTCAAGATTCCATTATCTTAATGTCTTAAGAAAATAAAATCATAATACAATTTAGTATTAATTAGGTTTATATTACAATTGATATTACTATTCATAAGGGTATGTTACTATTCAGAAAAAACATTGGTTTCAATAGACTGCAAATAACATACTAAACATAATTTTAGATGACCATTTTTCGAAATTCAAAACATATAAGTAGTAAACTTATTTTTAAAGGCTACATATAAATATATACATTAAATAAAAATTTCAAAAATTTGAATTTATTTTTAGAAAACCTTGGGGTGATACCGTAACTTTTATCTTTTTATTTACAAAAGTGATTTATCTATTAAGACTATAATAAAAAAGATATTTACTAAATAATTTAAAATCAATGATTCTAAATATTAAATCCAATTAATTAAATAGAAAACTATGTTTGTTTGAAAACTAAATTTATGACAAATACATGTAATACACATAACCCTATTTTAATCTTAACCAATTTAATTAATTTTAAATGTTTTTTCTAATCATTATAGTCAAGAATTAAGTTAAAATTATTAGATAATATAAATTATTATAATTATAAATATGAAATTTATTTTTTAAATTCCATTCATATAAGTGGAGGAATTTAATTTAAAATTAATTTCATATACACAATAAGAAAGTGGGTTTTTGAACTGTAAATGTTCAAAAGTTTAAAAACATTTTATATCTATTTTCAATATTAAATTTATTAAAATAAAATAAATTGGATTAATATATTTATAATTTCTCTAACTATAATTTAAATCCATTTTAATATATAATTTAATAATATTAATTATTTCCTACTATTCCTCAAGAAATGAATCTTTTTATGAAAATACCAAAAATTCACCCAAAGATAATTTTTAAATTTTTATTTTCAAAATAATGTTTATTTTTTAAAACATAATTGCTAAAATGTTCAAAAATATATTGCCAAAATAAGTTTCCCATTAATATGAAATATAAATTACTTTTATAAAAATACATATATTTATGCATAATATCAGATTAATTACTAAATATTATCTAGAAAACACATAAGATAAATGATAATTAGTTGATTTAAAATATAATATATAAGTTTAATTTAAACCATTCTTCCAAACATGTTTATTTAATATATTCAAAAAAATATGTTTGTATACAGGAAACTAGTTTTTTTGAAATAGAATTACTTTATTTTAATTTTTTTTACATTAATTTATAATTAATTAGTTACAAAGACTTAACTTTATAAACTTGAATAAATCATATTTTCCCAATTTAGTAAACCCTTTTATTTCCGTCCATTCCAACTTCTTGTTGATAACTATAATAATATTTTAATAATACTTCACATTTCAAATAAACTCACTGTTTTGTGTAATGCAAGATAATCCAGGTGTTGTGTATAACATAATTTAAACATATTATTTTATGTAACTCCATTTAAACATAGTATTTCTTGTAATAAAAAGCTAAATATATAAATTCATGTAAGGAAAAATCACAATATGATTACATTAAGTTAAAAAAATTTAAAAAAATACATGGTTTTAACAATATAAATCATCATACCAAAATTTAAATTGTAGTAATGGAAAAATGAATGAGATCAGTTTGTGAGGCGGATGACCAACATAGACAGAAATGAGGATATTGTAACCCATTTCTTGGAACTGTAGGTGTATGTTGGTCATTAAATTAATATAAATAAATATTATTATATTTAAAATGATTATTTTATTATATAATCATGGTTTTAAATATTATTTAAGGAGGTTGAGGAATAAATAAAGTAAAAAAACTCATGGAATAATGCTACATCTTCTTCGGGTATCTTTTTTTGGATTACTCCCAATCATTCTTAGGCTGTATTCACAACCAAAAAAATTATTCTAAGATCAGAGGAGAAATTTCATGAATATATTTATTTATGGACTAGAAAAAACTAAAGGGTGTGATGGTGTGAAGGATAGAGGAGAGGGGGTGTCCTTTTACTAGTTAGGTATGTGGCACAATTGTATTTTTTTTGGAAAAAAATTAATTGCACCCATGTCATTTCATGTCACATATATACAAGATTAAACAATTCTCTGTAAAAGAATATAAAAGGTAAAAATAAGTAAATATAATATATTTCATACACTCCTAGGTTATTTTAACACTTATATTTTTAGTTTAACTCCTTGATAAATCCATTTTTACCATAATCATGGTAATGCATATTTCCTATTTTCACTAATCATTTTTGTAAAAAAATAAGTTAATATTATTAGACATTTTAAATTTTACTGATTCCATATATGGAATTCATTATAAAAAATTCACTTCACTTAAGTGGAAAATATTTATTTAAAATTAATCATAAAGATGCGAAAAGAAAACTAGTTTTTAAAGAGAAAATACTAAAATGTTTAAAATGTTTTTACATCAGAACACAATATAAAAATTATTCAAATTACTAAAATAGGATAAATTTATATAAATTTGATATAATTTTACATTATATCAAATTCAAAATATAAATTATTGTTATAATTTTTTTAAGGAAAATTATATTTTGAAATAAAAATCTATATTTTTATATATTCAGTAAAAAATTAAACTTTTCCAAAAAAAAATTAACCTTAAGATAAATTTGATGTTATGATTTCAAAAATGAATTTTATTTTTTCAAATAATGTTTTGAGTTTTTTAAACAATTGTTATAATTGTTTTGTGAAAATCCTGACTAAATCACCTTTTAGAGAAAATAAAATTTTTAGAAACCTTTTCATTTTCATTCAAATAATTATTAATTTATTTGTAATCAATATATATGCATTTAATTTAATATATTCATGAATAAAACATATAATTTTAATAAATTAGTTATTTTTAATTATACTAAATAATTTAATGGATAGGTTATAATTTTTATTCTTAAATAATAATATTTTAGTAGTGCATCGTATTTTGTTTAAACCTAATGTTGCATGTGTCAGAACCTTCAAAGAGGATAAATTAATTTTGAAAACATATAAAATAAATACATAGGATGTTATATTCTCTTGAAATATTTGTGTTTCATTTCATACATGCTATCGAAAATAATGTTCTTATTTTTGTATTTCAAGGTGTTACCTAAACCACTTTCATTTTATCATCAGATTTTTATTCATGATTATTTCATGTAGTAGTACTATTTTCCCACTATTTGGTATATAAAAGGATTTCGATATTTTTTAATAATTACAAAATCATTTCCCCATTATATTGGAAACAATTATTTTTCCAAAATCATGTATTCTAGATATGTTTTCAAAATTATTTTCATATTCTCCAAATGATTTATTAAAGGTATTTTTCCCATTTTGAAATTTTATATAATTTTTTGAAAGCAATATTTTAGTCATTTCCCAATCAATGCCTATTTTTTTAAATATGTAAAAATAATAATTTTCTAAATGTATGAAATATATAAAATTTCCTACCATCACGAAATATAATTATTTTAATGTTTTCTTTAAATGTCTCAAAGGCTATTTTTCAAAAATCACAATATTTTGTGATCTTTTAGATTAAAAAAAAATAAAACTGAAAAGCATATTTTCCTCAAGAATGGTTTAAGGTCATTTTTATTGTATTTATATTGAACAACAACATCAAACCTTTATCTTACTTATAATCCATTGGGAATTAGTTTAATTGATACCATCATTATTCTTTCTATGGATGGTTTATGATCAGTTTTACAATGGAATGTATTAACATTCACTTCCTTGATTTATTTTTGTATATAATAAATTCCCCTTAAAATAATCACTTCCATGTGATCATGGTACATTAAAATGTTCCTAACTATCCATAATATTTACCATTGATATGATTATTTCATAAACCATATATCATTTCTACATATGGTCTTTTAATTTAAAATTATTTTATTGATTGAGGAAATATTTATAATTTTTAATCTTTATTTAATAACAGTATTTATTGTTAAGACATTTTTTCCATGAATTAAATCGTTTATTTGATATATTATGAATTCTATGGACATGTAGTTGTGGGTGGGTCCCATTTAATTATATACCATCGATGCATCAGTAGTATCATGAGATGAATTAGTTATGAAACCATAGTTAAAAGGGTTTTGGTGTATACCTACACATCAATTTCAAACTGTCTTGAGAAAGGTCTTGATAGTATAGGAATCTTCATTCTTAATATCATGACATCCAATAATTAAGAATTTACATCCTTGAGAATTAAATTATTATTACCCATGATATTTTCATGATGATATTATCTTTTGATGTATTTCACTATTAGTTTATTTATTAAAAGTAATGTGTTTAGTAATTTACCTATATATATTTATTTCTCCATATCTAGTTATGATAATAATGTTATTTATTAGATGGAACAAGTTTTTAGTTATTTTCATTTTCATATTGATTATACTAGTTAAATTATTTAAATTGAATATGTGTTCATTTATTTACCTGACCATGTTTATTAGGCATTTTGATTTATGATAGCTTATGAAGTACTTTACATTTTTTGAGAATTTAAGTTCGCATTTATTTTTTTTCTTTACCAAGAATATAGGAAGTGTATAAATAATTATCTATAAGGATATTCATGAAAAACATATGTTATTTTTTTCCTATGTAATATTGGAATAATATATTTAGCTATTTTACTAACTCTACAAATTATTTGTCCATTGGTATGTGTTTCCCTGTATCTTATAAAAATGTACTAAAGTAGAACACTGGCTCAGAGTTACTATAGTCTGGGTAGTTACAATTGGTAATAGATGAAGTTTATAAGAATTCTTTCATAATGTATTTAATAAAATAGAGACTAGGGAACATAACTATATGACAAACATTGAAGATATGTATAGAAGAGCATATTAATGTTTTAGTAAGAATGTAAATTTTTTGTTTTTACTAGAAATAAATCACATTGTGGATTCTAAAAGTAGACGTGGTTCTATAATAGTTGTACCTAGCAGTAATTAATCTAAAGTGAGTGAATTGGTATTGACTTGATTATCACCTAGTTCCTGAAAATGATCCATACTATACAACATGTTTGAAACTATTGGGGAATTTGATTAGGATATTATACATTTTCATTATAAACCATTATCATCGATTTTAATAGATGGAGACAACGGATGACCAAGGTTAAAATAAGTTTTCTTTGATTTAAAATAATGTTTGATGATTTAGATATCCTATAAATTATTCTTAATGGAATTATTTTCTCCCACTAAGATTATTGTTATTCATACTCTGCTTTTTTTCATTGGATGGAACCCAAATGAATCATGTTAACTTTGAATATAAATACAATGTGGTGACTATGAGAAAACAAATCGGACTATGATGTTATTAAAAGATATCACGATTATTCCTAATTAGTTATTTCATCATATGATTAACAACAGATTCCTTAAAAAATCCTCAAACTTAGTAATGAATGGAATGATGGAATTTGATAAGAGATAGAGTGGTCGAGAGCATGACGGGATGAATACTCAATTTCATTAACATCATAAATATAGAAAGAGAAACCCAAGAATGTGTCTCAATATAATGTGAAAACAATTTATGGGTAATCACAATTTGGCACTATTATAGTATTATGTTAATATATTTTTGGAATAAAGAAACCCTAAGATATGGGTGAAAACCTATTACAGTCGGATATGGTTACAGGGGCTTGAACAAATAACCAATGTTTGATAAGGGTACTACTCCTACCACTGGTCTATAGGATGTATGGTTAATATATCATTATTTTTACGTAAGTGATTTAAATGATAAATATTAATGTTTAACCAATTGTGTTAATGTTGAGGTTTATAAAATAATATAAAATTTTTGATAACTTGATCTCACCATATTGGTTTTGTAAAATACTTAGAGATGTGAAGAAAGACATTCCACACTTTTGTGGATATTAAGATCCGTTAAATGTAAATTTTAGTGCTTCATGAATAAAAAATCAATTTTGGATAATCATTTCATAGATTATGAGATGCAGTAGAATTTGATCAAATCACAGCCAAAGGATGATATCATGCTTATAAAATAAAATGATATCATGCTAGTATATTTAATTATGTTATTAGATAATAAAAGAATTCCTTATCATTTGGAAAATGATATTGAAAAAAAATGTTATCATATAAACTTTATATCTGAATAATAAACCATCCTTTTAATTAATCATAGATTAATGTTTTTTATGTCACTAACTTTACATTGATCATTCACATTCTTAGTATCAATGACCTCTATCGCTCTCCATAATTATTTATGATGTTTTCAATGACTATATCTATAATTCCCAACTATGTTCTCCTATTTATGAGCCTAGTTACATGTTATTCAATATTACTTTCATATTTCCCTTTCTCTATCTTCAAGAGGATTTTTATTTATACTTTAACAATATATGTTTTTTTCTATAATGGTTCTTCCAAATAGAAATCCCTTGATTTCTGAGAAGAAGTTTCAATTATATTGATTTAATTTAATGATGGTGGGGATAATATAACCCCATGATATTTTGAAAGAATGAAATTTTGGTCAATGGATCATATAACATTAAAAAATGAGAATATATGATAATTTTACACCCTAAGACTTTATGATAATTTTTTTTTAATCAAATTTGGTCACTTCGATATCTTTCAGAATGCAAAACCCTGAGCATAAATGATATGTAACATAGCACACCATTATAACCTAGTTGTTAAATTTTTGTGTATGAGTAGTACTAATTTAATTATGTAAAGTACGTGGTTAAATCAGGTATAAATTAAATTAAATTAATTTTTTGTTATTATAAATAAAATAATAATCATTTGAAGGAAAAAATAAATTCATCCTAAAAATAGTGTTTTTAAAAGAAAATGGAGAAGTTACATTTTGATCACTTATGTTAAAATAAATTAATACAAATTTTAGAAAATAATTTTTAAAAAATGTAATAAATTTATTAAATAATAAAATAAAAATTATCTAAGAGTTCAATTTTTGGATTTTCATTTAATGTTTAATTTTTCGACGAATAGTGATAAATATTGAGATTTATTAGAAACTACCTATTCTTTTAAATTATTTAAAATGATAAAATATATTTTTATTTATTTTTAATATTTAATAATTTAAATTATATTTAAATTTATCTAACTTATGTCATTTTAAAAATATTCTTATTGAATTTTTATATTAAAACCTTATATACTTATGAGATTTTTTTTCTTCAGAAACCCAATATTTTGACGCCCCATCATGTATAATTTTAAATTGGATTATAAAAATTATATTAAATGAATTAGATAAAATGGATTCTATATTTTTAGTAAAAATAAAGATTATTATGTAATATATTCACCTATTGTTTTATCATTCTAATTAGAAAATCCAATAAAAATTATATATGATAGTTTGTGTAAACACTGATTTATCGAGTGAATAAACTAAAAAATAATGGTTTAAAAACTACCAACTTTTGAGAAACAAATATGGCCATTTTATAAACCTTACCTATAATTTCCCACCCCTTATCATTGGATTGAGAAGGAAGTGGAATGTTACTTGGACTTAAGTGACATCCCCAAATGTCAAATGCTAGCAATAAATGTCGAAGGGCTTCAATAAATGTTGGGGAATATTTAACCTTAAATAATAAAAATTTAACTCAACACACTATAACAAAAAAACATTATGATGCATGATAAAAATTACAGAAAACTCAAACTTTAATTTATCAAAATAAATTAAAACAATGTACAATAGGGGAATATTATAATATCATAGTACACAAAAAAAGGATATAAAAATAAAACACTCAAATGAAAACTCCATACTCCAAATATGTTGCATGATCCAACTCCAAAAAATACGATGTACCAAAAAAGTACTGCAAAAGATGCATGTTAATTTACCTTTTTACATTTCTCGATAAATATCATCTACAAAATCACCAAATTTCTAAAGACTGGATGAGTACTGAAACTCAGTATGTTTGCCCCAAATTACAACCATACACATGCTACTATGATAGAATAGGTTATCACATTTATTTAAAATAATGTTTACAAAAAATCTAAAAATAGTTTATGTAAAAATATAAAGAAGCTATAATAAAACTATTTTCTCAAGATAACCACCATTTCCTAGGAAAGAAACCAAAAAATGTTCTAAAACCTTATTAAAAGCACAATTTTGGAATAAACCATTTCATTACACAAAAAAGTAAACCATTTATAAGATATGGAATTCTCTATACTAATTATTGGTGAGTTTTCCTTTCACTATGTTGTCACTTAGTGAACCACTTTGACGAGGGTACTTCACCCCCATATCATTCCTAATATTTTTATGGGGATACTTCATGCCCTTATCCATCCCAATGCATATGAACGCACACCAAACAACCATGACAAACCCATTACAAACCCTTTTGTGTTCAAACCCATTAAAATAAATAACATTTTATTGAAACCCATTTTGTTCTATGTAAAAAACCAATGAAACATTATAAAAAAATCATTTTAAAACCAGTTAACCAAATCCACTTTCCAACCAAAACCCCTGATTTTCCAATTTCACAAATCGTTAAACAAGAGGGTTTTCAAAAAGTAATTAATATCAATTTCACCACCAATTTCAATAAAGAAAATCAATATGAAATCAGTCCTTTATGTTCTAAATATAGGAGTCTATAGTGAATCTACTAATCTCTTGAAATACATTTTATATACCCATAGAGTGCGTAGATCTATGAAATTTCAAGAGATAGATAAGTAGATATAAGAAAAATCATAAAAGTGTCCTATAACAAAGGATTACTACAAAAATCCAGCTTCAAATCACTAATGGAATCCTTTGGATCACCTCTAGATTGATGGGATAAGAGTCTTGGACATTTAGGAAGAGATAATATTGATTTAGGGCTACATAGAAGTAATATCAAGGGATTTAGAGACCAAAACAAATTGGATCCAAAATTTTACAATTTTTCATTAAGTTGGGTACAATTAGTCACATAGTTAGTCAAACTGTGTTCTAACTATTCACAAGATACAACCTAAATGACGAATTTCACATGGTTGGCTTGCACAGTTTCCAAACCCTGTGCCAGCCATGCCAAATCCCACTGTCTCAAGTTGCATGATTTCTCCAAGGCTACAATGATTTTGATAAACCATGGGCAGCATGTGCACCTTACCTTTAGACCCTGTCTCATTGTACACGATTTCATCTATGTGTTTCAAGATATTATAAAATTATATGCCAGCCGTTAACTTTATGGAAATACACAAAACACTCCAATAGTTCCCAAAACATTCCCAAACATCACCTATATTCTTTACACACATAAAAATCATAAATAAAGGGTTATATGAAACTGGGGTTCTATATTCTCTCCATTATAGGTATTTATATACTTGGATAGTTGAAACCCCACATCTTTTTAAAGAGATTTGGTCATTTCTTTTTTATTTATTTCTCCCGTTCCCAAGTCTCTTCCTTAATCTAGCCATGTTTCCACAAAACTCACACTAGTATGATGATTTTACCATGAAATACATTCTCTTACCTATCTAAAATCAGTACCAGGATATGTACCATCAAAGCATCTAGGACTAGTTCAATATGACCTCATTTAATCACATAGTTTGGATAAGGTTGATTCTTCTTTAACTGAGATACATGAAACACATTATGCACTCCACTGAATCGTGGTGATAATTACATGTGTTATGAAACCTCAAAAACCCATTCCAGTATCTTAAAAGGGACTCTGTATATAGGAGATAGCATTACCTACATCCCAAAAAAGGATAACTATGCCTTGGAGAGATTCTCAAGAACACATGAGCACTCACCATGAAAGACAACAGTTGTCGCTGATGATCTACATACGATTTCTGAAGACTCTAAGCAATCACCACCTGTTTCCTGATCAACTAAATATTCTCGACTTTTTCATAGACAATACCCAACCCAATTAGTGAACTATCACCTATTCAACCCAAAGTTTAGAAAACTACAAGCATTCCTATGCTATCAAAACTATTATTCCATAGTCATAGTCAACTGAGTCCCAAGGTATCACTATAACGATTTCCAGAAATGAGATGAAAACCTCAGATCTCTATCTGACACTATCAAAACTGGTATTCCATGTTTCATTACCACTTCATGGATATAGAATATTTCTCATGTCCTCCATCATATGAGTTTCAAAAATTGGAATTAAATGAGACAACTTGGTAAGAAAATCCATTATTACCTTTATGAATTTGTGTTTCCGAAACGTTCTTGAGAGAACTATTAAAAAATCCACAGCCATCTATTCACACTTCCAAATATGGATATGTAAAGACTGTAACATACCTACTGATACCAGATGCTCTGACTTAACATAATAATTAGTTATGCCTCTTGAAATAAAATCATTCACCTTTCATTTTATATGTACCCATAAAAACTATGAATTGAAGGCCTTATAAAAAATATGTATTCATGGATGATCATCACTTCATAAATGATGGTAAGCATGAGGATGTAGTTTCTAAAAATCCATAGGAATAACCATATAAGTTCTAAACAAAAAAGCTGAACATTCGTATAGAGTCCATCCCTAAATGGTCTCCCAACCATTGAGTTTTGACCTTATAACCACACATTCTAATTTAGATGTCTGTGCCAATTTAACCATCATCACCAAATCAGGAGCCAATGAATATGGAGAGAAAAAAACAACATCTCCCCAGTCTTCAAATTCCAAGAGCATGTCGGATAAGACTAAGATCAACTTCCACTCTTCTGAATCTTATTTTTTCAACGAAGATTAATATTTTCTTCTCAATGCATATGTCATGACCCGTCCCAGGGGGCCCATGCCTTTACTACCCCAATCCCACCTCCAATAAGCTAGGGGATGTCGACTAGTGCCGAGTAGGATTATGTCACAACTAGAAGGAATTGAATTTAAATATGTATGCCCACACACAGAAGTAAGATGAAAAATGCTTAAAAGTAAACACTGAGTAAACCATGCATTCAACTAAGACATCCACTAAGATTGATAGTAAGAAAATAAAAGTAAAGGGGCCAGTATAAAATCTCAATAAATAAAATCTCTAAAAAATGATTACACCAATCACTGATATCTAATCAACATGAAAAATTACCTGAAGTGTAGGTGATGGGACACAACCTGTAGCCATTGGAGTATGCCTCGTCTTTCAGATCTCACTTAGCAATAGCTGGTCCTGGACCACCATGGTCTCTATCAATGTGACGATCGTCTGCACAATACACGACCCATAGAAGAAAGTCCTGTGTAGGGGTGACAGAAATAGTACTCATTAAGGACCCCGGGACACAAGGTAATACCACAGATGATAGACCACAAAGTAATGACAACAAAAGAAAGACCAAAAGGGAGATACCACAAAGGAAAGTACACACCAAGTATTTTCAGCTCACACAAATATAAATATAAATTATGAAAAGTAAGACTATCAGACGTGATTGTATGAATGATGCCATTTTTTTCTATCACATCCAATAATATGTTAATATTCCTTAATTCTTATAGTTTCATTCTATATAATGGAAGGTAAACTAGACTAGTACATGGAAGTAAACTAATCATAAGCTCCACTTTTCTCATCTGTAGAACCCCTGAAAAATTATCTAGAAATACATATAGAAACTGATACCCTACAGATATAAGATTCTTTATCGCGATCTCATTTAGAATTACAAATCTTCAAACATGTACATGATCTTTCTCAATGTAGGTTCCAAAAATCTAACTGAACTTATATTTAAACTCTAGTCTCCTTGAAATAGATCCGTGATGCCATCTTCAGTTCTTAAACTGAAATATCAGGTATAACAGTCGATGCGAGACTTGAACATCATCAATGAAGCCATACCAAGGATTATATCTAAAAATAAATGTCATGCTCATATAAATCCAATTTCACCTTAGATCCATCAACAGTTATAGGACATTCTCTATACACAATGGCTTAACACTATCTTTGACCAAGAGGAGATTGATGTTTTATATCAAAAGGAATAGTCTCATGTTTTAATATTATCAAATCATCAGCATGAGACACAATAAAAGAATGATATTCACCCATAACAAACAACACTTTAATATGGGTAGAATTCAAAATAATTGTATGTTTCACTATATATGGATGTGGCAGATTATCCAAAATAATCTACTCTAATTTATATTATCCATAATAATATTCTCCTATCCATATAATTATGTCATTGCAACACATTTCTCCTTGTTTCCCTATTAATATTGCACTACATGAGGAGTCATGTTGTTCCAATAATTACCATGGTCAGTTGTGTTATACTAGGAAGATATATTCTATGTCCCTCACTCTATTGAATAATATGACGTCGACGACACCAGAGAAGTGTCTTGGGAAATAGACCTCAAAGAAAATTGACAATAGTGCTGAAGATTCCCCATCAGATTGTAGTTATGGCATGATCTTGGTTGTGTGGTATACTCTCACATTCTATAGTTAAGAGAACCATAATAAAAACATCCTGATTTACACTTGGGTTATGATGGATTGTTTACTGATCCAACCATTGGATTTGGATTCATTCACCCACTTAGGAAATAGGTGTCCCAATTACACTTTCTCCTAGAATTAGAGTTTCCACCATTTTTAATAGGTATGAACATAATTCCCTCTTACATAGTTCCTATGATGTCCCTTTCACCTACCATCGATCTGTGGACTATCTCTGTATAATCGATAATAAAGACCACAAAAATCTTTGAGAGAATATGTTATCTCATCTTTGATTCAATGAAGCATACCTTTATGGATGAACTCACAATAACCTCTGGTTAAAAGTTCCTAAAATTCCTGAATTTCACTACATACTCTATAAAAAAATGATTTTCCAACTTCAAGATGAAGAATTAAATTGAACATTGTTTTATAATTGTATGAGGATAGAAATTTTTTTACACAAGTATTCAAATTCATCCCATGTAAGGTTGTGGTATAATTTATCTATAATAGATAAATCCCACCACTGAGGTGCAATATCCCTCTACATGTATGTTTCCATCTTGACATTCAACTCTATTGGTGTTCCGATATAATAAAATATACAATCCATCCTATTCAACCACACCTCCTCCTTCTTTAGTTTCAAATCACCCCAAATTATGGGTGAATTATTCTTATCGAATTGGATGGAATGATCCACTAACCTTGGACTATCCCTCATTTTCCTGCTTTCCACAGCCTTAAAATCAAGGAATATACTCTGAACCATCTTTTAGTTCACATGTGGCACTAGTGAAACTACATTCTTAGTAGCTTCTTCTTGTTGGTTTCTATGACACAAAATGAGTTCTATTTTCTAAAAAAACAAAAAATTACATTGGTAACACTCTCTATTAACCGAATTCTTAGAATTTCAAATTCCACCACATCATGTTATCACAACAGTGATATCCACAATTATACTTTTCCACGTTTAGGATTTTTTGAAAAATCTAAACATTCTTTTTGAAAGTAAAAACATTTTCAAAATTCCACCATCATTCCCTCTATTCAAAATATTTCATTTGAAAACACTTTCAGCATTTTAAAAAAATCAATACGTTGTAGTAAGACATATTCTATTAATCAAAATGAAATATGAAATCCTAGTGGGAATTCATTCCTCTAATGCATGCACTACTCGTATCATTGGCTAAACCCTTGAAAATGATATACCAATTCCTAGAAGTTTATCTAATAAAATTATATACCCAACTCATTTTTAACTTTATGCTCAACATAAAAATATTAGGTACTTCATTTTTTGCTCAACATTTTAATTCATGAAAATAATACTTCTTTCTGTGATCCTAACTAATAAAATATACTATGATTAATTCAACTCCAATACTGGAAACCGATAAAAAATTAATTACCAATTGTTTTAGAAAAAATGGAAGGGTCAAGATGTTGCCACATGTAACATATATACCATTCACATTGTCTTGAGAAGGTGTTGGAATGTTACTTGGTATTAAGAAACATCCCCAATATATAAAAGGTAGACAATAAATACATAATGGATTCAATACAATTGGGAGATGATTTTACCTTAAAGAATAAACATCTAACAACACATTCCATAACCAAAACCATACCATATAATTCATGATATTAATGAAAGAAAACTCAGAATTTAATTTATCAAAACAAATCTAAAACCAAGGACCACAACATAAGACTATAATATCAAATTATGTGACAAAAGACTATAAAAATTAGAGACCCCAACAAAAACTTCATGATCCAAATATTCTTCATGATCCAACTCCAAAACTGCAAAAATATCATGAAGTAATACTAAATAAATTTAATACTTTACCCTTTCCCATGTCTCGATAAAAAATATCTCCAAATCACCAAAGATACAAAGTAAGGTTTAGTACTAAAAATCAATAGGTTTTCCCAAAAAACATCCTTAATCATGCCACTTGGATATAAAAAGTTAACACATTTATATAAATATAATTATACAAACCAATTTATAAAATAGTTTATATCAAAATATAAAGATTTTAATAATAGTTTTCTCACGATAGATACCATTCCCATTGAAATAAAGCAATCAATTTTTTAATATCGTATGATATGTTTTTTTTGAATAAGCCATTCCATCCCACACACCACACATTCGACCATGTATGAAACCAATACCTCCCTATAATCATTAGTGGTGAGTCTTACATTCATTAATATATCCATTAGTGAACCAATTTTATAGGGGAAAATCACATCAATATTTGTCCTTACCTTTTTATAGGGGTACTTCATGATCTTATGCATCCCAATCCATATGATCACACGCCAAAAAACAATACCAAACCCCTAAATACCCATAATGTTTTCAACCTAGTTTCAATAAAAAAATATTTTTATTTAATACCATTTTTTCATATATAAAAACTAACCAAACATTATAAAATCAACTTTTTATAATCAAAATACCAAATACACTTTAAAACCAAAAGACCCCATTTTCTAATTTCTTAAACAGCCATTAAATAGAATTTCTAAAATAAAAATCATGTCAATTTAACCACCAATTTCAGTAAAAACTATCAATTTTAAATAAATCCTTCATTTTCTAAATAAAAGAGTTAAATTGTAGTGGCACATACCTGGAGTAATTGAAAAAAATGATAAATGACATGAAAAATGTCAATGAATCTGTGTTTCATCTTGACGAACATGGCTTTGATCTCTTACCAAATCATTAAAAAAGACAAATATAATAATATTGAGACCTAACTACTATAGATATATACACATTAGGTGTTGATCTGGAAAACCATGATATATAAAGAAATATATCTAAAAAAATAACCAAGAACAATCAAGAACGAAGGATTAACACAAGAATACGGCTTCAAATCACCAATAGATGCCACTTTATATCTTACATATTGATGTTATAAGATTCCCTGACCTTTTTGAATAGAGAATATTAAGTTAGAGACACATGTGGGAAAAAACAAGGTATTTAGAGACCAAAACGCATGAGATTCACAATTTCAGGATTACATCTTTAACTTATGCCTGATTAGTCACACAGTTAGTCAGAACATGCACTAACATTTCCCATGATACTTCCTCATGGATTAATCTCACATGGTTTTCTCACATAGTTTCCAAAATATGAGCATGCTATGCCAAATCCCAACATTTCATGTTGCATGGTTTATCCAAGGCTGTCGCACAGTTTAGAAAAATTGTGCCCAGCCCATACGCCTTCACATTATCCACTGACTCATTACGTAAAGTTTTATATATGTGTTTCATTGTTTTCCCAAACCATTAATCAACTATTCACATAAATAAATACCCAAAAACACTTCAAAAGTTCTCTAAACTTTCCAAAACAACACCCATATACTCTACATACATAAATAACATAAATAAATGGTTACATAATTGAAATTAGGGGTTCCACATTATCACATCTATGATTATATAATAGCATTTTTTTGGATTTTTTTAATAATAAAAATGTGTGTTTGATTGATTCTTTTCAAATCATCCTTGAGTGTCACATCACCCTGTTATAAAAGGCCACCCTATCCCACAATTTCTAATATTACAAATTCTTTTGGTTTGACCAATACCTAACCAAATCACTTAATTAATACTATCCCAACAACATAGATACCTTTTATGACCATAAGTCTAATCTATTAATGATTATATGGAAAACCAAATGAAGTAATCTAAAGTATAGGAAATGTTATTAAAAATCATTTTTATTTTTTTATTTTTCCATGTAATGAAAATATTTTGAATACATGATTATATATAAAAATGATTATCATAGATATACTGTGATTTTAATATGTTAACATAATTAAAAATATGCATATCCTTTTTAAAAAAAATTTATATGAAACCATAAATTATGTGTACGATGGACAACTGCCTCATGAATCGTTGTAACTAATTTTCCATCACCTCTTTTCTTGGGTAGATATAATAACATATTTAAAACTTGTATATTATATCTATGATATTTTTGAACTTATGTATCTTTAATATCACATATACCTTATTTAATTTCATTCAATTAAAATTATGATAATGTATCTCATGTGTGTGGTAGAATACTGCGTCGCATGGCGATGTAACTCATTTTCACTTATGATTTTCATGGAATGTAATAAGAAAAAATTAGTAAAATTTATTTTTTATGTAAAATATGATATGATACTATAAAATTAAAATATCACCTACTTATTTAAACTTTTATTAGTTAGGGTAATTATAACATATCATGTGCATAAGTATGCCCTGTCGTCTCAACAATGTTATGTGACCCGTTCTCTGGGATCAAATTTCAATAATGATACTAAAAAAATATATAATGAAAAAAATAATATTTATCACATTAATATCATTATATAGATGATGAAAGTATATAATAGTGTAATTAAATATAACTTTCATGATTAACCACAAATGAGATAATAATATAATCAAAAGGTGAAACAATGAAAATAAAAAAAATATTATTAGAAAAAAGGTGGTAAATGTTATAAAAGGTTCATATAATATATTATAAATTAAAATATGTATTTTTTTAATTAATAACATTTTTAAAACCATTATACATTTGGGTAAGGTGCATTAAACTAAAAGGAAGTGTGGGGTAAAGGACTTCTTCATAATTTCTCTTCAATGAGGCATATTGTAATTCTATGAACCTAATTTCTTCTATACAGTGTAAGAAATTTATTTTTATATTTAATATCATAAATCCTTAATAATTAATGCTATTTTAATTTCCCACTATAATTATTTTATCTAAGGTAATTTTACATGAAAATTATCAAGTGGTAAATAATTTCAAAACTCATTTTTTTCATTGAATTATATTAATTGTTCACTCACTTTATTATTTTTTGATTATAAGTGGGATGAATTTTTATTATCATATGTTTTATTTATTCCTATTTTATGAAGATTTACATTTAATATAAATAATTTGTTCATTAATTAATTCTCACTTAAATGTTATGATCTTTGTGAGGGTTTATGTCACAACCTCATATTAAACAAGATTGTTTATGCTTAAATTTCTATTGAAGGGTATTATTCAATATTTGGACAATAAAACCCTTAAATTTTCATCTCCATTATTCTTTATGACATTTTCAAGTAATATTAACGTTTTTTTATCTATTTGGAATTTAAAATTATTGATGAAATGTTTTCAATAAAATCTTACATCATTCTCTCTTTATTCAAAAATATATTTCCATACAAAACCAAGTATTCTAATTTATTTTGTCAAAAATATATTAAAATTATGAAAATGATTTATTAAATAAATTATTACCATGATATAATTTTTAGAAAATGTTTTTAAAGTAATATTCATGTATTTTTTTGAACATGTCATGTTTTGATTTTACTAAAAATGTGAACATAATATTTGTTTAAAAAAGTATGAAAAGTATGAATTTTCTCACTGTAATGACTACTTAATGTTATAAGTATCCCTTATATGTTTCAATAGATATTTTATAATAAAATTAATTTCAATATATTTTGTGAACATTTATTTTTAAAATGTATTATCAACATGAAAAGGTTATTTTCCTCAAGAATGTTTTAATGAAATTTTAATGTTATTTCTATTAATCAAAAACATAATACTTTTATTTTACTTATAGTCCCCTATAGTTGTGTTTTATTATGAACTATATTATTATTTATATACATGTTTTATTCTCATTTTTACCATGTAATGTATTTAAATTGATTTCCTTGATTCGTTTTTTAGAGTCATTAACGTTACCTTGAAATATTAAATTTTCTATGACCATTTGAAATTATGTTTCCTATATATATATTTATTATTTACCACTGATAATATTATTACTTAGACCATTGTTAATTTATTCTTATGGTGTTTTATTTTAAAATTTAATTGATTGTCTAGGGAAATATTGATAATTCATATTCATTATTTAATACAAATATTAATTAGTAAGTCATGTTATTTATGAATTAAATTGATTATTCAATATATGAGGAATGATTTTTAAAAAAAGTTACTAGTGCATGATGATTATAAATATCCCCTTGACATATCTGTAGAATCAAGAGACAAATTTGTTGGATATCCTTAGTTAAATAGGTTTCTACTGCTTACAATCCCATCAATTTAAGACTATCTTAAAAAAGGACTAGAAAGTAAATGTATAAAGATTCCTCAGCTCATGAACTGTAAAAATTAGTTAGTTCCATAATTTAGAATGATATAGTTATTATCCATGATTTTTTCCATGATATTATCTATATATTTATTTCATTTTTAGTTTAATGATTAAATGTAATGTATTTTTAGTTATCTACCTTTTGATATTTATTGATCTTTATCAGTCATGATAGTTATGTTGTTGATTAAATAACAAGTCTTTTTAGTTATTTACCTTTCCATAGTGAATATGTGAGTCAAATTACCTAAATTTAATGTTCTTTCAATTATTTACCTTTCCATGTTGTTAATTAAAATTTATTCATGATAAATTATATAGTACTTACCCTTTCTGAGAATTTGTTCCACCCTTATTGTTTTCCACTCCCAATGATATAGGAAGTGTGGTAATAATGATATGCAAGGATATTCTAGACAGAATAATGGTATTCTTGAAATATTTTTTTAATTTATGTTTTCCAATGTAATATGGGAATAATATATATCTAGTTTACTAAGAATATTAAATTATTCATTCCTTTGGGATGTGTTTCCTTGAATATTGTTTCAATTTAATAAAGTAACACACAAGATCTAGGTTAAAAAATTCAATATCATTATATGAGGATAAGAAATAATTTAATTGAAATTTATTTTATTCTATCCCTAAATATGGAATTTTTTACTTAGTATCACTAAGATATATTTAATTAAATAAATTAATGTTTATGTGGATCAAAAATTCTTTTTAAACCAATTATTTCAATTATAGAATTATATTTACTTGTTTTCGGACTCAATGAATAAAAATATGTGATTTCATCATTCTCTTAAGGAATTCAAGGTTTATATTCAATTAAATTGAAGAAAAAGGGGAAATAATAAAAGGATTGAAAAATGATACCAACCCACCTCAAGTTGTTTATATATGGGATTATAATGTATATTACTAATTGGGATAAGTAAATAATGAGCATCCATAACTTAAATTTCTCAGATTAATTATATGAATTATTCTTAGAAATTATTGTTAATACGAGGAAGAGAAACTCATTGAATTTAAATGATATATTGGTTTTTAATATTAATCTAATGGGGGAGATTGGTGTTCATATATGATGATGAGGATTATCGAAGAATTTTGTTTTTTGTTAAACGATTTGGAAAACAAAAATGAGTATTTTGGAGTAAGTTAAACGAGTAAGAAGAAGGTGATAATTCCTTTGGAGTTTCATTTGATTTTTCCTTTGAAGATTCCTTTTAAATTACCAATGATGATTTATATAAAACATCCTATGGTGTTTTATAATAAATAAATATTTTGTTTATAAGGTTGTAGCCTAATATATTACATAATAGTGTATTTTCAGAAAAATATTAACATTATTACATTTTAAGGATCATTATAGTTTAGAAATATATAGATGTAGTTCATAACTATTGCACAATAAACCTATATGTAATAAATTATACACTTCCACTCAATATTAATTTTACTAAAATATGATAAATTTAACCTAAAACACATATTATTTTCATGAAAAATCTTTAATACATTCAACATACCTCTTATTTCTCCCTACTCATCCTTATACCCTATAAGAAAATAATAGTTTGGCCATAAATATTATACTAAAGGATATAAAATAATGAAATATTATATTCCTATTAAGAACATTAAATTCCATAAAATATTTACCATATCCTCATTCCTCATTGATAATTTAAGATAAATGACATCCACCGAGATAAAAACTTTTTGATAAAATAAATCCTTTATAACGAAAAATAATAAAATATAAACTCTTGTAGGTATGATACAAAATTATATTCGTAACCCATATCCTCTTCTATAAAATGGTAAATAAAACTGTGTATCGTGGGTACAGAGGACCATCACCTCGTGAAGAGATGCTATTTGTTTTCCATCACCGCCTATCAAGGATGGATATAATAATGGATTTAACACAAGTATATGATATTTATGATATTATTATAATTGTTAAAATTTTAATATTTCATATACATTCTTACATTCCATTCTATTTAATTATAATAACTTTGCTCTTGTGTATTGTGGACTACCACCTCACGAAGTGATGTGATTCTATTTCAACTTACTCTTTTCACGAAATGTAATAAGGATAAATTTTATTAAAATATGTTATATATGAAATTATATTAATTCTTAAAAATTAATGTATCGCATAATTTCTTACCCTTAAACCCATTAAATAAATGATAATTTCGCTCGTGCATACGTATGACCCGCCATCTCAATGAAGCATTCTGATCAATTCTCTATGTTAATTTTTTTTAATTATTCTAATTTTGAATCTACTGGAAAATGATATTTAAGAAAATAATACCATTCTCTAGATGTAGTTACTATTTAATATATCCAAAAATTAAAACATTAATGACAATAAATGAAAGATAAAATATGGAAATCAACAACAAAAAGAATGAAAGTGAGGAAGTATTATTAGAAAATAGTGGTAAAATTTTACCAAAATATAATATATGATATTATAAATTTGAATATTTTTTTGGTTTTGGTATAAATTAATAAAATTCATGAAACCATTATACTACACATCCTTCCAAAAAATTTAATTTTCCACCCAAACACTCCCAAGATAAACCCCCAAAAATATCTTAAAACAAGTTAAAATAAAACATGTAAATGTGAACAAGACATCTCTAGTAAAGGTCCATAGCACACCACTAGATGAATCCATATACGTAGAATCCACTATAGATTTTCTGAAAATTGGACGCCTTGAACTCTTTTAGGTCACAATTTTCATATTGAGACAGAATACATATCCTAAATTTGGATTCAGATTATTATGATATGTTTAAAATCAATAATCCCTATAAACCTCAATGACTTTCTCATTATCTCCTCCATAAAAAATTAACATATCCTGAGTTCTTCTTACATACTTATGAATATAAAAAATACTATACCAATTTTGTACACCTGTATTACCCTGACATCAGCTACGATGGTCATGACCTAGGCAATATCCATCATATTACATAACATAACATACATTATAGATTTCATTACATAAAGATTTATGATCATGTTCATTATATTGTTATACTCTTGTGTGTAAAGAGTTTTTTTCTTTTAAATATGTATATAAAGTGACATTGGATTCAATCCCTTTTTTGATTGTTCCATAATAACTATCTTTAGTATCTGGTCCATGTATCTACTCTAACTTAGTCTAAAAAACCAATTAGATCTATCAATAACTTTTTCCTTAGAATTTAGGCTAATTCAGCTAATCCCTTTATAGTAAAATAATTTTTTTAAAGTAATTTACAAACTATATAATTGGTATATAATTTCGAATAAGTAATATCTCATCGACATATATTACTATGATAAAAATCACACTACCACTTAACCAATTTTAAATACTGTACTAATATTAATTCTTAATGAAACCAAAATATATTATATATTAATTTGACCAAATTTTCCATGACCTAGAACCTTAGTTTAATCCATATAATGTATTTGAAACTTGCATATAATTTTGAATTTCCTTGGTGAAAAAACATTTTCATCATGTCATATCGACATCTTCATAAATGTTTTTTTAGGGAAAGCTATTTTGAAATATATTTTGTAATTTTTATAGAATTGGTAAGATATTATAACATGATAAATCATGATATATTTGAAAATATAGACTAGAGAAATTATTACCTATTAGTAAATTACTTAACTATATTTAAGACCTTTATCCACTATCCATTTTGTTTAGTTATTTATTAAACTTTATATGTATAGTTTTCTCTTGATTGCCCATTTAAACCCAATATGCATTACATCAATTGGGAAATTTACTAGAACCCAAACTTGGTTCAGATGCCTGAATTATATATCAAAATTCATAGCATAACTCCATCTCAAAGACTCTAAACTCTCTACTGCTTTTTTGGAGGATAAATGATCAATATCTTCAACCAATAATGATTTATCATCTTTAGTTTCCAGAAAACCAAATCTTTCTAGTTCTATTACCTTTCTGGGGATTCTATTTATTAGTTGGGATTAACTAAAAAAATTTCCCATAGGGTCACAAAAAATATATTCCTATACCAAATGTCATGTATCATTAGTATCAAATTCATTGAAGTAAATATTCCTCCTAGTATCTTTCATGATGATGTTCTTTTTTTATTGAAATAAAACCTATTTATCAACAATTATTTTCTTGTATGAGGGTTTTTATATATAATATCTCATTGTTTCCTTAGGATACCCAATAAAGCTACACTTGTTACTTAGGGGTGCTATTTTATTTATTGAAATGGCCTTAATAAATTCCACATATACCCATATATTAATGTTTAACTAAAAAATCTATTTCCATATATCAACTTTTAGGTAATTTACTTTTCCACGTTAGTTGGTACTTTGTTTATAATTTATGATGTAGTATGAAATTAATTTCCCCAAAAGGACAATAGAATATCTTTATGACTCATCGTTGACCTTACCATGTTAGGAATGTTACAATTCCTACATTAACTAACTCTATCCCACTAAGGGGTATAAGGTGGAGTGGGTTGTGATAGAATCCAAAAATTTATATGATATATATAAACTATAGGTTATGGGATTCACCACCTCAATCATATTGGATATTATTTATTATTTTAACAAAATTTATTGTCAAACGAATTCTTCAACTCCTTAAATTTATCAGAGGTCATTGAATTATACCATATCAAGTAGAAATATCCATATCTAATGAAGTCATTAGTTAATGTTATGAAGTTAGAATATCTATATATAGCCTCTACTGGAAGAAGGTTCAAAGACATTATTGTTCAGTAATCCAAGAGACTCTTTGGACCATTTACCAAATCCACCAATTAGTGTTTTGGTGATTTTTTCTTGTAAAAAATCATGACGTCATTCAAGTTGTTCTATATAAAAAAAATACCATTATAATAGTTCTTTTTTGGAAGCATATAATATACATGAACGAGATGGTTATGTGATATTGAGGTGTTAATTTAGTCTTATGAACATGATTTATTATCTATTCTAAATATTTTTTTTTGTAATTTAAATCATAAAAGCCATTATTTAGCATTAATATCATAAAAATGTTTGCATTGTAATTAATGAAATTTTTATTTCCATATTTAAAAAAAATTTAAATCATATAAAATAAATTAACAAAGATGATGTTCTTAGTAACACATTTTACAAAATAACTCCTTATTAATAAAATCATGATAGTAGGAAATGGAAGGTATTATTCACTCATAGCCAAAGAAATGAGTCTTTATCCATTGGTTACTATAAGATACACCTCTTCTTTGAGAATAGTTTTTAAGGAAATGGGATCCTACATTTAGATGTATTTGTGAAAATAATAAGTTGTATCTAATACTAGATGTATATATACCAAAACAATAAAATAGATAATAAAAAGACATTTAACTTCCACAAGATTATGGGTGAAATATCTCTTCTAGGTGCCAGGACTACTGTATGAAAAAACATACTAGTTAATTTTTATTCTTTTTTCCATTGAATCTTCATTTTCATTGAAGTATTGTTATCAGGAGCTTTATACATGAAGTTAGTCTTAGACCCCTTTACCTTAGTCTCCATTTTCTTTTTGACGATAATCAATACCGGTTTTCACTCCCTATGTCATTTTCAACATGTAAAATAAGATAAAGAAGTTCTAAAATATTTTTATTATTATTTCTTATATTGAAATTCCAAAAATAACTATAGATTACTTTATAATGTGAGTAAAGGATGGGATATGTGAATAGATAATCATGGAATCTAATTACTAATATGTACAAGCACTCAATTTATATAATACTTTGATAAAACAGGCCAAACATGTGCCAATCCTATAGGTTTTCCAATGAATAATTCATAGGAGATCTTATAAACTTATTAACCTTCCATCTCTTGATATATATCATAATGGTGAGACATCATTCTATAAACATACATATTCTCATTCTATTTCTGAATATAATTGGATATTAAATATATAATTAAATATTTTATATCATTGGTATCATCTATCTATTTCTCTTAGAAAGACAATTCATCCCCTCTAGCCTCTTACCCAAAAACATTAGGAATTGGGTTTTCCAGTACATATAATTTCATTTCATGATGTCTAATATTTCTCGATAACCATTTACACTCTTGGAAATTAATGTTTTTGAGAAGGTTATCCTTCTAAAGTATGGATAATAGGGATATGGTTGATGTCATATTTTTCATTTCTATAGTTATGAAAAGAATATTATTAGTACTTTATCTGATACAATAAGATAATAAGTATTCAATTCATTAGCCTCACACTATATTATCAAAAACCAATATCCTTTCACATTAGTTTAATATAATCCAGATATTTAGATATTTTAGTATTAATGATCCATATAACCCTTCAAATAACCCATATATATGTATGTCAAGATATTAATAGGTATTAAGGATGTGTATCTTGAAAAATTCATTAACTCATAGACCCTTGAACAATTGACTGAACAACCCAATCTTAAATTCTGCTATTTATATTTGCTCAAAACCGTTCCTTCTATCTTCACTGAGTATTATAGAGGTGGTAAACCTGAAATGAGAACTATGATAAGGTTATACAAAAATGAACATATAAATACCCCTTAAATTTAAAGCACCCTAGCAGAGGTTGTTCAAGAAAATTGAACTATAATTCGATCCCTACCCAAGTAGTGTAAGGGTATATTGAATTAATATATATAGTTGAGTAAATTCACTATTTTATACATAAATTTCCCCTTTTAAATTTATTACATGTTTTTTTAATTTTATATGGATTTACATAAGTGATTATCCTTGTCTTAGATAATGTTCATTCCTAATTAAATTTAATTTAGTTTTAAATTTCATCTATATCACTTCATTAATTCTGGCAATTTCGAAAAAAAGTCCATAATGAAATTAACAATGTAACATGAAATAAATATAATAATTAGATTGTTATGATCATGAAAATTTCCTAATGTATAGTTTATATATAGGATGACTAACTAACTTTCAAAATAGGGAATGAAAACCTTTATCCAAGGCTTGGTTCATGTTTTAGCGTGTCACCTATCATCCCACATATCCATTGGATTGGTTTCCCCTTGAATCCAATCTTGAACCACCTCTAATAACCTTGTAAATCCATCAATTACATAATCTATTATTCATACATAGGTGAGAGGGGAAAAAGGATTGGTTTGTAGATTCCACAATAGCAATATGTGGTGCATGTAGTTCTCTACATAATTCTTGGAGGGATGAATCATGATCCATAAAATCAATTTAATTACAAATAAAAATGAGACCGATCACATAAAAACATCTGGTCTATTCTTGTAATCATCTACATACATGAAATGAATCTTTCAATTAATAAATAACATCAATTTCCAAACATTATTATTTAAGAAAAATCATGCTCAAATCAATTAATTACCTTATTTAATTAATCAATTATTTTTTATTCATTCTCATCCAAAAAATCTAGATATTATCATACATTACAATTTAATATGAATTAAATAATTTTTTTTTAAAAAAAGTGAACGTGTAAAAAATATGTACAGTGAATGAAACACAATTAGTACCCATTTGAACTCCCAAGTGTATATCATATTCATATACTATTAGATTATGAAACATATAACCTACTTGTCATCTTACATAATATCATGGAATGTACTATAAAAATTATGACACATGGAATACATGTAATACAAATATCATGTTATGTTTTAGTGCAATTAATGTAATCCAGGTATTATAACTTATAAAAAAAATGTATTTCATAACATTACAATGAAAGTAATTAAATAATTAATATATATAAAACCAATCATAAGGGATTTATGAGTCGAATATGTAAAACCAGTAATACATGTTGGAAAGTGTTATTTTTATTAATAAATAAATTTTAAATTCTATATAGTCAGGTAATATACATAGACTATAATATGATGTTACACCTTTTTTATATTTTCTCACTATGAATCCATGACACATTCATGGGGACTTACAATGTGTTCCTTTCATGGAAATTAGTGTACTACTTGAAGTTTAAATGTTCTAACATCATCTTCCATCTATGTTACAGGGTTAACATTCACATGATCCTTGTAGAACCACATGTATCATATTTTACAAATGAATTACATTCCATGTAAAAATGGTACACACCATACAATGTGGATAACTGTGTGCTTGGATGGTTTGAACTACATAAGGTGTATATAATACAAACAATGTGAAATAAATTCACACACTCTAAATTAATTTATTAGTTTCCAAGGTGAAATAAACATGGGTACACAATTGGTATCTATAGGTTACACACCATAAACAATTGTTCCATAAATCCAGAATACATGGAACCTCTAGTTTACTTCATTAGAAGACATTCATTAAAAATTAATCTATTTATTAATTATATTTTTTAAAATGAAGAGGGAGAATAAACAAACATTATTTTCAGATTAAATAATTATTTATCCATAATGGAGAAATAAAAATAGATGTATAAATAAATAATTTATCTGTAAATAATAATAAATTATTATATGATCACTCATATGTTACTAGAAGGTTTATCACTCTGTGTAAGTGTTGATAGTGAATTCCCAACATGGACATTTTTCATTATTGTTGAGTAATATGATATTAACATTGATGAAGAACACTATGACCTGGATGAATTAATATAATATTAATTGACATGATAATGTTGGAACCAAACACAACACCACATACCGACTTATGATTTATTTTAGCAATAAAAGAATTACCTTGACATAAATCTATCCATCATTTATTAATAAAAGAATGTCTCTACATAATATCATTAATATATAAAAGGAATAAGTTATATATTTGACAAAATTTTTATCGACACATGTACTATAAATCTTTTAGTATCACATAGTAATCTCTAACTAAAATCCTAAAGTTTGTATTTTTAATCATTGATCACCCTCAGAATATTTTAGAAGAATTATTCTCCTTGATCTCTCTAGAGTCAAGTGTGGTGGTATAGGAAGACCAATCTTTGTTATTGATAAATCTTTTGAGATAAAATATCTTGGTCTTAAAAGGTTTATATGGAGTCATTGTGCACAACAAACTCATTTTTTAGCATAAGGGTTGGGTATAATATAATTGGGTTTAAATAGTTATAGAGTTAGAAAATTATAATTTCAGATATGCCCTTATTATTTCCTTAATATCCATGAAACCCAATTTCAATAATAATAATAATAATTCAATTATTACTATTTATTTAAATGTTCAAAACCTTTTTATTAATTAAATATTAAATATTATTTATTAAAGGAAATATTTTTTTAATATATATTATTTATCACTAGACATGAAAACTGGATTCTCTGATTATATATTATATTAATCAAACCGTGAATAATGACTATTTACTTAATAATTAAATATGATAACATTATTCTGTAATATATAATTAAATATAGAATTCACTAAATAGAAAATAAATATTTATTAAATAATTTACACATAAAATATTCTTTTAATAACTAGTCATTGAAAATATACAATAAAGATAATCATGAATATTTATTAAAACATTTATGATAATAATACTTATTCAACATATTAAATGAAAAATAATATTTTTATTTAACATAGGTTCAAGAAACTCTTTATGTGTTTGAACTTCTAGGCCTCTTTATTAGTGGAATTAGATAAAGAATCCTAATAACCACGGTTTTCATTTAGCATGATGCCAATGAACCCATATAGAATGAAGCCAATTTCATAATGACATAAAGGGTCATACATATTTTTATATTTTAATATAATCTATTTATCATGATATCTCTAATCAAGCATGTTTCATATTGGTGTCATCAATATATGTGCTTGATTTAACGTTATTTGGATTTACAAGAATGAACTAAGACATAGAAAAAAATGTACATAGAATTATTTAGGTTATTGTACTCCTATAAAAGGAATTGAGATATCAAAATTTTTTAATGAACAAAAGGGGAAAATAATTTCTCTCATTAATCATTAATAAAATAATACTTGTGACCCACCCAATATTTTTTACTTTTCTATGAACATATGTCATCATGGTTTTCTTTAATAAAAAATAGTACCAAACGAATAATAATAATTAATAATAATATTAATGTATGAGTCTCAATAAACACATACACGTAATGGAATATATAATAAAATATAAAAATGTGGAATTCCCACTAGTGGGTTGCACTATTATAATCTCCAAAATGGAAATAACCATGAGAATACAACAAGTGATGGCGCCTCAATGTACAAAGAGTTTCCACCCAAGATATTCGATATCATTTATGTCCCAACAAAATTATTATATCTATTAATGGAATAAATATCAATGAATATTGTCACGGAACTTCTAGGTTCTCATCATAGTGGGGAACCACTAAGACCTTTCAATGTGATAATTATTTTTAGGAAATTATCAGATACTACGTCATACATAAGAATTCAAAATATATGATAATAAGTTTATTAATATTTATATATTCAAATATAGTTAATAATAATGTACATATAAGACAATTATAAGAAATTATCTCTAACACACTGAAATTTAATTCAGCACCCTATAAATCATGAATTCCATCCCAAAAAATAGATGTAAACTTGGGATCATGACAAGATAAAATGGAGATTGGAACTATATAAAACATAAATATGTCTCTAAGATATAGTTAAAGATGATAGTATAAAGACATATTATCTCAAATATGATGAAAATGTGTATATATATAAAATATATCATAAAAAATTAAATTATTACATCATGATGTATTTATAAATCCCCCCACAAAATCCTTGGATATGTTTTTTCATTTCCACTTCTATACTAGAAAAGGATGAATCATCCCTTTCAATAAATATCTCGTGACATTAACCTGTTGAAAAGAGAAAAAATAACATCATCATCATCATCATCATTGTATATTTTATTTTCGGGAAAAAAGCCAAAGCCCAAGAAATGGCGGTTGGATCTAAGGGGGTCTAAAGTAATGCAGGCCGAGGGAATCCCCTCTAATCAGGTTCACCCCCTCAGGTTTAAAACAAGAGATGTTATGGAGACATGTGACCTCAAACGTTTGTCCTGCCTGAGAAGCAAGATGGTCTGCTACTTTGTTCCCCTCTCACCAGGTATGGGTTACTTTAATATTGTTGGATATGAGCATCTTGCACCGCCTAATGGTGTAAGCTATCGACCAAGGTGTGGGTCATCTTCCAAGAAAGGCATCGTGAATGATCATTGAGTCGGTCTCCACCTGAACGAGTCGAATCTGCTTTTGCATGCAAAGATTGAGTCCGGTTAGGACTGCATTGGCCTCTGCTTGTAAAGAATTTCCCCTCCCGTAGTGTGCCATGAAGGCCAGAAACGTACTTCCCGTGTAGTCCCTCACTACACCACCTCCTCGTATGATACCCGAGGAGCAGAAGCCTTCAATATTCAACTTGATCCCATTCGTTGGGGGCATCCAGAATACCCAATGGCCCTGCTGCATGGGGTGAGGGGCAGGCGAAACACCGTGCATGAGCCAGAGTGAGGGTGCGTCTCTCCAGCTGCTGATGTGGGTTACCCAATCAGCTATCAGGTTCATTTTGTGCACAATGATAGATCTCCTAGTAGACCTAGACCCCTCGTATCTTGCACAGTTCCTGGCCTGCCATAAACTCCAGCATCCTGCATTGAAAATGATGGTTCTCGCCATTCTTTCCGGTCCTGCACTGTCCGCTCCCCTGTACCAGCACTCAACAAAGGAGTCATCATGAAGGTCCCAATCCTGGTACGCAGTGAAGCCACCGAAAAACCTCCACAGTTCGTGAGCCCATCCTCCATTGAAGAACAGGTGATGTGTGGTTTCCTCGTGGCTGTTGTTGCAGCAATGGCATTTTGAGGCCATCTTGATCCCCAGTTTTTTAATGTTGTCATCCGAAGGGATGGATTGGTTCCTGATCCTCTATATTAGGAATCCGTATTTCATGGGTATTTTCATACACCATACGACCTCAGGCCACCTATCGACTTGGGGATGGGGGTCGGAAAACCGTCTGAAATCCTTCAAGGTGAAGTGGCCCGAAGATGAAGGGGTGAACACGCACCTGTCCGCCTCCTAGTTGAGGATGATCATATCATAGGCCTCTTATTGCTTTTTATCCAGAACCAGCCTGATGAAACGAGGGTGGAGGCTCGCCTCCTTGAAGCTGATGTTGTGAGCGGGGCAGCGGGGGAAGCCGATCACGTCGCCGGCCCAATTATCAAGACAGAACCGAATGTTTCCCTCTTCAACGATCCATTGGAAGTTCTGGAGAAGGGTCGGGATGAGGCTGCTAACTGAGGACCAGAGGGGGGAGCCGTGGAGTGGGGATGTGTTGTCCTTGCTCCCGCCGAGGCTGCTCGACATGGTCTTTCCCCACAACGTGCGCTCCTCGATCACGGCCCATGCCAGTTTTGCATGCATGTTGTGGATGGTAACTGCCAGACTCTTCACGCCAATACCTCCGTCCTGGATAGGGGTTGCCATCCGCTCCCAAGCGACCCATCGTCTCTACGTTCTGAAGCGGCATCCCAGATGAATTTAGAGATCATTTTATCAATACTATTAATGACCCCTTTAGGTACATTGGGGGATGCCAGAGCATGGACAGGTATCGCGGATAGGACAATGTTGGTGAGCGCAATCCGACCTCCAAAGGAGAGGAAACATTTTTTCAAGTTGAGCACCCGCCCCGCAATTCTTCTTACCACCTGGTCGAAGTATCGAATCCACGTCCTGCCGGAGGATATTGGTGTGCCGAGGTATTCCATGGGAAAGACGCCCCGTTGCATGCCCAGCCTGCTACTCCGATGTGCAGCCCTCCTGTTGTTACAGCTACTTGAAATATAGAATTGGCTTTTATCCTTGTTAATAGTTTGTCCACTCCAATGGCTGTATGCCTCAAGGATCTGGGTGATCCCCCAAATCGACTTATTGTCTGCATTCATGAAGATGAATGTGTCATCGGCGAACATCAGATGGGAAACCGAGGGAAGATTCCCTTTCCTGCGATAAGGTTGGATGGCACCATTGGAGATCTCTCTATTGATCATCCGGCTAAGAATATCCTGAGCGATGATGAAAATATTGGGTGATATGGGGTCACCTTGACGAAGGCCCCGGGTTTCCTTGAAAAAGCCCCAACTTTGCCCCATGAAAGTGACAGCCAACCAGGATGAGCTGTAACACCTGAACAGGAGGTCGCATGCCCAAGACGAGAAGCCCAGTCTCGCCAATACCCTGTTGATGTACCCCCATTCCATACGGTCATAAGCCTTATTCATATCCACCTTGATAGCAATGTTGTAGCCATGCGTTTTGATATTCAGGTCCCTCACCATTTCTTGTGACATGGCTATGGCTTCTTGGATCGAGCGCCCCTTAACGAAGCCATGCTGCTCAGGTGCGATCCACCGTGGGAGAAGAGGAGACAGTCGCGCGTTGAGGATGCTGGCCAGAATCTTGTATGGGAAATTGCACATGCTTACCGGTCGATAGTGGAGGAGGGAGGAGGGATCCTTGGACTTTGGGATGAGTACGAGGGTCGTAGCACAAGCCACACGAGGAAGGGAACCGCCTCGGAAGAAGCCTTGTATCGCAGCAGAGATATCATCTTTAACCACCTCCCAAGAGCCCCTGTAGAACGTACCTGGGAAGTGGTCAGGTCCGGGTGGACTCTCGGGGTTGAGCCTCAACATGGCCTCACAGATCTCTTCCTCCCCAGGGACTCGCTCAATAGAAACACTCTCATGGCCAGAGATGAGGCTAGGAACCTCCCCCCAAAACTCCTCACCCCCTTCCGGATATCCATAAGGCATTGTGTAATTGGGGCCTGCCATGTGGTTTCTGAAATAACTATGGGCCATGTCCCCTACCATGTTGTTGTCATCAGTGTACATGCCATCATCCAGAAGTAAGTTGGGTTTGATTGGCCTTCGCCTCTCCTTGATGTAGGCATTAAAGAAACCCGTGTTTTTGTCACCCTCACGGAGCCATTTAATCTTCAAGTCCTCCCTTGCCCAACGTTCCTGGGCCAGAACCAGATCAGCCAGACAATTTTTTTCCAAGAAGCTCATCAAACACCACATCGTCCCAGTCCTCTTCCAGTTCGGTCTCCAAGCGTTCCACATCCCTCCTGATCTCTTCCATATTCTGATCGACAGGAGGAAGATCCCTAGCCCACGCTTGTAGCCTTTGTTTCATCTTCCTCAACTTGTTGTGGATGGCTGTCCATGAGTGACCCTGATTCGGTCCTCTCCACACCTCCCTGACCACTTGTTGGTAGCCCGGGTTATCGTTCCACCGATTACTAAATCTGAAACAATCGTTCGTGGCCTGTGCTGGAGACAGAGAAAGAAGAAGCGGCGAGTGATCGGATATACCGCGAACGAGGTGGCTGACCTTGGCCTTTGGAAATATGGACAGAGCATGGATGTTATCAAGGCATCGGTCCAGCCTGCTCCAGCATCGGCTATTCCCGCGTTGGTTGTTACACCAGGTGAAAGGGTCGCCCACATACCCCATATCCATTAACCCATTGCTATCCATGAACTGGACGAAGTCCATGCTCGCCTTTCTGGGGAAGCCTCCTCTCCCTTTCCTCTCCACTGGTTCTGTTACCACGTAGAAGTCACCCCCGATGATCCAAGGCAGGTCCCCTGGGTCGAAACCGCTGAGTTCCTGCCACAGGCTCTCCCTCCTTTGCGCATCACAGCTGCCATAGACGAAGGTCACCAGGATGGTCTCCGTGCGATGGGTTACGCTGGTTGTAATATGTTGCATGCCTGCCTGGATGAGTGTAACCAGAGTATCCTTGTTCTAGAACACCCAAATGTGTTTGTTGACAGGGTCTGCATGCAGTGAGCCTTTCATCCTGGTTTTGCGAGCAAACTCCTTGATCTTCCTGGGTTGCTCTTTGTGTTCTAGGATGGCTACTATATGGACCCTATGTTTCCTGAATTATGATAGGATGAAGTTGGTTTTAACCCGTGCCCCGATGCCACGGGAGTTCCATATGAAAATGGGAATCATTTGGGAAAGGAAAGCCCGACTTTGGCCCCAGGAGACATGGTCTCTTTGCATAGGGAAATTGTGCATTCCTGGATCTGTTTTTGCTTCAAACGGAGCCTTGTACACATCCCCGGGCTCTGCGCACCCGGTTCTGGGGATGCCCGTTGTTGACGTGGTGAGTGTTTGATGGATTTAACCTTCACCCCGCTCGGCAGAGACCGAGCCAAAGGCCCAGGAATTTCAGTTAGCCGATCATCTGGGTGACCCGGCTTTGCATCTAGGCATATGCTATACCGCCCACTACCCCGAGCCACCTTCCGTAATGCGAAAACAAGAGACACGTGGCCACTCCCATTCTAGATCCAAGGAGAATTGAGGGGCCTATGTGTAGTTTCAGTAGCAGGGGCCAAGAAGTTGGGGAGCGACAGAGGGCCAAACATTAGGAATCAGCCTGGGAGAACTCCATTCTGAAGCCACTGGGAGGGGTTGCATTAAGGCGATAGATAATCAGTGACCGCAGGGGGGTCATGCGTGTTGGACGGTATCATTTCCAGGCTATGAAGCTGTTCCCGAAAGCTTGAGGGAGAGGGTGGGTCCTCCGTGTCCCCCGGGTCCAGGCCATTCCCCTCAGGATGAGAGAGTGCAATCCTTGGCACCCTGCGGCCATACACAGGGCCATGCCCTCTGGGCGGGGAAACCTCACCAGTCGGGGGACCTCCAGGTGCAGGACGCCGGGGACCAAAGCGCCTATTCTTGTAGAGTTGAAAAGAATGCCCCTGGAGTTGACAGGCAGAGCAATACCTGGGAAACACTGGGTAGAAGACGTCCTAGTTCCAGACGAACGAATCTTTCACCTTTAGGGACAGTTTCTCTGGAATGGGAAGCGATAGATCCAGCTCCACACATATCTTGGCCACCGCAGTCTCATCTCCCCGGCTTGTGCGATCATCAGTACACAGAAAGCCACCGAGTGAATCCCCTATTGCCTTGAGGAAGGCGCCGTTCTGGAAGGGCAGGGGGAGGACCGACAGACAAATCCAGACCGCGGCATGCGAGTGCTCCTTGCCCCTGTGAACCTCTATGGACCATCGGGACAAGCTAAACCTCCAGCGCCCCTAGCTGCGAGGGGCCTTGCACCATGCCAAGACGAGATCCGCGTCCGATGAGAGAACCAGGCAGAACGAGTTTCTATGAAGAATGGATATACGGGCCGGTTCCTGGAGACCCCAGGAGTCAACAAAACGCTTGAAAATGGGTAGGGGAGGAAGCAAAGCGCTGAAACGAGCTACCAGCTTCCACCGGAGCTCCGCCGAGGCTTCCACGAAGGCCGAAGCACTATCCTCCAGCGAAACCCTAGGACCCTCACGCGACACCGAAGGATGGACCGGGTGGGTCACCGGGAAGCAAGGATGGCAGGAGACGCCGGGAGGACCGCAGAGAGCCTCTTTGAAAGATAACGCCGGACTGAGAGCCTTGAAGCCAGAGGGGGAGCTCCAAGGGGCCGACAGACCATCCCCGGGGAGAGCATAACCCGAAACGGGAGAAGCCACAGCCAGCGAGGCTGCCAGCGGGATGCCAACGGTGGGAAAATTTGAAATTTCCCAGGCGCGTGGGGCGCGTTCTTTAGGGGCATCCACCGAATCCATCTCGAGAAAAAATAACATTGTAAATACTTCAATATATCTATCATTACATCCCACCAATAATACACCTAATGGATTGATCAAATTTTATTAATACCAAGATGATCATAAAATAGAGAGCTTTGAACTTTACTCAACAATTCTTTTTCAAATAAGAGGTAACTTATAGACATAACATTTTTTCTAATTCTAAAAACACATTCTATATCATTGTTAAAATACGTGAACTTATATTTCTTTACATGTTTCACCATTCCATCAAAATCATAGTAATCTTTTCAAGATTCATTAATTCTATGTAAAATATATAAATTCACAAAATCCTAAAACACAATATAATAAGTGCTTATAATAACATTTTCTACTACATCATTTAGGAGATCATTTACCAATGAATCATGTTTCAGGCATTGAATAATTAATAATGCATTATATATTTTTAACTTTTCTTAGATTGTAATGAATATTTAAGTCATAATTCTTCATTATGTCAATCCATGTTCTATACCTTATACTAAACTATTATTGCATGAATATAAATTTATAACTTATATTATCAGTATATATATTACACTTTACTCCATATAAATAATGTCTCCATATTTTTAATGAAAAAGACACAACATCTATTTCCAAATCATATGTAGGATTATTAGATTATGAGGTTTCAATTGATATGAAGAATAAGAAAGTAGATGATATTTTTGAATAAAAATATAGGCAAGATTCTTCAAAGAATAAAAATTCTTTATTTCTCAAGGGTGTCTCTAAATTAAAGAATTCACTAATATTAGGTTGAGTTTCTAAAAACATTCATCAACCTTTTTCATCCAGATAGTCAGTGGGATGAATTACTAATCCAAAATTCAAAAAACATCATGTAACCCACTTTTCCACGAAGGATATGAATCTCTATAATATTTGGAGGTCCTAGCCATTATTCATCCACTTTTTTAGTTGGGTCAACCATTAAAGAATATTTATAAAAAATATACCTAATGAATTAAAATTACTAAAACCAAAATTTAAATTTACTAAATTTTTCGTATCATATATTTTCTTTCATGGTTTAGAAAATAATGATTAAGTTTATTTAATGATCCTATTGACTTTTAATATATACCAAAATATAATAAATAAAGACAAACAAATCTTTATACATAATTCATGGAAAAATATATTGATAATAACCATGAATATATCAGGCACATTAGACAACCCAATAGATGTAACCAAAAACTCATAATTCCCCTATGTTTTTTGAAATTATATTTTTAAAATAACATCCACTTTCACCTAAAATTGATGGTACATGGACTCGAGGTCAATCATTAAAAAATATTATTCTCCATATAGATGAGAAAAAAAACCATCAATATGGGACATAGGATACTTTTTTGGATGACGATATTATACATGGCTATATAATCAATAAAAAGACACATTATACCAAATTTCATGTCAAAAAATGAAACTAATGTACCCTATGGTAATGTTATCATATAAATGATAGATTTATCAAGAAAATATGGTAACTAAATTTTTGGTAATAAATGTTTTACATGATTATTTTAATTAGAGAGGTTTGAAATTAGCTTAGAATGAGACAAAAAAATCATTTATAAATTCGATATCCTGAGAATGAATAATACTTGAGAAATAATTAATAAATACAATCTTATATTCATTTACAATAGTTGAATCAATGTTTAAAAAAATTCCCTTCTTTCAAAAATATGTGTGTGGTAACATTCACTACCATCTTCAATCAACTTATATATTTCATGATATGTCTCCAAAGTTATAAAATTATTAAATGTAAAAACAATTATCCCAACACTCTATAAAAGAATGATAAACTTAAGGAAATACATTCCCATAATAATATATAACTCAACTATATAATTTTAATCAGGATTTATTAGAAAAATAGTCTCATATACAACAATAATAATATTCTTATAAATTCTACTTCCTTTAATAATTACAACATGAGGTTTCACTAATATACCGACCTTTTATTCATGTGTGGATATTCTTATTCTTCTTGAAAATTTATATTAAATTAAAAAATATGATGATCTAGTGTCAAAAAATTTATTGGAACAATTCAAATAAACAAGTAGCGTACATATCACCACATCATTTGAGAAACCAAAATCAACCATAGTTGGAGAAAATTATTTTACTAGACATTTTTTATTTCGATCTAGTTGATTTCCACCCTGAGTAAACATCTTATGAAATATATTATAATAATAACACAATTAAATCTAATTAAAACATATCATAATTGGATGAATATTTTGTACCCATGTCTTAGATTGATCAAGACACTTTTCATTATAGTCAAAAAATATATGAGCAAACTTACAACACCGATAAAACTTTACAAATACTGTCAAACATTCCCTAGATTTTTTTTACCACACCTGGAAAATACTTAGGGTTTACCTATATAATTATTAGTTTACTACTTCTCCATTAAATTGAACCTTAATTGTTTCTTACTCTTTTAATTACAAGGAATATACTTGTCAAAAAACTCTATGGAAACATTCTCATCACAATAAATATATTTCTCTTAATGTTTTTATTCATGTGAGGCAAAAGATATTCATAAACATTGTTTCCATATAGTGAAAAATCTATTAATTTTACTATCAAGGTCTTAAGAAGAATTTATTATGGACCAATCCAATATTGTATCATTTACCTCAATGTGGCTAGTATGTCTTCCTCCTTTTACCTCAATTAAAATAATGTTTTCTCCGTTATAAGTCATACAACCTTAGGGAAATATATATCCATGAAAAGATTCTTAAATATATTCCAATACAATGCATTAATATATTTTCTCTCTGTTATTCTTGACTAATTACCATCAAAAATAAAATTTATATTCAAAATGATATATAGAAATAATTACATTTTGAGGTTCTAAAAATCGCATGACTCTAAAAATATTTTTCATATCATTGAACAATCCTCATTCCACCACCAGGTCTAATGTTCCACTAAAATCCAAATGGTTATTTTTAATAAAATTATAAACTATCAACATGTTATTATATGGTAAATATTTTTTCTCTCTAACATGGAAACTGCCATAATTTATAACCTCCGTTTGCTGAGCCATTACAACAATAAAAAACCAGTTCCAATTAAAACTCTTTCAGGATACTAATATATAAGTATATCGTAGTCTTGATAACTTCTTAGATACTCTACCTTATTTATTTTATTGAAAACCATTCTAAATATAAATATATAAAGTGAATAAAAGTGGTTGTCTACAAATAGTATATCATTTCAACATAACCATAAATTAAAATCTATCAAGGGTTTTCTATTAATATTATCCTAGACTCTAATGTTATATAATCCTTTCCTTTGATACAAAAAATATGTTAACATGCTTAAAATTTATATAATCAATAGTTTTAGCCATGAATTGACTATCCTACAATTCATATATATTTATAGTTTAGTATTCAAATGAATTTTTTCATATATATTATATAAAAAACCCATATATTAAAATGTTAACACCTCCAATCAATATATATTTTTATCGAAATATAAAACTTTTTAAATGATTTATTCATGACAAATATTAATGACTATCATATTGACTTCTTATTTATTTTTGATCATCCTTATACCCCATGTGAATCATTTAAAAACATGGGATTGATGCAAGAATATAATTAATGGTTTCAAAGAAAAATTCTGCTAGTTTAGAGAAAAAATGGAAACCCTAAAAATATATACCTATTGTTCATTATTCTATGACTATATATGATAAATGATATCCATAGGGTAAACTAACATTTTCTAGAAGAAAACCTTTAAAAAACATATCATAAAAATAAAAAAAGATATGGATCTTAGAGAATTATATTCATAAACTATGTTCACTCTTTTTAGACTTAACTAAATCCAAATTAAATCCATTAGAGAAATTGTTTGTGAAAGTTAATTTAAATATTTTTTTGATTAAATATTATTTTATGTTTCTAAATATATCAATATTATTTTATTATTTTATGTGGAAAACTATTTTTAAAACCTCTCTCTAATTTATTTATAAATTATGTTTAATTGATCAAAAATTTATAATTATTATATAATTCTAAAGATAACAAGATAATATAATTTTTAATAATGTAAAAATACATCTATATCTTCCTCTAGAATGTTTTCATTTAAGCTCAAACATGATTCATGTTTTTTCTCTCAGGAAATGTTTTTAGTATAATATGCTTTAATGTTCTATTTTATATGTTATTTATAACATACACAATACTGATCATATTCATTTGAAAGACATACCATTTGAATGAAACTAATTTTTATTCATTTTATCATAATAAATTAGGTTACGATATTATTGTTTAAGGGGTTCACTATTTATCCAAAGATCATTCAAAAATTCCAAAAATATGGATCTTCTGTCATTAAAAAATATTTACTATTTTTTTGATATCTCAATATTTTATAATTGGAATCACTAAGAGTTTCATGTGTTCTAAATATAATAAGTTTCAAGTCATTTATTTTTACTACATTATACTCTGAAAATTACTTTTACATACCATAAAATATGGCCAAATATTAGTGTTTTTTAGTTTCAATTGAGTTTTTTTATATTATTTTATTAATATCTAATTAAATAATTATCATAATTATAATATTTTTATATTTATGGAAGTAAATTGATATTCTATTCAAATATGTATTTTGGACCAGGTTCTCATTTAGTTGTTTAGATGGCTTAAAAATTCATCAATGTTTTTGTGGTGACGTTGTACATAAACTATTACACTATTCATTAATTAATTTTTTAATCCATCAATTAGTTTTTTTAAAAAAACATAAAAAAATTTGTTTTCAAACGGGGAATAATTTTTTTTATAACTCTGAAAACTATTTTCTTTAAATGAGAATTAATTTTTAATTCAATCAGTGAATTATTATTTTTTAAAATGAGGAATTAAATTTATATTCTAGTAGTGAATCAATTTTTATATGTAAATATCAATTAATTTTTATTGTAATGGTGAGTTAATTTTTTATTTTAAATTTTTTTGAATTTTTTATTTTATTGACCAAATTAATTTTATATTTTATCAGTGGTTCAATTTTTTTTGCCAACGGTTGTAGATGTTTGATAATGGTAGTTAAAATATAATTGTTCTGAAATTTTTTATGTACTTTGTTTTTCATCATTTCTTATTTTGATGTATTCTATATATATATATATTAATTATTTTAAGTATTTTATTTATTTTAAAAAATAATCTATTATATAGAATCCATGAGAAGTGTTTTAGAAATAATTTACTCAGTTTTAAAACTTGATTGAATTTTTATTTTTTATACTTGCATACACTTACATCAGATTTTTTAAATATTTATGTCTTAATATTTTAAGGTAATTTATTTAAAATATTTACATTCTAAATTAATATTTAATGGTGTTGACCTTCTTTAAATTCCTTTTTTTATTTTTAACAATGTATAATTATTTTTTAAAAATTAGTCACTGAATTAAGTTAAAATGTATTTAATATTTGAATTTCTATATTCAAAATAACCTACCATTTTTATGGGACTCCCTTTAAATTATTAAAATAATTTATTTGGTTGCTTAAATTATATTTTATTGGTGTCTATGTTTTTAATTCAAATCATTATTGTTATGATTATTATGGACTTTATTATTTTCTCTCCATTAGATTTGTTGTTTGAATTTGAATTCTTTTACCCATGGAAGGTTTTTTTTAGTCATTTATAATATATATTTTAAGGGGTTGTTTATACAACATGAATGATATTTGAACATACTGGTTAACATATTCAAATATTTATTCTTTCGCATAATAAAAATATGTGAATGTTAGAAGTTCTGCACAAACTGAATCCCGGTGTGATACCCTATTTCATTACCTGTAAAATCTCTCAAGGACCAAATTTCTTTTGGTTGAACTTATACGTTGTTTATGGGATGCAACGATCAAATACTAAAGAACCAACACTAATTCTTTAATTATTTACATTATCCTTGAATTTTTCATTAGTTTGTAACACTATTTATCATCTATCAAACGCACTCAGTTTTTATGTTTATGATATTGCACACAAAATCATTACTTTTTATTACATTCCTTGGGTTATGAATACAAAATTATATATTCATGATTTTAGTGTTGTGACTCCTTCAATCTAATGTCAGGATTTTTTGAGTTATGACTCCCTCTCCCTAAAGTTAGGTTGTAAGGGTTGTGACACCCAATACAGATGTCAATGTCATGGTTATCCAGCCACTAGAAAAGGATTCTATAATTGTGTTATGATTCCCCTTAAAAATAACTTTTACATCTCATGTATCACTCACCTAGTAGAGAGGTATATGAGTATAGTATTCCCATTTTGTAATAAGATACTATAAAAAACATCCTTGTGTTATATAGTTTTTTCACTACTAATTATCTTTAACAATTAACTTTGATAATTAATTTAATGAATCAATCCATTTTATTAAAATTTTTAGTTTGGTATATTCACCCCCTCTAGTCCTCTTCTATATTACTGTTTGGGCCAAGAAATTAGTATCATTTCTTAATCCTTTTTTGATTAGATTATCTGTCTTATTCTTTTTCTAATACTTCTTAATTTGAAACAAATCTTTTTAAATCTGGAATTTATCCAATCCATTTATATAGAGTCTGATTTCAAATTTAATAGTGGTAAATGATTCTTAAAACTCAAAGTATACGTATAAGAAAGTATGATATGGAAGGATTGAACCTGAATGATGCTTAGATTACTCAAAGACATCTCACATTGATGGGAATTATTATGGATAATGGAAAACCCAAATGGATGCATACCTCAAATAGGTGAGCATTGAGCAGTTGTTGGTCATGTCAAAATCATACGCTTCATGAAGATGATCTAGATAAACAAACAAAAAATTATGATACAAGATATGTTTTAAATTATAAAGTTGTTAATATTTTATATTTTTTCCACTAACATTAGTTATTTTAGTTGTGTGTATACTTTTTTGAAATCTCATAAAATTTGGACAATTCTCAAAGTTACTAATCCTCGATCTAAAAATTTATATGAACCATGATTTGAATGCTTTATGCTGATTACCAAGACATTAAGATGGATTAAGATGTAACTTTCAACCAAATTTTACACATATTTACAAGCATTCTGAAAGGAATAAATTTACTTGGAAAAGTACTGGAAAATATAGTACTTGTTAAACAAGTCTAATGATCCTTACCAAAGAAATTACATGATAATAAGGTCTTTGTTGATGAAATCCCCAAAATTAAATGATAACAAAATTGGTGAATTGATTGGATCACTCATTAAATGTGAAATTTAACTAAATAACATATCTACGGAGGAGAAAACAATAACAGAAGTTGATGATTTTAAATCTATGAATATTATTTCTATTAACTCTTCTGAATCTGATCTACATGATATGGAAAAAATAAGACATGGATCAAATTTTAAGTAGAGTTTAAAAAAGAATTAAAAATAAAGGATTCAATAACTTGTATTGAAGAGACCATAAAAAAATATAGGAGATAATAATGGTGGGAAAATTTAAAATGCTTTAGATGTAACTTACTATGAGTTTATAAATAAAGTACATATCAAGAATGACTGTCCAAAAATAAATAATAAAGAAAAATTGAACAAGAATGACAAAAATGAATTGATAACTATTTGAAGTGGTACATAAGAATAAGATCTCAGTTAACTATTTGGAAATAAAAAAAATCTACTAACAAGTGTTTTATAGAATCACTAGATTTGTTTAGTGATTCTGGTTTTTATTCGGAATATTCAAATTTTGAGAATGATTTGGAAAACCTAAATGTTTCTGAATTAAATAACGAAATTTAAAGATTGAGAAAGTGTAGTTCAAAGCTTCTGATTTATATAATAATCTTAATAAATATACTAAGAAACATGTTTATTTAAATAAAGTAATTATACCGAAAAATTAAAAGTTAATAAACACTAAATCTGCTTCTCAATCAAAAATTTATTATAATTTAAAATATAGACAATATTTAATTGAAAATTTCAATAATGGCGTTAAATTTCTTAAAATAAATATATTTTCATTTATTCAATGAAGTGAAAAATATCACAAGATGATTTCATTGAATAAAATTAATAAAAATAAATATGGTTTTGGTTATGATAGAATATTACCTCAAATGTAAAAAACCTATTTTATTAAAAGTAAGTATTATTTTAAATCCATTATTACTTCTTTTAAATGTGGAATGATAGGTTACTATGCAAATTATTGTTCTAATATATTTTAACAATCTTTGGGATTTAAAAAATAAGATATTTCTAAAGCATTGTTATCTAGAGTAACCTATAATACATGTTTAAATTATGAATGGGTACCAAAAAATGGTATTAAAAATCATATTGTACCCTAAGTAGACTGGGTATCAAAATTGTTAAGTAAATGATTATTGTAAGAAAAATTCCATGGAATTATCAAAAATAATATATAGTAGATAGATAGTGGATTCACTAGGAATATGGATGGAGACACATCATTTTTTACCACCTACAAAACATTTTATAGAGGAATTGTTACTTTTAAAGATAATTACAAATGTAAAGTTAGAGGTTTTGATATAGTTTTTATTTCAAATTATTCTTTTATTACTAATGATTTATATTTTTATTATTTAAAAAATAATTTAATTAGTAAATAATAGTGACCGAATGGAGGATAAATTTCAAAATGATAAATTCAAAGTTTCTAATGATGATTATTAATTTTTTCATGCTAATCAAAAGGATAAATTTATACTATTGATTTTAATGAAATAAATGTGCAACATGTTATGTGTTTGAATTTTGTACAGAATGAAAACATCATTTGACATTAGCATTTAGTCACGTTTATTTCATAATGTTACATAAGCTCTCAAAACATTATACTGTGTTATAGCAATCATTCTTGAAGAAAGGGAAACTCCATGTTTGCAACTGTTGTATGAAATAAAATCAATACAAAATTTATTTTAGACATGTGAATCAGATTAGTAATAATTGACCATTAGAGTTTGTAAATTTTTATTTTCTTAGCCCCACTAAAATTTCTAGTCCTGGTGGAATGAAATTTATATTAGATATTATTGACGATTATAGTAGATTCACATGAGTATACTTTCTTTCTCATAAACATGTTATTTTATCTGGATTAAATAATTTTGGTAATTTAGTTAAAAATAAAAAATGGTTTATGATTATTTATATTCATAGTGATAATGGAGGTGAATTTCATAATTTATATTTGGAAAGATTTTGTAAATATAATGGTTATTTAAAAAAAATTATACTCTTATAACATCATGAAAAAATGGTGTTGTTGAATAGAAAAATCAAACTCTTATTGAAATGGATTGAACTATATTAAGTTAATATAATTTTCCCATATATTTTTAGGATGGGGTCAATTTTTCTGATAGTTATATTTCAAATAGATTTATTACTATACCTTTATTAAAGAAATATCTATATGAATTATACAAAAATAAAAATCCTAATGATGGTAACATTATAGTTTTTAGTTGTCATGTTTTTATTTTAAATTCAAAAGATAATTTAGATAAATTTGATGTTGAATGGGATGAATGTTTTTTTCATGGATATTATAATAATAGTAAATCTTATAGAGTTTATAATAAAATAAATATGGTTATTTAATAATCTGTTCATTTTATTTTTCATAAAAATAATTTTAAATTAAATTTTGATTCTACTTTTTCTTATGATGAGTTTAAAGATTTTAATTGCTATGAAGAAAAAATTTAGGATAAGGATGACTAAATCGAGGGAGACCTTATTAATTCTCAAACTGGTCCCGTATCATGAAATAGTCATAAATATAATCCTATTGGAAATTTAAATTGGAATGTTGATTCTGGTTTTAAAACTAGATATTTGGTTTAAATTTTGGTGCTAAATATGCATTTATTTTTAAATTTTTTAAAATTAATGTTAATGATGATTTAAAAGATTCAAATTGGATTGTTTCTATACATGATGAATTAATCTATTTTGTTAGAAATAATTTTTGAATTTTTTTATAATTTCGAAAGGATAAGTAGGTAATTGTAACTAACTGGATATTTACAAACAAGATGGATGAATCTTAATAGGTTTTCAATAAAAATCCAGAATTTTTTATCATGGATAATATTAAGAAGATGGTTTATATTTTGAAGATTCATTTCCACATATTTCAAAGTGAGATTCTATTAGAGTTTTTCCCTTTTCCTATTTTTAATTTTTTAAATTATATCAAATGTATGTAAAAATTTATTCATTAAATGGTTTTGTAACTGAAGATTTTTTGGTTCTTCATCCCCCTTGTCTTGAAAATGAAAGATTTCATTATCATGTATTTAAATTATCTAATGATTTTTATGGTCTCAAACAAGAACATTATGGCCGGTATGAATGACATTCTTTGTTTTCACTAAATAATGGTTTCATGAAACGGAATTTATATCCTATTATTTTTATAAAAATATTTTCTAATGATATATTAATTATTCAAATTTATTTTGATGATATAGTTTTTAATTATTATAGTGAAATATTTTTTAATGATTTTTATACATTTATATCTTCTATATTTGAAATTATTTTAGTAGGGAAATTAATTTTCTCTCTTGGGATTCAAAATTTTCAATGAAAAGTTGTAATTTTTCATAATCAATCTAATTATGCTTACGATATAGTTAAAGAATTTTACCCTGATTCCTCTAAATATTTGAAAACTCATATGGATACCAAATGTAAGCAAGATGATGATTCAAATGGAAAATATATTTATATTAATATTTATTGGGGAAATATCAGATGCTTTCTATATTTAACTTTATCTAGACCCAATTACATGTTTAGTATTTGTTTTTGTGCAAGATTTAATGGTGACCCAAAAGAAATCATATTAAAGATGGTAGAAAAATAATTAAAGGTGTTGAAGGGATATTTGATTTTAGTTTAGTTTATCCAAATTATAATTGTTTTGATTTAATATCTTATTGTGAATCTAATTTTTTAGGCTATAGAGTTGACAAAAAAAGAACATTTGTTATGTGTAATTTTTAGGAAAAAATAATAATTTCTTGTTCTTTTATGGGTAAAATATCTTTTTCACTTTCTAACATTGATGTTCTGTATATTTCAAGTTCTAGTAGTTGTGCTAAAATTATATATATTGAAAAAAAATATGTTTTTTGGGTATTTATTTTGATAAATTGCCTATTTATTTTGACTACATTTATAAAATTTCTATAATGAATAATCCTATCCAAAATTCTAGAATAATGAATATCGATCTTAAATTTCAATTTATTAGAGATATTGTGAATAAATGTGATATTATTTTCATGTTTAACCCTAATTAAAATTAGAATGTAAATATATTTTCCAAGCCTTTAGATGCTACTAAATTTGAAAAAAAATTAAAATTTTACTTGGAATGTTTTAAATTTAATTATTTTATTATTGAACTAATTTATGGGGAGTTTATGTTTTCTAATATTGTTTATTTAGAAAAATGAAGGAAAAATGATTTTTAATTTTTTTTAGTTCTGTAATAAAACCAAAAGGGGTATAATCTACTTTAATGTTTTATTTTATAACTTATATTAAACAAAAAGTTGAATAAATTCTTATCTATCATGTTCTCATTTACGTCCAACAATGACTTATGTTTTTTCTGGCAAGAATTGTTTTGAGTATAATCTACTTTAATGTTTTATTTTATATTTTTTTTATAAAATACAATATTCTGATCCAATTATTTCAAAATTTTCTTGTTTGAAAGAAAACTAATTTATCTTAATTTCGTTAGAATAAATAAAGGTTTTATTTTATTGTTTATGATATGCTAAATTTATCCAATGATATTACCACAGTCCTGAAAAAATAGATTTTATAGAATTGATTTTTTTGATATGTCATTCATTTATAGTTAGAATCACTTTGTGTTTCTTGATGTATAAATCCAAGAAGTTAATATTCATTTAATATCACTATGTGAAAATCTAAACATATCTCATACATACCATATAAAATGTCTGAATATTAGTATTTTTGTTGAAGTTTATATTTCATGTTTTCATAATATTTTTATCATATCTCAATCCACAATTATCAGAATTAAAATATTCATGATTATTTGGAAATAAAATGAAATTATATTCAAATAAGTCTTCTAGAACAATTTCTAATTCAGTTTTTTGGATAGATTAAAAATTCCCAAATGTTTTTATGTTCATATTGTACAAAAACTAATGTACTATTCCAAAATGATTATTTAAAACCATAAATTAATAATTTTTAAAACCATAAATACTTTTTTTTATAACAAATAACTAATTTTTCGTAACATTGATTGCATTTTTTTTAATGGTTAATTAATTTTTTATTCTAATATTGAATTGTTTATTTATTTTAATGGTGAAATATTTTTTTATTATAATGGGGAATTATTATTTTTTATTCTATTGGTGATTTTTTTTTCAAATGGTGAATTATGTTTTTATTATATTGTGGAATTAATTTTTATTCTATTGAAAATTTGATATTTTATTTTAATGGTGAATTTTTTTATTTAGTTTAACATTCAATTAATTTCTTATTTTAATGATGTATCAGTTTTTATTTCAATGTTTGTAGATTTTTTATGTTTCTATATAAAATTTTATTATTCTGAAAATTTTTAAGTACTCTATTTTTAATTTTTTAATTTTAATGAGCTGCATGCATATATTAATTATTTTAAACATTTTATTTATTTTCAAAATTAATATATTAGATAGAGTTCATGCAAAGTGTTTTAGAAATATTTTAACGAGTTTCAAAAGGTAATTGAATTTTATTATTTATCTATACTGAAACCTAATAATTTTGAAATATTCAATTTTTAATATTTTGATTTAATTTATTAAAATTATCCATCTTCAAAATTATTATGTAATATAATTGAATTTTTTCAAACACATTTTATGATTTTTAGAGTTGAATAATTATTTTTTCAAAATTACCCATACCATTAAGTGAAGATGTATTTACTATATGAATTTAGTTATCCAATGTGACTTAATAGTTTTACAGGATTACCATTGAATTATTATTATCTTTTAATAGGTTATTTAACACAGTTTAAATAATTTCTTATGTTTTTAATTTAATTCATTTTTGTTTGGATTGTTATCGACATTATTATTATATCTTTTTTATAATTGTTGTTTGAATTTAAATTGTATTACCCATGGAAGGTATTTGTTAGTCCTTATAGATATCTAATTATAGGGGTCCTAGAGTAGCCATGAAAGATATTTAAACACATAAATTGACATAATTTACACTCTATTTTTTCCCACAAGAGAAAACTGTAAACATCTCAAGTGTTGCACTAACTGATGCCTGGTGTGATACCCTATTTCATCACTTGAAAAATATTGAAAGGATGAATTAATTATAATTCAACTTTGTACTACCTTTATGAGATTCTCTGATCTAATCCTAAAGAACAAGTACATGTGCTTTAATTATTTATCTTCTCCTTCACCTGGCCTTGATTTTGTGACAATATTTCTCATCTCCCTCAGACACTCTGTTTTTTTGTTTATGCTATTACACAAAAAGTATTATTTCTTCCACTCTTCCTTAGGTTTTGACTCATGAATTATACATTCAGGATCTACGGTTTGTCACACCTTGTATCTAATGTCAAGACTATTCAGGTTGTGACACCTCTATATAAATATAGGTCATAAGGCTTGTGACTCCCCATGTTAGGTCCACTAGGCTGGATACCCTGAGAGGGGGGGTGAATCAGGGTATGACTAATTAAAAATTAATGCCCGTTCTGATCTTGTTTCGCTGTTAAGCAAAACACTCTTCTCTCTTTTCCCTGTTGCACGATATAAACAGAATGTAAAGCAAGCACATGACACAGCAATTTTACTTGGTTCACCGCTAAGGGCTACGTCCAAGGAGCATACGCCGACAGGTTGCCAGTCGTACCAAATTCCACTAATCTTCACTAGCTGTGGATTACAAGGTTCGGGCTAGATCACTTCTATGCCCAGGCTCACTGCCTTTACAATGTTTAGGGTCAGCTCACTGCTTTCCCAAGGGTCACTCCCTGTTTCTCTCTCTCTGGCTCACTGCCGGTGGAGAGGATCACCTTCTTCCTCTTCCTGAGCTCACTGCTCTTGGATGGAATCCACTCATAGTTTATAGACCTGTAGGTCTCTTCATTTTCCTGAGAGAATGCATCTTCTCTTGTATGTAGATGCTCTCTTGAAGTTTAACTTTCACCCGTTGATGAATATCTCTTTGCACCGAAGGTATCGGGCAAACTTCCAGCTTCCACACAGTCTGAAAATCACTGCGGGAACAAAACCTTACTTGGCGCGCAAGTCAACCTCGGTGCGCAAGTATCGGCGCGCAAGTCACAACGGGCGCGCAAGTCCTCCTCTGACACTTGTGCGACACAAGCTTCCTCAACTCCAAACTTGCGCGACTCTCTTCCCTTTACGCCCAAACCACCATTGGTGTGCAACTGCAAACCGGCGTGCAACTTCTAACACCGGCGCACAACTTCAACCACTGGCGCGCAAGTCCCACCTGCGCGACCACACACACCACTTGCGCGACCACCACACCTGCGCGACGGGAGATCTCGTCTTGAACTCCGGTGAGAAATGAGGAGGGGTGGTCCGGTATTTATAGGCAATCTGACCACCCTGCGCGACGGCGCGCAAGTCACCTGCGCGACCCAATTTCGGCGCGCAAGTCTCCTCTCCTTTAGACACTTGCTCGACCAACTCCCAAACTTGCGCGAACCTATTTCCTTAGCCATATTTTGATCTTCTGATCTTGAAAAACATGTGGCGTGCAAGTTTCCTATACTCCAAGTCCACGGCGCGCAAGTCCCTTTTCAAAAAACACTTTTCTTCATTTGCCGATTTTCAGGCCCAAAAATTTGGCAAACACTGGAAAACGGACTCACCTTGTATCTGTTCTTTTGTACCGCCTCCAGATCTTCCATTCCTTTTATCGACGTTCTTGAATCAAACATGGATCGTTGACCTCAGCTCTTGAACTCGACATTCCATCATGAAATCCTCTTTGTCAACAATCACAACTCAGATGTCCACTTTGTCAACAAACACAATCACCTCAAAAAGGATTCAATGATACCTTGAGGGATTTTTGCCCAACAATCTCCCCCTTTGGGTTTGTTGACAACTCTTCAAAACAAAGATACGTCATTGATTCTTCAACCTCCATTCGCCGCATTGCGACTCTGATAGCGACCAAGGATTTACTCAACACATACTCTAAGCCCACATGAGCAATGCTCGGCGTGAGAAACAAGAGTAAATGAAAAGTTCATCAATGAATCACTTTGTCTCTAACATCCATTGATGACACCAAACACTGTCCAACACCACTCTTCTGCTTTTATCACGATCCTCAGCTGTCGTGATATCTATTCTTTGATCGATCACTTCTAGCATCGTCAGATGTAATACGCTCCCCCTTTCTGCTCACAGCTTCAACACCTCTTTAGCCATATTTCCTGTGTTGTCCAAGCTAAGCTCTGGCTAAGCACGTTCAACTAGCTTCAACTCCATCTATCTGGCTGCTCCACCTGTCAGCGTCTCCCCATATCATTTATGATTTATCAAATCTCCGCAATGTCTCCCCCTTGAACAACCACTATTTTCTCCCCCTTTGTCAACGAACCCAAAGGTCACGCCTTTGTAGTCTGTAACATAGTAGAGAACACATTAGCACAGTAGGGAAAACAGAGCATACCTCGGGGAGAGGGGGGGGGGGGTCCCGCGTCCACACTATTTCAAGTGCGGGGAATCGACTGAACTCCCAGAGCTAGTCGATGCCTCTCAAAAGCTTCCTTGGGTAAGGCCTTTGTCAGAATGTCTGCAACCTGTAGCTCTGTAGGCACATACTCCAACTTGACGATGCCGTGCTCAACCTTCTCCTTGATGAAATGATACTTGATCTCAATGTGCTTTGTCCTGGAATGATGGACAGGATTTTTGCTAAGATTTATAGCACTTGAGTTGTCACACTGGATTCCGATCGGAGACATTACTTCAACTCCCATATCCTCAAGCTGCTGCTTCATCCACAATAACTGTGTGCATGCTTGAGTGGCCGCAATATACTCAGCTTCTACGGTGCTCAATGAAATGCAATCTTGTTTCTTGCTTAACCAAGAAATACACAATCCACCAAGATAGAATGCACCACCAGACGTTGATTTTCTATCATCTGTTGAACCGGCCCAGTCTGCATCAGTATATCCCAATAACTCTGTCTGAGATTTGTCATTGTATGTCAAGTCGAAGTCCACCGTGCCCTTGATATAACGATGTATTCTTTTCACTGCAAGCATGTGACTTTCCTTGGGATTACTCTGATATCTCGCTGCTTGGCATGTGGAGAAAACAATATCAGGCCTTGTTGCGGTTAAGTACAACATACTTCCAATGATTTTCCTGTATTCTGTGATATTAACTTCCTTGCCATCCTCATCTTTTGATAATTTCATCCGGGTAGCAACCAGAGTCTTCATTTCCTTGGAATTATCCATTCCAAATCTTCTTAGAACCTCCTTGGTATATTTGGATTGAGAAATGAAAGTTCCATTCCTTCCTTGTGTCACCTGTAGACCAAGGAAAAACGTTAGCTCTCCAATCATTGACATTTAAAACTCATTTTTCATGAATTCGGAAAACTGTCTGCACTGGGCTTCATCTGATCCGCCAAAAATTATGTCATCGACATACACTAGCACCATCATCCTTTGATTACTGTCATTGCTGAAATAGAGGTTGTAGTCAACTCCTCCCCGCTGGAAACCAAGCTTCTTCAAGTACTGATCAAGCCTTGAGTACCATGCCCTTGGTGCTTGTTTCAGCCCATACAACGCCTACTTCAGCCTGCAAACTTTGCTCTCATCCTCATGAATGAGAAAACCATCTGGCTGCTCAATATACACCTCTTCTTCCAGAACCCCATTCAAGAATGCGGATTTGACATCCATCTGGAACACTTTGAAGTTTCTTTGCACTACTATGGCCAAAAATAATCTGATTGTCTCCAGCCTTGCAACCGTTGCAAATGTCTCATCAACATCTATTCCCTCTATCTGGGAGTATCCCTTACACACTAGTCGTGCTTTGTTCCGAATCACTGTTCCATCTTCATTCATCTTGTTGCGATAGACCCATTTAGTCCCGATGACATTCTTGTCTGCTGGCCTCGAAACAATCTCCCATGTCTGGTTCTTCTCAATCTGATCAAGCTCTTCATTCATGGCCTGAACCCAGTTTTCATCTTCAGCTGCATCAGAAAAACATTTGGGCTCCACTTGAGACAAAAACGATGCTTGTTGCGATGATTTCATTCTTCGAGTCTGAACTGGAGCTGTTTGATCACCAATGATATTCTGCCTATCAATTTCAGCTCGACTCTTTGGCTTTCTCACAGACACCGACTTGACACTTTCCTCTTCATTGTCAGTATCTTCTTCTGAGTCAGCTTCTGCCACTTCTGCTCCCCCTGGGTTGCTTACCTCATCATCACTTTCATCCAGGAACTGTTCACTGGATCGTTGAGTATTCTGCTCATTTTCAACTATAGTGACATCATTGCTTTCAATGATTTTTCCCAGCCTTTTGTTGAAACATTTATACGCTTTGCTTTTCCTGGAATAGCCAAGGAATATCCCTTCATCTCCTCGTGCCTCAAACTTCCTATGATGTTCTTTGTTGAGAATGAAACACTTACTTCCAAAGATTCGAAAGTACTTCAACGTTGGCTTCTTTCCGTACCACAGTTCATATGGAGTCTTCCCTTGCTTCGGACATAACAGGGACCTGTTTGAAACATAGACCGATGTCAGAACTGCTTCCTTCCAAAATTTCTCTGGCAGGTCCTTATCAATAAGCATTGTTCTGGCCATGTTGTTGATGATCCGATTTCTCCTTTCAACTACTCCATTCTGTTGGGGAGTTCTTACTGATGAAACTTGATGCCTTATCCCATGTTTCTCGAGATAGTTTTCAACCTGACTGTTTGTAAATTCCGTACCGTTATCAGTACGAAACTTCAGAATTTTCTGCCCAAGCATCTTTTCTGATTCCCTCCTGTACTGCTTTATGCAACTGAATACCTCTGTCTTATGGGTTATGATGAATACCCAGGCCATTCTGCTATAGTCATCAATGAAAAGTACATAGTACCTTTGCCCATTTATGGCTCGTGGTGAGATAGGTCCACATACATCAGCATGCACCAGTTCGAGCACTCTAGTTGATTTCTGTTCCTTTGGCATGTATGTCTTTCTGTTGATTTTCCCTTGTTGACAAGCATCACACGTATGAGTGCGATCACGTGATAGTTTGGGAAGGTCTCTAGCAGCATCACATTTAACGAGATCCTCCATAGATGGTTGGCATAGATGACCAAGTCGCTTATGCCACAGCTGGTTTTCTTCCTCTCTGGATAAAAGACAAGTATCTTCTTCCCCACTTACAAGATTGAGATTTCCATTTGACCTTTTTCCCTGCAGAACAGCTGCTCCATCTTTTCCTTTCACAACACACATCTTCTTGGTAAATTGGATAGAGTTCCCAGAGTCACATAGTTGACTGACACTGAGTAGATTATGACTTAGACCCTCTACTACCAAGACATCAGCACGTCTCATCTCTTTGCCCCCAAACGTGGCTTTCCCTGAGCCAACAATCTTCAGGCCTTCATCATTTCCAAATTTGACAACTCCTTCATTGTCATATTTGATGCCTGTAACAAGATCCTTATTACCCGTCATGTGGGATGTGCAACCACTATCAAGGATCCAAACACCAGATCGATCTGATGCTTTAAGGGCAATCTCCGCCACCACAGCCTTCTCATTTTTCTTCTTCTTGGTCCATACTTTTTCATTCACACTCGGCATGGATTGAGGCTTCTGTTCTTTCTCAGAGTATGATGGACCACCCTCATCTTGCAGAGCTGCAAATCTGTTCTGAACTTTTAACTCACTTGTTGGTTTATTGATCTGCTGCTTGCGAACATTTTGATTATTCTTTGACACATTTCTCTGAATGATTGATGTGCAATACCTAGCCATGTGTCCAAATCCTCCGCACCAAAAACAGTGTCCTTCAAAATGTGTTCTGGAAAACCGTTCTCTGTTTGGCTGCCGTCTCTGCTCATGTTCCCTTCTGTATCTCTTGGCTATGGAACACACAAACTGTGAATGTCCCATTTTCCCACAGCAATAACACCTGATATAGGATGCATTCCCTCGTGATATTTCAGCACTGTGATTTCCCCTTTGGGATCTCTGAATATTCTTATTCTGTTTTGTTCCCAAATCAACCTTCACTTTCGGGATGAGTGCTTGCGGTCTGACTGCAATTGTCGCCAATTTTTGTTCTTGACTAAGCCCAGAAACGACCTTAACATCTGAGCTCAATTGCTGTTTCATTCCTACTGAACTGCTAGGCTCCGCTTTCATCTTCTCTGTCTTCTGAATAGCCTACTTTTCAGATATCACATTGGGGGTCAAGAGTTTATCTTGATCCTTGAGTTTTTGTCGCAGACTGACCACTTCTTCTTCAAGCTCTTTGATACATCTAACCTGCTCCTTTCCTGTGTTTGTCAGACAATCAATTTCCTTCTTTTGTTCCTCAATTTTAAGCTTATACTCAACAATATTTTATGAGCTCTCTGGTGTTAAGGATTTTAGTCTTTCAATTTCTTCTAACAGCTCAGACTTTTCTTCATCCTGTTGTTGCATTTAGAGTTTGGCATCACGAACCACTTTATTGGATTTCTTCGTTTTGGCTCTCCAAACATCTATCTCCTCAAGAGCTGCTTCCAATTCGGCTTCCATATCAATTCTCCCTTCAATTTCTTCTTCTTCTTTAGCATCAGCTTCTTCTCCCTTTTGAGAACTACCAACAATTGCCACCAAGGCATTTACCCCACGATCTCTGCAATTTTCTATTTCCTCAACTTCTTCATCCTCAGACTCATCTGAACTTTCAAATTCTTGTGAGAGAAGATTCTTTTTCTTGAAGAAATTTCTCTTGAATTGTTTCTTCCCTTTCACAAAAGCTGAAGACTTCTTTTTGGGAATTTCAGCGTCATCATCATCATCATCATCTTGAAACTTCTTGGGGCATCTTGCCGCAAGATGACCAACCTTTCCACATCTAAAGCATGCTAGTGGAAGTTTACCTTTAAACTTTCCTCTTCCTCTTTGTAGATTCGAAGAAAGGAATGAAATCACCTCATCTGTCTCTTCTTCTTCATTAGAATATTCATTGGTGAGCTTCTTCATGGCCTTAAATGCCACCTCTTTAGACTTCCCCTTTTCCACAGCCTCATTATCATCGTTCCTCATTTCATATGCAACCAAGGTACTGTGAAAGTTGTCCAATGTCATCTCTTTTGGATCTTTATCTTCTAGTACTGAAACTTTCGGATTGAACCGAGGTGGAAGTTTCCTCAAGATGCGCTTTACAATCTTTATGTCTTCAATGACTTCTCCAAGACCTCGCATATCTTCCACAACAATGTTTACCCTATCAAAGAATGCGTCAACAGACTCATTCGGGTTCATTTTCAGATCTTCATATTTGTTCCACAATACCTGCAGCTTTGCCTCTCTGACTTTTGTGTCCCCTTCATATATATTCAAAAGCTTTTCCCACATGGAATGTGACGTTTTGCATGACATCACCTTTGTGTAGATGGGATTGGAAAGGGCTCCCCCTAAGGCATTGATTGCTTTGGAATCAGCATCCAACTCTCTATGCTCAGCTTCTGATAAGGCACCACTATTAATATCAGCTGTGATACCATGCATAGCTGCTGAAAACACATCCATTCCCAAGGATCGGAAATAGTGTTGCATCCGATTCATCCATATCTGAAAATTATATCCGTCGAAGATCGGAATCCCTTTATGATTGGTTACCTCCATTGAGAGAAGAATAACTTTCAACCTGCCTCTGATACCACTTGTTAGGTCCACTAGGCTGGATACCCTGAGAGGGGGGGTGAATCAGGGTATGACTAATTAAAAATTAATGCCCCTTCTGATCTTGTTTCGCTGTTAAGCAAAACACTCTTCTCTCTTTTCCCTGTTGCACGATATAAACAGAATGTAAAGCAAGCACAGGACACATCAATTTTACTTGGTTCACCGCTAAGGGATACGTCCAAGGAGCATACGCCGACAGGTTGCCGGTCGTACCAAATTCCACTAATCTTCACTAGCTGTGGATTACAAGGTTCGGGCTAGATCACTTCTATGCCCAGGCTCACTGCCTTTACAATGTTTAGGGTCAGCTCACTGCTTTCCCAAGGGTCACTCCCTGTTTCTCTCTCTCTGGCTCACCGCCGGTGGAGAGGATCACCTTCTTCCTCTTCCTGAGCTCACTGCTCTTGGATGGAATCCACTCACAGTTTATAGACCTGTAGGTCTCTTCATTTTCCTGAAAGAATGCATCTTCTCTTGTATGTAGATGCTCTCTTGAAGTTTAACTTTCACCCGTTGATGAATATCTCTTTGCACCGAAGGTATCGGGCAAACTTCCAGCTTCCACACAGTCTGAAAATCACTGCGGGAACAAAACCTTACTTGGCGCGCAAGTCAACCTCGGCGCGCAAGTATCGGCGCGCAAGTCACAACGGGCGCGCAAGTCCTCCTCTGACACTTGCGCGACACAAGCTTCCTCAACTCCAAACTTGCGCGAATCTCTTCCCTTTATGCCCAAACCACCATTGGTGCGCAACTGCAAACCGGCGCGCAACTTCTAACACCGGCGCACAACTTCAACCACTGGCGCGCAAGTCCCACCTGCGCGACCACACACACCACTTGCGCGACCACCACACCTGCGCGACGGGAGCTCTCATCTTGAACTCCGGTGAGAAATGAGGAGGGGTGGTCCGGTATTTATAGGTAATCTGACCACCCTGCGCGACGGCGCACAAGTCACATGCGCGACCCAATTTCGGCGCGCAAGTCTCCTCTCCTTTAGACACTTGCGCGACCAACTCCCAAACTTGCGCGAACCTATTTCCTTAGCCATATTTTGATCTTCTGATCTTGAAAAACATGTGGCGCGCAAGTTTCCTATACTCCAAGTCCACAGCGCGCAAGTCCCTTTGCCAAAAACACTTTTCTTCATTTGCCGATTTTCAGGCCCAAAAATTTGGCAAACACTGGAAAACGGCGTCACCTTGTATCTGTTCTTTTGTACCGCCTCCAGATCTTCCATTCCTTTTATCGACGTTCTTGAATCAAACATGGATCGTTGACCTCAGCTCTTGAACTCGACATTCCATCATGAAATCCTCTTTGTCAACAATCACAACTCAGATTTCCACTTTGTCAACAAACACAATCACCTCAAAAAGGCTTCAATGATACCTTGAGGTATTTTTGCCCAACACCCCATATAAAACCTAGTGTCATGGTTATCACTCTACTAGAAAAGTATTCTATAATTATATTATGATTCCCCCTAAAAATAATATTTAGTGCACACTTATCTATTGTACTATAGAGAGTTATAATAGTAGAGTAAACTAACTTTTGACCAAACTACTATAAAAAACATTCTTGTGTTATTTAATTTTCTCCACTACTAATTAACCACCCTAATTAACATTGATAATTAATTTAATTAATTAATTAATTTTATTAAATTTTTTATTATTGTATTTTCACCCTCCCCACACCCTTAGACCATCTTTCATATTACAATTAAAACCAAACTAAAACATCCCCGGAGAACTCTATATTTCTTACCATTGAAGATATGGGACATTACCCGATGAATTGAAGAGATATATTGGGCTCCCTTATCATATAATTTGTATCAGTCTCACCCAGTGTATAAGTTATAATAGTATCACACTTCATATAAGTTTTATTTTTATTTTCAATCATCATATATAATTCTTAAGTACCATATCATGAACAAAACATTTTAATATTTTCCATTTTCATCATAAATTTTATAAAAACACATTTGAACCCATAATCAAATAACTTTCCATTTTCACATAAAATATATGGATAAACAACACTTTCTTTCGAAAACTCTTTAAATTGAAAAATTATAGAAATAATAGGAAAATAATTTCATTTAAAAATAACCATTTAATAGTTTAAACTAAGATTAAAAGAAATTAAAATTCAAGATAACGAGTCTTACTATAAAAAAGAAAACAATGATTTCTTTCACATAGTTGGAAAAAGTAACTTGTTCAGAAAAATGACAAGGAGAATACTTTTTGATATTCATAAATAATGTAAAAGGTAGATAAAAATGACATTTAACATATATTAAATAATAAATTATAACATTAAGGAATAATTTTTACAAAAAACGTCATAAAATGAAAATATCTTTGTAGAATAATCTAAAAAATGGTTTATAGAAAAATAGATTTCTAGGAATATTGTCTCGTTTAATGAAATATTTAACTCCAACTCCTTATATAGAATATTTACCATACACTATATATATTATATGATTGAAATTGTTGGGAGACCAGGACCTATAAGAAATGGGAATGGTTGTAAAAGAGATATTTAGGTAGTTCTTGGCTGAACTAGAGTGATCAGAAGGTCTGAGGAATTTATAAGAGGGTGTTTTCATTTTTAAGTGATGGTAGGGGAACCCTGTGAAACACTTAATGTAATAAAGTAATTTTAAATAATATTATTGTTTATGTATAAGAAAATTTATATTAATCAATTATTTTATAAGGATGATTTGAAAAACATTAACCCAATAAATTCCGAAGAAGTTTGGGTTATTTTTTTCACCCTTATCTCTTAACTTTAAACCCCATTAACCATATTAAAGATTACCATGATATAAATTGTTTACTCTATTTGAGTGAATAAAGTCACTATAAAATGAAAAGTAACCCATAAGTGGAACATGGATGACATTATCAACCATATCCCATTAAAATGAGAAAAGATAATGTTTTAATGAATCTTATATTATTAAATAAAATTACATTTGACATTAAATATCATTAAATTAATTTTCAAGATTTTTAAAATAGTTTTAATTTAATATGATAAATATATTAATAAAATTCAAATATATAATTTTAACAAATCAGTAAAATGGTATATTTATCCAAAAAAATAAATGGAACCCAATAATTTATCTAAATGGTATTAATAATAATGTTTTTAAAAATAATTTACTTGATAAATTTATTACCTGAACAAGCACTATGTGGGTGTTGAGTACGGACATAAGATAGTTATTATATCAATAAAAATTTAAAATAAATCGCTATAATAAAAAAGTGTTGGTCGGAGTGGACACTCAAGAGGGGGTTGAATTGAGATCCAATTAAAATTTTTGTTAAAAATATTTCTCTTAAAATCCCTCTATTTAAAAACAAAGTTAAACTGTACTGAATTTATACAGAGTGTAAATGTTCAATTAGTTTCTCAAAGATTGATTAGGTCTCAGTTAGTTTAATCTGAAGATTAAATTGACTTTTGAAACTAACTTACTGGTTTACAATAAGTATAAATGCTTTCTAATTTAACTATCAAAGTAAAATTAAAACAAATTATATTTCAAAATAGTTAGCAGCGGAATATGAAGTATATAGTATAGTTATGACTTAAACTAAAATTCATAGCAGATATAACCAAGAGGTTCATTCTCAAGCCGAGACTTAGTCCTCTCAACAATTTTTATAAATTGATCCACACCCTGGATCGGGGTAAACAACAGTTCAGAAACTGTTCAGGTTCAATGAACTCTACCACAGTTCTACACGGAAAAAAAACAACAGATCATAGCTATCCATGTCTTACTCTACCTATACCACTATCTATAGTGGGATATAAGAAGTTATAGAGTTTGAATGAGGATTTAAGAATCCTCCAGCTTAGCTCAGGAGACAGTGTGTCTGTAAAATAAACAGGATAAACAAAGTGCTCGAAATGTAAATAAAAAATCACTAGAGTAAGTATGAAAGTGTTTAGAAAATCTTTAGTGATTGGCAGTGAAACTCTGGACTCGTTCGATTGGTCTAAAAAGCATCTGAGTCCTTCTCTGGTTTTTGTTCTAAAAATAGAGTATTGTTTCCTTCCTTGGTTCCAGGTTCATCTTTGTAGCTAGAGTGCATGAAGTGTTTGATGTAGTTCATCACTCAAGATGTAGCTTGTGTTCTCCTCTAGAAATGAAATGATTCGTGAATGTATAGTTTTCTCTAGGTATGAATGTAGCCTTTTCATTTTTGTGAAAGCACCACGTTTCAATGCTATTAATCCCTTTTCATTTTCACCCTTCATGTACCTTCTTATTTCCTTGATTCTATATTGTATTCACACCCCGTGTTCACTTCTAACCAGATTTTTCTTTATCTTTCCTTTTGTATCTTTCAGCACCAGAAAATGGGAATGACTACCTTTTGCATGATTACTAGGTACGGTTCCCTGACATGGAAACAGAAATTATTAAATAACATTAACTGAATTAAAAACATCAAATGTAACCATTAGCTTAATAAATAAATAATATTGATAGTATAAGGTTTGACTGGTTGGTCAATCATTAGTAGCCTTCTGTTGGTATATGTGTACGGTGTACTTTGTGTAGCAGTGACCTTCCATCGGTAGCTCCTAATATCGGTTTCTCTTTAAACGTGTATCGGTAGCTCCTGATATCGGTAGCTCTTACTCTGTATCGGTAACTTTTGGTCTATCAGTAGCTCTGGTCTATCGGTGGCTCTGGTCTATCGGTAGCTCTGGTCTATCTGTGGCTTTGGTCTATCGGTGACTATCTGTATTGGTAGCTCTCTTAGTTCCAAATATTTTGTGTATCGATAGACTTTTTCATATCGGTAGCTCCTTTCTATACTATTAGAAGACTTGTTCTATGCTTACTGGTGGAATTGTACATATCGGTAGCTCTGCATATCAGTGACCATAGCTTATTGGTGACTCTGTCTATCGATAGACTACATTTATTGGTAGACTAATTACCGGTGGCTCTGTATCAGTAGCTATAAACAGATCAGTGACTAACACTTATCTGTTTTATACAAAACATATCCAATTGGGTTATAATTACTCCAACACTTATATAAACAAAGATAGAAATTGATTAACATATTTCAAGGATTATTGTTATATTATTATCAGATAGAATGTCATAGATTTTGTGAATTAGAATATGGATATCATTAATTGGGATTATCAAAGTATGTGAAAGCATAGTAGATATTAACAAAACAGGCAAGGTCAACAATCTCCCCATTTTTGATAATCACAACACATGATATTTTAGTAAATAAAATGAGTAATTGTATCAGAAGATATATCATTAAATGCAATTATCTTAGAGAAAACAGTATATTATAGAACATAATGTATTAGAGGTAGAATTAAACACAATGACATCAGGGGGCAAAGAATGGTAGATCTTCCATAGATAATATTTCTCCCCCTTTAAGAATATTTCTCCCTCTTTTATACTTTGATAATATTATAATATTTCTCCCCCTTTGTAATAATCATAAAGTGGGAAACAATAAAGAGAAGAGGAACAAAATGGGAAAGAAAAGAAAGCCAATTGTATTATACTTTGCAAAAAAAGGTACAGAGAAAGAACACAAAATACAAGGGATTCCTATCAAAAACCTTAGCCACTTATTAAATCCACATCCTCAATGTGTGATTTTCTATTTGGATCATAAGAGGATACAGACTGTGTGGATGCAGGTGAAGGCTTAGGAACACCAGAGATGATCACATGAGGCTGAGCGATTGAAACTGTTCCTGGTGTGAACTAAGTAACCCTCTGAGTAATCATAGGTGTAAGGATTCGAATGGCTATAGAAAACATCATATGAATATGAGAAGCAGTAGAGGGAGAGTCAGGTAAATCTTGAGGTACAATCACTGGCCTTTCATCGACATGCATGAAAGGAATAAAAAGATTTCTGAAATCCATAATTATTCCGCCTCATCATTCCATAACAGATATGAAATCATCCTTTTTCTCCATGAATTTGTCCAAGGCTGGAGTCAATTCCCTTCGTTTGATGACTTTCCCTTTGAAGGCTTTATTTACAGGAGGTAACTTCAGGTTCTCTAACAGAAGTTTGAAGTGATTATTGTGTTGATGGTTTTTGTAAACCTTTTGGAAATAAGATTCTACCTTGTCTTTCACTTCTTTCTGAGAGGCATAAGATTCTCTAATATAGTCTTGGACTATCTTCATTATTTCTCTGGCTGAATCTCCAGTAGAAATTAAAACTTTTCCCAGGTTGGCTGAGTCCACAGAGCCACTGGTTGAAGCTAAAACAAACTCCTCCTTCATCACAGCTCGAATCTGATCCAAATCCACTGAAGGTCTAGAAGTAACAGAACCATCAGAGAAAGTTACTGTTTCCTTGATGTTTTTGGTCAACCCAATAATAATATTTTGGATATGGGAATCCTGGGTTTTATCATGATTTTTCATGGAGGTTTTAAAACATTCGAACACTGAAACCATCTGGCTCACAACACTTTTTACATGGGCTAAGTCCTCGTCTGCTTGAGATTTTGACCTCATGTAAGATTCTAAAGAAATAACAAATTTCATTAAATATTCAACATCAGCTTCTAGTCTAGATACTTGAGTCTGGAAGGTTGTAACTTATTCCACAATATCTTCCATAAAGGTTGACAAATTACAACCGAGAGAGAGTTCAAAATATTTTTACAAATTGCCCATATCTTCAACAAAGTAGTGATTCAACTCAGTAACAGAAGCACTAAAGGACTCTTTCAACTCATCCTTTAAGGATTCAAGGTCATCCCTAGTGATCATATAATCAGGAGAAATTACAACAGGTGCTCTTTCAGAGGCTATTCTGGCCACTGAGTCATTCATAATCAATTGGATTAATGGCACTAGTGAAGCTTCCATCTTCCTTGTATCTTCCACAAAATTGACCTTAAGATTTTTCTTCAAATTATTCAGGTCATGCATTCAGACCACATCTTCAGTTAACAACTCATTCTCAACATCATAAGTGATCTTTGGTCTATTGAGGGATGCCTCATTATCAGAATCAGGATATTCTAATCCACAAACCAAAAAACCTGGGACTTCTGCCCAGTCCTCAATCTCAACAGCCACTGAAACACTTCCAAACTTGGTTTGATGCACTCCCTCAATGGGTGCATTCCCATGTACAACAACAACTTTCTTATAAGGTCTTTCTTCCTCAGAAGAATCTTCTATGATCAATTCTATCCCTGCAACAGAAGAAGGGTCCACTGTATTAGGTACAACTTTTTCCTTTCTCCTACTACTTAATTAGTAGGCACAACTGAGCTTCCAATTACTGGACTCAGGCTTAAGCAGAAAAAATCAGAGGATTCAGATTCATTCTCATTTTCTTCTTCATTCTCATGGGCTGCTTGGTCTTCCTCATCAGCAGGTGTCTCTTATTCTACTAAGGCTTCCTTTTCTGAAGAAACAATTTCAGCAGCAGGACTTAGTGGTAAGTCCAGATCTCTTCCATAATCTATAGAAGTATATTATTCTTTAGTTTCATAACTATATTTAGGTTCTTCTTGATCAGGTCCTAGACATGGATCACTCACATCCTTAGGTCTTGAAGGATGATCCACATGATTGAATTTATCATATAACTTCTTGTCATCATTAAACCACTCTCCTCTCCATGGGTTCCAATTTATCTTTGCGTATTTGTACACCATGCTTGTGATACAAAAATTATTCATTACTACCACTGTCTCATCTTGAGACTCAGCTACCCATTTCACTTTGATCATCACTGAGATCAATTTGGAAAATGATAGGACATTAGTCTATGATTTTGGCCTTATCATTTCTTCCATTAGAATCATCAACAATCTGCACAGATTCACTTTTACACAATGTCTTAGGAGATGCAGAAGATAGATATCCTGATATCTTAAATTCAAAAAGTCCCCGCTCCTTGGTATTAAGACATGCTGAACAAAATTGAACATCAATCTGTTCTCTCCATCCATTTCAATAACCACTACTTGTCTTTGATTTCCATCACCGGTGAGCTCCTCCAAGGCAGTATCATAATCGAATATCTCAATTGTAGGTGGTGTAGCTTTCAAGACATATCCATATACACCTTTGTGTGGAACCTTCATGCATTCAGCCCACTCACCAGATGAAAAATAAATCTCATTTCTATTCACCAAATAAATCACTCAGTTCTCATATTTTGATTTCTAAAAACTTACAAACATGTAAAATTGTTTCACTAGCTTCGGATAGTAAGGGCATTGTTGTTCGAAAAGTAATCTAACCACTTTTGATCTTCCAGCACTTCGAGAACTAACGATTTTCTAGGTAACAACCATTACACGCACAACTCTTTTTCAATCACAATAAATATATTCTGCAAATGAGGGTTCACTGGTTGCCTACTGGACCCAGTTCTACCAACACTACAACTTGCTTCTGGCTCGGGTTTTTGCTTCTTTTCACTCAGCTCATCAGTGTCATCTATGATGGTAGGAAGTTTGGTTTTTTCCATCATTGGTTCAAGTGATTTAGGGTTTTTGAGAGATTCGGGAGTAAGGCTTGAGGGTAAAGGATTTGAGGCTCAGTGGATTAATAATTATCTAGGACTTTGTTTTTATCATTTAGGAATCATAAAATAAATAAATAAAATGAAATAACTTATATACAATTCATATTATGGCGACAGATAGAAGTTTAAAATAACGCACTCATCGGTAGGGTTTATCGGTGAGAATTCCTATCTGTGAGGTCCATTTGTGAGGTTTCATTGGTGAGGATTCATCGGTGAAGTTTCATCGGTGAGGTTTCATCGATGAGGTTAGATCGGGGAGGTTTCATCGGTGAGGTTTCATCGGTGAGATTTAATCAGTGAGGTTTTGTCGGTGTGGTTTAATCAGTGAGGTTACATCGGTGAGGTTACATCAGTGGGGTTTCATCGATGAGGTTTCATCAGTGAGGTTTCATCAGTGAGGTTTCATTGGTGAGGTACCTACCAATCGAGGATAAACATTCCCAACTCATGCCTAATGTAACTTAACCTATCTGAACGTAAAGGTTTGCTGAAAATGCCAGCTAACTGATGCTCAGTACCTCTAAATTCAAGAGTAATATCACCCTTTTGGTAATAATATCTCAAGAAATGGTGCCTTACATCAATGTGTTTGTTCCTAGAGTGAGATACATGGTTCTTTGATATGTTTATTGCACTAGTGTTATCACATTTGATTGAAACATGCTTAAAGTCATATCCATAGTCTAAAAGAGTGTGTTTCATCCACAAAATTTGTGTACAACAACTACCAGCAGCTATATACTCTACTTCGGCAGTGGACAAAGCTACAGAATTCTTCTTTTTACTAAACCAAGATACTAAGGAGTTTCTCAATAAATGACATGTTCCAGATGTGCTCTTTCTATCCAACTTGCAACCAGCAAAGTCATCATCTGAATAACTCATTAATTCAAAAGATAGATTTTTTGGGTAAAACAAACCTAAGTTTACAGTGTGCGTAAGATACTTATAAATTCTTTTAACAACAACTAAATGAGATTTTTTTGTATTAGCTTGAAATCTTGCACACATACACACACTAAACATAATATCTGGTCGACTAGTAGTAAGGTGAAGTAAGCTTCCAATCATACCTCTATAATTGGTTTGATCCATTGGTTTCCCAGTTTCATCTGCATCCAATTTACAGACTGTACTCATAGGAGAATCACTTTCCATAATACTATCCAAACCAAAATGTTTAAAAAGAACCTTTTTATATTTACTTTGATTCAAGATAATACCATTTTCATTTGGAAAAACATGAAATAAAAGAAAATATTTGAGTTCTCCCATTAAAATAATTTCAAATACATTTTGCATACTCTTTGAAAAATCAGTACATAAGGAATGTTTAGAAGATCCAAAGATAATATCATCAACATAGATTTATACTATTAAAACATCTTTAGAAATTATTTTAATAAAAAGAGTTGGATCGGCATTCCATTTAGTAAAACGTTTTGAAATAAGAAAATTACTAAGTCTATCATACCAAGCTCTTGGAGCATGTTTTAAACCATATAAAGCTTTAGAAAGTTTGAAAACTCGATTTGGAAAATGAGGATTAGTAAATCCAGGTGGTTGTTCAACAAAAACATCTCCAACAATAAAACCATTTAGAAAAGAACTTTTGACATCCATTTGATATAACTTGAAATTCAGATGAGCAGCATAGACAAGTAAGATCCTGCTAGCTTCTAATCTAGCTACAGGTGCAAAGGTTTCCTCATGGTCTATACCGTCCTCTTGACTATATCCTTGTGAAACTAATGTAGCTTTGTTTCTAACTATGTTTCCAGACACATCAACTTTGTTTCTAAAACCCATTTAGTGCCTATTGTCAAAGTGTCCTTGATTCTGTCAACTAATTACTAGACTTTGTTTCTTTCATATTGATTTAACTCTTCTTGCATATCCATTACGCAAAATTCATCATTGATTACATCATTGAATTTTTTAGGTTATAGTTGTGAAATAAAGACTTGATGTTCAACCTGGTTTCTTAGAGAAGCTCTAGTGTGTGTCCCTCTATCAAGATTACCAACAAAAACATCTAAAGGATGATTCTTTAGAATCATAGTTGATCTAGTAAAGGTAGGGATAGAAATTTCAGGTTCATCTATAGGTTTGGGTTCAACAGAAGCAGATTCTGGAATATGTCCAGAACTAGATATTTTTATAGCAGGTTTTTTAGTTTTATCATTAAGGTCCGGAATAGTCAAATCTTCTTCAAGATTTTCAGGAGAGGTTTTATGCTCATGTGGATCAGTTTCATAAAACATGATGTGAACAGAATCTTGCAGGCATTTGGTTATTTTCATAAATACTCTATAGGATTTTCTAGTAAAAGAATAACCATGAAAAATTCCCTCATCACTCTTAAATGCAAACTTGTCCAGATTATCCTTTGTACTGAGGATAAAAACTTTGAAGCCAAAGACTCTAAAGTAACAAACATTAGGTTTCAAATTATTCCATTATTCATATTGGGTCTTCTTGAGAACTGGTCTAATTAAGACTCTATTAACAATATAACAAGCTGTATTCACAGCTTCATCCCAAAAATAAATAGGTTGGTCATACTCATTAAGAATATTTCTTGCTATTTCCTGAGGGGTTCCATTCCTTCTTTCTACTACACCATTCTGCTGTGGTGTCCTGGGAGCATAAAAGTTATGACTATAGATATTGTGTAAGAAATAAGATTCAAACTCTTGATTTTCAAACTCACGGCCATGATCACTTCTCAAGGTTTTAATCTTAAGTCCACTAAGGTTTTCTATAGAGTTAGTGTATTTAACAATGTGAGAACAAGATTCACTTTTGTAAGCTAATAAGTATACCGAAGTATATCTAGAAAATTCCTCTATTAGGACAAATAAATAGTGCTTACCATTTAAACTAGAATCTCTAGAAGGTCAAAACAAGTCCATGTGAACCAACTCAAGAGGTTGAGAAGTTGAAACTTCATTCATTGATTTAAAAGAAACTTTATGTTGCTTTCCCTTTTGACGGGGGTTACAAACTTTGTCATTTGGGAATTCAAGTTTAGGCAGGTCTCTAACCAAGTTTTTCCTAGTCAATTTTCTAAGTGAATAGATGTTTCAGTGTCCTAATCTTCTTTGCTAATGTAAAGATTATTTATGAAAAGCTTTTAAAAAAGTAACATCTTGTTTGGCAAATGAATTCAGAAAAACAACATAAAAATTTTCATTTCTCAAGGCAGAGAATACTAAAACATTTTTAGAGTTAAAAAAATTACAAGAATCATTTTGAAATTTAACATTAAATCCATCATCACATAATTGAGAAATACTTAACAGATTATACTTATGTCCATCAACAAATAAAACTTTAGAAATAAAAACTGAATCAGTGTTACAAATCTGGCCCATGCCGATGATTTTTCCTTTAGAATTATCACCAAAGGTGACATGACCTCCATAAACTTTGATTAAACTCTTGAAGCATGAGTAATATCTAGACATATTTCTTGAACATCCACTTTCCAAGTACCATACCTTCTTGTGAGAACTCTTCAAAAAGGATTCCTTCAAAACATGTTTAAACAAAAAATGGTTTTTGTACCTAGATCTTCATGGGTCCAGAAACGTTAGCAATCAAAGCTTTAGGTACCCAGATTTGTCTTATGGGTCTCATATAATTTACAGAATCAATATATTTTGAAAGATAATACTTATTTGATCTATAACCATATGAATAACTAGTTGAAGCATACATATTTCCAGAACTATAACTAACACAATTTTGTCCCTATTTATGAATAAATTTAGTTTTAGTAAACTGTCTTTTTCCAGGTTGATATCCCAAACCAATAGTGTACTTTGGTGCCACTTGTGTACCTAAAATTTGAGTAAGTTTATATTTTCACTCTGTAAACCTTTCTATGTCCTTTCTATGTTTCTCATTAGAAATTTTCAGTTAAGATTTTTTTTAAAAGTTGAGCATTCTTTTCCTTTTCTATATCAAGGGCAGATTTAACATTGGCAGTGATAGCATGTTATTTCTTTAGTGACTTATATTTGTCCTTAAGTTCATTACTTGTTTCCTCAAGCATATTGTAGTATTCAAAAAGTTCCTCACTATTTATTTTTTCAAATTTAGAATCAGTTCCAAAATAATAATCATTCATCACAGGAGAAACAGGTACCTCAGAGGTATTGGTCATGAAGCACATGATGGCACGATTCATTTCAGAATCAGAAATTTCAGATTCACTTGTGTTGTCTTATAAAGAAATCCAACCTGCTTTCATTGCTTTCTTGTACTTCTTGTCCTTATAATCATATTTCTTTTTGAATTTTAATTTTGGATTGTCAGCCTTGATTTGTCCTTTCCTATTGAATTCATAGAAGACTATATCATCTTCCTTATCAGATTTCTTCCAATCCTTCTTCCAGTGACCCTTGTTGTCATAATTTCCTTTGTAATTTGATTTTATAAAGAATTTATTCTTCCTATAGAACTTCTTATACCTTTTGGCTATTTGAGCCATTTCAGCATTTCTTTCTGAATCCAAATCATAACATATTGAACTTTCAGTAGGTACATGCATTTTCACCTTTTCTTTTCTCTTAGATGCAGTAGAATTGAATGCCACGGATTTTCTCTTGGGTTCATCATCTTATTCTTTGTTGACTTTAAGTTCTTCCTCATACATCATAATCTTACCTATTAATTCATTAATAGGGAGTGTGATGATTTCGTATGATTCTCTAATTGAAACAGATGTGCCTCTCCATCGGTCTGGTAGACATCTCAAGATTCTCATGATTTGTTCCTTTGCTGGAAAAACCTTTCCAAGAGAGCTCATTGTATTGAAAATCTCATTGAACCTGAGATACATGTTAGAAATAGGTTCATCATATTTCATTTTAAAATTTTCATATTTAATAGTATAGGTATTCAGCCTCATTATTTTAACATTAGTTGTTCCTTCATGGGAAAGAGCAAAAGTGTCCCATATTTCATAAGCAGTTTTACAAGAAGAAATTCTATTAAACTCTTCATCTCTTAAACAATAATACAAGACATTCATAGATTTACAATTATTATTGTAAGTAGTATTTATAGGTTCATCCCAAGTTGTTCTATCAATTTTTAGAATTTTATATTGTGACTCTATAGTAGTCCAAATGTCAAAACCCATACTTTCTAAATGAATTTTCATCTTCAGTTTCCACTGGGTATAATTTGTACCATTGAAGAAAGGTGTCCGGTTAGTAGCAGCACCCTCTAGTCGATTATCTATAACTCGATTTTATCAAATATTTTTAAAGATATAAAATTTAGAACTGATAGAAATTTAACATCTTTAAACATGCAACTAAAATTACAGTTGAAGAACAGAGTGTTTTGAAAACATGTATTAAGAAAAAAAACCTCTGATACCAAATGTTGGTCGGAGTGTACACTCAAGAGGGGGTGAATTGAGTTCCAATTAAAATTTTTGTTAAAAATATTTCTCTTAAAATCCCCCTATTTAAAAACAAAGTTAAACTATAATGAATTTATATAGAGTGTAAACGTTTAATTAGTTTCTCAAAGAATTATTAGGTCTCAGTTAATTTAATATGAAAAATAAATTGACTTTTGAAACTAACTTACTAGTTTACAATAAGTATAAATACATGCTAATTTAACTATCAAATTAACTTTCAAACAAATTATATTTCAATGTAATTAGCAGCGGAATATGAAATATATAGTATACTTATGAATTAAAATAAAATGCACAGCAGATGTAAACAAGAGGTTCAGTCTCAAACGGAGACTTAGTCCTCTCAACAATTTATATAAATTGATCCACACCCTGGATCAGGGTAAAAAACAGTTCAGAAACTATTCACCTTCAAAGACCTCTACCACAGTTCGACGTGGGAAAAAAAACAAAATCTCAAAGCTATACAAGTCTTACTCGACCTCTACCACTATCCACAGTGGGATATAAGAAGTTATAGACTTTGAATGAGGATTTAAGAATCCTCTAGCTTAGCTCAGAAGATAGTGTGTGTGTAAAATAAATAGGGTACACACACCGCTTGAAATGTAAATAAAAAATCACTAGAGTAAGTATGAAATAGTTTAGAAAATCTTTAGTAACTGGCAGTTCATCTTTGGACTCGATTGATTGGTCTGAAAATCTTCTGAGTCATTATCTGGTTTTTGTTCTGAAAAACAGAGTATCATTTCCTTCCTTGGTTCTAGGTTCAGCTTAGCAGCTTGAGTGCATGAAGTGTTTGATGTATTTTGTCACTCAAGATGCATCTTTTGTTCTCCTCTTGAAATGAATTGCTTCGTGTATGTCTAGTGATCTCCAGATATGGATGTAGCCTTTTATTTTTTTGTGAAAGCACCACGTTTCAATGCTGTTAAGCCCTTGTCTTTTTCACCCTTCGCGTGCCTTCTTATTTCCTTGATTCTCTATTGTATTTACACCCCGTGTTCACTTCTAACCAGCTAGGTCTTTATCTTCCCTTTTGCAGCTTTCAGCACAGGCAAATGGGAATGATTACCTTTTGTATCGACACTAGGTACGGTTCCCTGACATGGCAACAGAAATCATTAAATAACATTAATTGCATTAAAAACATCGAATGTAACTGTTCTCTTAATAAAAAAATAATATTGATAGTATAGGGTTTGACTTGTTGGTCAATCATTAGTACCATTCTATTAGTATATGTGTATGGTGGAATTTGTGTAGCAGTAACCTTCCATCGGTAGCTCCTGATATCGGTAGATCTTTGAACTTGTATCAATAGCTCCTGATATCAGTAGCTCTTACTCTGTATCGGTAACTTTTGGTCTATCGGTAGCTCTTGTCTATCGGTGGCTCTGGTCTATCGGTGATTGTCTGTATTGGTATCTTTCTTAGTTCCAATGATTTTGTGTATCGGTAGACTTATTCATATCGGTATCTCCTTTCTGTACTATCAGAAGACTTGTTCTATGCTTACCGGTGGACTTGTACATATCGGTAGCTCTGCGTATCGGTGACCTTAGCTTATCGGCGACTCTGTCTATCGATAGACTAAGTCTATCAGTAGACTAATTACCGGTAGCTCTGTATCAGTAGCTATACACAGATCAGTTACTAACACTTATCTATTTTATGCAAAACATATCCAATTGTGTTAGAATTACTCCAACACTTATATAAACAAAGATAAACATTGATTAACATATTTCAAGGATTATTGTAATATTATTATCAGATAGAATTTCATAGATTAAGGGAATTAGAATATGGATAAACATTAATTGGTGTTATCAAAGTATGTGAAAGAATAGTTGATATTATCAAAATAGGCGAGGTCAACAAAAATCATTACTATTTTGAATATAAATTTGGAACAGAACATAAAGTTCATAAATTTTGATGTCAAAATTATGTTGATATTTAAACAGAGATAGTGACATATTATTTTCACCATTTATTTAAAATCCAAATATGTTCATTATGAAAAGGAATTGGTAAGAAAATGAAACACTTTTGATACATCTATGGTTTTGGTTGAATTAGAATTGTCTAATGAAATTTATATTGGTATTTTATAATTTTAATAGCATATCACATAGTTTTAACCCTTCATTACCCATTTAACCATTACCGAGGTGACAATTATTTACTACAATTGTTGTTAATAATAAAAAAACAAAGGGGTCTATTTACCATACTGGAACCATAAATTCAAAATATTGACATTTTTATTAAATATTCAATTTATAAAAATGGATTAAAATAATTTAGGATAAAAAACAAAATGGAATTAAATTGTATTTGTAAAATAAGTTTTTAAAGCCAAATAAGAAACATATAACAATATTATTTATATAATATTTCATTTTTCATTAATTATAAGTTTTAAATTATTGAAGGATTTTGTTACATTAAAACCTAATAATGATTTTAAATAACATTTTTTAATGAAAATAAATGATATTTAAAAAAAATTGTTTTAATTATTCAACTAAAAATAATTTTTTAGATAAAATCATTATAATATAGTTTTGTATTTATAATTTAAAAAAACATGTTAATTATGTCAAATAAATATTTTAAAATTTTAATGTTTCCCTTTTAAATAAAAGAGTATAATGCCTGAAAATGGATTTATAAATAATAATACTTCTTTTTTTTTTGATTTAAATGTTTCTTAATATTTATTTAAGGAATATACCATTATAAAATATAATTCATGAATATTAACACAGAATAAAATTTCTTTTCTTTTATATGGTTTTCCACCATGTTTAATGGTTAAGAAATGTGATGTTTAATAGTCATGAAAGATGTAGTTTCAGAGTTAAAAATGTAAAATTTTGTTGATAAGAAATATAGAGTTTCATATTTAAGAAAGATAATGTTTTTAAGGACCCAACCCCTATTTCCGTGAGCTGATGGATTATTTTATTACATTGTAATATAAACAAGGAGTATTCACACTGATGGACTGAGTTGTTTAGAAACTTTTAAAACAAGATACATAAATATATTCAACATTACATCTTGAAACAAAAAAACAATTTAGAAAATACTTTGACAACATCCATAACTCTTAGGTTATTTCTTCATGTCATTCATAATATACATCTTCATGTATTGGAAAAAATAAAACATAATAAAGGGGTTATCTCAAATGATCAGTAAGGGTAAGAAATATAGTGGAACATATCATAAACATAAACATTAGGCATGGTGAATAACTAAAACCACATGCCTTTAAAAAATGAACTTGAACACATTATGGAAGGAATAAGAGATGAATAAATAATTCCATAATAATGAATAATCATGGGTATTATACTAGTATAATAACCTCATGATAATTCAATTACTAGTTTCACAATGAGGGAATGCATAATTCCAGATATCATAACTATACCATGAAGACCTCATTCCAAGAACATAAATAATCATTTCATAAAGGCCTTATGCCAAGACTATAGTCTGTCTCATGTGACCTACCAATGCATCGAGGATCTATAGAGGGCATCACCCATAAATTTAAAATTCCAATTAATTTTTCATATGAACTGGCATAAAAATAAACAACAAATAAATTCATATTGAAACTAACATATGAAATGTTAATAACTATCCATGAAAATTAAGCATAAACACTAACCCTTGAGAGTAAATTTGTGAATGGTATTAAGATAGAATATACACAGTAAAACTAGTCATAAAAAATTAAATTAAATATGGTAGATGATATCATATAATATTAATCCCAATAATACATAATAATCCACAAGATTTTTGAAACAGATGAAGATACTCATATAAAATCATTACGTATTTCTTTAGATATATAATCTTTTTCTTTGAAAAGGAGAGTTAATTTGGAAAATTATTTATATAAAACCATAATTAAAGTCAGATAGTATTTTTATAATAAAATGAGTGTTTTTATATAGATAATGGTCACTAAAAAATATTATATAGTGCCCTTGAAAATAGGTAAGAATTTGAGAAATTCCTTTGAATCTAGCTTGTATTTTAGGAAGAATTTTGAATGATCCATTTAAAACATATAACTCCAACAAATGAAATTATAATTATGGTTTCTACACATATATAGCACATTATCACAAAATATATGATGATTATATCTGAATAAATAATAATTTAATTAAGGTAAGTAGAGAATAAGAGTTACCCAAAAGAAAATGGAGGTTCGGGTAGAAAACCATTACCTTAAGTCTGAAGGTGTTCCTCACATGATCTTAATAAACTAAATAATCAAATTTAGGTTCAAAAATTATTGATTCTAGAACCTCCAATATATGTAATATATTTATTATAACATTACTATGTTCATTCATGGCCTTTTTATGGGTTAAGAGACTGAATTTCATTATTTGGGAGTTTTTTTATTCCTTGGTTTTAATGATCAGTTTACATATATTCATGTACATATAAACATATAAAATGATAATGGTTTTCTAGAATAGAATTTTTATGTTATTAGTGAACAAACATAAGACTAGATGTTATAAAATTCATTTTTAAATTGGGAGAGAAGATGAGTAATTATATAAATCTTTAATGACAATAGTTTGGGTCAATTGGTGGTTCTTGATCAAAACAAACTCATTTTGATTTAAAAATTAATATATTGTGTAAAAAGGTATATATAACCTTAAATAAGTTAAATAGATATTTTATAGTGTATTTAAATAATAAAAATGGTTTCACAACCATTATTTATGATGTTATTAGAAATTGAAAACCCGTTGTCCTTGAATGTGATAAATTATCACATCTCGGATGATGTTTTCATTTCGAGTATAAAAGAAGTTGAAAAGAGATATGATGAATAATTATTGATTTATCATAACGAAATTCAATTACATTTAAATTAATGGTGTTATCATGGAATTTGGATGAAATAATTTCAGGAAAAAATGAAAATAAATGAACTTGAAATAAAATAAATGAAAAGAGGGATTTACCTCTCAAAGTAATCTTTTTTGAGGGCCTCTTTAGGGGAGAGGTTTTGGTCTTTTTATGATACCATCAGATGATGTATATGGGGGAGGATATTTTTAGGATATTTGAGTATAATTTATATAACTAATGAGGCTTGAGAGGAGTGAGGAGAAGAGGTAGTGAGGGGGGGGGGGTATATTGGAGGGGAGGGGTATTTTTTGAATATCTTTTTATTTATTTTATTATTTCTCATAAGATAACCAAGAGACTTGATTCATGTAACCCATAATAGTAATAGGTGTCTGTGATTTCAAACCACATCTGTTTATAGAATCCTTGATGATTTGAATAGTAACTTTAAGTGATAATGTATATCTCTGGTAAATAACCGTATTTTACAATTAATTAAAAAATATATTATTTTAGAAAAATCAAAAAAATTTACCCTAACCATTTTTAGAATTGTACAATTATAAAATGAACTCCATTTTTTGAGAATAAGTCTCTAAATATGATTAAGTAATTTTTAAATAAAATCATAATTTATTTGAAAAATAACAATTTTAAAACTATAATTCATTTTATATCACATTAAAAAAATAATCAAGAGAACTCATTATCTTATAACCCTCATACAATAAAATAATAATATGATTTAATTTTCATAAGGGTCGTATTACTATTCATATTACTATTCATAAGGGTATGTTACAATTCACCACAAATTAGGTTTGTCCTATCATACTCAACATATCCCAATGAACGCAACCGTGTATGTTAGTTTTTTGAAATTCAAATCACAGAGGTGGTAAATTTATGTTTACATGATAGGTTATAACAAAGTGGTTTTTGGTATAAGCTCATTGTTTCATGCAATCAATATTGAATTTATTTGCGAAATTTTAGGGTGTTACATTCTCCCCTCCTTAGAAAAAATTCAACCTTGAAATCCCTAGAATGTTACCTAATAATAAGATTTGGCTAGGTCTCCATCATATGCTCATGTGGCCCCCATGTTTCCACTTTGATTATATGATTTTTCCAATGTATCTTTACCAGTATAGTCATATGATTCCTCAACACATGTTCCATAGTTTCTAGAATCCAGATAGGGTTTTCACAATAAGATAATTCATGTTACAATTATATTCTTTCAGAAGTGAGGACATGCGTTGGGTTTGGCATGTACTTTCTCAACAATGATAAATGGAAGACATTGTTTACTTTAAATAGGAAAGATGGCATATCCAAATGATATGAAATAACTCCAATTCATTCAAGGATTTCAAAAGGTCCAATTTACCTAGGGCTCACTTTCCATTTCTTACCACATCATTTAACAGCCTTCCATAGAGATAACTTCAAGAAAAGTTGATCTACCACTTGAAATTCCAAATCCTTCCATCGATTATCAGTATAGCTCTTTTTCCTAATTTCAGTTACTTTGATCTGGGTTTGAATAATATTTTTCTTTGTTGTTTTTTCCTCCACAATCTATAGGCCCACAAACTTCCTTTCTCCAACTTCATCCCAACATGGTGGTGTATGAAATATCATTCCGTACAATTCTTTATATGGTTCCATTTGAATACTTGAATGGAAACAATTATTGTATGAAAACACCACTAAATGTAAATATTTATCCAACATACATTGAAATTTTGGTGAACATAATCTCAACATGTCCTCTATGTTTTGGATCACCCTTTCAGATTTCCCATTAGTTTGTGGGTGGTATGAAGTACTCAAACAAATCTCATTTTCCAAATCAATCTAAATATTTTTTAAGAATTTAGATATAATTCTTTGATCCTGATTATACACAATTGAGAGAGTTGTACCATGAATTCTCATAAAATCATTGATATAGAGTCATTCTAGGTACTCTATGGAAAAATCCTTCCTTATAGCAAGGAAATGCACATATTTCATAAGTCAATCTACAATTACCCATATCACTACAAGAAAACTTCTGTTTAGCGATGGTTATTTCGCAGCGATTTTAAAAACCGCCGCTAAACGCGTTTTGGGCCGCCGTTTTGCGGCGATTTTTAAACCGCTACGAAAAAACCACAGCGAAATGCCATAATTTTATTTTATTTTATTTTATTTTATTTTATTATTATTTTTTTATTTGAATTTATTTTATTTTTGAGGAATAGAGGCGGTTTCTCTAAAACTCCCGCGAAATGAAAGGAAAAAATAAAAAAACACAAGAAATCCCAAAATCACTAAAACGACCATAACTATTGATCCGGGAGTCCGTTGGAGCGCCACGACCAGTCAAATCGAAGCTCATGAAGAGATATAGAGGCACATATAATCAAAACCATGAGATGGTATATGGTGCCGAATATATTAGAGTTATAAAAATGTTGACAAAAGTTATCCAACTTCAAACGGCCATAACTTTCGCTCCGGGTGTCCGTTTGGGCTCTACCACATATCAAATCGAAGCCAGCGAAGAGAGATACACACCAAATCGACACAAGAAAGATTCTATCCTATTTTTCAACCCCAAAAAGCACTCTGAAGGCCTCCAAAACCCCGTTTCCGTCACCGGTGTCCCATCGAACTTTTCTTCAAATGGACCTAATTTTTGATCCGTGTGTCAGTTCGGACACCTCCACCTACCAGATCACAGCTCGTTCCATGAGCTTCAGTTTGACTGGTCGCGGCTCCCAGATGCACTCCTGTATCATATGTTATGGCCTTTTTAGTGTGTATAGGGTTTGTTATGTTTTTCGATGCCTCGTTTCTAGCACCCGTTCCCCGTCATTTTTTTTAAATAGTCATAACATCCAATCCACCTGTCCATTCAGACTCTTTCACCTATCAGGTCGAAGATCATTTCAAGATCTTCGATTTGACAGGTCTTGGATCTAAAACGGACTCTCAGATCATAGGTTATCTCCGTTAATGTGAGTCCAATTTTTTTGTCTGTTTATGACCGTTTTGAAGGGTTTTAACGATTGCTCCATTTATTACTGTTTATTTGGGTTTCCATGACTTGTTATCTTTATCAATGGTTTTTTGTGGGTTATTATGATGATTATGTTGAATTATTAGGGGGTTTTCCAGAGTTTTCATACGTTCTCATGCGGTCTCATTCTTTCAAATGCCTCATTCTTCAAATGCTTCCCCATCCGTTTTCATGCGTTTTAATGATGTTTCATCCCTTACCACGTCTTTTGATACTTTTTCACGTGTTACCTTTATTATTTATTATTTATTATTTATTTATTATTTATATTTACTTATTATTTATTATTTATTATTTATTATTTATTTTTAATTATTTATTAGTACTAATAATAAAATATTATTATTATTAATAATATTTGTTACTGGTTATTTATTATTTATTATTTATTATTTATTATGTATTATTTATTATTTATTATTTATATTTATTAGTTATTATTTATTATTATTTATTATTTATTATTTATATTTATTTACTATTTATTATTTACTGTTTATATTTATTTATTATTTATTATTTATTATTTTTATTTATTATTTATTATTTATTATTTATTATTTATTATTTATTATTTATTATTTATTATTTATTATTAATTATTTATTATTTATTTATATTTATTAATTATTTATATTTATTTATTATTTATTATTTATATTTATTTATTATTTATTTTTTATATTTATTTATTATTTATATTTATTTATTATTTATTATTTATTATTTATTATTTATTATTTATTATTTATTATTTATATATTTATTTATTATTTATTATTTATATTTATTTAGTATTTATTATTTATTATTTATATTTATAATTATTAGTTATTAATTATTTATATTTATTTATTATTTATTATTTATTATTTATATTTATTTATTATTTATTATTTATATTTATTTATTACTTATTATTTATTATTTATATTTATTAATTATTTATATTTATTAATTATTTATATTTATTATTTATTTATTATTTTAATTTATTTATTTATTATTTATTATTTATTATTTATTATTTATTATTTATTATTTATATTTACTTATTATTTATTTATTATATATTTATTTATTATTAATTATCTATATTTATTAATGATTAATTAATAATTAATAATTATTTATTATTTATTATTTATATTTATTTATTATTTATTATTTATATTTATTTATTATTTATTATTTATTATTTATAGTTATTTATTATTTACTATTTATTATTTATATTTATTTATTATTTTTATTTATTTATTATTTATTATTTATTATTTATTATTTAGATTTACATATTATTTATTTATTATATATATATTTATTATTTATTATTTATTATTTATATTTATTTATTATTTACTATTTATTATTTATATTTATTTATTATTTATTATTTATTATTTATATTTACTTATTATTTATTATTTATATTTATTTATTATTTATTATTTATAATTATTTATTATTTATTATTTATTTATTATTTATTATTTATTATTTATTATTTATTATTTATATTTATTTATTATTTATTATTTATTATTTGTATTTATTTATTATTTATATTTATTTATTATTTATATTTATTTATTATTTATTATTTATTATTTATATTTACTTATTATATATTATTTTTATTTATTTATTATTTATTATTTATTATTTATATTTATTTATTATTTATTATTTATTATTTATTATTATTTATTATTTATTATTTATTATTTATTATTTATTATTTATATTTATTTATTATTTATTACTTTTTACTTATTACTTATTATTTATTCTTTATTATTTATTATTTATTATTTATATTTATTATTTATTATTTATTTATATTTTTTAATTATTTATATTTATTATTTATTTATTATTTATTATTTGTATTTATTTATTATTTATTATTTATTAATTTCTATTTAAAATTTAATATTTAATATTTAATATTTATTATTTATATTTATTATTTATTTATTATCTATTATTTATTATTTATTATTTATTATTTATATTTATTTATTATTTATATTTATTTATTATATATTATATATTATATATTATATATTATCTATTATTTACTATTTACTATTTATTATTTAATATTTAATATTTATTATTGATTATTTATTATTTATTATTTATTATTTATATTTATTAATTATTTATATTTATTAATTATTAATTATTAATTATTTATTTTTATTTTTTATTTTTTATTTATATTTATTTATTATTTATTAATTATTATTTATTATTTATTACTTATTATTGATTATTGATTATTGATTATTGATTATTGATTATTGATTATTGATTATTTATTTATATTTATTATTTATTTATATTAATTATTTATATTTATTTATTATTTATTATTTATTATTTATTATTTACTATTTAATATTTAATATTTATTATTAATATTTATTTATTATTTATTATTTATTATTTATTATTTATTATTTACTATTTATATATATTTATTATTTATATATATTTATTATTTATTATTTATTATTTATTATTTATTATTTATTATTTATCATCTATTATTTATTATTTATTATTTATTATTTATTATTTATTATTTATTATTTGTTTTTTATTATTTATTATTTATTATTTATTATTTATTATTTATTATTTATTATTAATTATTTATTATTTACTATTTATTATTTATTATTTATTATTCATTATTTATTATTTATTATTTATTATTATTGAGTTTATATCTATTATTTATGTATTATTTGTTTTTTCAATTAATATATATAAGTATATTAAATTCTGTTTATTAACCACATGACGAGCTTGCTGGAGTGGTAAAGTCTTTGGAAAATATGCAAGATGCTAGGGGTTCAAATATCACCAAACGCGGTATTTCTTTATATTGCATGGGCATGTGCATGGGCATGTGCATGGGATGTGCATGCATGGATAAATAATATAAATAAAATAAAATAAATAAAATAAATAAAATAAATAATATAAATACTAATTAAATACTAAATAAATACTAAATAAATAAGAAAAAGAAAACAAATACGAAATAAATACGAAATAAATAAAACAAAATAAATAAAATAAATAGAATAAATAAAATAAATAAAGTAAATAAAATAAAGAAAATAAATAAAAATAAATAAAAATATATATATATATATAAATAAAATAATTTTAAAAAAAAATTTAAAAAAAATTAAAAAATATAAAAAAGCGCCGCTAAATCATTTAGAGGCGGGTTAAACCGCCGCAAAAAAACCGCCACGAAACGTTCTGCGACGGTTTTAAAAACTGCCGCGAATAGTTTCCCGACGCACGATTTAACGGCGGTTTTTCAAAACCGCCGCGAAATGAAAAAAACCGCCGCTAAATCGTGATTTTTCCGTAGTGTATTGCATTATTCATTCTTGTTGTTTTGGGAAATCCAGTGACCAAATCTATTGTGTTGTCATCCCATTTTTAGGTAGAAATTGGTAGGGGTTTCATTACTCCTCTAGGATGTTTTTATTTAGCCTTCACTTATTGACAGACTAAACATCTTGATACATAATCAGGAATTTCCCGATTCCTATTGTCCCACCAAAAATGTTCCTTTAAATATCTATACATCTTAGTGCTACTAGGATTTATAGGGAAATTTAAACTATGGTCATCATCCAATAAGTCACTTTTTAGATCAGGTGTAGCTGGAACATAAAGCCTCTTCCTAAATTTCAGAATTCCATCACCATACATGCAGTCATCCAAATTCCCATCATTCACACCATTAATTTTCTTTTGTAGATTCTCATCATCATACTGGATATTTTTAATCCTTTCCAATAGAGATCATTTGGCAACCAAAAGAAAAAGTAGTGATGTTTCAACTTCTTTGATAATTCCCATATCCATCATTACTAGAGCCATGAACACAAGATCCCTTTCATTCATCTTATTGTTTAGGAATCCATGATCTTTCCTGCTCAATGCATCAGATACCGTATTTTACTTTTTTATGTGGATGTGTATGGAACAGTTATACTCATTATGTATTTCAAGACATCACCTTTTCCTCATGTTGAGTTCTTTTTTTGAGAAGATATATTTCAAGCTCTTATGATCCAAATATATTTCATATATTTCTCTATAGAGATAATGTCTCCATATCTTCAGGGAAAATATTATAGCTGCAAACACATGAGCATGAGTAGGATAGTTTTGTTCATGAGTTTTTAACTTCCATGATTCATAGGCAATAACTCTATCATTCTCCATAAGGAAAAAACCATTTACTTTATTTGATTCATCAATATACATAACAAAATAATCATTCCTCTATGGTAGAGTTAGGATCGGAGCATTCCCTAATATCATCTTCAATTCCTAAAAACATTTCTCACATTATTTTTTTCATACAAACTTAATCTATTTACATGTAATATTGTGCATTGTGTTGGCTAAATGGAAAACCTTCTGAATGAAATTCTTACAATAATCTGTTAAACCAATAAAACTAATTACGTTGGTTATGTTCATTGGAGTAGGGCATTCTTGTACAGCCTTTTCCTTCACAGGATCAACAGATATTCCATCCTTAGAGAAAATGAGTCCATGAAATGAAACTAAATAAAGCCAAAATTCACACTTTCTAAATGTCCCATATAATTCATTTCTTCTAGGATTATTCTGAATAGTACGCGTGTGATTTTCATGGTTTTTGTTGCTTTTAGAGTATACAAGGATGTGATCATTAAATGAAACTATAGAGTCATCAATATATTCCTTGCGAAATCTACTAATTTGTCCCATGAAAATATAGCGTGCAATAGTTAGTAAAAAATACATTACTAAAACTCATAATTCCCACACATGGTTCGAAATATAGTGTTTTAAATGTCTTATTTCCTTACTCGCATCTTATGATATCTAGATTGAAGGTCAATCTTCAAAAAATATTGGGCTCCATGAAGTTGATCAAATTAATCATTAGTATGAGGTAAGAGATACTTGTTCTTTATTGGTATAGCATTAATCTCCCTGTAGTCAATGAAAAACCTCATAGATTCATCTTTCAACTTAATGAAATGTAAATGGGATCCCCATGGAGAAACACTAGGTAAAATAAATCCTTTAACACTCAATTACTCTAGTTGTTTTTTCAATTATACTAAATCCAAAGTGTCTATTCTATAAGGGGTCTTTGATATGGTCCTTGAATCAGAAATTTTTTAAGTGGGAAACTCAATTTCCCACTCTACAGGATGTCCAAGTAAATCCTATAGAAACACGTCAAAATATTATTTCACAATAGGTATGTTCACTATTTGAACATTCATTTACTCAGACATAGTTATTGCATTCCCTTCCTCCCCCATAATTTAATTTTCTAGAGCTACTTGGTGTGGATCTAGATGAGAATTTTTTGGTGATGTTTCTACCCAAATGATAAGGTATTCCACATTGTCCTCAAAAATTTCAACTTCTTTCTTCTTGCAGTATTTTTTTTATCATTGTTCGAAATATAATCCATACCGAGGAATATATGAAAGTCACTCCTTGGTTATATTCCATAATGGGTACTGCCTGACATAACTTTGTCACAATGATACTTCCCTTAAGATTTTTTGATAACAAATCATTTATTTAAAAAAAATTATAAATATCTAACTTTCAAGGAAAACTCGAATGATATGAAGTTATTTGATGATCCAGAATCAAATAAAGAAATTTCCATGTTTGAGGAAATAATTAATGTACCTACCACCACATCATTAGGGACTTCAATATTAGTAGTTGTTATTGAATAAGTTTGGCCTTTCTCCCTTAGCTTTTTTTGTTGAATTTTTCCTTGTCCCCTAAGAACATCATTTTTATAATTTCCCCTCTCCCTAAATTTTTTTGGTTGAACATTGGTAGATTTTTTCATTCCCTTGTAATCCAGGGATAAGTGTCCTCTTTCTACAAACTTTTAAGAAACAAACATACAATTTAGGTCTATAACAGGGTGTCTCTCCCCACAATTATCATAGGGTAGAAAGTCAAATATTCCCTTATTACCCATTTCCTTATTTCCTTTTCTTGAGTTTTCAGTTTCCCTTTACATCCCTTACTTTCTCGTTAAATCACAGAACATAGAGAATTCATTTTCCATCTTGATGGCACTTGAGACTACATCTTCATATGATGAAAATATTTGGGAGACTATATCCATTCAATGAAATATTTTTAAACTATCAAATAATCGATGAATATTTCTCCTTGGATTATGTATGTTGTCTACAACATGTCTTGTTAATCATGTGAAGTTAGCTTCATACATTTCAACATTGTCATCCTCTTTTGCCTCAGATTCAGAAACATTCTTTCCATATCTATTCGTTGTTCATGAATGAAGTATTTATCTATGAATATTTCCTTAAAACACCTCCATTATATTTTTTATATTTATTACTCATTTATTTTTTTGATTACTTTCCTCCACTAATATGCATCTCTCGATAGTCGATAAAATACCATGAAAACCTTCTCTCTTTCAATACATCCAAAAGAGAGAAATATCTTCTGTAATGAACTTGTCCACTTCTTTGCTATGAATGGGTTTGTAGTCCCATTAAAAGATGGAGTTTGTTTTTTCATAAAGAGGTCTAACATAGCTCCTCCACGTTGTGGATCCAGATGCTCCATATGGGTGAGGTTATTATTCATTACCTGAGTCAGCTATCCCAGTATAGTTATATGTTTCTCAACAATAGTTACAAAACCAGATCCAACATCGCAATCTTGCATCATAGGGAAATCCCTATATAGGACACACACAATTAAACAATTTACATTCTTTCTATTAGACTTCATTTTTATATAATTATATACACTATATTAGGATATGAATCATAATTTATAATATCTACATGGAAAAATAATTAACATAAGTTAAAATTCTATACGTATAAAATCTCATATTCCCAAACATGGTTTGTTTGAGAAAAACAATTTACATTTTAATCCTTCATAATGTCTTGTAAAGAAAATTTTAATTATCTTAAGCATATCCCCATGGATTTTCTATAAAGGTTCACAGTAAAGACCATTTTTGTATTCCAAGAGACCCTGGGTCATCCCTGAAACTCCTTGTCAGAGTTGTTACTCCTAGGTACATTTATGCCAGAACCATGTCCACTTGTCGTATCCATAACTTGATTTATTTATGGGAAGGATCTTCATCATATATTCATTTCCAAAAATTTCAGGATGTTCTTGTATGATTTATCCTCAAAGACTTTCTTAGGGTTTAGTACCCAAATCTCTATTTTCTAAATCTTTTTTCAAAGTTTTCTTCTAAAAATCCTCTGATGCCCACTATAAGGACCCGACCCTAATTGCTCGGAGACTGTGCCTTGTTTTATTACATTATCAAATAAACTAGGAATATGCATCCAAAAGGATAGAGTAGTTTAGTTTCTTTGTAAACACGATACATACATAAATTAAAAATTAAACCTTCTAATTAAAAACATTTTATAAACTCCTTTGACAAAATCCAAAACTCCTAGATTATTTCAATATGTTATTCATAATACATATCTTCATTTCTTAGAAAAAATAAAACACAATAAGGGGTGATATCAAATGATCATAAAGGGTAATAAATACAATTAAATATACCATAAACATAAACATTAGGTTTCATTAATAATAAGAAACACTTGCCGTTAAAAAATGAACTTGAACACATTATAGAAGGAATATGACCTGGATAAATAAGTCTATAATAAATCATGATCATGTTTATTCTACTTGTCGAATAACCTCATGAAATTTAAATTACTAGTTTCATAATGAGGGAATGCATAATTTCAGACTTCATAACTATACCATCATAGACTCATGCCAAGACAATAAATAATAATTTTTTTATGGACCTGTTCCAATACAGTATTTTGTCACATTAGACCTACCGATTCATCTAGGGGATATAGTGGGAACCACCCATCACTTACTAATTCCATTTCACTACTCATATAAATGTGAAAAAACATAAATAACATATTCACTCATATTGAATCTAACATATGAAATTTCAATAATGTTCCCCAAACATTAATCATAAACACTAACCATTTAGAGTAAATTGGGAAATGATTTTAAGATAGCAGATCCAAATTCAATCTTATCATAAACCATTCAATTAAATATTTTTTATGATATCATAATATATTGATCCCAATAATACATAAGAATAAATATGTGTGTTGAAACAGATGAAGATACTCTTATAAAATCATTGAGAAATTCTTGTGATAATTACACTTTTACATTAAAAATAAGATTTTTTTGGAATAGTCTTTGTATAAAACTAGAAGTTAAGTAATATAGTATTTTAATAACAAAATGTGTTTTTTTAGAAATATAATGGTCGTTAAAAGAGATTATACTCCTCCCTTGAAAATAGATGTGAATTTTTCAAATTCCCTTGAATCTGGATTGTATTTCTGGAAGAATTTTTAAAATGTCCATTTATAAAATGTTACCCCACATTAAAGAAAGTAGTATTCTATTTGGTAAACATATATAGAACAATCTCAGAGAATATATGATGAGTACATATGAATAAATAAGAATTTAATTGAGGTAAGTAGAGAATAAGTGCAACCCAATTGAAAATAGTTGTTCAGGTAGAAGAACCTTACCTTAAGACTGAAGGTGTTACTATACATGTAATGGATTTATTATAAACTTATTAGGTTCATTAATGGCCTTTTATGGGTTATGAGATTCAATTTCATTGTTTGGGAGTGTTTTTTTCCTTGGTTTTCATTATCGGTTTACTTATATTCATGTGTCGATAAACATGTAAAATTAGAATGGATGTAAAAAATAGAATTTTTATGTTAATTGTGAAACAAAACATGATTACATGTTAATTAAATTAATTTGGCTATGGGTAGTGAATATGAATAATTATATAAAATGTTAATGACAATTGGTTGGGTTAATTGAATGTTCTTGATCACAACGAACTCATTTTGATTTTCCAATTAATATCATTTTTAAAAAAGGATTAAAAAACATTAAATAGGATTTAATACATATATTAATGTCTTATTAAACAATAAAAATGGTTTCATGACCATAATTGAATATGGTAATGGAAATTGAATAATCATTGTCCTTGATTGTGATAAACTAACACATCTCAGATGGTGTTTCAATTTCTACTATAAAAGAAGGGAAAAGGAGAGATGATGATGAATTATTCCCTTATCAAAAAACAATTATATTATATGTATGTAACTATAGTTATCACAACATTTGGACGAATTGATTTTAGGAAATAAAAATAATAGAAATGAAAATCGGAATTTACCTCTTGATGTAATCTTCCTTGAGAGCCTCTTTAGAAGAGTGGTTTTGGTCTTTCTATGAGACCAAGGGATACAATACATGGATTGGGAGCTTGGGAAGATATTTTTGGATAATTTAGACATGTCACAAGGCTTTAGAGGAGTGACGTGAAGAGGGAGTGAGGGGGTGTATAGTGGAGGAGAGGGGTGATTTGTGAAAATCTTATTCATTATTTTATTATTTCCTTCAAGAAAAACAATATTGTGGATTCATGTAACCCATAATAGTAATAAGTTCATGTGAGATTGAAAAAAGTGTGATTAATACATCCATTATTCTAGTAATTGGTAATTTAACTGATAATGTATATATACGGTAAATTACCATATTTTACTATTCATAAAAAATTTGGGTATTTTAGAAAAATCCCAAAAGTTAAACCTAACCATTATTTGGTTTGTACACTTGAAAATTATACTCCATTTTATTAAAATAATTATATATATATATGATTAAATTATATTTTAAATAAAATCATAATTTATTCGAAAAATAACAATTTTAAAACTATAATTTTTTTATATGACATTGAAAAATTAATCAATGTTTCATTATCATATAACCTTAAAATAATAAAATATTATTATTATTTACAATTTATATGAGTCATATTACTATTTATATTACTATTCATAAGGGCATGTTACTATTCAACAAAAATTAAGTTTGTCTTAAGAGACATTAAATATCCCACTGAATGCAATCATTTATGTCAGTATTTCAAAAATCAAATCCTAGAGGTGGTAAAAATATGTTTACTTGCTAGGTTATAACAATGTGTTGTATTGTAGAGACTTAGTGTTTCATGTATTAAATATTAAATCTATTTGTAAAATATAGGGTTTTTTCAATGTCTCATAGTAAGGAAATATATTGTTTCAGAGATATAAAATATGGTGTTTTAGAGATGGAAAAGAAACGGTTAAAAATTTATGAAATGTGGAGATTCAAGGTAAAGAAATATGATGTTTAAGAGGTAATAAATATAGTGTTTTGTAATAATTAATTTTTTTTCTATGGAATTCAAGAAGTTATAATATCATCAGCTTCTTCCATAGAATAAGGAAAATTAGAAAGAGGGAACATTATAGATGTATATTACAAGGCCAACATGATATTTAAAGGAAGTTATGAATTTTATTTTTTCATAGGATGATTTTTTAACTAACTAAACCTTATTATTTTTTATTTTATTATCAAATCACTTTTAAAGGAGAAGTGAGAAACCCCATGTCCACCAAAACAACCAAATAAAATATCTGATAAGAACCCCATGAAAAATAATTTTCCTACCACTCCCATGAAACCTCATCATTTAATAGCCCTCCACTAAAGCCTGGGTACTCATAGAATAGTCATGTGAAAAGATTTACATGCACGAAACCGATGTTTTAGCCATACCCTATCATTCTTCCACTCCATGTTCTATGTAGATGTGATGACCTCATGCTCTGAACCCCATTTGAAGCAAACCCAGGTAAAATGCTGGAATCAGAACACGCAAATTAAACTCAAGTCGCACAAACTAATAATTAACTTCATGGGATTATTTTATGAACATTAATGTTTCTTACATCATGATGACTCAAATTAATCATTATTCTAGATGAGTTTTTATGAAATGAGATGTGTGGGAGACATAATATTTCAATATTGGGTTTCCTAGAATGAATTTTCTAGGAGTTAAATTTTCTAATTTATTGAATGGAGAAGCTTTGGAACGTGTACCTAATGGATAATATTATGAATATTTACCAAATAGAAAAACATAAAAATGTATAGGATATACATTGTTATAAATATTTACCAGATGAAGAAAAGTATAACGTTATACAAGATATAATAAAAATAAAGAGTTGTAGTAGACATTAAAAAACACAAGGTAATATCAAATAAAGGAAAATAAAAAGATTTATTGGATAGAGAAAAATATAATGGTGTATTAGAGATAGAAATTTGAGATCATTTTTATGTTTACCAGAAAGATAAATGATAGCATACTAGATAAGGAATTTGCATCATATCATTAAAAAGTTTTCTAGATGACGATTGATATTATTTTAAAATTTTAAAAATTTCCTCATAATAATTTCAACAATCATGTATAAAAGATTTAATAATTTTAAATCCCCTTTTATAAAGCTAATTTTTAAATTTGATGCGTTATAAAGGTGAGTTTTACAAAGTATAAGTTACAATTTTGAGTTATATAAAGTATGATTATAAATGTTTCAGCTATAAAATGATCAAGTAAAATTTTATTGTCATAAATTTCAAGATGTACATAGTTTTAGATACCACATAATAAAGTTTTAGTGTAAAAAGTTTGAGTTTTTAGGATATAAAGTTGCATTGTGAAAAGTTTGAGTGATGATGCTATGAACACTTTATATACAATGTTTGGGTTATTGTTGGAACAGGAAAACATGTCCATAAAATATTTTAAATGCTTCAATACAAGATCCAAGATCATAGAACGTTTCCCAAGCTATGATTTGATAGGTTATAGGGCCCGAATGGAGTTACCAATAAGTTTTTATGGTCATTTGAAGTTAGGATGGAAAACCAGTTCGCAAAGCCCATTTGTGAAGCTCCCTCTGTGGTCACGGAGAAGAGGAACTTGACTATAGCCTCCGCGAGCACTATGAAGGTCAATGATGGTTGAATCTGTGGTTATGACTAACTTGAGGGAACTTTACTGGAGACTCCACAAGCACCACGATGGTTGATGACAGTTGTCTCCATGATTACATGAAACGTGAGGGAACTCCCTCCGGTTGCGGAGAGAGATTTACTTCGCGGCATGATTTTTTCCTTGCGGAGCACATTTTTTCTCCACATCATGCTACTTCGACCTCCATCTCTTATAAATTCACGAATCAACTCCTTCATAAGCATGGTCATGTCATCCCTTGGGAGGCCGATCTCACATTTCACGGAGCTCTAGAGCACCACGAAGTGATTCCCTTCGCAAAGGGTTATTCACTTTGTGAAAAAAGGACCTCTTTAGGGTTGCTCGAGGTTCCGTGAGCAGCTATGCTCTATGAGCTACTTTGCTTCGATAGACACTTTACTCCATGATCTGGTTTGCTTCACGAGCCATTGTGCTCTGTGAGCTACTCATCTACACGAGCCGTTGTGCTCTGCGAGCCACATTTCTCCACGATCACCTTTGCTCTATGAGCCCCTTTACTCCACAAAGGTAATTCGCGAATCCCTTTCCATTGAAAAGCTCTCACATTTTCTCCCATCAGTCCATACCAAGGGGGTTGGACCCCGCAACCCCGCTTGAGATCAGTGTTGGGCTGCGGTCTCAGCCCTCTTGGCCGGTCCCTTTGCTACCTTCACTGACCCCTAAGCGAAATGGAGAGTCACAATTCTGACTTTTCAGGATAGAATGTCATCATTTTGCATTGCACCCTTATGCAAACCCACCTTCCACCTATAGAATACCATGATTCAAGATACTCCTCCAAATACCGTGAAATATCCTGTGTTGACATATTTCTCTCGGTTCCTTTTATGTGTCATGAGTTTAGATTCTCATAATAAATTCTCTGATTACCTTGAGTCAAACCATTCCATAAGCAACTCATCCAAAACCCATCTCCTGACTCCTATGCCAGGATCCACCAGAAAGGGATACCCTTGCGTAAGTCCCAACACCAACCATTTCTAGGTGCCTTATGCCTCATAGTCTTATAAACATGAATTTAAACTGTAGTGCACCCTATATGAGAAATATATGATGCCTCATTCTCCAAAAAAGAGATGCCTTACGCACCGAATATAAGATGATAATAGTTCTATGTACATTACAATAAACTGTAGTACACCTTATTTGAAAAAAATTTGATGCCACTTTCTCCAAACAAGATATTCCTTATGATCCAAGCATAAGATTCCAATAGTCCTCTCTACATTACTATAAACTATAATACACCCTATATGAAAAACATAGGATTCCACTTTCTCCAAACAAGATATACCTTATTCTCCAAGAATATGATGTCAATAATCCTCTCTACATCATTATAAACCGTAGCACACCCTATGTACCAAGCATAGGTTGCCTCTTGTTCCAAACAAGAGATGCCTTATGTTCCAAGAATAAGATTCTAAGATTATTCACTAAATGACTCCAAACTGTAGCATTCCCTATCATTCAATAATAGGATGCTGCATGTTCCAAATAAGATATTCCTTATGTGCTAAGCATAAGATGCATCATTCCATGATTATAGTGGCATAATTTCATGATCGTTGGAATCCATTCAATAATTCCACCACTCCACCTCATGCTTTGTGAGTCCTACATTTGGATCTTCATACTCTTTCATGTCTGAAGGGACCCCTAATGGCCTGGTCCCATGCCGTATTTACTCACCTATTGTTCTAGGACAACTCCCCAGTAGACTTTGGGAGACACATCGAGTCAGGTCTTGTCTTTCGAATACGGTCAATAATAGACCCTCATGTGTTTTTCCCCACTCAGGCCTATGTGGTATGGATACTGTGTTTCAAACACAGTCAATAGTTATCTTGCATCACCATGCCACCCTTACTACACTCCAAATGTCGACCATGTGATTCACACTTTTCCATCTCCCTTTGTATGGACTTATTCAAATGCCCTGGGCATTGTCCCTCCTATGCACTAGTGCATAAGTGTCGGCCTCCATTATATGCCTCAACCCACTAATGAGTTGGGATGTCCTCATGGCAAGACATGAGGAAGACATTATGTGCAACTTCCATGCATAATCCCCATCCACTTTTTCCGCTCCTTAGTGGCACCTGGGAAACTTACATGCGCAATCCCCATCTGTGGTTGCCACTCCTTAGTGGAACCCAAGATGATTCCGTACGTATACCCCATCAATCATTTCTGCTCCTTAGCGGCGCATTGGAATCTTCCATTCTAAAGCCCCATCTACTATTTCTACTCCATAGAGGCTCATGGACAACATCTATGCGTAAGCCCCATTCACCATTGTTCCTCCTTAGTGACACCTGGGTAGCTTCCTTGCGTAAGCCCCATCTACTATTTGTGCTCCATTGAGACTCCTGGGAAGCTCCCATGCGTAAGACCCATTCACCATTGCCTCTCCATAGAGGCACTGAAGCAGCTCCCATGCGCCAGGCCCATTCACCATTGTCTCTCCATAGTGGTACCCGGGTTTCTAACCACACGTAAGCCCCCGTTTCCTCTTTGGAGGATACTAACCAGGCATAAGCCCACATTTCCTCTCTAGAATTCTAACCATGTGTGAGCCCCTATTTTCTCTATGGGCTTCTAACCATGCATAAGACCGTGTTTCCTCCTTGGGCCACTAACCACATGTGAGCCCCACTCCACTTATCATAGACGCACCTTTCGTGACGTGATTGTCAAATCTTTTCCGCCACTTGTTTCTCACAGTGATAATGAATAATGTGGGTTTAAAGTAAGCACCAACCATGAAAAACACCTCCGAAATATACGTAAATTGATCCTTCTTAAGGATGGGTACATAAGAACCCCCTCCCCCTAAGGTCCCATCCCAACACCTATTGGTCCCGACCCCCTTTATGTCGGTTCACCAAAACACTTCTTGAACTACGTGGACATTGATCCTTGCTAAGGTAAGGAGCGTAGGAAGCCTACTTGAGGTTCAATCCCAACAACTATTAGTCCTGACCCCCTTCACGTCGGTTCACCAACACCTCTCCTAAACTACATGGACTTTGATCCTGGCCATGGAATGGTATGCAGAAAGCCTCTATGAGGTTCAATACGAACTCCTATTGGTCCCAAAACCCTACACATCGTTTCACCAACACCTATTCCAAACTACGGGGACTTTGATCCTTGCTAAGGCAGGGTAGGTAGGAAGCCTCTATGAGGTTCATGACCAACACCTATTGGTCACAACCCCCTTCACATCGGTTCACCAACACCTCTTCTGAACTACAGGGACTTTGATCCTTTCCAAGGAAAGGTGCATAAGAAGCCTCCCTGAGGTTCAATCCCAAAACCTATTGGTCACAACCCCCTTCACATCGGTTCACCAAACCTCCTGAACTACGTGGACTTTGATCCTCGCTAAGGAAAGGTATGTAGGAAGCCTTTTTGAGGTTCAAGACTGTCAGTAATATCCTTTCCTGGTCTCTCTATAAAGCCTATGTGTTTCGGGAAGGATATACCTCAACCAGAAGGTTCCGCTTCCTCTGTATCCCAAACATGCATCCATTCACATGGGCCGCCTCCTCAGATGTCCCATAACCCCACCAAACTATGCATACTTTTATTCACTTCTATGAGTATATGTATGAAGACTCTATGTATATTAATCCCAACAATACCATCACCATCATGACGGGTCCATATCATTCCCACTCTACTACATTAAATTCTCCATCATCCATCATGATTCTTACCCAGGACACCATATTCTAGTGAGATATTTCCATTCGTTCAAGCACCACTCAGTGTGGCACCTCGACAACAAACCATGAATAATCCCCCCCACAATACATAATTATTCAACCAAGAGTGTCCCTCTTGTGATGGGATGATAACCACATGTAAGACCCAACATTTTTTTGGGACGTTGTCCTTTTTCTACACCCAGAACCATCACCCCATTTGAACTACGTGGTTTTGATCCATGTCGCCTACACAGGGTACATATGAAACCTCTATGAGGATAAATATAAGAAAATGGTAAACCATTGTGTTCCCCATTCTTGGGGTGCACTCTCCCTAATCATCCCTCAGTGGTGTCCAGATCAGCCTTCATGGTGTGATATCTTCCCTTTATAGAACACGCCACCTGGGGTCTTCTCTCGTTAGTCATTCTGACCTATCAATCTGGTGTTCCCCATTTGGGGGTGCACTCTTTCTGGTACACCCTCAGTGCTGTCTAGATCATCCTTCACGATGTGATATCTTTCCTCTATGGGAAACACCACCTCTAATCCGTCCTCATTCGGCATTCTGATCCATCTATATGGTAAACCATCTAGGTGTTCCCTCATAGGGATGTACCAATTTGATCTGTCTATATGGGACATTCTGATCACTCTCATTCTGTCTCTACAAGACGTTAAACTCCTGGCCTACCTCATGTTAAACATGAGATTCTTGAGTAAAACCTTTGAAGACATTCCTTTGGTGTAACTATCTCTACAAGACTATAAACACGTGACATACCCCACGTTAATCATGGGAAGCCAATGAAAACCTCAGTGACATGACTATAGATTATAATTCCCATTATTCAATGTGGGATTCCTCGGGTTATTCACCCTTGAGATGACCTCTTATGAGGAAGAATACAGGTTCCCCAACATCCACACATACAATGATTCCCCGACATGCCTGATGTTTTCATCAACTCCGACCGAAGGTTTCTACCATGTCAATACCCCATGGAATGTCCTAACGGAAGTGGTGTAATTAACCAACATCCATAATGATATGGCACCAATAATGAGATTCATAAACCACAACTCGAATCTATGAGGGAGACCCAGAATAGGTAATGAGTTCCAAGGATGAATCCACTAAAGGAGAGACCAACATCCCATCACCCCTTTCGATCATGGAGAAATAATCCTTGAATAAGTGACGGATGCACGCCCTAGGGAAAGCATCAGAAAAAATTTTGAATTTATAAATTTTCAATGTAAAAATTTTTAGTTAAGAATTTAGGAAGTAAAATAATATAATGTTTGAGTTACTAAAATATGTGGTTTCTCATTAAAAATTACTTGTTATGTAGTTTTGAAGTCATGATGTGATGAAAATGAAATAGAGAAACAATACACCATAAATAAGATCTATACATCATATTGGAGAACTATAATTTTTTAAACCATATAGATAAAAAATACATATTTTAGATACTTAAAAATCCTTACATAAACTCTATAAAGTAAAACATTGTGATGATATTGATCTATAATTTCAATTTTTTAAATATAGCTTATATTTGAGTAAGATTTTTGGAATCCAATGATCTGAAATATTTGGTGAGGTTTATTGGATAATTATAATGTGGTTTAAATTTGAAATATTTGAGCAAGAGGTTGAAAGTCAGTTTGAGTGGGAATTTAACTTTTGGAGTCCTCCTTTTTCCATTTTTTGGAGGAGTCCTTCCAATATAATGGAGTGATGGTTTATTATATATAAATTATGTGATAACATGAAATCCCAGAGGACTTGAGATTTTAGAGATTTTTCATCAAAGGAGCATCAAAGTTAATAAATAAGATCTAGAGGAAGTAATAGAGCAAGATCATACAGAGTATTACTAGATTGAGAAGGACCACACCAAGTTGTATCAAAATAAATATTCAAGATAGAGAAGTTCATAAAAATTCTTTGATAAGTAGAATATCTTATGAATGGTCATTTATCAAGTAGGAACTTTATCTTGTCATTTATACATGATCAAAATAATATATACAATATTACTTAATAATACATTAGTTCATTATTTCTTTCTAAATTTTGTGGATGGAGTTGTGAAATATATAACTGTAGGTTCAAGAGTGATTTATTCCCAACATCAGTTGGTTAAGGGTGATTACATTCGATGTTAATTATAATCTATGATTGATATCATAATTTAAAATATATGTCATAGGTGATTCTATATTAAACAAGGAGTACATACACATATTGAGACTAGTCATTATAAAAACCCTTTTATGATTGTTACTTCACATTATCTACATTACATAAGGGAAAAGTTGTTAGGGTGTATGATAAAATATTTATACATCCTAATTGATAAGTTTTGTTTGTTCAAATTAAATAATGTAAAATTTAAAGAATAATATATTTTGTAAAAATTTGGTCACCCCTAATTCACCCTATCCTAGGGAGACCATATTCTTGTTTGAACTACATAATAACATAAATAAATAATCCAAAAAAATATGTTTTAGGAAACATTATCAATTGATATTACCAAATACCATGTCATTTGATGGATACAAAGTTTTATATTGATTCACCTGGTTTATTATGTGGGTTAGACTACCCTCATATCGGGATTCTAGGTGTCATGTTATCACCCTAATTGGTGATGCTATGATAGTGCATCCGGAGTCTCACATGGGTCAAAGAGGAGTTCCATGTATTCATATAAATACTATATATTAATAATTTAGCTGGAGGAGGCCTTTCCCAATGGCAGTGATTGATATCTAATGGAATAAAATTAATTCTACAATGGGCTATATATGAAAAAATAATTTGACCATAGGCGAGTTTGGTGTTGGATTTTTGTTAATCACTTGAATCATGATGTATAGTGGTAAAAAAGTAGTTGAATGTGATGTAATTCCTAGGATGATTTATTAATATTATTATGTATGGAATTTATTTTTCAAGAAGAGTTTATATGTTTGATATTTATAGATTTAATGATCCATATTTTAGAATTTGTAATAGAAGATGAATGAATGTGGACCTGGATACACATATTTTGATAATTTTGTTTTTGGAAGTAACATAAACAAATAATACTATGTTAAAATAGGATATTCCATTAGTGGAGGCTCGGGTTGGAAAAAATAGTAAGGTAATGAATGTTTAAGAGTCATATAAATTTTTTATAAGGGTCAAAAGGATTAGTCTGAGGTAGAAATTGAAATGTCTGTGAAGCATAAAAGTAACTATGTTTATAGAAGATGACCATGTTTTGGGGTTTATAAACACAACAAGAATGATTTTTAAAACATAAAAACAAAAAATCATTAAATTTTGTAAGTTTTATCTCCTAAAAAGACATCAATGACTCAATCATAAGATGTTATCTTCTATCATCTTATGGAAGAAATATGTCTGTAAAAACATGAGATGAAAAAAAATTCTATGAAGATGGATTGGGGGAATTTAGTGTTACTATTATTTTTTTGGTTCCTATAACATGGAGTAAGTGTCACACCATAATATGTTTGCACTAGATATGCAAACATCATGAAGTAAAAGTGACTAAACATTGATAAATGTAAAAAAATGTTGAATCATAAGAGTAAAGTAGATCATAAATAAGCATTACTTTGGTGTAGGATATGATTTATTACACTACTAAATTTAGAGGATTATGTTACACACTTCATCATATTGGACACACTATGTAAATGGTTAAGAAAACTGTATTAGTTTATAGGATTCGATGTTTCCTAGGATTTGGGAAATGTATTACGTTGAAATAGGTCATATTGTAACAAATAAATTAATCTAGGGGCACCATAAGTTAGATACTGTATCTTTAAAGATTATCAAACATGATTTGGTGGTTCTGGTTATTTAGGGACCTTAATACCATAGAATGTGGTTTCACCATAGCCTATATGTTATAAAATGTGTTACTTGGTGTATTTTTTAATCTATTTTTCACTATGTCTCACTCTATGATGGATTTTATTTCAACATGATATGATTAAGGAAAAATAAAACTACATCATAGAGGGCAAGAAAACACTATTATAAAGTGGTTTTGATATTATTATATAGTTGTAGTTTTAGATTAATAGAAGGATTATTTTCATGAGATCATGGGAGTTTAATTTGTTTTAGTGAATGATTTTGAACAAAACAATTGTGCATTAAAAATTTCATGATCTAAGAATAGGAGAGGAATGAGATGTAATCATAACCATAAAATTAAAGTGGTTTGTCTTATAAACACAATATAACTTCTTATATTAGTTCATAATGGAATATTGACCATAATTCTATATCTTAAGTTGAATAAGAATAAATGGGATACTGAGAGATATGAATATATATGAAATATAATATGAAGAGTGATACAAAATATTTACATATCTATTTGTGTTATTTTTTATGGTGAATGATTTGACGAGTGAAATGATTTTACTAATACACTTATATTGATGAAATTGAATTAAACATAGTATTTTTTATTTGTAATTAAAATTATTTGGAATAATGAGTTTTTGTTGTGATATCCAAAAAGAAAATGATAAAAAATAGTATTGATTTGTTGATATCATTATAATTTACAATGTATATCCTAATAATTAAATGATAAAGGGAGACAAAAATCAACATAAATGATGAAATAAAATTCTTATATCAAACATGGAAGAAACACATTAACTAAAAAATTTATAAAAGAAACAAAATTATATTAAATATATATGAATTTTATCTACGATTTATCTAAAAAATTAAAGAATATGTGGTGACCGTAGGATCAAAATCATGTCTTCCATAAATTATTTATACATATATAGTGTATAGTGTTATACCCAGACCGTCACCACACTATGAGTTTATGATCCCTAGATTATAACATTCTCGTGAACCAAGTAAAGTATCCATATCCTAAAAATTAATTTTTTTCTATCATATTTTTTATTCGGTGTTATTGATGTGATATAATGATATGGGATTTCTCGTGTTCTTGATAACATTGGAAAAATTTCTCAATGGAAAAGAGGGTTAAGGGAAGAGTAAAAAATTTAAAATAAAGAAAGATCCTAATTCAGAGATCATTTTTAGGAAATTTAGGCCATCCTAGTCCCCATAAGTGTTATCATATCTATGTCCAATCATGATGGATGATATTTAAGTTTTTTGTGTTATACACAAAGAATCAATGGTGGTGCACCCATTTCAAAGTATAACTATCATTGATGGTTATAATAAAGAAACTCATATGTTCCTAATGTCTTTTGTAAAATATATACTAGAGTATATATATTTCAATGTGATAATATGAATAATAATAGTGAAATAGTGGGTAGTCTATGCACTAAGAATATATTAAAAAAAATAATTGTCCAATAAAGTATACAAGTTTACCTCTCATTTTGACACTTCATTCATGTTTTATAAGCCTTTTGAAATATTTTAAGGGATATAAGTTTCAGTGAAAGAGTTTTTTTCCAAGATATATAGTGATTTATGCATTAAGTCAAAAGGAATGAAGAAGAAAAATAATAGGTGGAATCTAGATAATAGGGAAAAACCTACTAATGTGTGTGAAAATAATATTAATGTTAAATCTAAAAATATTTTTTTAGATTATAGTTATTTAAATAAAAATTAAAATTACACTTTAGGGATGGAATGGATTAGATAATACATAGAATATGTATCACCAAAATATATCATAATTGTGTTGAATTTTCAAGACGTAATCAAGAATGGTACAATTTATGAATATTGATTTTCCTTAATAGGAAAACATTAATCAATTAGACCAATAATTTCATGCATATTAGTTCATAGAGGGAAAATTATGAATAAATTAATGGTAGACTTGAATGTGGATATGATGAAAGTGATTAAAATGAAAGAGGGGAACATGATATATTTGAAGAACATAGATATTAAGTACGAAAGTAAATGAAAATATAGAATGTTATAATATAGAGATTTATCACTCTCAAGAAACAACTAAAATAGGGAACAAAATATGGAAAAATATATACTGAGTATGAATTTTATGGATACCCAATTATAAGAGAATTAAATAAATATCACGTATCTTGAGGTGAGGATAACACATATGATGAAAATAAGAATATATCACTCATGTAATCCTCCACAATTTCCAATAAAAAGGTTTAAATTTTGAATAATTATGTAATTACATTGTCTCTAAAAAAATTTAAAGGAAATAAGATATCAACGTAACTTAGCTTTGAAATTTTAAATTTATGGATGATTGGGACACACCATGAGAATGTTTCCTAAAGTATATTGACTCAATGATGAGATTATGATTACTAAAGACAAATTAATTGATAGGTGAAAATATAGGTATGAATTTTATAAGAGACACTTCATTTTCACTAATCATTGGCATATTTCATGATAATAGAGTATAAAAGGAGATAAAAGTTTCATAATTAATTCCTAAAGTATTTTAATAAATTAGAAGAGTATCCTCACTGTAAAAGTAATCATAAGATAAAAGATAGATTTATTAACTTGAATGAAAATAATGCATCTTAGGGAAGGTTTCATCATGATCTTAAGTTGATATACAAATAATATCCCTCACATAGATAATGAATGGGTATTTAGTGGATAAATAAGGAAGCTACATAATTATTGAGAAATATGAAGGAATGAATCTATAAAGATTCATTAAGTAAAAATATGATTCTAGTGATGCTAATGAATATTGAAGAGGATGGATATGAGGAATGCCTTAGTAGTTTCATAAATAATTCCACAAAGAAAAAACTAAAAGTTAGTGGAAGAGCCCTCCAATGGATCTGGAATTTTGTTAATGGGTTTAAGAAAAATTTATGTTTGGATGAAACATGTATGAGTGGGATTAGTTCCATTATGAAGATGTTTCACATGAAAAGGTAAATGAATAAATATATAGAGAAAATATATAATAAAATTTGTATTAGTATGATTAGAATAATAACAAATATGAATGATTGTAAAGATGTGATAAACAAAGGGTTAGTTCCTTATGACCAATGAAATATGTTAAATTGAGGATGCCCGAGGCACCTCTATTCCCTTATAAATTAATTTAATTATTATCTAGTAGAAGTGGTAATGGAATAAGCAGTTGATACAATATATGGTGTGACTGTTTTCAAATATGATATTTAATGGTGTGGGAAGAAATAGTATATGAGGTAAAATAAATAATAAAATAAGTTTAGTTAGGATCATTTAGTTTATATTAGGTATCAAGGTCCAAATTAGACATAAAAATTGGTGACTATAATCCACTCTATTTTTTATTTTTGAATTTCAATGTTTAATGTTTTGAAGAAAAAAATGATGTAGCACGAGATTCAGACTAAAAGTGGTTTCAAAGATGTATTTGAAAGTTCTATTGATTTTAGGACCTCATTGATGATAAAATAGTGTTATTATTCCACTTAATAAGTTGTATTTGAATACTTTAATAATGGGTAGGAAACTATAATGGATATAAATATAAATTTATGATTTCATGTTTCATTGTTATAAGTTCTAAATATAGTATCATATGACTATTTTTAGGATATCAAGAAGTTATTATAATAAAAAATTCCAATTAATATTTTCTCCATGCTAAATTATTTCTCAATTTTTTTCAACAGATGAAAGTATTCATAGGGAGTTGGTGACGAACATAAAAATTATTTATAGCATCATCATGATGTGTAAAATACATATAAGCGATAAAATTTAATCAATTCTAAATAATAACCCAAGTTCATCAAAAAAATCATCATCAGTTTATCCAAATTGTGACATGTCTCATATATTTTGATTCTGGTTTAAGTATTGAAATTTTTTTGTGAGTGTTATTGTAATCCCATGATGTTTATAAGATAGTAAATAATTTCACATTGTTATAATTTATTTAATTAAGTTATTGAAATTGTTAAATTTATTATTATTTATACAAAGTCATTTTTATTAAGAATATTTATTATGTCATTAGGTTTAGAGTATATTTCGATTACTCAATGCAATGTAGTAAATTTATTTGTTGAAAAAACATTGATAAAAATATAACCAAAATGGGAAAGTGATTCAAAGGTTGAAATGTTGTAATCTTAGAGTTATTCTCTTCAAAAAAATGGGTTGAGACTGAAATAGGCAACATATTTTCAATAAGTGGTGTCATTAAATGGATCTTAGGATGATGTGAAAATATATAATCCCATTCTAAAAAGTATTACCAAAAGGTGATAAAAGATCCAAAAGATCATTCAATGAATGGTTGAGCCTCAATACTTGGTTGTGAAAATAAAGTTAAATTATCAAGAGATTAAAATTAATATAATGTTGTTTTGATAGGATAATGTATTTGAAGATAAATTTTCAAATGGTTGAAAGAGCCAAGAGAATTTTTGATATCATCCTACAGAGAAAGGAGGAGATCCCCTAAATTAGAAACGCTATATATCTTCAAGAAACTAAAGGAGAATACTTGATGTAAAATTTGAAAAATTCATTTGGAGGGGGATTAAAATAGAAATTTTCTTTAGTATGGACTTTTCATTTACAGGTTAATGGGGGATGGAATTATGGGGTCATCATTTTTTTGTATTCTATGGAATTTAGAAAATAATTATTTTGTAATATTATTTTCAAAAAAAATACAAAGGTGGTTAATTTTTTAAATAAATTTGAGGTTTTTTTGGTCTTATTTTCAATCACTAGAATCATAATGTGTATTGAAAACAATGTAATTCAAGATGAATAAATTCATATGATGACTATTAATCATTTTTATATATCAAATGGATGTTTAAGGATGGGTTTTGAAGTCTAAAATACAGATAAGTTATTATAGGTAAGTAGTGAGTTTCAAGAGAAGATAATAGATATTTTAAAAGGATAAACTTAATATTATAATTAAATTTATTAAATTATTAAGAAAAAACCATGTCACGGTGATATTGTAACACTATCAGTGGAGGTTCATTTTAGAAAAAAGTAAAGGTGATTTATGAGAAAGGGTCAATTTTATTTTTTACAAGGGTCATAAGGATTATTTTGAGTAAAAAATAAAAAATCAAGGTAAGAATAAAAGTAATTAACTAATGAGAAGTTGGATACTCCGTGGGGTTCATGGCTACACCATTATTTTTTTTAGCTAAAAATAAAATAAAAGCCTTGCTTGTAAAAATTTTCACTCCTTGCATGATATCTTTTATTCAAGCATAATATATTATCCTTTATAATGTATCCTTGAATTTTAACATTCCACCTGTTGATAATATATGTCTTACAATAAATATATGTTCAATTGGATGGTGAATTGTCATTGGATGTCATTCTTGATAATGAAACTATTGAATAGTGTGTTGGATGCGATTTATATGAAAATATGTGTTCTTGTTTATTATATATATATATATATAAATGATTCAATGAGTTAATTATAATTTTATGAATCCTTACCTATGTTTGATTCATTTTTATGGAATAAAATAACTTGGTATCACGTATGTATGAGTCGTGATTCTCCCTAAAAAAGATTATGTATTGGAGTTCTTTACATACATATGAGTCATGTTTTCTTATTTCGAATGAGTCCTTGATAATTTTAAACCAAAATGGGAAAACAAAAGTCTATAACAGTAATGTATCCATCCATGTGAAGGGTACAACACAAGCATGGAAACCAAATATATGATTTTATGTAAATATATTATTATGTGTTCCATAAAATTTAGAATTACTTAGTAAATATAAGGAAAAGAAACTATGTGATGAGGCACCGATAGGGGGATACTAATAGGTAAAAGAGTGAGGAAATTATATTATATGGAGTGTCCATTAAAACTAAACTACCTTATACTGATTAATAATTCTTTTTGGGTTAGAGGAAAGAACATGAACTTTTTATAGTTAATGAAACACGATGAAATGAAGTATAATGTATTAATTTAAATAACATTTATCCTTACTACCATTGGTATACATAAATTATTATGAGAAATTTGATCCTTATATTCAACTGGAGGCACCCACAATAACATCACCATTACATGTAATGAAACCGTATTGTATTGAGATCTATTGAATCCACTTTTTAGATGAATAATTTTAGTAAAGAGAAATAGGGATAGGTTTTCATAGGTAATAATTTATAGGATATTGTATGAACAAATTGAGAAGATTGTATAGATCATCCTTATCCTTTTAAAGATGATAACCGTAAATGTAAATCAATATAATAACCATCCTAAGGAAGGTTATGTGGGTCCTGTATGTATGTAACACTATTTTTGGAAAGTTTAACCATAGACGGTTAACACACATTAAAAAATTAGAAAACCAAGTTAGTATAAGGTAAGGGTTTCAAGAAATCAGGACCATATTTCAAAATAATTATTCTATTACATTTTTTTCGTATGGTTCCCTTAATTCAAATGATGATAATAATATTCTAAATATATTTTTTAGTCATGACTAAGGATGTTATCATGATAAATATTCCATTTATGGTGATAATATATTAATTTAATATTATGGAGAGAAATTTTTTCTGTAAATTTCATCATGCATAAAAAATATCAATTACATGAGTTAATAAAATTATTCTACCAGAATCAGATTTTAAAACCATGAATTTTGTGGAAATCGTGTACTTTTTGGAAAGTGAAAATGGATAGCTTCTTGATGGTTTAAATAATTCATATTATGGAAGTTATTTAATTTTGAAATATTTTAACATAATAGATTGAGATAAATAATGATTTAAATGAATGGATTTTGGACCCTTATAATGAGGACAATTTCAATATTTTTAAATTACGGAAATAGATATCACATGTTGTTATATTCTTCTATAAGAAGATGAATGTTAATAATAGAGAAGTTACTAGTTGTACCATTCACGGGAAATATTAAAGGTCACATAAATTTTTATTTTTTTTGCTATGTTAGTGAAGAGAAGAATAAATTCCATATCTGATAAGTCCATAGAGGTTCATACTTTGGAGAAAATGATAAGGAAGTCATCCCTATACACAATAATGTTAGAGAAATAATAAACACATGTTGTAAGGAATACAGTAGGAAGAATATAACTTTCCATAATGTCATGTGCATTTTTTAAATTTTTTGAGAATATATTCACAACCCATATATCAAGGAGTATCCAATAGATCAAATTACATCGACAAAATCTCAATGTAATTTAACTATAGTGATACTATTTGTTTGTCTTGTTTACCATATAATTTTAACATTATAGTAGTGAGTGGAGGATATAATTGTAGGTTGTGAGATTTATGTGGAAATTATCCAAACAAAGTCATTTTTAATGGATCAACCAAGAGCATAACCTAAATATTACCAACAATTAGTGTTGTTTGTGGTTTTTAGTGAATAAATATTTATCAATAAAATTCATATTAGATTAATCTTTTTGGGTAAACCAAGTAAAAATAATATATACTTTCAATGTTTTTTATTTTTCAAAATTATTCACAAAGTCAAACTCATCGGGAAAGATAAGGAAATCACTAGATAAATTGATTAATCTCTAAATATATAGAAGAAAATAAATTAATCATTAATATCAATGGGGAAAATTTATCTTAATAATTAATAGTTCAATGTACCATGGGATGTTATATAATTTTTAAAAACGTGATTAATTTGGAAAAGTTTCCATAAAATGATTCACCATCCTATAAAGTTATCTCATTTCTGAGACCCTTGTGGGACTAAAAAGTGCTATCAGGGTATTGGATACCTTTAATTATAGTTCTTTTGATATGGGATGATCATATTAATTTATGGAATTAATATTTTATTTTTTAATTATACTCATTAGAACAATAAAAAAATAAAAAAAATCAAAATAAGAAGAAAATATGAAAAGAGATCAAACATTTTATGTTATTTTATTTAAAGGTTCTAATCCCTATGAAAGAGTTCATAATTATAGAGAATAAAGGAATAAATGAAAAAATATTACAATTTTAATTCATTCTATGATGCTATTATAATTCATGAATAGCTTGAAATTCCATTTTATGTTGGGTTTACTAAGGATGAGGGAATACCAAGGAAACAAAAAGTTTAAATTTCCACTAATTAGAATTATTATATCAATAGGTAAAAGTGGAAATCCTAAAGGTAAAATTGGAGAATACTTCCCACGAGATACATATCAGTGTACTAAAAATAAATTTACTTATTGAAAGATTGGAAAAATAATTTTTGACGTGGATATTAACCTAAGGGGAAAAAATTGCTCCCTAGATGAAGAGATAGAGTATATTCTCACAAATATCAAACAAACAAGGGATAATTTTAAGGGAATATTTTAAACAAATCATACAATCATTTCATGATGATGAAAAATAATGAACTCACATCACATCAGACAGATGTAGTTAAGGAATCAAAAATGATGAAATAAGAAAAGAGAAACATTAATTAAACTATTCCTAAAATGAAAAATAATGTGAAGGATAAATGTGACTTAATATTTAATCATGCCTATACCTTATAAGTGGATATATCATGTTGAATGGATCTCAAGAAATATATGGAAAAAACATGAAAATACAAGTTATAAAGATTCCATAATAAGAATTGTAGTTGATCCTGGCCAAGAAGAAAGTAAAACATTCGAATACCATGGTTAATCCAAAAATTAATGTTGATCCAGAATTACTCTATAAATTTCCTTCAAATATAGATAATGTGATAAAGAACATGTATAATATTTCGGGGGGATCCAAAAATTATATATATCTCACAAAGACTATATTCAATGAAAAAATATGGTATTGGTAGTGATAAAACCTCTAAGAGGAATAAGAGGAAGAGAATTATGTAAATTACCAATAAAATAGAAAATTGTGGTTGTAATGGGAATAAGTAAAAAAGTCCATACAAAAGGAAAGGATTTTAAAATGATTTCTACAAGAAGGTATAAATATATGTGATGAATTTATGAAACTCAAGGATACATTTCTGGTATTTCTAAAGAATTAGAATATAGTAACTCATTTATATAGGAAGATTATTTTGAAGAAATAGTTAATAATTAAAAAATATAATATATGGAAATTATTTTAGTGATTTATACCATAATAATAATTCCTCCAGTGGAAACCTCATGGTATTTTTAGCTAGAATGAAAATGAGTGGCTGAACTACACTCAATTATGAATAAGCTTACTCATGAAGTAAATTACAAGGGATAGTTGTGAAATAAATACATTATAAAAGCAACTATATAAGGAAGTATAAATATTTTATTAATAAAAAAATGTGTAATAAAGATACAGATATTTTTTATAAGCAAGGGAGAATTTATATAGTGGAAATATTGAACAAGTATATGTGAATGAATTGATGAAGTACTAGGTATATATCAAATAAATCAATTAATTTCAATGGGAAAACCCAGATACAACTGAAATAGAAAATGAAGGATAAACCTACAATGCATTATTAAATCCTTTGTGGTAAGGTTATCTAAGGAAGAACATGTTTTGATTTAGGTTTTTATAAAAGAACAAGACAAAAATCTCTTAGTAGAAATTTGATTCTTTATAAACAATTAAAATCAAAATATAGATTCTAAAATTAATGATATATTAAATATTATATTATATTGCGACTCACCATGTTCCTCAACATAAGGAAAATAGAATACATACTATACTCCACTTGAACTCTATTTGCATTAATTTATTGGTTTGAGTGAGAGATATAATTCATGGGGTAGATGTTATGATAAGGAACATGAAATCAGGTTACAAGTAGATATTATTAGTCAATTATAACTAAATGAATCATGTGACATTAAGAAGATAAATATATTTCTAATATTGATGTGGAAAACAATATAACTAGGTGATGTTCCATGAAAAATATGAAATTGCATGGGAAAAGGGATTGAATTATGAGAAGAATAGGAGTGAATGGTATGCCATAGACAACCACAAATTATTTTTTATTATTAGTGATATATGGACATGGTTTTAATACATTTATACCACTAGAAGAGGAGAATATATGGGATTTTGCAGTAGGGATGACCCTTATATTTATCAATTAATTTTTTAACAATTAGGTAATGGTGTTCATAGTTACAGGATACTAAAAGTGTTTAATTTTGAGAAGTCATTCCAAATAAGTGGCATACCTAAAATTTATAACGTTATAATGTTACTTATAATGAAGTTTATGTGATTTATGGCCAATTCATAAAGGTTATATAGTCTAATATAGAATTAAAAGAGACTTGTGAAGATACAAATAAACATGGGTTCGAATGCTATCAATAATTTATCTTCAATAAGTGGTATCCATTAACCAAAAATTGATATTCAATAACTAGTATGTCTCAAAATCATGTTTTTAAATACTGTAAAATAACATTTTCCATAATAATGTGATTAAGATCACAATTTTTTTAAGTGAATTGTTTTTAACTTTTGGTGTTACTGGAAACCCATTTGTTGAGATGAATAGATTTGAGAGAGTTAACATGAAATATTTTTTATAACCCAATCCCATGATCAGTAGGATTAGAGGAGTTTTTTTGAAAATCCAATGTCTATGTAGTGGTTTTACTCAAAAAATATTTTGGTAAATAAAAAAAATTAATCGATAAAGTGTTTCATGGATTTAAGTGAAAATATAGAACTTTTTATCAATTAATTGTTGAATACAAAATGTGAAATAGTGATAATTTAAGTAGGTATAATGGAGGTATTTCCAAGGGTGATATCAAAATAATTAATATAATATGGAAATTATCTTATATTATAATAATAATTGAGGAGTAAAAAAGATAGTAATTTCTCCAAATGACATTCTTAAATAATGTGGGATAAAATTTTATATTGTATATGGATAGAGTCAAAAATTTCTATTTCATTAACAATATGGAAAAAAATCACCTTAAATGATATGTTTATTTTGAAATTATAATACTCATTATATTTGGTAAATCTGTTTGATTAATTAAATTGGATTTATGTAAATATTTTCATCAAAATATTGAGGGTGATAATATCATATCATTAATTTTATATGTTATAATTGTAAAAAATATATGAATCACTAACAATATAAGTGAGGCCTAAGGGTGAGTTTTATTGGATTTCATGATTAATAAGTTATCTATTGAATAAAATCATAAAGGTTGTTTATTTGGAATGAGGAAGCCTCATTTATGGAAGAAATAAAAAGATATTTGATTGATGGAGTAGTGTCTATTTTTTGGTTATGTCTTAATTATATATAACTAATTTACAAAGAATAATATTACTTGGAATTATGTGATCAATAGTCATGAGTATTTATCTTAAAGAATCTATATTTTGTGGTATTTATTCTCCAATGAGTCTTCACTATCACCTGTGTATGATTCCATGATTGTTTGAAAAAAATAGGGTTTATCCATGATATTAAACAAAAATAACAAAAATAAATATTGAATAATTTAAGATGAATATTCAATAAATTTCATAATAATACATTTTTGAAAACCAGAAATGTTTAGTGTCCTTTTGGAATATATCCATAATAGTATATTTTTCATAAAATCTCTTAAAAAAATACCACAAAGTACCCCTCAAGTACTAAACTTCTTTGAAAACCCCTACTTAAAACCATTCCTTGTAACATGGGGAAAGGAAATATAAGAAAGGGTGAGCACACATGCATAGTATGGGTAGAAATGGTAGATATTTATCAATAATTATTTTAGGAATTACATTATAAAACATGTATGAGAATATTTGAATAATTTTATAAAACATACCCAGTATTTCATAGATCTAAATTTTGGAATGTAATATCATGTAATATTCCTCATAGAGGTAAATTCTAAATCTAGTTGTGGTTTTCCTTTTTTGTTGTCTTGGTATGACTGAGAAGGAATTTGGAGGATACCTATAACGGTGAAGTCATATATTTGTTGTATTCTCATCTTAAAACCTAGTTGTTTTGTAGTATATTGGGGATTTACATGTCGTGTAATGTGGATACATACATGTATGTTCTAAAATAATAATTAATAAAATTTTATCAAATTGTGATGGATTTTTCAGTTATTTTGGGAATTTTCAATTACAAGACATGTAATTGGGTTTCATGTCATGTAAAGTCCATATGGTTGTCTTTTTATTGGAAGCTTGGATGAGTTTTATTTTTATTATCTATAGATTTATTTTTTCTCGACCCAAGAGACTTTCCCAGAAACTTTTTGAGCCCCTAAAAATTTATATGTCATTTAGATCTATGATTGATCATCATTGAATTTATGGTGTGACTCATCATGTAAGCATTCTCCCAATCTCTTCGTCTCTTTCTCTTTCCATCCATGGAGTTTGATAGATCATATTGGGATTGATGGATTCAACTATGTGTTGTTGAATATAGTTTCTAGGTTGAGTTCTGAGAAATTCTATGCATTCATTTTTTTAGGTGGGTTTTTCATGCAGGATTTGGGTTTACGTGAGAAGGGTAGGTGGTTCCGTTGTGATGTAAAATTTTATTTACCACGAATTTATTAATTTAAATTATATTTTTTGGTTTAAATTCAATTAATTTAAATACTTTTAATTGGTTTATCGAAAACTAATTCCATTGATTTTGGGGATTTGAATGTGAAATTTATTTTTGGAACAGAATTGGGGAAAACCCCAAAATCAATTGAATAGTGGTGTGTTTGAGAAAGTGATGTAAAAACATAGAATTTAAATTGTTTTGTTTAAATTTCATTCATTTTTTTGAGATAATGGCATGAAAGGATTTTTGATTGAAACCAAGTGATTTTATCTTTAAAAAAGCATGATTTGATTGAAAACCCACATAGGGTTTGAAATGTAAAATTGGGACATTTGTAAGGGGAAATGGGATGAATTTTATTTTGAATAGTTTTAAAATAAATTTCCTATATTTTATTATTCATGAGAACATCCAATCTGATGTAGTTAGTGAGTTATTAGGATATCACTTGTTTTGAGATTTATTACTAAAATCAACCTACTGTAGAAAGTCACATCCTAGAAGGGGTGTCCATGAGTCTCCTTTGGCTAGTGTTAAAGGGGCATGTATATAAAAATGTTTCCATGATCACCTTTGAGTGTGTGAGGATTTTGTAGCCTGGAACTATCATTCCTTTTAGAAGATGACCGTGTTTCATGCTTGTTTACATATGAGATAGAAATGTGTGAAAATGTTTTTAAACTATTTAAAATGCCTAATAAATTTTTATAATTTATTTTATTTAAATTCCTTGTTAATCCATTTTTAATGTGTTTTCACCATTTGAAATATAAATCATGGACTATTTTATTTATGCTCTAAAATCCCAGAACATTCTTTTAAACTTGAAAGATATGATATTTTAATTAAATATTTTAGTCTTAATCTAGAGTCTAGGGTGAGACCCTACTGGGATTTTAGATCAAACCCTACTTCTGAATTTATGTGTTTGAAGATTACCTTATTCCATGTTCAATCAAGGTTAAGGTACCACTTGTTGGTAGTAGTTGTTGATCCTTGGGCCTTGTAGAGTTTCATCCATCAGTACATCGGTAGTTATCCTATTTTTATTGTACTTTTTTGTAGTAATTTAGGTTTTCAAACCTATTTTACGTCCGGTACACTACTCAATGTAGAATTTTCTTTTGTATGCATACTGACTAGTTTTTTTACTTCTATAATGTTTGTGAAAAAATCATTCCCACATTCAATTTTGATGATTCCAGGTGCTAGTTTCCAAATAATGGGGATCTAGAATTACATTCGGTCTATGTTAGGACTAGATCAGTTATTGAGTTACCAGGGTATCTGAGTTGGTTTGTGAAAAAGTGGTATCTGATCCCTAGGATGACCTTCTTTTATTGTCATTATGTATTTTTGTATTCTTGTTAGGACTTAGGGGTAGTTGGGATTATGTGTCTGGCCATATCTCACTATAGTGAAACATAAGTCACTGTAGGTGATTAGGAAATTTTGTCTTCAGGATTAGATCTAGTCTTTTACCTACTTTATATTTAGATTGATTGAGATCCATATCTTGTGTTCTTATCTATAGGGATTAAGTCCTTGTGTTTCTTTATTTGAGTTTTAATCTAATGTTTTAAACATTTCATGATAAGGTTATATAGCATCATCCCTCCATAAATATGTGAAAATTATATCTAGAAGGAAGATTATGATAAACCACATTGAGAAAACCCTCTTATGGACCCTATTTTGGTCGAATTTATCATGTGTAATTTCCATAATCTAAAAACGGCACCACTGCTAGTCCCCATATAGGATCCAACTATGGAACCTCATAGGGATGTTGTATGGAATCCTTTTTAGGAGTTCCATCACCAATATCCACTAGTATCCAAAGGATCCAATAGCCCTGAAGAGGATAAGGAATGTTTGATTATGATGGAGCATTTGTTTTAATTCAGGGAGACACCTAAGGAGATCACAGTGAAGTATGCTATATTTTTGCTGTAGGGTCCAAGTAGGTAATGGTGGGATATAATGTTTATAGAAACAAACATGAGGGAATGGAGTAAAAAGACACAAAGGACCCTTTTACTAACTAGTTATATCCATATTAAATTATATCAGCCATGGATTTATAGTTCTTCAGACATGATCTGACTGACAGGACCATGACCGACTATGTGAAATGTTTTATTGAGCTAGTGTAGTTTTCACTTGAGGTATTATCATATGAGAATATTAATTCTAAACAATTTAATTTGTGACTCCAAAGAGATATGTATTCTTTGGGTTTTTTCTGAAGGTTCCCTCTTATGATGATGTGTTGGTTAGAGAGTTAATGTTTGAAATGGACTTGGCTGACTAGTTATTTTTGAAAGGAGTTTATTTTCCTCCAAGGGGAAGTAAAAATAATTATAAAGGAAAGAGTAAGTGTGATGATTCCAATGGTGGATCCTGATAGATGGGGTTTTATAAAACTCAGGTAGTTCTTCGTATGGGTCCTTTATTTTACTAATATTGTAGATGCCTGGGTACTCCAAGAGCGTTTTCACAGAGGCAGCCAAGTTATGAGGCTCCTTATAGAAGATTAAGTGAGTTACAGAAGTTATATAAAATATCTTCTACTATATGTAGTGGAATGAGATAATCTTATTCTACTAAAAATATAGTGAATTTAGATGCTTCTTGTATATAAGTGTTCCAGCCATAAGCATCTAGAATGAAGTTTCTTCACCTTGTGTAAGAGTCTCCAAAGGAAGTAGATATATGTCTAGGGAATGTTAGAGATACCCTCACTATAGATTCATCATTAGTGACTAACATTTTCAATATTAGTGGAACTCAATAAATTTTTAAGATTTTATTATTAATCTTCTAATTCTATATATAGATAATTTGTCCTATGTGATGAATATTACTACACCCCTTGAAAAAAGGTGGGAGGGTCTCTATAGTCCCTATGGTTCATTATCATTATCTAATGTTGACCTTTATTGGTGTTTTGTTTTTATAAACATGAAGAGTTATGACCCCCAAACTTAGAATAGACTGGATCATTGAAAATAAAACCCAAATTTGTTATTGCCTTTGAGGGGTATCCTTTTCTCCACCTGATGGGGTTTGCTGAATCATTCAAGGTGAATGGGACCTGTGGTTGAGTAGGTCCAAAATTTCTTATACAGAGTTAGAGAAAATAATATTAGTGTTCAATATTGATCTGTATCGATAACCATTGAGAAATGATCACCCCCAGTTGTTGTTGAGTTTCTTAAAATGTTTCCTTCTGACATCTCTCATCTTCCTCTAGTAAGGGGGTAGATTTTTCTATCAATTATGTACCTAGTAATCAAATAGTATTAATTCGATACTTCCATATAGAACATAATTAAATTAATGAGTTGAAGACTCTGTTAGATGATCATATAGATAAATAATTTATACACTCGATTGTGTCACATTTGGTAGCACGTGTTCTCTTTTCTAAGAAGGTTGATGGTTCACTTTTCCTTTTCATGGATTATTGAATACATAAAAAATTCACGATAATGAAAAAGTATCAGTTTCCAAATATTTATGATCTATTTGATTTTTTTAAAGGGGGGAAGTGATTCTCAAAGACTGATCTTCCATCTCGTTACCATAAGTTGAGGATAAATGAATCTAACATTTATAAAACCACGTTTCAGAGTTGGTACATCCATTATGAGTAACTTTTAATGTCTTATAGTGTAAAAAAATTCCTTTATAGTATTTATGGATTTGAAAAGGATGATTTTCCTTGAGTATATTGATGCCTTCATGGTAGTATTTAAGGGTAAAATACTTATTTATTCAATATATGAGGAGGATCATGTGTATAATCTAAGAAGAGTTCTGAGTTTTCTAAGAAATAACCGACTTTGTTATAAGCTTTCAAAATGTTGTTCTTACATATGGGAATTTAAATTCACGAGACACATGGTGTCAGATCATGGTAGTTTAGTAGATCCTAAAATTATAAAGGCTATTATTTCATGGAAAAAATCATGAAATGTTTTTGAGATTTGAATATTTTGGGGTTTAGAAGGGTATTATCACTGGTTTCTAAAGGACCTCTCAAAGTTTCCTTCATTGATGATTTCCCTAACTCAGAAGGGAGTATTGTTTTATTGGGATGAAAATTTTCAGAATTATTTTTCTAAGATGAAACTTTTTTTACTACTACACTAGTGTTGAGACATCTAGACATCGTGCATAGCTACGTGGTCTTTCGTGATAAATTGAGTTCAGGATTAGCCTGTGTTCTTTTGTAGGTTATCATATAGTTACTTATGACTCTCCTCAGTTTAGGCCTCATGTGAAGAAATATCTGACCCATGAAATCGAAGTTGAAATTTTTCATGCATGTGCTTAAGAGAGGGAGGAATTACCTTTATAGATAAAGGATTACCATATTTTCAAACCATAATATCATGAGTTATATCTTATCTCAAAAATATTTGAGTCACCACAAGAGGTGTTTGGTGTAATACCTACAATCAATGAATGTTGACATCGTCGATACCTTTGGGAAAGTGAAAGTATCCATAAATGATTTAAGTAGGAAACTTCTGAACCAAGCATTGAATGAATCATCATAAGAGAGGAGCGTGATTCATCTATTTGAATTGTTTCATATTGAAGTCCATTAAATTTGGGATGAGTTTTCATTGTCAAGAATTAATTTGACATACTCCCTTCTTGAGATGATTCTTCATGAGAAACAACTTTATGATGAGTAATCTACCATTAGAGACTCTCTTTACAGTGGGGAGACTGGGGTTGAGTGTTTGTTCTCCAATGAGGACATTCTATACTATAAAAATCACATTGTTGTTCTATTTTAAGTAATGAAAGATGTTATTCGGGATTTCAATAATTCCTAATGGGTAGTGCAGCTAAGAACCATGATATTTTTCTATGATATGCAGTATGAATTCTGCTGACCAGGTATAATATGGGTTAATAAAAAAGATTTATCTTTTTTTCTATACAGGACAGCAGGTCAAGGCTGAGCACCAGAAACCTTTAGGTTTGCTTCATCAACTTCTAGTTCATACATGGAAGTGGGGTGATATCTCAATGGGATTTGTGGTTGGGTTTCCACATACCCAAAGAAAGAATAATTTGATATGGTTTGTGATCAATTGAATGACAAAATCATCTCAATTTTTACCCATTTTTGGGACAAAAAAAGTTTAGTAGTTGGGAAACCTAAACATTAAAGATATTGTTCATTTTCATGGAGTTGTATCTGCTATAGTTTCTAACATACATCCTGTGTTCGCTTCTCATTTTTTATGAGTCCCCCAAGAGGCATTGGGATCTTTGGATCATTTGAGAATGACATACCATCAATAATTAGAAGGACATATTTAAAGATCAATACATATTCTTGATGATATGAAATGTTCCTTTATAATTGAGTTTGGTGTATCTTGGGATGATCTTTAAGGTGTGTTTTTGTTTTATTACAACTATAGTTTCATTCTGGGAGCAAAAGGGATCCTTTTGTGGCCTTGTATGAAGGACCTTTCATATCTCTATTACGTCTATCAGAGATTGGTGAAAGTTATTTTATTAGACCTGGAATTGTTTAAAAGATGAAAAAAGACTCATATGATTGATCAGATAATATAAAGGACACAAAGCTAGTATAAATATTATGTTGATCATCATCATAGACTATTAAATTTTTTAGATGGTGGTTAGGTGTTCCAGAATGTTTCTCCCCAATTGGGTCATTGTTAGATTGTGAGGCAAGGGAAACATTTTCCTCACTTTGTGGGACCTTTTAGGATTGTTGAGAAAGAGGGGAAAGTTTTTTACTATTTTTCACTTCAACCGTATTTGACATTGATTAATAACAAGTTCCATATAGCTTAACTATGATAGTATCTATCTGATCTATCTTATGTTCTGAACTGGATTGATCTTGATATTGAACATGGTTTATCTATGGTTTAATGAATGCTAAAAATAGTTTTTTATGAAACCAATGTACATCATTATAGGATGATACCTTATTTTTGAGTGATATAGTAACATATTTTAGATTTTCATGGGACATGGGAGTGCGAGGCACTAATGAGAGAGTAATGACCTCACCTTTTCGATACGTATGATTCTTGACATGATTTATAGGGTCATAGTGTTTTTATAGGTGGGATGTTGTAACAAAAAGGTATCTTCCTAAAGGTTATTTTTTAAAACATTTCATGGTTTTCCTTCTTCAGTGTCAAGCTAGGCCTAAAAAGGAATTTAGACTATACCAATAATGGTGAAGTCAGAGATTTGAAGGATTATCTGCGTAAATACTTTTTGTTCTATAGTCTACTATGGATTTACATGTCGTGTAATGTTGATAAATGATGTGTATGTTCTAGAAAAATCTAATTTTATAAAAATTTGATCCGTTATTTTGTTGATTTTTGGAATTTTCAATTAGATGATGTGTAATTGGGTACATCATGTAATGTAATGATGGTTATTTTTTGAGAGATAACATGACTTAGTTTGCTTTTCATCCTCTCCATATTTCTTTTCTTTGGACCTAAGAGCATTTCCTGGGAGATTTTGGAGCACACAAAACCGTCTTGGTCATTTCAATGAATGATTGATCATAATCATGATTTCAGTGTGAGTAACTGGGTAAGAATTCTTCCAGTCTCTTTATCACATTCAATTTCCTTCCATGTAATTTGATAGATAATAATGGTATTGATGGATCTAAACTATGTTCTATTCAATATTTTTTTAGGTTGAGTTCTAAAGTCATTCGCTCCTTCATTCTTGTGGTTAGGTTCTGTTGTGGGTTTTGTGTGTTTTTGCGAGAAAGGTATGTGGTTTTGTTGTGATGGACTAATTTGATTAAGAACGATTTGGTTTATTTAAATTCAATTTTTTTATTTAAATTCAATTAAATGATTTGATTTGAATGGGATTATTGGAAACCCAATTTCATTGAATTACGGTATTTTAAATTAAAATTTGATTTTTCCATGAAATTGGGGTAAACCACCCATTCTATTGAATTGGGGTTTGTTTGCGAAATGGATGGAAATTGTGGAATTTAAATTTTTGAATTTATATTATTATTTTTTAAAATTTTTGATTTATAAAATGTATTGAAATAGTTTTGGATAATATCCCAGTGGTTTTATCATGGAAAATGAATAATTTGACTGAAAATGCATTTTTAATGAAAAATGGGCACTTTTTAAATTATGGAATGGGATGAATTGTATTTTAAACAGTTTTAAAATAAATTTCCCATATATTATTATAATAGAGAACATGAAATCCTAGGTAGTTAGTGAGTTACTGGGGTAGCACACTTTTGATGATTTACAACTGAAACAAACCTAGGGCAGCAGGTCTCATCCCCAATGGGAGGGTGACGAGTTTCCTTTATCCAGTGTTAGAATGAAATGTGTGTACACATATTTTAATGATCAACTATGAGTGCGTGAGGATCCAATAGTCTTGAAAAATCACAACTTTTGGTAGATTACCATTATTCTCAATTTTTTATATATGAGATATAAACATTATCCGTTATTTGTAACCAGTTTTACATGACTCATAAATGAATATAAAAAATTATATATATCATTCTTTTGAAGTCATTTTATTTAAAGTATATCCATAATTTGAAAAGTAATGTATTAATTGTATTAATTATACTCTGAAATTTCATACCTGTTTGTTAAAACATGAAGTATTTATTTGGTTAATTAATAGATGGAATATTATTATTCAATCCATGTTGAGACCGTACTGTGATGTTATCTCACACCCTACATAGTACTTCGTTTTTTATATATTATCTTCTTTAAGGATTGATCGAGGGTAAAGTGCCACTTGGTAGTATTTTATGTTGATACTTGGGTCCTGGAGAGTTTCCTCTATTGGGACTTGGGAAGTTGTCTTATTTTTCTGCTACAAATATATAATACTCTAGGTTTTCATACCTTTTTTAGTTATGGTACACTACTCCTTGTGGAGTTTTATTTTTTATGCATACTGAATTTTTTATCTTCTTCCTAAATTTTTTTTAAACAATAATTCCCACTTTAAATTTGTATGATTCAAGATGATAGTCTGTAACCAATGGGGATCAGGAACACCCTTCGGGCCGTGTCAAGACTGTCCTATTTATCGAGTTACCTAGTTACCTAGGCTGGTTAATGACACAACATAGGGTTTGGAATATCATATGAAAAGAATCATATAAGAATAAAAGATCATGATCCATGAGAACATATAATAAGAAGAAGGAAATGTCTTATATAGTGGCGTAAAAATGTATCATTATCATAATCATATAAATATTATGTATTTCACACCCAATGAGACATTTTTCCCATGTTATGATTATTCTAAAAATTATTGTACTTGCTTCGAGACTATGATAACTACTAGTGTGCCAACTTTTCGGGATTTGGAATAACTTATTGTGTGCCTTTTGAGCTCATAAATCATTAATCATTACATATAGATTTAGTGGGATATAATAGATCCATTTATTACATAATAATAATCAATTCATATGTATTCTATAAGATCATGAAAATATTTATCATTTTTTCATAGATTAACCTATAGAAAACTAAAATAGGATTCATCAATATTTGAACATCATAATAATAAACCACCAAAAGAATAATAAAATATATAATAACTATATCATATCCCCATTTAGTCATAAGATACCTCAATGAATGTTTTCAAAGATGGAGATACATTTAAAATTACAGTATAACATTTTTTTGTGGAATTGCCTTTTAATTTTGAAATAACCTAATAAAAATCTAAAAACCATGAAGATTATTTGGGAAATTTTTTCTTTGAAAAGATACATGGAATATTTTAATGTATTATTAAAATAAGAGAGTAATAATGTTGTTGGGAAAAAATTTATGTGAATTAAATGTTAAAAAACATTTTATTCACACCTTTACTAAAAAGTACTTCATTCAAAAAAATACAAGAATATTCCTTTTATTAATTTTTATAGAATACAAAAAATGGATAAATCTATATTTAATAATTCACTATACAATAGTAAAATTATTCTTTAATACATTTTACTTAAAATATTTACACGGAAGAAAAATATGTGTAATCAAATAGAGAAAAAATTGATCTCCCAAAAAAGAACTCTTTCAGGATATTGAGTACATAGAGAGTGGGAAACAAAAAAGTTATGATATAATGAAATTAATTGAGGAGGATAAAATATATTTTTTTGAAATATTTATCATATATTTTCATCATCGAAAATTTAAGCATAAATAATCTCGGTAAAACGTCAGATTATAACATAATGTCCTTACTATTATGGTAACATTTATATTATAACTCCCATAAAAATACTTCAAATTAAAATTGAAATACCCTAAAAATAAATTGATTAATGATATAACATATAAAAGGGGTGTTATGTATTCCATGTAAAATAACAAGTGGTGAATATTGGAAATGTCTTGTAAAAATAAAAGTGAGATGAGAAACACTTATCTCAGGCCTTACTTACTTTATAAGTTCTTTTACCATCTTATGTAATAAATTTCATTATATTATTAATTTTGAAATAAATTAAGATTCATACATATAAAATGTACCTGGTTTAGTTAAAATAACTTATAACCTATACATTTATAATATATCATTATCATAATCATTTTAGGAGCTAACCACTTTCTAATATATGTATGTTGTGATTCAAAAACTATGGTTCTTTCATCATGATCATAATTACACCATCTATGGGGTATTATTGATGATATTAATATCAAATTTATTAATTATATACATATTTGGATCCATTCATTGAATAACTAAATAGAATAATGAACTACACCATTCATGGAGATTGTAGTCAATACGAACGCATGAACATTATTTCAAATTTCCAAAAAAAATAAATAAATAAACAAATAATAATTTTTCATTATTTAATAATAATTTCGTCACATTTATTATTTATATTTACTAAATCCATCATTATATATATCAATTTGAGGCAGTGATGGAATGTGAATCATATCACTATATGGAGGTGTCGGTTTACAATTATACATTATCGATACATTAATTTTCAATTTTATGGATAGAAGGTTGAAAATGGTATTACCATAATAACAAAAGCAACATATTATATTTAAAAAAATATATCCATGATGTTAGGATAAAAAAAATTTATTTAGAGGACTTTGAACAATAAATAATATTTGAAATATTCAAGTAAGGTGATTACATGTTCTTTTAGAGATGTCCATTAAATTACACATTAGGAATGAAGGTAAAGAAGCTAGAATTTTTTTTGTTAAGATCATGACTAAGATAAAGGTCTCAAATATTGTGAATATGGAAGGAGAAGAGGTGACCTTTTATATGTAATGGGAGGGGAAAAATGGAATTACGTTAAAGATTAAAATAACATAATTACATTTTCTTATTCAACTAGAAAATAAGGATATCTCTTTGATGTTATGAAAATATAAGGTATAAATATATTTAAAAAATATGTTTCAGAAAACTTATGTGAAATTTGAATTATTATCTCTTAGATTAACCCCCTTCATTATGTCATATTAATCCTAACAATTAAAACAAACTTTTATTGTTTTTACAATTCATTATGAAACAAATGAATGATCCGACATTACAAAATTCAGGAATTCTAATTCCAAAAATGTAATAAATTTTATAAAAATAAATTTATATAAATTATATGAGTTTATTTAAAATTAACCTTCAAAAAAGAACAATTTTTTTTTTGAAGAATGTATTTTCAAGCACAAATCTGAATTTAATTTTATTCATTTTCTAGTAAAAAAATACTTCACGAATGTTAAAATAATATATTTAATATATATTATAAAAAATTAATTTACATAATTTAGAAATAACAATTTATTTAATTTATTATGTTAACAACAAATTGAAGACATAAAAATTCTTAAATAAAAAATAAATATTTTATCATCAAATGAATATATCTTAAATTATTACAATTTAATAATTAATGAAATAGTTATTATTTATAAATTTCTAGTAAAAATTTAAATAAACATAAATTTTAATTTTTATCGATATATATTCATATATTAAATTTTTTAACATCTAGAAAAATATATTTCCTTAGAAGAGTAGTCATTTTAAGCATGAAATGATTTTAATCGAATTCAATGATTATTTATTTGGCATTAATAAATTTTTTTGAATTAAGGAAAACATATCTATATGTATTTAATAATGATTCTAATGTTGTTCATATGTATTAATCCAATGACTAGTTTATAATGGTTATGATATACTTTGCTACATTTTTACACGAGGTTGCGTGTAATGAAAGATATCAAATATTTCAAATGTATTTCAATTGAATACCTATTAACCATGATATTCCATTACTATGATTCAAGAAAATGATGACACTTCTTGATTTATCACATACTCATGTTTCTAAATACATTTTCCATATTTTTGATTCCTTCAAATATATTTATCCAAGTGAGTAGTATTGTTACATAGCACTTTCTATATATGATTCATGTTTTCTATTGGCTATTCTTTATAATAATAATAATGATTCATTGGTACAACCTTTGAGTTTTATACATGTGAAGGATCAAGTATGTTTATCCTCAAAAGAGATACATGGAACATATCATTAACTCAAGAGAGGTTTGGTGGATGCGCCAAGAGACAAGCTACCATCCATACTCTATCCAAAATCTATAAGGGGCCTATATAACCCAGGGAAAAAATTACCTTACATATAAAAATAATATCATTCTTAAATTTATAATTTTTTTGTAATACCTTCTTACAAACATCAAATACAGATCTCATCAATGATTGTCAATACAAATCTTCTATAGACTACATGATTCTTCAATGTAATACTGAATGGATATAACATTCTCTTCCTTTTTCCAGAATGATTTACTACTAATAAATAGAATTTATCATGGTAACATTTTCTTATTTCTATACATGTATGTTTAATGATTGTAACATACCCCAACACTTATTTCTATTTAACACAAATTTTTCATATTAATTACCAATATTAAAACATTACAATATCTCTGTCACGACCCGTCCTCGGGGCACGTGCCGTGACTACCCCAAGCTTGCCTTCCATAGGCCAGGGGATGGCGACTAGAACCAAGGCGTAAATCCCGGTAAAAAGGGAAGGCATTGCCTTTGTAAAGTAAACAATCACCACCGAGTAAGCAAGCGGAAAAGTAAACACTAAGTGAAAATAGAGTACAACTGTAAGTGCGGAAAAGTAAGTGGGCCAGTATACAAACCCAAACTGAAAGTAATGTACAACTCGAAAGGGAAAATAACAACTGAAAAGTAAAAGCCGCTACACCGAGATGTCCACTGGAAATTCCACCTGAAGGGTGGGTACAGATAGCTCCACTCCTCCTCGGGTCCTGCCATCCACTCCGAGCACGTCCTGCCCAGTGGTCCACCTCCAGGTACCGTCCTGCTCTGCAAGCCTCAACCACGATAAACGTTGTCCGTCGTCTGCAACCAACACGATGTAGTGCGGGCATAGCCAGTGCAGGGGTGAGTATAAGCTACTCAGTAGGGACCCCGAGACCCCCGAAGGTCTCCCAAAATCCACGAAGGATAAACCACAAAGGAAATATACAATAACGAAGTAACAACCGACACTGCTTAGGTATATGCCCATACATATACCTATGTCAACAATTCCAGTATGCTCCAACCTCGGAGCCCAAGTACAACCCAGTCCACACAGGAAAGTATACATATTCCACACAGGAAAGGAAAACGTAATCCACACAGGATAGAACAACACAATCCACACAGGAAAGCAAACAGGATTTATCTCACACAGGTATACTTCTACAAATGACAATAGAGATGATCAGATGTAGCCACTGATTCATCTAAGCCGTCGGACCCACAAAGGATCGGTAAGTACTAATCCCCACAATGACCTACACAGGATCGTTAAGGAAGTTGAACCCAAAGCTATTGGGAAACTCATTTTCCATCAAGTACAGTGGTTATTCCACTACAACCAAGGGCTACACCTATCGAGTACTGTGGGCCTGCTGCTACAACCAAACGCTCCTCCGTCGTGGGTCTGCCGCTACAACCAAGCGCTCCCCTATGCCACTACAACCAAGCGCACATCTGTCGTGGGTTTTCCGCTACAACCAAGCGCTCCCCTGTGCCGCTACAACCAAGCGCACCTCTGTCGTGGGTCTTCCGCTACAACCAAGCGCTCCCCAGTGCCGCTACAACCAAGCGCTCCTCCGTCGTTGGTCTGCCGCTACAACCAAGCGCTCCCTTGTGCCGTAATCCGTAACACACCGAGTCGTTTGATCAGCAGTCGTCAAGTCTCAACCGGCTCTAGGGTTTCCGTACACAGCATGCTCGTTCTAGGAGGGTCCACTCCACGAGCTAACAGGTCGATGCATCAACTGACATGTAGTCCGAAGTTGATGTATCCCAAGATGTACCGTAGTGGTCACTGCCAAAAACACGGAGGATTCCCGTATTGTTTTCTTCATCGTCGCAGTTGAATCCACTGAGGATCTCTGTACAGTCGTCGTCTTCACAGCAGTAGTTGCAGCCAGCTCTAGGGTTCCCGCACACAGAAAGCTCGTTCGGGAGGGTCCGCTCCATGAGATGAGAGGCTGATACATCAACTGACACATGGTCCAGAGTTGATGTATCCAAAAGTTCCGTATCGTCAACAGGAACTCAACGCAACAGGCGGCGCGTCAATCAGACACCTGGTCTGAGAGTTATTGGCTTTTTCGTCCCAGGGGCCCGGTTGGTTTTTATGGAAAAACCAACCCGACCATACTCCACCTGCATCCAAACCTCAGGCGGAGTGTGCCAAAAGATCCGTCTCACTAAGAGGAACTCAACAAAGTTGAAGGAACGTCAATCGGATGTCCGTAGCTCAAGATATGAGTGTTTCCGCTCCGAGGGCCCGGTTGGTTTCGTGTACGAACCAACCCGGCCGAACTCAAAGTATTCTGAAATCTTGAGTGCGATATACCGAAACGACCGTCTCGATCCAAGGATCGCATTTCCGCTAATGGCGCGCCGTTTGGAGGTCCGTAGCCCGAGTTATGGGCATTTGACCCCAAACAGTCCGATAACGGGGGTTTCGGGCCCAGACCGACCCACCCCGAGACCCCCCCGGTTGGCCCGAACCGGGTCGACCCGCCCCGGACAGGGTCGACCCGGCCCAGCACGGCCCGGCCCGGCTAGGCGCGTCCCGGACCGGCGCGGCCCGGCGCGGCCTGGCTTTGGCCGAGCCGTTCGGCAAAGGGGGGGCGCATGCCCCCCTGTGTAACCGTGCCCCCCCCCCCAAATTATGGGGGGCTGTTTGAACCAGCCGGGGGAATTTAATTCTCCCGGCCCCTCCCTTTTCCGGCCGGCCCGACCTGGCCGGCCGGCTCCTTCTCAATGGGACCGGCGTGGCCGGTCCCCTTCCAGCTCCATTACCGGCGGCCCGGTCCAGCTGCCGGTCACCTTGCTCCGCCGCGGCCCGGAACCGGCCGCAGCCCTTGCCGTCCGGCGCGGTGCGACGGCACCGCGCCCCTTTGCCGCGGCCCCACTCTGGCCGTAGCGCCTTCAATTTCCTTCGACACGGCGCGACGACGTCGCGTTCTTAAACTTCTTTCCACGGCGCGGTGCGACGGCGCCGCGCAATTCATGCCTTGTGATTCCCGCGTGGTGCGACGACACCACGCCATCCCGTTCCATCTGAAAAGAAATCAAACATGAACATAGGAGGGGGTTCGGCCGTGTATGTGCGGTCCGGCCCCCCTCTCGTTAATGATAACATCTAGTTGAAAATCCACGATAATCGATAAACTAGAATCATGAACGGAAATAATAAAATAAAAATAATCCCCTACCTCGGTTCAGCAACGGTGTTCATCAACGAGCTGCGGCAGACGAGCGTCGCGGAGGTCGGGCATCGCGGGAGAACGTCGACGTCGCGAAGCGAAGATTTGAAGTCATTGACGGCGATTCCATCGCGGAAAACTGTCGCGGAAGAGATGACGCGGAAGAAGAACGTCGCGTCGCGGATACAGCTTCGCGGAAGAACCGTGTTCTTCGGTGGAGAAGTTCTTCTTTTGAAGAACAGTGTTCTTCGCGTTCTTTGTCGAGGTTGAAGAAGAAGAAGACCGCTTCCCCAATTCTCTCAGGGTGACAAAACTCTAACCAAAAATAAAATAAGACTCTTTTTTATTTTATTAACACAACAACACATTTGAATTTCAAGAGTTTGAAATTCAATAACCACACACAACTCACCTCATTAAACTCATTACATTTATGTCATAGGTTATAACTTAAGTTAACAAAATTAAAGTGGGAGTTGAGGGGGGTTTTAGAGGATATGAAGGGGTGGGGTTCGTGTGGGCCCCATCACCCTCATAACCTCCCAAGGGAGGTTGGGTGGTTACCCAACTTCCATAAAGAGCTAACACTTAGAGTAAAATAATAAAAATTGTTGTGTAATTATAAAATAAACTTCCACAATTTTTATTATCAACACTCGTGTAAACACAACTCCGGAACAGGAGTTCCTAAGAAATTACCAGCGTTGCGGTTCCATCGATGCCCTCAGAATTCGATTCCGGGCACTGGTTCAAAAGTTAAAAAAATCCTGCTCTTTCGTTCACTGGATGTACCCGAGCCAAACTTTGGAAATTGATTCCGAGCACACCAGGCCTCAGAATCAGGTGCCGTCAGAAACCGCGCTCTTGTAAAATTCCAAAGAAAATTAACAAAAAATTTCCCTTGAATTTTCCGAGTCTTTATATTACTCCCACCACAGGGCTTTACGTCCCCGTAAAGCTTCAACACAAACTAGGGATACAAAGGCGGTAGAGCAAGGCGGTAAGCCACCTCACCAATCCTGCTAAGGACCTAGAAGGGTCCTATAAAGCATGGAGACAACTTGCCACCTTGGCCAAATCTCCGTAATCCACGTCGAGGTGAGACCCGTATGAAGACGTGGTCGCCATCATCAAACTCTAGTGGCCTCCGCCTCCTGTCAGCGAAAGACTTCTGTCGGCTCTGAGCTGTCTTCATCCGCTCCTAGATGATCTGGACCATCTCTATCGTGGCCTGGACCACCTTTGGTCCCACAAGAGCTGCTATGATTTCTTCTTTGCCGATAAGAGAAATCTGGTCTCATCCCTTGGATGAACCTCGTTCTTTGCCTAATACAGTCAATACTGACATGGATGATACTAATCCATACCAAGGAAGACGTCGTAAGGCCTCAACGCTACTACCAAGAGATCCAACCGTTACTCTCGCCTCCAAGGGTTGAGTCATACTATCGGCATCAGTATGTGGTAACTGGGTCTCCTCCAGTAGATGTCTCACAAGTGAGGGTCAAGTAAACAGTCAAAACTGGAACCTCTTAGTAACAACACAAAAGAGGAAAGGAATGAAAACATCACAAAGGTATGCATCTTTTATTATTGCAGCTCATAATACAAAGACGCTACACAATAGAAACAAGGAACTAGAAGTACAAAAAAATGTATCCACTAGTTCCGCTCCTGTCCATTTTCTCCCAGAGGTCCATGATCGAAGGCCTCAGCTGCCTGAAGCTGAGCTCTCCCATGTCCACCAACTTCCTGCGGTCGGGGTAGACCTTCTGGTGGTGGTGGTGGCAACACCCCGAAGCGTTGTCCACCTCCAGCTGCATGACCAGCTCCCCTGCCATGGCCGCCTGCTCCTTGCGGCCCGCCCTGATCGAACCTCTGCCTCTGCCTGGGGGGTCCTTCGTTCATCTGTTGGTCATCCGTATGGCGGGTCGGACAGTCACGAGCCATGTGACCAATCCCGCCACAGGAGTAACACTGCCCTCTTATGGCAAGTTGTTGTCCACCCCGAGTGCCTCGCACAAATGATCCAGAGTCATGTTGTCGACCACCTGTAGGTCTAGTCCTCTTGGACCCCTGCGTCATCTGTCTACTGACCGCTGCAGAAGACTCTGCCGCATGCCGGCTAGTGGTGGGTCCTGCTGCTGGAGACTGCTCAGCAAGGAAACTCTCCACCAAGAGGGCTCGCTCCAACAATCCTGTCTGAGTCGGAATGCTGTGAGAAACAACTGAAGCTCTGATCTCTCGCCAGAGCCCCTGCTCGAAGGTTCGGGACCTGAATAATGGGTCCTGTACCATGTACGTGGAATAGAGCGAGAGATCGGTAGACCTCGCCACCTACTGGGCTACTGTCATGCTGCCCTGTCGCAGCTGTAGTAGCTCCTGAATGCGCATCTTACAGAGGGTGTCCGGGACGAACTCTGAGCGGAAGAGGCTCTCGAAGTCCGTCCAGAGAAGAGATGTCTCGTCGTGCACCTGGAGCATCAAGCTCCACCATCGGCCCACTGCTGCATGCAGGAGGCTCACTGCAAGGACCACCATAAGATCCGCTGGTGTCCTCACTAACCAGAAAAATCGTACGACTACCTCTAGCCAGTCCTCGGCTACCTGGGGGTCCGTCTCCACACGGAACCTGGGTGGTCGCTGGCGCTGGAACTCATATAGTGCACTGAGGCGACATGCATCATCAGCGGCTGGTGCTGGAAGTATCGGTGGCTCGGCGAGTAGAGCTACCGCCGGTGCCACTGCTGACAAAGGGCCCTACACCGAGGCCTCGTCGCTCAATGGGTTGTCGTCACACTCGACTCCCAGATCCCTAGCTGGCTGCCGTCGTGGGGCCATCCTGAAAAGGAAACAGGTGCTCCACGGTCAGAACAATATACCTGGTGAGCTGATACAAAGTAATCACAAGAAAACTTGAAACACACACGCAATCAATGTTTTCGTGCATTAAGTCGGAAATCAGAAGTCAGGGTCCTGGTGTACTGATACGTCGGCCGCCGCACCAACATTGGACTCCCTGGACTGATAACCACACTCAATATGCTAAACACTATTGCTTCACATAGAAAATATCAGAGTTCACGGTAGGACCGAACTCATTTGATACCAATTTGTCACGACCCGTCCTCAGGGCACGTGTCGTGACTACCCCAAGCCTGCCTTCCATAGGCCAAGGGCTGGCGACTAGCACCAAGGCGTAAATCCTGGTAAAAAGGGAAGGCATTGCCTTTGTAACATATACAAGCACCACAGAGTAAGCAAGCGGAAAAGTAAACACTAAGTGAAAACAGAGTACAACTGTAAGTGCGAAAAAGTAAGTGGGACAGTATACAAACCCAAACTGAAAGTAAAGTACAACTCGAAAGGGAAAACAACAACTGAAAAGTAAAAGCCGCTACACTGGGAAATTCCACCTGAAGGGTGGGTATAGATTGCTCCACTGCTTCTCTGGTCCCGTCGTCCGCTCCGAGCACGTCCCGCCCAGTGGTCCACCTCCAGGTATCGTCCTGCTCTGCAAGCCTCAACCATGATAAACGCTGTCCGTCGTCTACAACAAACACAACGTAGTGCGGGCATATCCCGTGTAGGGGTGAGTATAAGCTACTCAGTAGGGACCCCGAGACCCCCGAAGGTCTCCCAAAATCCACGAAGGATAAACCACAATGGAAAGATACAATCACGAAGTAACAACCGACACTTCTTAGGTATATGCCCATACATATACCTAAGTCATCAACTCCAGTATGCTCCAACCTCCGAGCCCAAGTACAACCCAGTCCACACAGGAAAGTATACGTATTCCACATAGGAAAGAAAAACGTAATCCGCACAAGATAGCACAACACAATCCACACAGGAAAGCAAACAAAATTCAGCTCACACAGGTATACTTCTTCAAATGACAATAGAGATGATCAGATGTACCCACTGATTCATCTAAGCCGTCGGACCCACAAAGGATCGGTAGGTAATAATCCACGCAATGACCTACACAGGATCGTTCAGGAAGTTGAACCCAAAGCTATTGGGAAACTCCTTTTCCATAAAGTACAGTGGTTATGCCGCTACAACCAAGCGCTACACCTATCGGGTACTTTGGGCCTGCTGCTACAACCAAACGCTCCTCCATCGTGGGTCTGCCGCTACAACGAAGCACTCCCCAGTTCCGCTACAACCGAGCGCACCTCTGTCATGGGTCTGCCGCTATAACCAAGCGCTCCACTATGCCACTACATCCAAGCGCACCTCTCTCGTGGGTCTGCCGCTACAACCAAGCACTCCCCAGTTCCGTTAAAACTAAGCGCTCCTCCGTCGTGGGTCTGCCGCTACAACCAAGAACTCCCCTATTCCATTATCCGTAACACACCGAGTCATTCGATCAGCAGTGGTCAAGTCTCAACTGGCTCTAGGGTTTCCGTACACAGCATGCTCGTTCTGGGAGGGTCCACTCCACGAGCAAAGAGGTCGATGCATCAACTGACATGTAGTCTGGAGTTAATGTATCCCAAGATGTACCGTAGTGGTCACTGCCGAAATCACGGAGGATTCCCGTACTGTTTTCTTCATCGTCGCAGTTGAATCCACTGAGGATCTCTGTACAGTCGTCGTCGTCACAGCAGCTGATGCAACCAGCTCTAGGGTTCCCGCACACAGCAAGCTCATTCGGGAGGGTCCGCTCCACGAGCCGACAGGCTGATACATCAACTGACACATGGTCCCGAGTTGATGTATCCAAAAGTTCAGTATCGTCAACAGGATCTCAACGCAATAGGCAGCGCGTCAATCGGACGCCTGGTCTGAGAGTTATTGACTCTTTCGTCCCAGGGGCCCGGTTGGTTTTTAAGGCAAAACCAACCCGACCATACTCCACCTGCGTCCAAACCTCAGGCGGGGTATGCCAAAAGATCCGTCTCACTAAGAGGAACTCAACAAAGTTGATGACACATCAATCGGACGTCCGTAGCTCAAGATATGAGTGTTTCCGCTCCGAGGGCCCGATTGGTTTCGTGTAAGAAACAACCCAGCCGAACTCAAAGTATTCCGAAACCTTGAGTGCGATATACCAAAACGACCATCTCGATCCAAGGATCATATCTCCGCTGACGGCGCATCGTTTGGAGGTCTGTATCCCGCGTTATGGGAATTTGAACCCAAACAGTCTGATAACGGGGGTTTCAGGCCTGGACCGACCCGGCCCGAGACCCCCCCGGTTGGCCCGAACCGGGTCGACCCTCCCCGGACGGGGTCGGACCGGCCCGACACGGCCCGGCCTGGCCGGCGCTGCCCGACACGGCCTGGCGCGGCCTGACACGGCCCGGCGCGGCCCGACACGGCCCGGCGCGGCCCGACACGGCCCGGCGCGGCCCGACACGGCCCGGCGCGGCCCGGCTAGGCGGACCAGCCGGGCACCGGTCCGGCTAGTGACAGCGCGCCCAGCGCGCTGTCTGGCTCGGCTTTGGCCGAGCCGTTCAGCAAAGGGGGGGCGCCTGCCCCCTGGGTAACCCCCCCCCCCCCCCCCAAATTATGGTGGGCCGTTTGAACCGGCTGGGGGAATTTAATTCCCACGGCCCCTCCCTTTTCAGGCCAGTCGGCTCCTTCTCAACGGGACCGGCGTGGCCGGTCCCCTTCTAGCTCCATCACCGGCGGCCCGGTCCGGCAACCGGTCACCTTGCTCCGCCGCGGCCCGGTCTGGCCGCCGGTCACCTTGCTCCGCCGCAGCCCTGAACCGGCTGTGACCCTTGTCGTCCGGCGCGGTGCGACGGCACCGCGGCCCCGCTCCGGCCACGGCGCCTTCGATTTCCTTCGACGCGGCGCGACGGCGTCGCGTTCTTAAACTTCTTTCCACGACGAGGCGCGACGGTTCCGTGCAATACTTGTCGTGTGATTCCCGCGTGGTGCGACGACACCATGCCATCCCGTTCCATCCCAAAGAAATCAAACATGAACATAGGAGGGGGTTCGGCCGTGTTTGTGCGGTCCGGCCCCCCTATCGTTAATGATTACATCTAGTCGAAAAAACACGATAATCGATAAAATAGAATCATTTATGGAAATAATAAAATAAAAATAATCCCCTACCTCGGTTCAGGAACGATGTTCGTCAACGAGCCGCGGGAGACGAGCGTTGCGGAGGTCGGGCGCCGCGGGAGAACGTCGACGTCGCGAAGCAAGGATTTGAAGTTGTTGACGGCGATTCCGTCGCGGAAAACTGTCGCGGTAGAGATGACGTGGAAGAATAACGTCGCTTCGCAGATACGGCGTCGCGGAAGAACCGTGTTCTTCAGCGGAGAAGTTCTTCATTTGAAGAACGGTGTTCTTCGCGTTCTTCATCGAGGTTGAAGAAGAAGAAGGCCGCTTCCCCAATTCTCTCAGGGTGAAAAAACTCTAACCAAAAATAAAATAAGACTCTTTCTTATTTTATTAACACAACAACACATTTGAATTTCAAGAGTTAGAAATTCAATAACCACACACAACTCACCTCATTAAACTCATTACATTTAAGTCATAGGTTATAACATAAGTTAAAAAAATTAATGTGGGAGTCGAGGGGGGTTTTAGAGGATATGAAGGGGTGGGGTTCGCGGGGGCCCCACCACCTTCATAACCTCCCAAGGGAGGTTGGGTGGTTACCCAACTTCCATCAAGAGCTAACACTTAGAGTAAAATAATAAAAATTGTAGTTTAATTATAAAATAAAGTTCCACAATTTTTATTATCAACAATTGTGTAAACGCAACTCCGGAACAGAAGTTCCTAAGCAATTACTGGCGCTGCGGTTCCATCGGTGCCCTTATAATTCGATTCCGAGCACCGGTTCAAAAGTTATAAAATCCTGCTCATTCGTTCACTGAACGTACACGAGCCAAACTTTGGAAATTGATTCCGAGCACACCGGGCCTCAGAATCAGGTGCTGTTAGAAACCGCGCTCTTGTAATATTCCAAAGAAAATTAAGAAAAAATTTTCCTTGAATTTTCCGGGTCTTTACATTACTCCCACCATAGAACTTTACGTCCCCGTAAAGCTGCAACACAAACTAGGGATACAAAGGCGGTAGAGCTAGGCGGTAAGCCACCTCGCCAATCCTACTGAGGACCTGTAAGGGTCCGATAAAGCATTGAGACAACTTGCCACCTTGGCCAAATCTCCATAATCCACGTCGATGTGAGACCCGTATGAAGACGTGGTATCCATCCTCAAACTCTAGTGGCCTCCGCCTCCTGTTAGCGAAAGACTTCTGTCGGCTCTGAGCTGTCTTCATCCGCTCCTGGATGACCTGGACCATCTCTATCATGGCCTGGACCACCTCTGGTCCCACAGGAGCTGCTATGATTTCTTCTTTGCCAATAAGAGAAATCCGGTCTCATCCCTTGGATGAAACACGTTCTTTGCCTAATACAGTCAATCCCGACATGGATGATACTAATCCATACCAAGGATGACGTCGTAAGGCCTCGACGCTACTACCAAGAGATCAAACCGTTACTCTCGCCTCCAAGGGTTGAGTCATCCTGTCAGCATCAGTATGTGGTAGTTGGGTCTCCTCTAGTAGATGTCTCACAAGTGAGGGTCAAGTCAACAGTCAAAAATGGAACCTCTTAGTAACAACACAAAAGAGGACAAGAATGAAATCATCACAAAGGTATGTGTCTTTTATTATTGCAGCTCATTATACAAAGACACTACACAATAGCAATAAGGAACTAGAAGTACAAAAAAACATATCCACTAGTTCCGCTCCTGTCCATTTGCTCCCAGAGGTCCATGATCGAAGGCCTCAGATACCTGAAGCTGAGCTCTCCCTTGTCCACCAACTTCCTGCGGTCGGGGTAGACCTTCTGTTGGTGGTGGTGGCAACACCCCGAAGCGTCGTCCACCTCCAGCTGCACGGCCAGCTCCCCTGCAATGGCCGACTACTCCTTGCGGCCCGCCCTGATCGAACCTCTGCCTCTGCCTGGGGGGTCCTTCGTTCATCTGCTGGTCATCCGTATGGCGGGTCAGATAGTCACGAGCCATGTGACCAATCCCGCCACATGAGTAACACTGCCCTCTTATGGAAAGTCGTTGTCCACCCCGAGTGCCTCGCACAAACGATCCAGAGTCATGCTGTCGACCACCTGTAGGTCTAGTCCTCTTGGACCACTGCATCATTTGTCTACTGCCTGCTGCAGAAGACTCTGCTGCATGACGGCTAGTGGTGGGTCCTGCTGTTGGAGACTGCTCAGCAAGGAAACTCTCCACCAAGAGGGCTCGCTCCAACACTCCTGTCTGAGTCGGAATGATGTGAGAAAAAACTGAAGCTCTGATCTCTCGCCTGAGCCCCTAATAGAAGGTTCAAGCCCTGAAGAATGGGTCCCGTACCATGTCCGTGGAATAGAGCGAGAGATCGGTAAACCTCGCCGTGTACTGGGTTACTATCATGCTGCCTTGCCGCAGCTGTAGTAGCTCCTGAATGAGCATCGTATGGAGGGTGGCTGGGACGAACTCTGAGCAGAAGAGGCTCTCGAAGTCCGTCCAGAGATGAGATGTCTCATCGTGCACCTGGATCATCAAGCTCCACCATCGGCCCGCTGCTGCGTGCAGGAGGCTCGCTGAAAGGACCACCATAAGATCCGCTGGTGTCCTCACTAACCGGAAAACTCGGATGACTGCCTCCAGCCAGTTCTCGGCTGCCTGGGGGTCCGTCTCCCCACGGAACCTGGGTGGTCTCTAGCGTTTGAACTCATGCAGTGCACTGAGGCGATGTGAATCATCAGCGGCTGGTGCTGGAAGTATCGGTGGCTCGGCGGGTAGAGCTACCGCCGGTGCCACTTCTGACAAAGGGCCCTGCACCGAGTCCTCATCGCTCGGTGGGCTGTCTTCACACTCGACTCTCGGAACCCGAGCTGGCTGCCGTCATGAGGCCATCCTGAAAAGGAAACAGGTGCGCCAAGGTCAGAACAGTATACCTGGTGAGCTGATACAAAGCAATCACAAGAAAACTTGAAACACACACGCAATCAATGTTTTCGTGAATTAAGTCGAAAATCAGAAGTCAGGGTCCTGGTGTACGGATACGTCGGCCGCCGCACCAACACTAGACTCCCTGGACTGATAAACACACTCAATACGCTAAACACTATTGCTTCACATAGAAAAGATCAGAGTTCACGGTAGGACCGAACTACTTTGATACCAACTTGTCACGACCCGTCCTCGGGGCACGTGCCGTGACTACCCCAAGCCCGCCTTCCATAGGCCAAGGGCTGGCGACTAGCACCAAGGAAAAAATCCCAGTAAAAAGGGTAGGCATTGCCTTTGTAATGTAAACAAGAACCACAGAGTAAGCAAGCGGAAAAGTAAACACTAAGTGAAAACAGAGTACAACTGTAAGTGCAGAAAAGTAAGTGGGCCAGTATACAAACCCAAAATGAAAGTAAAGTATAACTCGGAAGGGAAAATAACAACTGAAAAGTAAAATCCGCTACACCGAGATGTCCACTGGAAATTCCACCTGAAGGGTGGGTACAGATAGCTCCACTGCTCCTCGGGTCCCGCCATCCGCTCCGAGCATGTCCCACCCAGTGGTCCACCTCCAGGTACCGTCCTGATCTGCAAGCCTCAACCACGATCAACGATGTCCATCGTCTGCAACCAACACAACATAGTGCGGGCATAGCCCGTGCAGGGGTGAGTATAAGCTACTCAGTAGGGACCCCGAGACCCCCGAAGGTCTCCCAAAATCAACGAAGTATAAACCACAAAGGAAATATACAATAACGAAGTAACAACCGACACTACTTAGGTATTTGACCATACATATACCTAAGTCATCAATTCCAGTATTCTCCAACCTCTGAGCCCAAGTACAACCCAGTCCACATAGGAAAGTATACGTATTCCACACAGGAAACCAAAACGTAATCCACACAGGATAGCCCAACACAATCCACACAGGAAATCAAACATGATTCAGCTCACACAGGTATACTTCTTCAAATGACAATAGAGATGATCAGATGTAGCCACTGATTCATCTAAGCCGTCAGACCCACAAAGGATCGGTAGGTACTAATCCCTGCAATGACCTACACAGGATCGTTCAGGAAGTTGAACCCAAAGCTATTGGGAAACTCATTTTCCATCAAGTACAGTGGTTATGCCGCTACAACCAAGAGCTACACCTATCGGGTACTGTGGGCCTGCTGCTACAAACAAACGCTCCTCCGTCGTGGGTCTGCCGCTACAACCAAGCGCTCTCCTGTGCCACTACAACTAGGTGCACCTCTGTCGTGGGTCTGCCACTACAACCAAGCGCTCCCCTGTGCCGCTACAACCAAGCGCACCTCTGTCGTGGGTCTGCCACTACAACCAAGCGCTCCCTATTGCCACTACAACCAAGCGCTCCTCCGTCGTGGGTCTGCCGCTACAACCAAGCGCTCGCATGTGCCATTATCCGTAACACATCGAGTCATTCGATCAGTAGTCGTCAAGTATCAACTAGCTCTAGGGTTTTCGTACACAGCATGCTCATTCCGGGAGGGTCCACTCCACGAGCTAAGAGGTCGATTCATCAACTGACATGTAGTCCGGAGTTGATGTATCCCAAGTTGTACCGTAGTGGTCACTACCGAAAACACGGAGGATTCGCATACTATTTTCTTCATTTTCGCAGTTGAATCCACTGAGGATCCTTGTACTGTCGTCGTCGTCACAGCAGCAGTTGCAACCAGCTCTAGGGTTCCCGCACACAGCAAGCTCGTTCGGGAGGGTCCGCTCCAAGAGCCGAGAGGTTTATACATCAAATGACACATGGTCTAGAGTTTATGTATCCAAATGTTCCGTATCGTCAACAGGAACTCAACGCAACAGGCGGCACGTCAATCGGACGCCTGGTCTGAGAGTTAATGGTTTTTCATTCTAGGGGCCCGGTTGGTTTTTAAGGAAAAACCAACCCGACCATACCCACCTGCGTCCAAACCTCGGGAATAATATTCCAAAAGATCCGTCTCACTATGAGGAACTCAACAAAGTTGACGGCACGTCAATCGAACGTCCGTAGCTCAAGATATGAGCGTTTCCGCTCCGAGGGCCCGGTTGGTTTCGTGTACGAACCAACACGGACGAACTCAAAGTATTACGAAACCTTGAGTGCGATATACCGAAACGACCGTCTCGATCCAAGGATCGCATCGCCGCTGACGGCGCATCGTTTGGAGGTCTGTAGCCTGAGTTATGGGCATTTCAAACCAAACAGTCCGATAACGGGGGTTTCGGGCCCAGACCGACCCGGCCCGAGACCCCCCCGGTTAGCCCGAACCGGGTCGCCCCGCCCCGGACAGGGTCGGCCCGGCGTGGGCCAGCCCGGTGGGGCCCGGCCTGGCCCGGCGTGGCTCGTCCTGGCAGACCGGCCAGGCGCCGTTCCAGCTGGGGACAACGCGCTGTCTGGCTTGGCTTTGGCCGAGCCGTTCGGCAAAGGGGGGGGGGTGCCTGCCCCCTGTGTAACCGCCCCCCCCCCCCCAAATTATGGGGGGCAGTTTGAACCGGTCAGGGGAATTGAATTCCCCAGGACCCTCCCTTTTCCGGCTGGCTCCTTCTCAACGGGACCGGCGTGGCCGGTCCCCTTCCAGCTCCATCGCAGGCGGCCCGATCCGGCCGTCGGTCACCTTGCTCCGCTGCGGCCCGGAACCGGCCGCGGACCTTGTCGTCCGGCGCGGTGCGACGACACCGCGCCCCTTCGCCGCGGCCCCTCCCCAGCCGCGGCGCCTTCGATTTCCTTCGACGCGGTGCGACGGGGTCGCGTTCTTAAACTTCTTTCCACGGTGCGGCGCGACGGCGCCGCACAATACTTGCCGTGTGATTCCCGCGTGGTGCGATGACACCACCCCATCCCATTCCATCCACAAAGAAATCAAAAATGAACATAGGATGGGGTTCGTCCGTGTTTGTGCGGTCCGGCCCCCCTCTCGTTAATGATAACATCTAGTCGAAAATCCACGATAATTGATAAACTGGAATCATGAACAGAAATAATAAAATAAAAATAATCCCCTACCTCGGTTCAGGAACGGTGTTCGTCAACGAGCCGTGGGAGATGAGTGTCGCGGAGGTCGGGCATCGCGGGAGAACGTCGACATCGTGAAGCGAGGATTTGAAGTCGTTGACGGCGATTCCGTCACGGAAAACCGTCGCGGAAGGGAAGACGTGGAAGAAGAACGTCACGTCGTGGGTACAGTGTCGCGGAAGAACCGTGTTCTTCAGCGGAGACGTTCTTCGTATGAAGAACGGTGTTCTTCGCGTTCTTCGTCGAGGTTGAAGAAGAAGAATACCGCTTCCCCAATTCTCTCAGGGTGACAAAACTCTAACCAAAAATAAAATAAGACTCTTTCTTATTTTATTAACACAACAACAAATTTGAATTTCAAGAGTTTGAAATTCAATAACCACACACAACTCACCTCATTAAACTCATTACATTTAAGTCATAGGTTATAACTTAAGTTAACAAAATTAAAGTGGGAGTTGAGGGGGGTTTTAGAGGATATGAAGGGGTGGGGTTCGTGTGGACCCCAGCACCCTCATAACCTCCCAAGGGAGGTTGGGTGGTTACCCAACTTCCATCAAGAGCTAACACTTAGAGTAAAATAATAAAAATTGTAGTGTAATTATAAAATAAACTTCCAAAATTTTTATTATCAACACTCGTGTAAATGAAACTCTGGAACAGGAGTTCCTAAGAAATTACTGGTGTTGCGGTTCCATCGGTTCCCTTAGAATTCGATTCCGGGCACCGGTTCAAAAGTTAGAAAAATCCCACTCGTTCGTTCACTGAACGTACCAGAGCCAAACTTCGGAAATTGATTCTGGACACACCGAGCCTCGGAATCAGGTGCCGTCAAAAATCGCGCTCTTTTAAAATTCCAAATAAAATTAAGAAAAAATTTCCCTTGATTTTTCCGGGTCTTTACAATCTCTCCTCATGTTTTTCCACCTGAAATTATTCTAATGACCTCTATACATCATCATAATTATCAGGTGAATAAAGAATATTGATCTTTGAGCTCTTTATAATAATTACTTCAACAATTCTTGTATATGAGTTACAAAATCTATGTTTTTATACCTTATCATTCAAACACAATATTGTTTGAACTCAGGAACATACATTTTTTCAATAGTATATTTCCTCACTTCCATGATTATTTCATTTTCTATCCTTTAAAAATCCATAAATACCAGATATTTTTAAATCCTCATCATATATTAGCAAGAAAGATACCATAAATTTAAACCATCAGCATCCGATTCTCTTTCTAAGGGTAGAAATTCATTGAGAAAGAATAAAAATTAATCAACAACAAACATTTTCTCTGGAACATATTCAAATCTTTCTGGTGAATATATAAATTAAAATTTTATGATCAGTATATATATCACACCTATCACCATAAATATAGAACATTCATATATTTAATGAAAGGATTAAAATATATAATGTAATTTGAATCATTAGGTAACTTTTCTTTTGATACTTTAATTTATGAGGGGAACAATCAACCACCATGCTATTCTTCATTAAAATAAAATCCATTCATTTATTCAATGTGTCTCTTGAAATAAAAAACCCTTCTACACTATAAGGTGTTGTGAGTATAGATGAACTAATAAAAGTTCTCCTGTGAACCATGAAATTTTATTAAAATTGATCATTCCATGGGATCCTGACTCCATTTTTTTATCTAGGCGTGTTATTAGGATTCTATGATACATCCATCCTAATGTATTAATAATATCCATTTCAATACATAAAAATAATGGATCTTAATCACAATGTTTCATATGGGCCAATGTTGTATGACATTTATCTTAGATGTATCCACTAGAATAATCTATCTTATGATTATGTGTTCAGATAATGAACCATTTAATATCATGAATTAAAATTATAGAATTTGGAATATAATTTTTTCCTCCCCAAGGTATTCAACAAAATTTTAAACGGATCCTTTTGATCTACCTTTCTCTAAAAATTTATAATAATTTTATCCATAAATATTTCCATAAAGTAATTGGGGTTTTCTATTAAGAATATATTCATAAAATCCAAAAAGATAATAGTGGAATTGGTAAGTCTAAATGGAATAACTATAAATTCATATTCACCACAACTCACATAATATGTCATCTTAGGTATATACTAATTCTTAATCCCCAATTGATGATATCCTAATTGAAGTTCATTTTGGTTAAAATATTGATCTCTACACAATTGATCAAATAAGACTTTAAAATGGGGTAGAGGATACTAACTATTTAGAGTTATCTTAATAAAGAGTCTTACAAATATGTGTGGTACCAGATACGAGTTCTATAAAAACAACATTATAATTCATTGGAAGACTAGAAAACTATACATGTAAGACATAAAGAAGATCCCATACATTAGAAATATATTCATTCATGAGTTTATCACTAACCATTAGAGATAAATACAACTTATAAATAAGAATTTATACATTTAAAATAGAAGTAATTTCCATTGTAAGTTCATATTCATCCTCATAATGATAAATTACCATAAGAAGATTTATAATATAAAATATGACTTCATTATTCCAAAAAATCATGGAAAATAAATAAATAGATCTTATAAACTAACAAAATCACATTAAATTCTATTTATGGGATTATAATAATATTTCCATATGGAAAATTATTTCAAAATTTCACATGACATCCCCAACTCTGGAGTGGAGTATAAGTGTACATTATCTATCATGATCCACTTTAGAAATTGACATATAATTCAACATTCCTTTATGTAGAAGTTATCCCTTAGATTATGGGATTAAATTAGAAAAATCATAGGTTCCCCACATATAAAATAATAAAATATCAGTGGTAGATTAAGATGAGTTTTATTTCCCTCAATATAACTCTTTATTTTTTCTAGGAAATTATTTTCGTTGTACCCTTATTATATACACATAAAAAATCTTCCCTTTACCTTCATACATTGTATTTGGTGTTTATTCACACACTCTTGACACATAGAATATTAAATATGTGTTTTTCTATGGTCTTCATTACCTAAAATCTGACGAAAATTTATCTCAAAAAACATTTTCACTCAAAAAAACCCTGAGGAAACTCCATTATACACTTATAAGGTGTTTCATGAAACTCACCCAAGTTATGGTTGGTAATCATATATCGAGATAGTTGGTTTTTCATAATAAAAATTTTCTGCATTCCATATCCAATTTCATTTGGTTTATCAACAGGATAATTATTTCATCTCACTTCACATTCTTATTCTACATGATGCTTATATAGATATTACTATTTAATAAAACTAAAAATTATAGTGTGAGAAAAATATTTATATTGAGAAATCATATATTGCTGAAAAATCATTCATATTCTTCTTAAATAATGAAAACATATTTTAAATCCATGACACATTAATTTTACTTCATCTCAATTTTTATTGTCATATATGTTTATATATGCTATCTTGTCATTCAATATAATAGTTTATAATACAAAATTAAATTAACCCTAGAATATACCTCAGGAACATATAATCAAATTTTATGTCCTATGTCCACTCATCAAGAAACTATAACGATCAAGTTAATGTTAGATATGGTGGTCTAGAACCAACTAATTTGTATTTAATTCATTAATAAAAGCCTTATCACATCATGATTGTTCTTCTGCGTAACAATGCATGTGATAATGTCCTAAGGGCAGCTGTTGCATTAAAGGGTCCAAGCGGGTCTCTGCTATGATGAGAACCCAGAAGTGCCATTAATCTGTTCTTGAATATATGTTCTATGGGCAGATGATATTATTTGAGGGGCATAAATAATACAGGTCATTAGGGGTGAGGACTCATAAAACCTTGAGGCACCTTCTCATGGTGTGTGCCCTTGGTAATATCCAGGAGGATATTATGAGAACGAGACCCTCCAGTAGGAAATCCATATGTTAGAGTGTCATTGGATGTTCCTATCTGCGGACGTGTGTATTGGTCCATAGACTTTAAGATTATTATTAAGGTGTATTATAACTCACGCACTTAGATGTATTGAAAAAAACTGTGACGACACACTGTTCGCAGCGAGGTAGGATATGTTGGGTGTGCCACGAGTAATACTACATTAATAGATAATGTGAGAAAGGATTTGTCCCTTCTGTTCCATAATGAAAGTAGATATCTCAGCCCCTTTGATGGAATTGATATAGCCTAAATAAATCCATGTCCATGGTAAGGTATGGGCGAGTTCGATTCCAGGAATTCAAAGAAAGAATAATCGGGCACATGGGTTGATGACACTAGCATGCAACCTGCTTGATTAGAGATATCCAGAAAAAGGGATTATGTTACATGGCAAGCATTCGTTGGAGGTGACACATCATTGTGGCGTTAACTTATTTCTATATGGGTGCCTTGGTGTGTTGTTAGACGCTATCCTTGGACTTTAGGAAGGCTCTGCCTAATGCCACTGAGAAAGAGGCCTAGAGGGTCACACAATAAGTGTGTCCATGTATCTTAGTTAAATATTAATTTAACAGGTTAAATAAAGATTATTCCCTAATTTGGTTTACTAAATATTTAAGGATGTCTGATTGCATTTATTTCGACACTATTTATTCGAGAGAATATATTGTGGAAGAAATAATATTTATTAGCATGTGATGCAGTTATGTTTATTTAAGAATTAAATAGCCATTACTCAAGGTCTAATAAATATGGTGGAGATAAATGGAAAAATAAAATTACACACTGTGTATATTAAACATAAACTCTGTGTAGTTTTATGGAAAAAAAGTACACGCCGTGTATTAATTATCACAGACCGTGTAGTTTTTCTAGTTGGGATTTTAAGGATTTAATATTGTTTTATTAAATGATATTTATTATAATCAGCATGGGCGCATGTCAAGGAATTAATAATTAGACATGGGGGTTTTAATAAGAGTTAATGAAAAAAATAAAACACGTAACACGTTTATTTATTGTCATAACTCTATTAACCTCAAACCTGATTATAAATATCCTCGCAACCCCAACACATGATAGAGCCATTTTTGTGCACAACTGATTTGGAAATACTCTCAAGCCAAGAGATAATTCCCTTTCCACCAAGAACGCCTTCAAGTTATGAGAGCGAGATCCTCCACCGGATCAAGGCGGTCGAAGGCGGACATCGCAAGTTAAGGTTCTTCCGTGCTTGCACCTGGAGATCCCTTCAGCGATGTCTGGAGATACGTGGCACATGTGTTGATCATCGCTAGAGGAATCCTACACTTGGATTCTACGACGCAACAACGGATCACAAGATCGTGACCGGAGACATCAAAGAAGGAAGAATTCCACCAAGGTAATTCTTGTGAATTAATTAAATTAATTATAACAAACATATGATGATCTTATCTCTATGGTTCTGGGAATATTATTTTATTTTTCGTTCTTCGTTCTATTCTGAAGATCCGGCATTTTATATCGTGACGGATCTCGGATTGAACATTGTTTAACGCTAAAATTAAAGTTGGGCAATCCCGCCAATGCACTTCTGCTGCGCCCGAAAACCTAGAAGTGGTATCAGAGGGATCATATCGCTGATTATAATTATTTATTTTTTCGTTGGTGATTTATGCATGTAATAATTTAGTTATTTCAACTCATGTTTAATCGTTCTGGAAATCTAAATGTCGAGATCTGTTCCTCCTCCCTCGTTTCTTGTTCACCTCACAGAAATGAGTTTTTCTTTTAATTTTGATTAAAATAAAATAGAGGAACTTATCCTGAGGAGCCAATCGTTTCTGGTCGTACAACACCAGAATACACGGCGGGTATTCAGAAGTACATGTCGTGTAGTCTAGGTTCAATGCATTGACTGATCCACCAAATCAGGCCATGTATTGGATTCTTTCTATGAATTTAAGACATTGTGTGTTGACTAGAAATAGGTGGCACATGGTTTACGGATTACACGTTGTGTGGTCCAATGAACACGGCGTGTAGTCCCTTCGGGTTAGCGTTGGGCCGTGTACACTGTACATGGCTTGCCTGGCTGGAAACCGTGTAACGCGGAAACTACATGGAGTGCGTCCAAAAGAACACTCCGTGTACTCTGAAAATTTACATAGTACATTTACACGCCATGTCCCTGGACGTGTACTTCAGATGGACGGTGAAGAAAAGTACACTCCATGTAGTTTGAACTACACGCCGTGTACTCACCCAAATTACACATATTTATTAAAATTTATTATTATATTATACAAACCCTTGAAACGTCTACCATGGTGCAGGCGTAAAGCTGAGGCACAACATGTGGTAGGTGTTTTATATATATGTGTTTAATTTAACATATGCGTAATAAATGGGATCCAAGGTGAAACCAATCCAAGGAGATACAAAGGTGGACAGGTGGAATGCTATAAACATGAACCCGTAAGGTTCAAGGTGTTTCTCCCCTAGGTCCTGGGTTATTTTATCAAACGCTAGATAAGATAACAAATAGAAGAAGCTCATGATCATACCATTTATTTTATTTCTGTCAGTTGCATGGTTTATTTATTGTGGGTGTGTTGTCACGATCACACAATTAATGAATTAACCAAGCATGAAAAATGGAACTAAAATAAAACTGGCTTATACGTAAATATATTCTTAGTCATGGTTAATAACTTAGGTATATCTCACATAATATTAACAAGAATGTAATCAAAATAATAAAATGGCAATTTACATATAAGGATAAAATCCCTCAAAAGAAATATTAAGTCAGTATATCCTTCCATAATCTTGGTTAGAATCAAACCACAGTTCAAAGTGCTTGACCAACCCTAGTTGGGGTGCTTTCAATTATCGTGGAATTATAAATCAATGTTTTGGGTTGAAATGACTTGGTTCGCATCAAGGGTTGACTGCCACATCATGACTTGGTGTGACCAAGAGGCAAAGGTTGAGGAAATCCAAAATAAAAGGATTTCAGGATTGGGGAGTCCACTCAGCGGATCAAGGAGCTGCGAGTTAATGCAGTTGGAATTTGGAATGCTACCTAAAACCCTACAAGTTAATTGACCAACCCTAGTTGGCGTAATGAGAAGGGAAATATGGATCCTTTCCACTATAATATTCAGGCAACCGAATATTTTGAATTCAAGGGCGAGGGCTATTGGATTTCGATAAAATAGTGGGAGACTAAACAGTATTAATTTATTTATTTTTCACAATTTTTTAATAAAGTAGTAAAACTTTTCTCATATTAATTTGTAGAAAAGGCAAGAAAATGACATAAAACATATCATTGCGCACCATACTCGAGAAGGAAAACCTTCTCACCGACACCAATTTCAAAGAGTGGCAGAGGCGTTTACACGTCATCCTTCTCCATGAAAAGAAATTGTATGTGCTAGAAGAGCCTATTCCAGTTGCGCCTGGGAAAGAGGCTAGTGATGAGGAATTATCTCTCTATATGAAACACATGGATGATGCCACAGATTTCCAGTGTTTCATGCTATCGGCCATATCCAATTAGCTCTTGAAGCAACATGAAAACATGGAAGCGTATAACATGATGTCTCACCTTAAGGTTCTCTACCCAGAGAAGGCGAGACAGGAGATGTATGAGATCTCCAATTATTTGTTTACAAATAAGCTTGGAGAGTCTGCGCCAGCTGGGCCTCATGTAGTCAAGTTTATTGGCTACATTGAACGCCTGGACATCTTAGGGATTAAATTCCCGGATGTGTTGCCTACAGATCTTATCCCATCATCACTGCCCAAGACCTTCTCTAGCTTCATTGTCAACTATAATATGAGCGACAATGAGAAGAGTCTATCAGAGCATCTGACCTTGATTCTCCAGGTTGATAAGGACATGGGGCGTGACAAACCCGCGGTCCTTATGTTGAACAAGAAAAGGAAGGACACGACAAAGGGGCCAAAAAACTATAAATGGTCTGAAGCCCCTGATCATCGTCCCTCCAAGAAGGGGAAGATCCAGAGGCAGAGTGAGGAATGGGAGGTAGTGTGTTTTTCATGTGGCAAGAGGGCCATTGGAAGAGGAACTTCACCCAGAAGCGTGGGGACACTAAAGGTGAATTCGTTATCGAGTGAAATATTTCTATTTCTACACATTGGGTATTAGATACAGCTTGTGGGGCTCATACCTGTATTCAAATGCAGGAACCCAGTAGATTTAGAATGATTGCCAGAGGAGAGGTGGATCTTTGAGCTGCCAATGGTGCAAGGCTGGTTGTATTGGATATTGGCGACTATCACCTCTCATTGCCAACTGGCATGATTTTGGTTTTAAAAAACAGTTATTTTGTGCCTAGTGTTACCAAGAACATAATTTATGTATCTTGTTTGGATATGGATGGATTTTTTTTCATGTTTTGAAATAAGGGGTGTACCTTCTATAAGAACAACGTATGTTATGGTATAGCACATTTAAATAATGTTTTTTATGTATTAAATTACGAAAACCAAGTGTTGGCAATCGATAATGAAACAAACTCACATGACTCATACATCACCTAGTTGTGGAATCACCACCTTGGACATGTAAACGAGAAGCGCTTGACAAAGCTCTGTCAAGAAGGATATTTAGACTCTACTAAGCTAAAACCACATGATAGATGTCACACTTTTTTACAAGGGAAAATGACCAAACCGCCTTTTGGTGGACATGGTGAAAGCGCCATAGAGCTTCTAGGATTGGTACACACGGATGTGTGTGGACCATTTCCATTAGAAGTTAGAGGTGGATATTCTTACTTCATTAATTTTACTGATTATTTGAGTAGATATGGATACGTATACTTAATGAGGTATAAGTCAGAGTCCTTAGAGAAATTTAAGGAATTCAATAATGAAGTAGAGAATTAGCTTGATAAGAAGATAAAGAAGCATCGAGTGGATCGAGGTGGAGAATATCTAAACCAAGAGTTCATCGGTCTTCTACGGAAGTCTGGGATTCTATCTCAGATCAATCCTCCTTATACACCACAGTGGAATGGTGTTATTGAAAGGAGAAACCGTAACTTGTTGGACATGGTGAGGTCGATGATGAGTCATGCAGATCTTCCATTATCCTTTTGGGGATATGCATTACAAACTTCATCATACACATTAAACCGAGTACCAAATAAGGAGGAAAATGGAATTCCCTTCGAGTTATGGAATGTAGAGAAACCCATTTTGTTGCATACAAGTGTATGGGGATGCGAGGCGTTTGTAAAGGCCTTCTCAGACAACAAACTAGCACCCTGAGGCACGAAGTGTATCTTTATAGAATATCCTATGTAAAAGAAAGGATATTACCTATATAACCCTCAGGACAAGAAAGTTACTGTCTCCAAAAAAGCCGTCTTTCTTGAGAGGGAGCACATCCTCAAAATGGATAGTTGGAGAAAGATTGACTTCGAAGTAGTTGATGCTCAAGATAAACAGGAGTTGGTACAGGAACAGGTTCCACAAGTCCCCATGGAAGAGGTTCCAGAAACACAAGTACTCTGTAGGTGCTCAAGAGAGGTAAGGGAACCAGAGGGATTTGGTTTCCTAGTCACCGAGGATGGTGAATCATTATTGTTGGACAATGATGAACCCTTCTCCTAAAAGGAAGCAGTAGAAAGCTCAGAAGCTGCAAGATGGCTAGAAGCTATAAATTCTGAGATGGATTCCATTTATCAGAACGAAGTCTGGGTTCTGGTCGATGAGCTAGTTGATTTAAAGCTTGTTGGATGCAAATGGGTATTCATGATAAAGCGCGACATGTAAGGTCAAGTTATAACCTATAAATCAAGTCTAGTTGCTAAAGGATTCAGACATCATCAAGGAATTGACTATGATGAATCCTTCTCACCAGTTTCCATGTTTAAATCCATAATAATCATACTTTACATAAAATCTTACCATGACTATGATATTTCGAAGATGGATGTCAAAACAGCATTCCTTAATGGGAACCTTTAGGAAGATGTCTATATGAAACAACCATAAGGGTTTGTGACACCAGGTGAATCCAAATGGGTTTGCAAGTTGCAGAAATACATTTATGGATTGAATCAACCATCGAGGTCATGGAACATTAAATTTGATGACTCCATAAAGGAATTTGGTTTCATTAATAATGAATTTGAGCCATGTGTTTATACACGGTTTAATGGGAATGCAGTAGTTATCCTAGTAGTATATGTTGATGACATATTGCTTATTGGAAATGACGTACCATCCTTATAGTCAGTTAAGGACTGGTTGAACAAGTGATTCTCTATGAAATATTTAGGTGAAACAACCTACATTCTAGATATCAGGATCATTTGTGATAGATCAAAGAGGCTTCTTGGACTAAGTTAGGGTACATACATTGACTATATACTAAAGAATTTTAGTATGGAACAATCCAAGAGAGGATTGGTTCCAGTGTCACATGGATTACATCCTTCTAAGAAAATGTGTCCTCATACACAACAAGAGAAAGATAGGATGAGAAAGATCCCATACGCCTCGTCTATAGGATCCATCATGTATGACATGTTATGTACCAGGCTTGATGTTGCCTATGCACTGAGCATGGTAGGAAGATATCAAGTAGATCTAGGGGCACATCATTGGACTACTGTTAAGACTATCCTTAAGTATCTGGGAAGAACTAAGGATATGTTCCAGGTATATGGAGGAGACGAGGAGCTTGTCATCAAAGGGTATGCTGATTCTGGTTTTCAGATAGATCATAATGATCTAAAGTCGCAATCTGGATAAGTTTTCTATCTTAATGGAGGAGCTGTGAGCTGGAAGAGATTAAAGCAGCCAGTTGTCACCGATTATACAGAGGAGTCCAAGTATATAGCGACTTCTGATGCAGCCAAAGAAGCTGTCTGGATTTAGAACTTTGTCTAAGAGCTTGATGTGGTGCCTAGAAGTAAAGATCCAATTACATTGTATTGTGATAATACTACAGTGGTGGCTCTTGCAAAAAAACCAAGGTCACATCAACGGACAAAGCACATACTCCGGAAGTATCACCTCATGAGGGATTTCTATTAGTGGGGTGAAGTTGCTATGAGCAGAGTGTCCAGGGAAGAGAACGTGGCGGACCCCATGACTAAAGGCCTATCTCAACAGAAGCATGAATATCATGTGAGAGCTAATGGGTTAAAAGTTGTTAGCAGTTGGCTCTAGTCCAAGTGGGAGTCTGTTAGAGTTGGTGGTCTAGAACGAACTACTTTGTACTTTATTCATCAATAAAAGCCACATCACATCTTGGTTGTTCTTCTGCATGACAAATCTTTTGATAATTTCCTAAGGACAGCTATTGCATTAAAAGGTCATAGCGGGTCTCTGCTATGATGAGAACCCAGAAGTTCCATAACATTGTTCTCTAATATATGCTCTATGACCGGATGATATTATTTGAGGGACACAAATAATACATGTCATTAGGGGTGAGGACTCATAATACTTTGAGGCACCTTTTCATGGTGTGCGCCCATGGTAATATCCAGAAGGATATTATGAGAACGAGACCCACTAGTAGGAAATCCACATGTTATAGTGTCATTGGATGTTCTTATCTACGGATGTGTGTACTGGTCCTTAGACATTAAGATTATTATTAATGGGTATTACAACTCGCTCACTTAGATGTATTGACGAAAACTGTGACGACACACAATTCGCAGTGAGGTAGGATATGTTGGGTGTGTCACGAGTAATACTGCATTAATAGATAATGCGAGAAATGATTTGTCCCGTCTGTTACATAACAGAAGTAGATATCTCAGGCCCTTTGATGTAATTGATATAGCCTAAATAAATCCATGGACATGGTAAGGTATGGGTGAGTTCGATTCTAGGAAGTCAAAGAAAGAATAATAGAGCACATGGGTTGATGGAACTAGCATGCAACACGCTTGATTAGAGATATCGATACAAAGGGATTATATTACACGGTAAGCGTTCGTAAGAGGTGACATGGCACTACGGCGTTAACTTCTTTCTCTATGGGTGCCTTGCCGTGTTGCTAGATGCTAACCTTGGACTTTAGGCAGGCTCCACCTAATGCCACTGAGAAAGAGGCCTAGAGGGTCACACACTCAGTGTGTCCATGTATCTATGTTAAATATTAATTTAACAAGTTAAATAAATATTATTCCCGACCGTGGTTTAGTAATTATTTAAGGATGCCAGATCGCATTTATTTTGACACTAGTTATTCGAGAAAATATATTGTGGATGAAATAATATTTATTAGCAAGTGATTCAGTTATATTTATTTAAGAAATAAATATCCATTACTCAAGGTCTAATAAATATGGTGGAGATAAATGGAAAAATAAAAGTACACGCCCTATATATTAAATTTACACTCCGTGTAGTTTTATGGAAAACAAGTACACACCATGTATTAATTATTACACGCCGTGTAGTTTTTTCAGTTGGTATTTTGAGGATTTTATATTGTTTTATTAAATTATATTTATTATAATCAGCGTGGGTGCTTGTCAAGGAATTAATAATTCTACATGGGGGTTTTAATAAGAGTTAATGGAATAAATAAATCACGTACATGTTTATTTATTGTCATAACTCTATTAACCTCAAACCCGATTATAAATATCCTCGCAACCCCAACACTTGATATAGCTATTGTTGTGCACAACAGATTTGGAAATACTCTTAAGCCAAGAGAGAATTCAATTTCCACCAAGAACACCCTCAAGTTACGAGAGCGACATCCTCCATCGGATCAAGGCGGTCGAAGGCGGACATCGCAAGCGAATGTTATTCTGTTCTAGCACCCGGAGATCTCTTCGATGACGTCCGGAGATACGTGGCACATGTGTGGATCACAGCTAGTGGAATCCTACACTTGTATTATATGATGCAATGACGGATCACATGATCATGACCGGAGAAATCAACAAATGAATAATTCCACCAAGGTAATTCTTGTGAAATAATTAAATTAATTATAACCAACATTTGATGATCCTATCTCCATGGTTCTGGGACTCTTGTTTTCTTTTTTTTCTTCATTCTATTCCGAAGAACCGGCGTTTTATATTGTGATGGATCTCAGATTGAACATTGTTTAACGCTAAAATTAATGTTGGACAATCCCACCAACACGATTCCGCTATGCCCAGAACCTACAGTTAATACCAAATATTCTTCTTTTAGAGATGTTTCCCCAAGGTGTATCTATACCAATATAACTTCCACATTTCAATATCCAAAAATTTATGTATTTTCTAGGAAAACTAAACATCTTTTTTTTACCATAATCTATTATTCTCTCCAAAAAATCAAAAGGGTTCTCACTAATGTTTATAAGCCTATTAAATAAATAACTAATCCCTCCTTTAATACCAACTAAGGTGACCCAAATGTAATATAAAAAAAAAAATCATCAATTTCGATGTATATTCATATCATTCCACAATAAAACATGATCATGGAACATAATGGTTTAGTATATGTTTATAAAAGATATGTAATCATCATTTTTTTTAAAAATAGCATTAGAAACTATTCCGAATTTATTCTCACATTACACCCTTCTTAGACATTTCCCACATAAATCCTTTCTTCTTAACATGGGGAAAGTAAACAAAATAAAGGGTGAACATAGATGCCTAGTAATGATAAGAATTATATATATATATGAATGAACATATATAAGAAGAACAAGAGTATAAGGGTGTAATAATATTAGCTTATCTTTTTAAAATAATACCAAAAAATTTATAAAACATAATAAAATCATAAGGCTGTGACATATCATAATATAAAAATCATATAAGAATCATTTCCCAAAATCCATTAAAACATATAATTATAATAAAGACATAGAGAGTGGAATAAGAAGTGTATAATAATAATAATCATAGAAAACATATTTCTCAGATATAGATAATGATATTCACCACAATTTAGGCATTGGCTTACCAACCATGTATTACTTTTGGATCAGGCTAACTAACATTGTACCATCATTTGGGTTTGGGATAACCTCATTTGTACACTTTGAGCTAGTAAAACCGTAATCATTACATAATTCATTAGAGGTAAATAAATAACAAACCAATCACATAATCATAATCCATTCATATGTCTGAAACAATGTCATGAAAACATTTTTCATTTCATCATAACTTAATATATGGAAATGAAATTTATTTTTCATCAGTATTTTAATTTTCATTTTTATAAATCATCTTGAGAGTGATTAAATATGGAATCATTTTATAACCTCCCATGTGAACCATTTGGACCATCAATAAATATTTTCATTGATGAAAATGATGTTAAAATATAATAGGAACGTTACCTGGGGAAAATAAAATTTAAATTTTGAAACAACTTATTAAAAATATAATAAAATTATAGAATATATAGAAAAAAAATTATTTGAAAAACTACATTTAAATAGGTATTTGATGTTCGATTAAAATATTAACCATGTTTTTGAGAAAATTAATTTGTATGATAAATGTTAAAATAGAGATTATATTCACACTTTCATTAAAATATACCTCATTTAGAAAAAATTTATAAGAAGAATAATTTTAATACTTTATATGGAATGTAAAACATCATTAAAAATGGATTTAATCAGTCATTGTTGAGTTTTGATAACATTATTGAAAACATTTTTAAAAATTATAGACATGGATGAAAATTATTTCCAACTGGATAGAAATAAAATTCCATAAAAACATTATTTCAGAATTATAAATACATAGAGAGGGTAAAATGAAAGTAAAAAAAGAAATATTCATAAATAACCATAGTATAAGAAAATAAATAAGTTTTAGTGATATATCATATAATTTCATTATCATATTTTTAAGAAGAAAGATTCTTAATGAAAAGTGAGATTGTAACCTAGAACCCTTATCTATTTAACAATTATAGAATCATATCCCCCATAAAATAATTAATGTAAAAAATAAATTAAAAAACCATTAATATGAATATATTCATGACAAAACATATCCAACGATCACTATATACACTTCATGAATGAAAAATATGGTGAATATGGAATATGTATCACAAAAAAAAAGTTTGATGAGATATCCTTACCTTAGGTATTAATTTTTTCATAAGAGATTTTAACCTCATATATGATCAATTTAAATTCATTTTAATTATATAAAAATAATAATATTCATAGATACAAAATAATTCATGGATTTATTATAACATATTATAACATGTTCATTAAGAATCTTTCATTATAACCATTATTTTGACTGTTATGTGCTTCATATTTCATTTATGTTTCGATTTATCAGATTCCTTTATTCTTGATCATGGTTCTGTCAACTCCAAAATGATAATAATGATATTAATATCATATATATTAATTATATACCTATCTATAACCATCTATAAATTATATAGATTAAAAAATTAAATAATTTTTCATAGATACAGTAGTCCATACATATACATGAATATTATTTTCATTTTTTAATGAAAACAATAAAAGAAATAAAATTTTATTTTAACAATATTTAATCATTATTATATATTAAATATCATAAATATTTATTAAATCCATCTTTATGTTCTTAAATGTGAGGTGTTTATGGAAGATGAATCATATCGATATATGGAGCTGGTAGTCCACACGTATATAAGAGGGACACATTCATTCTCCATTTGATGGAAAGTTGGTGGAAAATTGTTTTTTCATAATAATGATCATATATAAAAATATTTATAGAACATTAAACATTATTTTAAATATATCTAATTGATTTATTTTAATTATAAAAAGAAACAAAGTTTGAATGTGTGATGTAGGATAATTACCTATTCCTGGAGCGACCTCTATTGGTTTACACCTTAATACATTTTAAGATGGTATTTGTGTAACAAAATTGAATAAAAAAGAATTTATGTTTTAAAGGATGTTTTATAGATATGTACTAATTGAGATATAGGGATCAAAGTTTGTAAAGGGATGATAATAAATTCTATTTTATAAGTTAGTATAATGACATACAAGTAATTATTTTAATTATTTAAATAATATAAATTTATTTTCATGCTTTTTTAGAAAACAATTGACGAAAATTTGAAGGTAATACTATATAAGGTAAAAATATAATATTTTTTTACAAAAGTTTCATTTTCACATTTACATTTTTTCATTAGTTTAATTTCATTTATTAACCGGTTTTAACCATAACTGTGCTAATAAAGTTTTACTATTTTTAATATTAACTAAAAAATGACTATAGAATCATTATATTTTTAATTTATGATTCAAAATAATTAATTTAATTGATGAAATTTAATTTCTATAAGTGGTATAATGTAATTTTAAAATTAACACAGAAAACGTAATGAGAACTGTTATTAGAAAAATACATTTTACACACAAAAATGTGACTACTTTCATCCATTTATATTTAAAAAGTATTATATAAATATAAAAATACTTCAATGAAAAAAAATTCTTTAAATTTATTTGAAAAAATTAAAAAATATTTATTTATTTAATTATTTATGATAAAAACCCACTACGAATATAAAAACTAGTTTACTGAAAAATAAGTCGTTTTACCTTTAAATGATTTTATCTTCAATACTAACCATAAAATAATAAATTTTTGAATTATTAATCATAAATAATTAATAAATTTCATTAAAATAAATTTTTAAAATGATCAATATATTTATTTACATTAAAATTCAAAGAACCTGAAAATATATTTCAACAGAAAAGTAAGTATTTTGTCAATTAAATGATATTATAGAAATTTAATTATTATTTCATAGTCATTAATTTATAAATTTGAATTAAGAGAAAATTATATATATATATTTCATAATTTGGTTAGTCCTATTCATACCCTCCAATCTAATGAATATGTTATAAAGGTTATAATATATCGTGATTCATCTTTTCTCATAGTCACGTGTAAAGAAAGCTATTGAATAGTTGAAATTGATTTCAAAGGAATACATATAAAATATTGGGGTGTTAAAATCCCAATTATAGAGCCCAAATATATTCAACCACCATGAATTAAGAATATAATATAGATATTCACATAGCTAAGAAGTTTTATAGATACAATTATGTGTTAGAAAAATAATATGAGTGATGTGTGACACTAAGTAAGAGTAATGGTGTGAGGAAGAACAATTTGGGGGACATAAGATCAGGTAGTATAACTAGTATGAAAAGGTTGAAGATGTTGTGTCATTGTAATTGAACCATACCCATCTATAGAAAGATATTCATGTTTGAAATTGAAAAACATGGACAGTTCTCAATGTTAATAAAAGACATAAAAATAATGTAGACTAGTGTTGTTATTCTCTTCTTTATCTGTTAGACTGTGAGTTTGTATGCATGTGTATGAGGTACCAGAAACTCAAATTCAACAGGATGAAGCCATTATATGATCTCCACACCAATGAAGTAAAACATGGTGTGTGCATATCTATAGACTCCATGAAGAAAGATAAATAATTTCCTTAAAGAAAAATGGGTATAGGTTTTTATAGGGTTGAATAAATTAGATTTCATATGGAAAATAAGATATATTATAAATATCATCCTTATGCTAATAATGATGATCATATTAAGGTCATATTTTTGTGACATTAATCCTCTACATGACCAAGTCTGTTTTGTAAGGATAGAAAGATGTTTGAAATAGTTAAAACCATGGAAGATCAAGATACATTATGAAAATTTGAAAAAAAATTCAATATATGGGAAGGGTTTCAAGAAATCAACCTAAAATTTAAAAATAATTATATTATGATATCTGTGTTGGATAGTTTCATTAAATTATATGATTATCCCAATAGTCTTTATATATCATAACACCCTAATTAAGCTAATTATCATGATACAAGCATAATGATTGGAAATAATAAATAAATATGATGTTCTGATGATGAATGTGAGGAGGTAAATAAATTCATGCCTGAAGAATATAAAATCTAATAATTTAATGAAATTATATTGTCATAATTCAACTTTTTATTGATGTATTTTGTATATTTCATAGAGTTTATGAAATTTTAAAAATGACAATTTTTAAATGTTTCACTAATACATATTATGGAAGGTATTTCATGTGGAAATATTTTAAAAGGTTGGTTTTAGATAAATAAATATTTAAATGAGTAGTAGTCAAGCAGTGATATTGAAGGATATTTTCATATTTTTAAAATATGGAAAGAAATACCACATGATGTTTTCACCATAAATTAAATGAAAAGAGGAAATAAGAGAGAAGTTATTAACTTTTATATTATATAAAAACCATATAAATGAAGGAAGTAATGAGTTTTACTACTATGGGAGTAAACAAAAGATCCAATGTTATATCTAATAATATGACGGAGGTTAATACTGTGTAGTAATGGATAGAAATTCGTGTCACACCACTATAAATTTAGGTAAATTCCAAATTCATATTGTATACAAGATTGAAGGAAGATGAGGAGTTTCCCTGATATCTCAGGGAATGTTGACATTGTTCGATAAGGGATTTAGGACCTATACATGAAAGAGAATCCTATATATTAATGTTCATGAAACATAATTAGTGAAAATAAATAATGGAGAGGCTATTTTGTTTCACTACATTCAAACTATGTTTTATTTGGAGTAGTTAGAGGAGGTAGTGAGAGGTATTGATCTATGGGTGGTAGTGATAAAACCCAAACCATTATAAGTGGCATGACCCCTAGACTAGACCGAATGCTATCAATAATTCATAGTGTTAGTTTTTCTTTTGTGTATTGACACATTTTTGAAAAAATGTTCATTATTTTATCCCATTTAGATATTGAGGGAAAACATCCCCAGGGACTTATGTTCTTTGGATCTTTCAACATTATTCAAAAACAGAAACATGTAATGTGGAATAAATAAATAACAAAATAAAATGATATAGGGAGAAAGATAATAATGAAAATCTCAGGGTCAACAATAAAATAGTTGAACAAATAGACCCTTATAGATATGTTGTCAAAATCTCTTAGGGTTATGAGAGAATAAAAGAAAAATGTTTTTTTAAATGATAACATATCCTAAATCACTTAACATATTATGATAATATTACCAAATTCACTTGTGGGAATATCAAATTTTCATTTTATGTACACCGTGGGATGAATAACCAAATAGAAAAGATGGTTTTTTTGAAATAAGTGTTACTTCTATTTCATATGTTCTCACACCATGGAATAAGTGTCATGCCGTAATAGGTTAGAGTTTGATATAACAAGCCCATGAGGTGATTTTTTTTTTAAAATTTGACGTGTTTATAAGAATAAGATTATGTATAATAATAAATAAGATCTTATATATGGGTTACACAAGTATTGGATATGGTCTCTTAATTTATATGATTTGGAGGGTTCTGTTACATTCAATAACACATATACCACTCTAGAAAAATTGTTAGGTGAATTTCAATGGTCTAGAAGATTTGAAGTTTATTTTATAATGGAAAACAGTTCAAAACACAATATTCTACAACTTAATATGTGATTTATATTTTCCACACCTTTAGATAAATGTTTCTCCATAAAGGAAAATCTGATGAGATTAGTGGTCATTGTTATTTTGGGACCTCAATGCCCTAATGGATGGTTGTAACACAACAAGTATTGAAAAATATATCTAATATGGGGGAGAATGTGGATCTATTTTTTGATATGATTTATGTCAAGAAGAATGAAATTGCACTATAATTTTGGTGAAAAAGAATAAGACCATTCTATGGAGAGGAAGATCACACAGTAAATATGAGGTGTCCAAATTATCAAGAAATTTTTTCGTGATTAAAAGAAAAGTACTTGCCTAAATTTTTTGGGTTGGATTTTTATTTAATTAAAATTCATTACCACACTAATTTTTTTTGTGACAATGGGAATGATATTAAAAGATTATAGAAAGGAGGTTTGATATAAAACCTTAGATTAATGGGATTGGTTCCAAGAATCATATAAAATTTGTAATAGAAATTTAAAATAGAATGAGGATAATATTTATATAAGTTAATAAGAAAAATAATAAAGGGGATAAAAATTGATAATAAAATATATAAATTTTTTTACTTCCATATAGAGAATATCTATTTTCATATTTTTTCATATTAAAGGTTAAAGGCTCTATGAGTCAATGGATTACACTGATACATCTAGTTAAAAGAGAAGGATGGAAATAAATTACTCAAAAATTCTAAATATACTCCTATAAAATAATGATTTACTATAGATATGATATCATTGGATATAAATATTTAAACCTCATATCTTAGTGTTTATCATATCAGGTATTTAAAAGGATAGTGTAGTGAATGAATGTTCAAATGTCAATAAAATCTAGAAATAAGATGTATGCGATGTATCATGATGAACACGGACATGTATTTATGAAAATAGTATGTATAAAATACCTATAGACCTATATATTTACTATTAATTATCTATTATAATTTTGTAAAATTATATGAAGTGGTATTTAATATATTATCGATAGTGTATCATTCCAAAAATATTGTTACACATGTAGTGAATAGTCTTATCATTTGGAATATTGAAACACTATAAGTGTATGATCCTTATATTATACTTTTGTGTTGAATCAATTAAAATAATCATATTTAGTGACTTATTTATTTTCTATATCAAATGTATTTGTTTTGATTGAAGAGTGTGAATATTGAGAGCTCATACATGTTAATAATGACATGGGAAGAAGATCTAAATTTTATAAAGGATAATAATAAGATGTGAAGCTTTATAATTGATGAAAAAATTCATTCACCCCCACTCAAGATTCATAAGGTGATCTTTGTCCCAAAAATATCTATTAGGTCCAAACGCTATATTTATGTTCATTATCTAAATATATTTCTAATTTTTTCACAAATGTAGTCATTATAGAAGCCTCTATTTTCTAGATGAGCTAATTTTGATAGTTATAAAAAGTAAATTTTTATGTTTTGGTATGATAATTGAAACAAGGAGATGGAATATATTTTTTTCCAAACTAACTAAGAATAATGGATGAAAATGCGATGTAATGACCAAAAAGGTCACTCATAGATCATTATTTATTGAAGCATACAAGACTTTAAATAATTGCGATACTTTAGTTGAGATGTGTAGGAATCTAAAAATTATTTATATTAATATATTAAAAGTGAAAGAATTATCATCCTCAAAATATGGGGGATTCTACCTAATATTATTAGGAATAAAGAAGAAAAATAAGTTGAAGATTTCAGAGAAGGATAAAAGACACACTAAAGTAATTTGGATTAAAATCAATGTAAAATATTCTACTAACATTAATTTGGATGTAACATGTACGTCCAGAAATTTAAACTTCTCTTTAAGTAAGGGAAGAAGTGGAGATTTATAGGATGAAGTGGAAATTACATCCGGTCAGAAGTTCAATGAATGTTCATACAATAATCAAGACAACATCAAATTTCAATATGATAATGTGTATCAATAGGAAATCATACATCAATTATATATATAATTAAAAGATTTTTTTTTGTGGAGAAAAACATAATTAAGAGGTTAGAGGTCCCTTTCAATGTTATTTATCCCAAAGGAATGTTAATACACTAAGGGGGGTTAATCAATGTATATAAATTTTAAATAATCTTTTTCTAATGATATTTTTATACATTAAATATGAAAATAATGAACAAAGTAAGAATAGAGACACAAGATAGTTTACTTGGTTATGCCGAATGGTATAATCCATGGATCATGTTTAGAAATGAAATTATTCATCTAAAACACTAAAAATCACATAAATTAGATTTAAATTTTTATAGGGGCCATATTGATAGTCCTAGTTAAAAACCATTTTCAGGTGAATATTGTATTAAAAGATTGAATGCACTGGTCATCATACAAATATAATTTCCTCCCATGATCAATATATGGAAAAGTATGCCAAAGATAACATAGCTTATAGAACAACCTCAATGAACATACTGTAAGATAACCTCATAGAATACCAAATTCCTCTTGTATTACATTAAAACATTATCATATTATCCTTATACTAAATTTTAAGACTACTAAATATCTTGTATCCTATTCTATCAATATTTCTGGAAGGAATTTACTTCTCATCTATTTATTCAATAAGTCTTAAAAATCACTTCATCTATTTTTTATTTTTAATTTTAATAATCAATTCACTGATTTTACCCATTAGATATATTTTCATTTCCAAATTTATAATGTTCTCTATTCACCAGTTCATTTTGTCTCTACATTAAATTCCATTAAAAAAACATGTTATTTTGTAATTAATTTCTTTTTTAATTTTTGACCAAATCACCATATTCAAATTTAATTTCTGATGATGTTAATTTAACATGTACATTGATATTTACCTCCACGTGATTTCTAGCCTAGTCAAAAAAGTTCCAAAAATTAATAATAAATATGAATTAAATCAATGTATAGTATAAAATGATCCTTTTTTATTTCATTATTTATAATATCCACTTTTATTAGTTTTACTAATAATCACAGTTTAATGACTTGAAAAATATCAAAATGATAGTGGAAGACCAAACCCCTAAAAATAGGCTAAGGAAATTACTTTTATAATGTTCCAACATGACCCTTACTATGCCAAAAAATACTTTTTAAATTCTTTAATTTTCTATAAAACAACTCTTATTATGGAAATAATTACCTTTCTAAAGTCAAACAATACCCATAAAATTTCACTAAATACACTTCTGATGACCTCAATGAGTCATAAAGAAATCAGGATCTATATTTTATATATATGATAACCATTATGAAAATTTTATTTGATATAACACCACCAATTTGGGGTTCACGATTACTCTTTATAAGTATCATATTAAACATCGAATGTCACCAATGGATCTTATGATGTTATATTTTGACAAATTTCTCCATCATTTTATTACAACAAAATAAATTTTAAACATTGATAACTCATCCAAAATACTTTCTATAAACCAAAAATATTCATATAATGTGATTCTAATGACATCATGTATTGTTTTTAATATTCCATCAGTTACCTTATAAATAACTCCCAAAAATCATCCGAAGGAGATTTTTTCCTAGAAACTACCCCTTTGTATTTTTTAAAACATTGATATAATATGAAATTCCTTTAACAAAAAATTTCATAAAGAACCACATATCAAAATATACATAAATTTATCCTCTTTCCATCAAATATTTCATCATTGATTCACTTAACCCCAAATATAACCCTTCTTGCATGACTATATGTGTGAGAAACCAAATATAAATGAAAATATCCATATAAAACACTTCTATGGTCTTTATTTTATTTAAAAACTCTACAAAGATGACCCCCTTGATTCAATAGTTAAATACACCCCCTTTAAATATTAATTTATGTCCAATTATAATTTCACAAATATTCTATGAGATGAACAACATCATTCTTCCATGATTTCAATATTCAGATTCTTTAAAAAAAATTGTTTGAAACTTCTGTGAGTATATATATTATACATGTGCACTATTTATTTTTTTATGTGTTATCATGGATCATAATTTAATGTCAATGTATATATTCATTAATTGGCATGAATATATTCAATGGGTATATTCTACAAGCCTAACATCTTGCATGAGATTAAGAATCGACCATCAAAATAGTGATCAACTGTGAGTTTTGGGGATATTCAATGTGAATTTATATCTCATATGAGAAGATCATGGATATTCTAGTATGATATAGAATCAAGGAGGAACACAATTATCTTCTATAATAACATAATTTCATAGATATTTTGTGCATGGAGAATAATCATCTGGGTGATGAGGAAGATGATATAACACAATAGTGTGAGTTGTAGTTAATGGACGTATCAAAAGATTCCCATTTTTCTATTCTTCAAGGATATATATATCATGATAAATTAGATGATCAGGATAATATACATGAATCATAATGAGTGAAACAAGAGAAAATAAAGGAATTAAGTGTGGCATTGAGATTATAAAATTCATATATTATTCTTTCCACTTACTATCTTGAATTTATGTGATCAAGATGTTTCTTCCCATAATCATTTTGATCATTAAAAATAATATTATTGAGTTTGAAACTCTGATAAAAGAATAAAATTTATCTTGAATTATTTTAAGTCAATATTTTATGACATTACATGTTTAAAGTAGTTGATATGATATAATGTTGTGTGAAACATCCAGGCAATAGACAATGCATGAATTTGATGAATATAATATTGAAAAATGATCCTTTGATGATATAAAAAGTAAATATAATGAAGCATGAGAAAAACAAATAACAAAATACATTAATGAATATAAATACATTAAACATTGATGAATAAAGTATAGGAAATAATATTTTTAATAATTAATTAATGCAACGATGAATATCACATTAGATGAAAATATGAATGTCAATGTGACCTAACAAAGGAGACATAATTTAAAAATAAACCATGGGAAGAAATAATAATATTGTGTTTTTGGGGAGGTAATTTTGGATATAGATATTTAAAACCTTAGGATATAACTAATGATATTTTACATGATCTATTCATATATTTGGGATGAGATCCAATGAGGATGGATCTTGTGATTCATTGGCTTTAATTAAAAGTAAAATAACTATTTAGAGATATATATGGTTATAATGAATAAATGATCGCATTCAAGATCAAAATGATCAATTATTTATATTGAAATACATATTATTGGTTTATTATACTTCATGATTACTTGAATAAATGCATATATAAGAGAACAATATATTCTACCTAGATATGAAAATAATTTTGTTAAATCCTTGAGAATATTTATAAGAGAACTCACCATGTTATTTGAATAAATATTGAGATCCAATGTATAATTGTATCAAAGAGAGATAATGATTTCATGACTATTAATTCTATGACAGTGATATAACAATTTTATGAGTATTCAAATACTGATGAGAATCTGATTACACCAGATATAGAGAGTTTGAAGACCAGTAATCCTATTCATGCTATTAAATATCTTGAACATAAGTACACATGTGAAGAGGATCCAATTATATTTTATAATAATATTATTTGAAGAAGATTATATTTCCATTTATAGAACAAATTTGATGAATGAGCTTATGACATGGGTGTTTGACCAGGCACTAGAGGCTTGAGACTGGTGTGTCTAACCAAACGCAGAAGTACTAGAATTGGGGTGTAGCTAATTATTGATGAATTTTAATAAGTGTGTCTAAAAAGTTTTTACCACCAGTGTCTATTTTAAAGAATACAGGTTGAGGAGTCTATCCAAAATGGAAATTATAAGGATTTGGTGCCAAAATTTGGATATACTGTACGATGATTTCTATTTTAATGTAATTGCAAAGGATGTTAGTCTATGAGAAAAAATTTAGTGCTAAAAATCAACATGTTAAATAGATTCTGTCAAAATCGAATTAATAGTAAATAAAAATGGGTTAATTGACCCACCCATCCCCCTTATATCCATCCATATGAATCTAGGAACAATAAGTGGTATTAGAGGGAATGTTTTCACTATGGAAAAAATATTTATTACAAGATAGGGAGAACCCTAAATTAGTCAATATGTGAAGTGTTCCCACGTCTGATGGGGGAATTATCATAGATTAAGGAATAAGATTATGCCTTATATACTATCGAATGGATTAGATGTGAGAGACACTATAAAACTGGGGTTTTCATACATTAATGAATGAAATTTTCTTAATCATGTTGACTATAGAGATATATTGTGAGATAGTAAAGAAAAAAATTCCATATTTATGTCTCTATCATAGAAAGTTTACATATAGGTCATGTGTCTCCAAATTTCTAATGAGATAAGGATAAAATTGATAAATTTATACAACTTTTTGTTAATTTTAAGGAAATAAAACATCTAGTATGAATGATCATATTTCAAGACATAAAAATGGTTGACGAAACTTCAAAAAAATCACTAGTCAATGGCAGTTTTAGCGGCAGTTCTATTAAACCCTACCAAATAAATTTAGTTTAATTAACAATAATATTGTTTAATATTCATCAAACCACCTCTAAATTTTTTTAGCATAATAATTGGTGGTGGTTTCCATTAAACCACTGCAATTTTTAAAAAAAATCTTATTTTCTCCCCTTCTCCCACTCTCTCCACGTGACCCAACTCTAACCCCTATCTGCCACTCCTCCCTACACAACCCTTACTATGTGACCCCCACACTCTAACCTCCCTCTCACCAACAGAGAGTCAAACCCCCCTCCAATCTTTCTTATATATCCTCAGCGGTGACCCTAACCCCTATACCCCCCTCTTCAAGGAGATGACGCCAAACTCTCCTCCAACTTCCATATCCCCACCAGTTCCCCTCCACAATAGTGACACAGAACACCACCCTCTAACCTCTATCTATCTGGAAATGTTCCTATCCCTCTAGCCGGATAAGGATTATTTGGCCTTTTGTGGTGATTTGGTGTCCCACATTATGGAAGTGGAAGATCAAATGCTTCTTTTCACTATTTAATTGTTCATTAAATTAATAATCATAGATTTATTTCCTCTATGAGTTGGGTTTTAGATTTATAATTAAATTATATATGTATATATGAATATATTTTAAATGGAAACCGTGTCTCCTTTTTTTTCTATTGAATTCCAAGGATTTTTATATGAAAACTTGTATTTTGATTTTATTTTTCAGCTACCATACAAACATAACATTAGATAAAATATTATAACGTATTTAATTACATTATTTCATGATATCAAAATATTCTTGGTTCTTAAAACAATTTTTATTGGTAAATCTTCACTTCCACGGGCATGCATGTATTTTTAATAACCAATATTGGGTTACCTTAAATATTGTGACTATATGATGATTGAGTATTTGAGTTTTCAAAATAAATTTTATAAAGTGGATTCTCAAAGTGTATTATTATGGATTACATCCCTAAATATTATTTTATTGGTTAAAATATACAAAATTAGAATCTATTGATTTATAATTAATTTTTTCACAATAATTGTAGGCACAATGACACTTGGTTATAGCCCTATACTTTAATATAAATATTACACCTGCGGTGTTTTTTCTCAATTTTCCTCTTTCCACTACTTATTATATGCCATAGTATTGATTAACTCCATTAATTTAGTCTTCCTATATTTTCCTTCTATAATTAATTTATAATCTTGTGATTGAAGTTGATATTTAATTCCATAATTTAATAAGATTCTCCTTAGTATAGTATAAATGGATAAAAATTTTATAATAATAAATTCACATTATGAAAACAGATATCCTAAATAGTAAAATTGACTGAAACAAATGGGGTGAGAAAAGATATGTATTAATATATCAAACATATAGCACAAGAAATTTACTAGATACCAGGTAATAATTCCAAAAACATGACTAATATTCAAGAATAATTACTTATCATATTGGTCATAATTTATAATTTTAAAAAAATTTCATTGAAATCACTATCTAATAAGGTGTAGTGCATGTCTTATAGAAGGTTCCCTTCCCTAACTATTTTAACCAAAAATATAGGTGCACATATAAAATGACCTTAAATGGTAGAATTAACTCTAAGTATATATAACAACCAAAAAAAATTGTGTTTATTGGTTTTAGCTATACAATAGAGTGTGAAGTCCAAATAATGTATACATTGAAATAATATTTTTAAAGGTATTCTATTGGTCTTAGTTAGACCCTGGGAAATGGTTTAGACATTGATCAATGTAGAAATTTTTTCAAAGGAATGAAACTACCTTAGTTACAACACTAATATAGAATACACTATTATCTTTTTCTCCCCTAAAACTAACAACATATAAATCTATAATATAAAAAATTGATACATCTTTATCATGTTTAATATATAGTTTGTTTCCCACACTTCCATCATTAAATATTATTTGTTTTAATCATGAATCTAACTTCATATACCATGATCTTGAGTGTTATTCTATCATGTATAAATTATTATTTAATTTTTATTTTACTCGTTTGATTAAACATTTATATCTTTTTATTTTAATGTATAGGTTGAATGCAATTAAATACATATAGATAAAATTTGGATCAATTGACATCGAAACACACCTCGATGATCCTAGGTATTATAAGATTTTTTAGACTATTCAATTGGAAACAGATTAGTGGATGGTATAATAAAATTTATGTTTCATGATTGTAAATTCATGTGATTGTGGAATAGAAAATTTTTTATTGGAATTTGGTACTAAAATATTTTCCTTCTCGGCATGTATGTTGGATTTGGCATGGTGAATAAATGTTATGGAATGTAAAAACAATGACCATACTATCAAAAAAAATAAAAGTGAGAGTTTAATTTTGTTTTAAATTTATTAAATGAAGAGATTGGTTTTCTAGAATAAAATGCACCAGATTTCAATAGATCAACTAAAACATTAGTTGATCCTGATAAGTTTAATCATTCTCAGAACATTAATGACTAAAAAATTATTTTTATCAATTAGTTGAACATAGAAAATAAGAACTGTATGAAGGGTGTGAAATGTATTTGAATGTGTCTTTTATACTTAATTTGTATCATATAACGTGTCTCTGTGGAATTACATACAATATAATATCCATGATTTTACAATTTATTCGTGATGCATTATGTAAATCTAAGTACCTGACATCATTCTATGAGATGAATAAAGTCATAAAAAACATGTACATGATTACACATAGATACATTCATGCCCAAATGAGTGCATGATTTACCAGGGAGAAGAGTCTGATAAAGAATAATTTATGATATTTCATACAAGCATATGGAATTCAAAGAACAACAATGAGAGTACAAATCAATGCGACCCCAGGAAGAAATGGAGGAAGAAAACGCCTACAATGATATTTTGTTACTATACTCTAAAACCACGCTTTCAGTGATTATTCATGTCTTGTAAGAATGTAGACAAAATGATGTGGAATGGTAACGAATGTAAAGATGATTTTATAGGAAGACCAAAAGATTCAATATCATGGATGATGTTTGATTCACTATATCTAGATTGTTCTTTAGATCCTAGTAGTGTATGTTTATGATTAGATTCTGATGGTCTTAACCCTATTGGTACTTTATATACTAATTATATCATTTGACCAGTTGTTTTGATCCCCTATAATCTAACTCAATAGATGTGTATGAACAAGACTTATTTCATTATTTTGAATATCATTTCTAAAAATGAAATTTATGCAAATGAAATTTATGTATACCGTCAACCCCTAATCCATGAATTGTGAGAATTGTTGGATAATGGTGTAGAAACATATGATGCTTAAATGACACAACTATTCAAAATTCATTCCTTCATTAATGTGACAAATTAGTGAATTTTATATACTAAAAATGTTATCTAGTTGGAGCCATCATACTGGTTTGGCTTGTCATGTTTTTAATTTCTTTTCAACATCAATGATTATGTCATAGAAAAAAATGGTGTGTTTTGTGTCATCATCGATTTATTAATGCTTATAATACATTTATTTTTAATAAGACATTATTTATTAGAGATATTGAAATTAGAGAGTTACTGAAGGTGTTATCTAGTTCATAAATCATGGGACAATTAATGAATTTCACTGAAGAATTTAGAAAATGTCATTAGTTTAAAGAAGGGAGAAAATGGTATGAGGTATAGTATCTGAAGAAGTTGGAACACAACAATTGAATAAAAATATTATTTTTTTCAAACATCATTATTGAGAGTTTAATTTGATACACCATAATCTTGACGTAATAAATATTGAGAAGAATATATGTGACAATTTAATTATTATAGTGCTTAATGAGTATGGTAAATAGAAGTACCACCTTAATGCTTATAAGGATTTGTATTCAATGAATATATAACATTTTTGGTGGGAAAATACGATTGAAAATTATTCCTTGTCTAATTTTACAATGAAAAATCAAGAGAATAACGCATTCCTTAAAACCTTAATGAATATAAAAGTGATAGATGAATATTCAAGTAACCTCACAAGGTGTTTTAACACGAAACATAAAATTTTACATGGATTGAAAAGACATGAATCCCATTTTTTGAGGGAGGAGTTATCATAATTGGATATTCATATTACTTTACTAGAAAAAGTAATTGTAGTTCTCATTGAGTTTTGTTCCTTTTTTAGATATCTTTTTTTAAAACACTATATCCAACTAGTCTTTATATTGATAATGAATTAATTTTTTTCAAACTATGTAATTTTTAGATGTCATTTTCCCCTTTATTATTCATAATCATGATCTATTTGGGTATTCATTTAGATGAAGAAGCTAAACCTGACGTACTAGTACACTATCGATGGATGTATCCAATTGGGAGGTACATTGATATTTATTAATTTTCAAATGTGAATTCTAATTTATAAAATTATTATTTATGTTATTTTAATATGTTTATTATTTTTTTCATTAGGTAGTTAGTTTATTTTAAGTCAAATGTGAGCAATAAAGATTAACAAAAAGGATCTATCGTATAAAGTTACATAGAGAACGACATGTCCACTAATTCTAGTTGTAAAAATACTTCATCAGAATTTCTGACTATTGGATGACCAATTAGAAATGGATGAATTTTACACTGACTGAATTGGAGTTGGTAGAATCAGATAGATATGAGATTCTGAATAGCGTTATTACAGATCCATATATTGAAGAATTGTGATTAAAAATGTAGAGTTGACTAAGGGGTTGATCTCGAAATGAGATGGAATAATTAAAATAGGTTAATAATTAGATTTTTGAATTGGTCACCCATCATGTTTGTATATACTCATATGCATATTATTGAATTGTAATTATTTTTTCCAAGAAAAAGTAACTACTTATATGTTTTTTTCTAGATAATGAATATTGAGAACTATACTGAAAAATGAAATTATTTGATGTTTTTGGATTGAGGTCCTCTAATTAAGTCTAATACATTCGAGCCCAAAAATATTCCTGGATTCAGGTTTCATACAATGTATCATGAAGAATACATAATAACATAAAATGGTGGTGTATTTACATTTATAGAGGTTGGAAACTATGCGAATCTGATTGATATAATTGATGTAAACTATCATGGCCAGTTTTCAGTTTACTTATTCAAATACAAGTAGGTAATCATTGATAGGGGTATAAAAAATGATTTGTCACATTTTGACTATGTAAACGTATCTTTCTTGCTAGAAACCAGTGAGCGTGTATATCATGAACCATATATCTTGGATTTATTAAGGAATATGGTTTATTCTGTGGATAATTAAAAAAAGTAATGATGGATTTTTTTATACAAATAATTTAGTAGAACTAATATGATATGGATGATGAAGATCAATTGATTCATTGTGATTATGAACCTCGTCATCCAAAAAATTGAACTGTTATCTACTAGAAATATCAAAATGGTAGAACTTACAAGAGAGGGGGAAAATGAAGGGCTCATTACAATGGTTCATTATAACAGTGATGATAGTGAAGATGAAGATAATTGAATTTATAAAGTGGTAAGAAACTTATATTAAATGTTCTCATTGTTATGAGTTTCTTACATATATACATTGATCTAGTTTTTCAATGTATTTAAAAACATTATGTTTTGAATTATTTATATATTTAACATATCAAAACCATTTAAAATGATGGAATGTTGAGAAAAAAATATTTTAGTATTTTATTTTATCATATTCTCGTAGCATGCCACTACTATCATCATATATTATGGATCTTAGAGATTCTATTGTACTAGATACTCTTAGCGATCCAGCCATTTCCCCAGATGTCATTAATATCCCTCTTCCTGATTCACCTACGATAATAGTCTAGTTGGTCACCTCTCCATCTAGAGGATATTGGTGGGTTACTATTACTGGTATGTATTTCATTTAAAAAAACACATTATATTTTATTAATTATTTAATTCATTTTTCATAATGATAAAAATAATCATTGAAGGGATACAAATATTAGCACTGTAGATGAATGGGAATTAAAGGAAAATAAGATTATTATTATATTTGATGGATTCAGGGTGCCTACTAGTGACGATGCCAGAATATATAGGCATATTCTTGGGTAGGTTTCTTTTGAGATAGTGATATATCCCATTAATTAAAATGATTGCAGTCCTATTCCTTCATCTAGAAAAAATGAGGTCTTTGATGCTCAACTGATGCTACTATTTTTATGATATTCCATGATAACTGAACCATATGCCATTGAATACGAAGTCCAAGTTTAAAATTTTTATTCTCCTATAACTATTGTATAGTGTCTATTAGGTTTGAACCCACTAGGAAGGTTGGTGACCAAATTTTTCTTTTTAAAACAACCACCCCACTATTTCCATCAGTTGGTAATTTTTTTATGAACTAATATTTTTTAGTTATTATAAAATATTAAGGATAAAACAATGAATTATTTTTTACTATTAGAAAAATATTTATGAACTACAGTTAAAATGACATGTCTGGGAACGTTGTGTGAATATATAGGATCAAGCACTATGAAATTTTATCAAAGGAAACACTTTGGAATTCTAAATTCACTTGATAAAAGAATGATTTCTTCTCAGATTTTTATGGAATCCCACCATATGAAATGATTGATAAATCTACCTACAAAGAAGATAAATCAAACATAATTATGAACCGTGGTGTTCACTACTCCAATGTTCACATACTATTATGAATTTTAATGATAAGATGATTGGAATAAAACTCACTATTGAATACCAATGCTAATGAAATTAAATCTTGGAAAAGATGATATTCATGTTCAATCTCGAAGATTGAACTTGAAGCTTTAAATTTTTAAAAATAAAGTAAGGTGTGAACAAAATAAATGATCATATGAATAGACCTCTCTAATCTATTATGATTTCGAAAAATAAATAATTGAATAATTAGAAAAAGAAACTAAAAACATTTTAAAACTCCAGAGCTGAGAAATTCACTGTACTATCATATTGATTACCAATATTGAAAAAAATTGATTACAATTACATGTATATATAATAAAAGATGAAGAGGAAAATCTCTCTCGTGTTGCTCTACTCCTAGGATCCTTTGACTCCAAGTCTCTGTCTCTTGCTCTAAGATTTTCTCCTGATGGAAGATGTGTCGAATGCTAAAATGTGAGTGAATAGTTTGTATGTCGTATGTTGTTGCCTTTTATTTTTTTAATTTCCTATTATCATTATCTGTTCTCACCAAAATCATCAACAACATAACTTGAATCTCACAATGTCACCGCACACAGTCATTTTTTCACTATAACACTCGTGATTTCAATTTTTCCCTCGTAACAGAATTCTTGGTGTTTGTTGGGATGCAATTTGACATATTATGGTTTCCTTGCAAGTATTAACAAAAGAAAATAGTTAAAATAAAATAATATATAAAAGAAAAATAATTCAATATTTAATTATCATAAATATTTTTTAAATTAATGTTATATTATTATTTAATATTTATTTATTTATTATTAATATATTAAATAATTATTTTTATTTATTTCATTAAATTTTATTTAAAACTATTATTATTATATTATTTAATAGTTAATATTATATTTATCATATTAATAACTTTATAAAAGATTAATACATTATTGTTTTAAGATATTTAATGTTATTTTTTGGTTAATAATCTATTTATTTAATTAATACATTATTAATATTATATATTTTAATATGTTTATTATTATTATTGTTATATTAATATTAATATTACAGTGTTATTTATTTGATTAAATTAGTTTAATATAATTATTCATTTAATTTTTAAATTTTAATTACAAAATTTTTAGAATTATATATATTAAAAAATTAATTAATTTATTATTTTATTCTCTTATTACTATTACTTTACTAATTTTATATTATAATTATTATTAAATATATTTAATTCACCACCCCCTTCCCCAATAATGTGTGCTGCTGCAGGGGGATGTTCTGGATTCATTCGGGAGAAGCTAATCTTACTCCGCATCTGTTCTCCTTCACCTGCCGCAGAACGGGGAAAATTCCTCCTTAATGGTGTGACACTACAGCTAACCCTTCAGATCGGTGTAGCCGGTGACTTTCTGTCTAGTTGGTGACTTCACCTTAACCTACTGTTCTTGGCTCATGCAATGATATCTGCCTCGAGCAAAAACTTCTCACATGAAGAACCAAAGTGGCTCGACTCCACCATGATTTTGACATATCTCCTCTTTCAATAATAGCTGAAAACATGTTATCCATATCTGGCAGTGTTTGGTCTAAATTTCAGATCAATAAATAGTTTTAATTTGATTTTGTTCATGTAGTCTAATTTGGTGATTTAGGTAAAATGTTGAATGATTTGAATAATATTTGGTTGGTAGTGAGAATAGTTTAGGTATGGCTTCAATCATAGTGAAGAGGGCAGTGGAATGAGTTTTTTTTAAATATGTTTTTAGATTTTTTTTTAAAAATGACTGGGTTTAATTTTTTTTAAACTGCATCTCAAAGGAAGCATCATGGATTTCGTATTTCCACTAAAACCAAAAAAATATTAATAAATGTTTTTATTTTTTATTATATATATATATATAATAAACAAAACAAAACAAAAAAATACAAATAATAATAATAATTTTCAGTAGAATTTATCTATTATATAAAATCCACTGGTACTTCCATTACAACAGTCTAGATTCTGATAGAATATATCACCCAGGTATTATTTTTATAAGAGGGTTTACCCTAAAATTCATTCTGCATTTCCGAAGTGGGATTCTGGTACTCCATATCCGGCTCAGAACATTCCGCATTTCCGATGTGGGATTATGTTTAATGTATGTGACATTAAAAGACTATAAAATATAAACTATAACACCAATATAAATGAAACTTAAGGCATGGATTAAACATATAATAAATAGTTAAAAAAATAATTTCATAAAAAATGTCGATGGAAAATAATTTATAAGCTTTCAAAGACAATTACTTGAAACTTAAAAATGATTCAAGTACATGACTTTGAATGCCTATAAAATATAAACTATGAGAACAACATAAATAAAACTTAATACAGAGATTTGACATATAACAAAGAGTTGAAAATAATTTTTTTAAAGAATATTCATGAAAAATAATTTATAAGCATTCAAAACCACCTACTTGAAACTTAAAAATGATTTAAGTATCTGACTTTGACAAACTATAAAATATAAAGTATACGACTGATATAATTTAAAGTTAAAACACAGATAAAACATATATTAAATTATCTAATTATATAATTAATATTATTAAGAAATAATTATATAATAATCAATTAGTTAATTAGTAATTATATAATAATCGATTAGTTAATTATTAATTAATAATTAATAATTAATAATTTGTAAATTATTAATTATTTAATTAGTGATATATTTATTAATTGTATAACTATTAAGTATATAATAATTTGTTACTTAATTAATAATTTTTAATAATTACTTATATAATAAATAATTAGTTAATTGGTAATATAATTAGTTAATTAGTAATATAATTATTAATTATTTAATAACTAATTATATTACTAATTAACTACTTATATTACTAATTAACTATTTAGTTATTATATAATTAATATTTAAAAATTACTAATTAACTAACTAATTATTATACAATTAATAGTTATGTAATTAATAATTATAATGAATAGTTATAAGGAATAATTATTATAAATAATTATAAAGAATAATTATATTACTAATTAAAAAAGTAATTACTATATAATAATTTTTAATAATTACAAATTAATAATTATAATGAATACTTATATTACTAATTAAATAATTAATTATTATAAGATTAATAATTATATTACTAAATAACTATGTAATAATTATATAAATTTTTTAATAAATACTAATTAGTAATTATAGTGAATAATTATAATTTATAAATATATTACTAATTAATTAATTATATAAAGGGTCTCAGCTCTATCTTTCTCAAAACTATTAATTAATTAACTATTATATGTTTAATAATTGTATTACTAATTAACTAATTAGTTGTTATATAATTAATGATTAATAATTACAAATTAACTAATTACAAAATTATATAATTAATAATTATCTTACTAATTAACTAATTAATTATTATATAATAAATAATTATACTACTATGAAAATAATTAATTATGAAATAATTAATAATTTTTTTTCTAATTAATTAATTATTTTACTAATTAACTAACTAATTATTATACAATTAATAGTTATATAATTAATAATTATATTACTAGTTAACAAATTAATAGTTAAAAACTAATAACTAATAATTATAATGAATAGTTATAATGAATAACTATAATGAATAATGATAAGGAATAAGTACAATTTATATTTATATTACCGATTAACTAATTACCTATTATATAATTAATAATTATATTACCAAATAACAAAATAATTATTATATAATAATTTTAATAATTAATAATTAATAATTATAATTAATAAATATATTTTATAATTATATTACGAATTAACTAATTAACAATTATATACTGAATAATTATATTAGAAATTAATTAGTTAACTATTATATAATTAATTATTAATAATTACTAATTAACTAATTGATTATTATTAAATAAATAAATAAATAATTTATTATATGTTTAATCCATATTTTATCTATAAATTATATTGGTCTTATAATTTATTTATCATAGACTTTCAAAGCCACGAACATGAAACATTTTTAAGTTTCATGTTGGTGCCTTTGAAAGCTTATAAATTATTTTTCATCAACATTTTTTACGAAATTATTTTTATTTTAAACTATTTATTATATATTTAATCCACATTTAACTTTAAATTATATCGATCTTATAGTTTATATTTTTTTTTCTTTCAAAGTCACGTGCTTGAAACATTTTTAAATTTCATGTACGTGTCTTTGAAAACTTATAAATTATTTTCCATCAATATTTTTTAAGAATTTATTTTTATTTTGAACCATTTAATTATATGTTTAATATATGTATTAAGTTTCATTTATATTGGTCTTGTAGTTTATATTTTATAGGCCTTCAATGACACAAACTTGAAACATTTTTAAGTTTCAAGTATGTGGTTTTGAAATCTTATAAATTATTTTTTATCATCATTTTTTATGATTTTTTTGTGTTTTCAACTATTTTTTATATATTTAATCCAGGTTTTATGTTTCATTTATTTTGGAATTATAGTTTATATTTTACAGTCTTTCAAAGTCACATACTTGAAATATAATCCCACATCGGAAATTCCAAATGTTCTGCGTAAGAAAGGGAGAACTAGATTCCCACATCGGAAATGAAGAATGATTTTCTGGGTAAGATCTCTTATAAAAGGGAGCCCTATGAGAGAGCTTCTCTCAAAATCCAGACTGTTGTAATGATAGTACTGCTGGATATTAAATAGCTGATCCATTTTAGTGAATTTTTTTGTTATATATATATAAAAAGAACAAAAAAGTAAAAATAAAAAAAATTAGAACAAAAAATAGATATATATTTTTTTAAAAGAAAGGTGGAAACTAGCTTACCACCTGTCACCTAAAGAAAAAATGAGGTTGCTATGATGCAGAATTTAGAGATTATTTTTTATATTTTTTGACCTAATGGTTTTTTAAAAAATAGATTTTTTAAAAATGTATTTAAAAAAAATCCAAGTGGAAGCGACAAGGTGGATAGAGGTGGAGAGTCGCATAGGGGAACAATGATATTGGGTGGTTGCAATGGAAATGAAGGAAGATGTAAAATCTGTGGTAACAAAAGTAGAACCTATAGTGGTGGTAGTAAGGTAGGGGAACTGTGACTCTAGGTCACCATTCCATTAATAAATGGGGTGGTGTCACAAATTTCTAACAGTAGAGGTGTCTCAAAATATCAGTATTTTCAGGGTGTGGCAGTGACTAACTAGAGTCACCGTTAGACTTTATATTGACTAAAATATTAGTATGCAAAAAAATTATCAAATTATCTAAATTAATGAAATTATTTTTTTAAAAAAATTACTTAATTAAATATATGAACATGAATGTAAAAAGTGAATTTAATAAGAAATTAATATAATTTAATCGAAAAAAAGAAGAGAGAAAATAAAAAATGATTCTAAATTATTCGATTTAATTAAAACTATATCAGCCTGACCCTATAATCCTAGAGCTGGTTCATTACTTTCTTATATTGGCATGATTACTAGAAATCAAATCCCGAATGAATGTGTTGTTTAGTAGTCTTGAAAAAACAAGAAACATTCATGGATCTGAATAAATGCTCTATACATAAAAACATATGGAAGGAAAAAATGAAAGGGGTGAGCTCAAATGATCAGTAAAGGTTAAATATAGCGGAATCATGAATCAATAATAAGTGATTCATAAACAATTTTACACAATCAATATGTCATGGGTAATAAATGAAAAAACACGTCTCATTAAAAAACTGAAAATGAAAATGTATCAATATATTTTATCAGAGTGAAATAATCATGTGTAGTACTAACTAAATAATAAATTAGGATAATTCTTATTGTTTTAGAATCATGTATCTGGAACATGAACCCTAATAACATCGAGAAATTTTAATTCTATGGGTAGATATACATCCGATTTTGTTTTGGAAAAAAAATCGAAGTGTTTGTCACCAACTGATTGGTTTCATGAGACCTATCGATGCGTCGAGGCGTTATAGCGGCCCCTCCTGTCACTTCCAGTCCAAGGGATTATTTATATAATGATTGAATACAACATAAATATTTCATTGTAATATCTATATTGAGTAGAGGATATAGATTCATCAATATTTCCACAGTTAAAGTAACATTCCACATAAACACTATTTGTAAAATGGTATATAGTATAGAAAATAATCATATCCATGTAACAAGAATATGGATATATATTTTATTTACAATTTAAAATAAAAAATGATCTTTAAGGGGCTGTAGTTACACTACATAAGAATTGTTATGCGCCCAATACCATGTAAATCATAATGAAATGGAAACCAAAACAAAGTCCTTTAAAACATTATAATCAATCAAGTTAATAATCATCAAGTGAGTAACTGGCTGCCATGAATATAAATAGTATTATGAAATTATATATAAAATTTTAGTAAACCTACACCACATACAAGAAATAAGTGGCAAATAATAGAATTCTCATAGAAATAAAATTGAGATGAGAAACCCCTTACCTTATGCCAGAATGTGTTAATCCTTTGATCACAATGACCTAGATAGTCAAATTAAATCCAACAATAAATTAATTAATAACCTTATATACATTTATTTGATTAATTATTGTTTTAGGAAGTTCATTTATGGTCTTATTTATATGTAATAAGATTTAATTTTTCCATTACGGAATGTTCTTTTACTTGATTTTCATTATATGTTCACTTGAATATGGGTAATGGAGTTCATGTGGAATTGACATATTTATCCATAATTGTAATTACATGTTATTAATGAACATATTGAAATGTAAATGTATATACATATCATTTGGTTATATAGTTTGAGGATGAATCATTATATACAACTTTAATGATAAACACTGGGATTATTTTGATGGTTTTCCCATCACCATGAACTCATTTTGTTTTATAATTAAATACTATGTGTAAAAATTGATTACAGAAAATTAAATATGATATATTACATATATTATGTTCTGGTTAAACCATAAAAATGGTTTCATAACAATAATAGAAGATAGTAATAGAAATTGAAAACTCATTGCCTTTAAATGTGATAAATTAACACATATCAGATGATGTTTTCATTTTTAGTAAAAGAGGAGGGGGAAAGAGAGATGATGATGAAATATTCTTTTAGAATAATAAAAATTCATTACATGTAAGGTAATGGAATTATCATATGATTTTTATGAGGGGAGTTTTGGGGGGGGGGGGATAAAGAAACAAATGGAACTTGTGAAATAAGTTGAAAGGAAAAAAAGAAGAGAGGTTTACCTCTTGAGTACTCCTCTATGAGAATCTCCTTAAGGCCTTTGTTTTTGGGATTTTAGTGAGACAATATAGCCTTGGAAATGGGGGGAGGATTGGGGATGTGTATTTTTTAGAACATAGTAAAGGCTCAAATATTGAGTGTTGTGAGAGGAATATGGGGTGAGGGGTGGTTTATGTAGCACATGAGAAGATATTTTTTGCAGTATTTTAATCATTAGTTGATTATTTTTTCTTCAAGACTAGGAATACTGTTGATTATAGTGATTAGAAATAGTTATAATATTATGTGAGATTGAAATAATGGCCATTTACATTAACCATAACTCAAGGATGATGGAAAAAATTATTTATTCATCATATTTCATACATTATCGAATTTCACTATTCACCAAAATTCAATTATTACAAAAAAATCCCAAAATTTCACCCGAAAATTTTTTCGACCCGTAAAATCCAAAAATTAACTCCATTTAAAAAATAATAATTTTATAAATATTATAAATTTAATTTTTGAATAAAATTATCATTTAATTGAAAACAAAAATTTTAAAATTATAACCGATTTTATGACACTTTGAAAAATTAACTAAGGTCTCGTAAAATTATCCTAAAATCACAAGGAAAGAAAATATTGATTTATGAATGTATTATATGTTTAATCATTAAATTAATTACCATATTTTAATAAAATATTGTTTACTAAAAAAATACCAACACTTGATTAAAATATTCACCTTCATTTATGAGGTGCCTAAATTTTATTTGTACATTCATGGGTAAAATTACAATTCATAAGGGTCATATTACTGTTAATAAGAGTAACATTACTATTTATATGGGTATGTCACTATTCATAATGGTAAGTTACTTTTCATAAGGGTGTGTAACTATTCATCAAAAATTAGGTAGATTATATCTGACTCAAATATCACCTTGATCGCAACCGTGTATGTCTATTTTTTGAAATTCAAATACATGAAGTGGAAATTTAAGTTTAATGGATAGGTTATAACTATCTCCTATAAGAAATTCTGGTTTCAAAAAGACTTAGTGTTGCATGAATTATAAGATATCTAATGAATTGAAATTATTTAAGAAGAATCATACGATAAAATATTGGGGTGTAATATTCTTCCCTCATTTGGAAATTTCATCCTCAGAATTTTTCATGTATAATGTCCTCTAATATGATGTGGGTGGTTCTTATTTATAACATCCTAAGGTTCTAACATTGCTTCCTCTATTTTATGGTTTCTCCCAAAAACTTATTCTAGTTGAGTCATCCGATTTCTCAATACTTTCTCTCTAGTGTCAAGAATCTCTATAGGATCTTCATAGTAAGACAACTCATGTTCCAGTTCTATTTTATCATAGGTGAGTAAGTATGTTGGGTTTGGCATGTTATTTTTCAACAATGAAACTTGGACACATTATGAACCTTGGAAAGACTTTACAGCATCGTTAAAGGGTAAGCTATAACTCCAATTATATCTATAATTTCAAATCGTCCAATGTACCTAGGGCTCTGTTTCCCTTCCTTACCGAACCTTAGGACACCCTTCATTGGAGATACTATCAGAAGTGCATTATCTCAGACTTGAAATTTCAAATACTTTCTACTATTGTTAGCATAAATGTTTTGTCTACTTTGGGATGCATTAATATGGGCCTGAATTATTTTTACCATTTTGTTTTCTCTTTAATATATTCTGGGCCTATAAGATTCCTCTCTCTAACATCATCCCAACAAGTTTGAGTTTTAAACCTCTTTCCATATAATGCTTCATAAGTCGCCATTTGAATTTTGTAATGGAGACTATTATTGTATGTAAATTACACCAAAGTTAAGTATTGATCCCACATACCTTGAAAGTGAAGATAGAATGATCCCAACATGTCTTCTAATGTTTTAATATGCCTTTTAGACTGTCTGTCAGTTTGGTGGTGACAAACAGTACTCATATGAAGCTCTATATCGAAATCCTTCTAGAGACTTTTCCCAAATTTGGTTGTAAATCATGTATCTTGACGGAACAAATCGATAGAGGTCCACCTTGAAGTCTTAAAAATTTATTTATATAAATTATTTCCTGGTATTTAATTGGAAAATGTTCTCTTAGAGTAATGAAATGTGCCAATTTTGTAAGATGATCAACAATTACCCATATTGCATAATTCCTTATAGGTTTCCCCAATAGTCCTATAAATAAGTCCAATGTAATTTCATCCAACATACACATAAGAATAGTTAGTTGTTCCACAAACCCTCTTGGAAGTTTTCTCTCATCCTTCTCTTTTTGAAAAACTAGACACCTTGACACTTAGTCAGAAATTTCTTTCTTCATGTTATACCACAAAAAATGTTCCTTCAGATCTCTATACATGTTGGTTATACTACTGTGTATCGAGAAATTTGTGCTGTGAGCATAATCTAATAGTTCCATTTTTATCTAAGGTACTGATGTAACACATAAACTATTTCCAAATTTTTGAACTCCATCCTCATACAAGAAGTGCGAAAATCTTCCACCCTTAACAACTTTAATTTTATTTTGTAGATTATCATCATTAGATTGAGATCTTATTATGTTCTCTACTAAATATGGTTTAGAAATAATTTGAAAACAGAAATATGTTTCTCCTTTATTAACAATTCCCATATCCATCCTTACTAGATCTATGATATGGATCTCTCTCAATCCTTCTTTGGGTCATAAGTCAATGATCTTTCCAGCTTGATGCATCTCCACCATATTTTCCATTACTGGGTGTTAGTGTATTGAACAATAAATTGAGCCATCTCTTTTGCCTCAGGTTGAGTTCATTCTATATAAATATGTATTTCAATTTCTTGTAATATGTATATATCTCACATCTTTCACCCTAGAGATAGTGCCTCCATATTTTTATATAAAAGATTATGGTTGCTAACTCAAGTACTAGAGTTTGATAATTTTTCTCACAAGTCTTCAAATTCCTTGATGAATAAGCAATAAATTTATCATTTCACATAATGACACAACCCAGTCCAGTATTTTATGTATCATTTTATATCACAAAATCATTATTTCCATATTGAATATTAAAATTAGAGCCTTAAAAAATATTTATTTCAATTATTCAATGAATTCTGTAAATTATTTTTTCTATACAAACATAACCCCTTTATGTGTGACTCTAGTTATAAGGTTATCCAATTAGGAAAAATTCTAAATGAAATGGTGATAGGATCCTTCTAAGATAATAAAACTATGTACCTTAGTTATGTATATAGATATGGACAATCCTTGGATTTCCTTTTCCATCATAGGATCAAATAATATCCCATCCTTAGATACAACATGTCCATGAAAAAAAATTGATTGATTCCAAAATTCACATTTTCAAAACTTCCTATATAATTAATTTATTCTAATAGTTTTCTGAATGATCCATAAGTGATTCTCATGATCTTAATAGCTTTTGGGGTATATTACGATATCATCGATAAATACCACAACAAAGTTATAAAGATATTACTTAAAAACTCTATTCATTAGATCCATGAAAACAGAGGGAGCATTAGTCATTCCAAAAGGCATTACATTAAACTCATAATTCCCATACATAGTTCAAAACGCTATCTTTTGAATATCATCCTTTCTCACACGTAGTTGATGATATCCAGATCAAAATACAATCTTCCAAAAATATTGGGTTCTATTATGTTGATCAAATAAATCATCAATCTCAGGAAGAGGATACCTTTTCTTTATCATAATAGCATTGATATAACTATAGTCAATGCATAGCCATGTTATTCGATCAATCGTCTTGAAAAAGTGAACATGGGAACCCCATGGAGAAACACTAGGGTGGATAAATCATTTATCACTCAATTACTCAAGTTGTTTCTTGAGTTCTACTAATTTCACTGTGGCCATTCCATTTGGAGTCTTTTAAATCGGTCTGGCATTGAGAATCAAATAAATAGTGATCTCAACTTCTTACTCTGGAGGATGTCTAGGTATAACGTATGGAAACACATCAACATATTATTCCATAATAGGTACATTTTCATTTTTAATATTTCTTTCCTCACTCATAGATATTGAGTTATCATCCTCCCCAGGAATTTCATTCAGAAGAACTAATGGGGGTGGATCAAGATATAAATTACATGGAGAGGTTTCATCTTTAGAGATTATGGATTCCAAAACATCCTCAAAAATTGTAACTTTTTTCTTTCTACAATAGTTTTTTTCATCATGGTATGAAATATAAACCATATTTATGATTATATCAAATTAAATCATGGGTATGATGAAAAAATTAGTAGATAAGGAATGTTTATATGATATAATGCTAACTACCTAACACATGTTGGTTGCGATGATAATTCTTTTATGAGTTTTTACTGAAAACTTATTTATTAAATCAAATTGGAAATATCTAATTTTCATGGAAAACTGTGATGATATAAAAGAATGAGATGATATAGAATCAAATAAATCATTTTCTACGTCTAAGGAAATAATTAAAGAAACTTTCATCACATCATTAGGAATATGAACCTTCTCGGTTGTGATCACATAAGCATTCCCTTTCTCTCATGGACTTTTATGAGCTATTTTTCCTTGATGTTTAGGACAATAATATTCATAGTGTACTATATCCTTATAATTATAGCATTGAAAATTATTGATTTTTATATTCTTGAGTCATTCACATGATGGGTGACCCTTTTCTCCACACTTATAACAAACTCCCATGCATTTCAAGAATTTTCAAAGATGGTTCTTTCCAAAATTATCACATAATGGGTAATTCTTCATTCGCTTCTTGTTATTTAGAGATTAAACTTTTCCATGATTATTTGAATAACTCTTATTCTCTTGATTTCCCATAAACAAATTGGATCTAGAAAATTCCTTCTCTATTTTGATGGTACTTAATCCTATTTCATCATTTGATGAGAATGTTTGAGAATTCAGTTCCCTTTAAAGACAAGGTTTAAAACCATCAAATAAATTATCAATCGTATCTTCTGAATCACGTATGAAATCTATAGTATACATATCTACTCTGTTGAAAGTATCCTCATACTCTAAAACACTCTCTTCTTCCATTTTTTCATGATAAGAAATTTTCAGTTAATTTCAATCCGTTTATCATGATGGAAATATTTTTCAAATAATAATTTCATAAAATTTTTCCATTCTATATATTCCATTTTATCATCTTAAATAGTATTCTTGATCAAGTACCACCATTGATCAATATCACCCTTGAAGAAATATACTCCAAGTACTACCTTTTCATTTTCATTGAATCTTATTGCTAGAAATATATATTCAATGGACATGATCCACTTATCAGCTACCACTGGATTAGTATTCCCACTAAAAGATGGGGGATCATGTCACATTAAATGATTCAACATTTGTATAGCATGGTTATTCAGCATAACCTGAGTAAGTTTTACTAAAATGTTCATGATTTGATCAAATCCAACACTGACTGTGTTGACTATACTAGAGGTGAAATCCCTACATTATTTTTGGGTATTGATTTCCTTTCTTCCATTAGGCCTAATCACTAAAAATTGGCATACACTAAATTAGTTCTTAATTCATAATTTGTAACTAAAAAAACATAACATAATTTGAAAATTTATGCACAAGTAATATCATACTCATAAACATGGTTTCTATTTTCATTTAAATCCTTCGTAATTGTTTCTAATGAAAATGTGAATTATCCTACGCATATCTCCTGGGAGTCTCAAACTAGGTTTACAATAAGACATGTTATCATGTACCATGATACCCCTAGTTAAGACCAAAACTCATTTTCGGGGTTGTTACCCATAGATACATCTGTGTCAGAACAATTTCCACTTGTAGTATCCAGACATGGATGCATTTTCTAGGAAGAACCACATAGTATCTACTTTACTAGAATTCTAGGACATTACTCTATGCTTATATTCAAAGTATATACATGGTTTATGTTCCCCAAGCTATGCTTCCTAAATACAACTCCCACATATTCTACTAAAATTCCTTAGAAACCAACTATAATTACCTGACCCCAAAATATTGGAAGTGGTTTATTACTTTATTATATTGGATTAATTACAAGGAATCAAATCTAGATGGACCGATCAGTTTGGTATTCTTGAAGAAACGAAATACATCTGAGGAACTCAATAAATGATCACTTCTTCATAAATTGTGGAAGGAAAAAACGAAATGGTTGAGCTCAAACGGCCAGTAAAATTTACATATAGAGTAAACATGAATCAATAATATGTTAATCATAACTAATTTAATATAATCAATATGGCATGGTGAAAAAATGAAAAACACATGCAATTTAAAAACTGATAATGAAAATACATCCATAGATATTTTCATAGTGAAAACATTATGGATAATGATAACTTAATAATGAATAAATATAGTACATATTATTTGGGTTTCATGTATCTTGAACATGAACAATAATACCATTGAAATGGTTTAATTCTGTGGGTAGATACCAGTCTGATTGTGTTTTGGAAACAAAATTGAAGGGTTTATCACCAACTGATTTGTCTCATGTGACCTGCTTATGCATCTATGGGCTATTGTGGACCCCGCCCATCAATTACATTCAAAATAATTCTTTATAAAATGATTTAATAAAAGAAAAATATTTATTTTTTATACATTTATTGAGTAGATGATATGGATTCATCGATATTTCAATAGTTAAAGAAACCTTCCACATAAACACCATATGTAAAATGGTATTCGACTAATAAAATGATCATATACACATAACAAGAATATAGATATATAATTTAATTACAATTTCAAAAGAAAAATGATCTCAAATTGGTTGTAGTAACACCACATAAAAATTATTATGATCACAATACCAAGTAAATCACAATGAAATGGAAACTGAAAAAAATTACCTTACAACTTTATAATCAATCGAGTTAATATTCATCATGTGAATCACAAAATAGAATGAATAAAATAGAATAATTATATTATATATCAAATGTAATTTAACATAAACCACATATAAGAAAGAAGTGGTGAATGTTGTAAATATCATAGAAATAAATGTGAGATGAGAGACCCCTTACCTTATGTATGAATGTGTTCTTCAAATTATATTAATGTTCTGGGTTGTCATGACCCGTCTCAAAGGGCCCATTCTGTAACTAAACCAAGCCCACCTCCCATAGTCCAGGGGATGGTGATTTTCACTAAGTTGGAATATCCAAAACAAATGGGAGGCATTTTCCTAAGTACATCTACACAAGCAAAGAACTCCAAGAATCTGATTTTGGAAGGTTAATACACTATGAAAAAAACATAAGGTACAAAAGTAGAAATATGAAGGTAAACCGAGACAGAGTACAAGGCCATATGAAATAGAAAAGTAAAAGTAAAAGTATCTGGAACTCCTCCGCATGAAAATTGTACATGAAGGGTTGGTACAGAAATAGTTTCCTAAAGTCACAGAATCACATCTCGTCTATCCGGTCAGTCTAAGAACCACCTGGTCCCTGTCAACCAAGGTCCTTATCAAGCATCGATCATCTTCACAAGACATGACATGTGTAGGCGAAACCCATGCAGGTGTGAGTGAAACAACACTCAGTAGGGACCCCAGAAGACAATGGTATACCAGAAAGAAATACAAAAAATAAAAATACCAAATAGGTACATGAAGTGTAACCTTTAAGAAGTACAGTGAAGAGAGTTACTAGAGTTAGCTGACACAGGTATAACCTAAAGTATAAAAATTAAGTCTATCAGTCGTAAGGATGAAAATATTTTATTACTAATGGAATCATCCCCGAAGAGTCACTGAGGTCATTCAGGCCACTAAGGTTCACTGGTCTGTTAGGCCACGGAGGTCGGATCGACTATCGGGCCACTGAGGTCCACTCGTCTATCGATCCCTTGATGTCTACTCGGATACCTATACATTGAGGTCCTCTCATAATAAAGGACACTAAGGTCCACTCGACAACTAGGAAACTAAGGTCTTCTCATCTGTTGGGCCACTAAGTACTGATTAGCAACCAGACCCAGAGGTCCACTCATCTACTGTTATACTGAGGTCCGCTCAGCTACCAAGCCACTGAGGTCCACTCATCACTTATTTCTAATTAGATCCAGCCATAGAATTTCTTCTCATAGTGTTCTTGATTCTGTTTTAATCCACTCCTAAATTCATCCGTATTAACACAATCATCAAAGAAACTCATTGGGGGGATATTCAAAATGAACATATTAATGCAATTTTCTTAATGCCACAAACAACTCATCAATAAGTCGGACGATTTGGAAGCTATGATTGTTTTAATAAAAAGTGGGTCAGTTGGGTTTAGGCCCAGTCTGACCCGGTTAGGTCTATGCTAACCTAGACCTCATCCAATACAGCCCACACCAGTGGGTCAGTTTTTCACTAGGTGGGCCGCCCAGTGACTTGGTTTCCCCCAGGTCCAGCCTGCGCAGGCAGGCTGGTTTGGTCCAGCCCAGAAGCGGTTGGCATCATGACCGCCGTACGTCACCCGTCCAACTTGTCTGGCCACCTCCCCCTGTATGTTGTCCCATAGATAGTGCGACTTACATCCCGACTATCGATGTAATGACCAGATGTAGTTCCCTACTGGCGCAGCTGTTTGCACAAACGCTGCTCGCTAGTCGAGGCCTCCCTCACTGTCGTGCGCCGCCTCCCGCACGCAGCCTTTAGAGCGATGAAGAATCTTTCGATGGGCAACCAGACATGCTCTAGTGGGCCATTTTCTAATCTGTCAGCACATCCGGAATCTTATGGTCATCATTTTCACATCTATGATCTCCAAGTCATCTCATCGTCGATCCTGGGGTCTAGTCATGTTCAAAAACTCTCAGAAAAGTCTAACGTGACCACATGGATCCTTTGGCGAGGAAAGATAGGATGTGGGTAAGAAGAGAACCGAGAACTCCCAGGGGATGGATGATGGCCTTGTTCATTCAGCCCTTTGTTCATACTATTATAAGGAAACTAGGATAGGAGTAATTACCAGAATCCTCCCATTTAAGTCCTGCAATATTTAACCCATCCCACATGAACGAACGACCTGTGGTTTAACCATTTTGTGGGTGGATCCACGATCTTCATTTGGAATAAAAAAATGAAAATCTAGATCACAAATAATAAAACCCAAACCTCAAGGTTGGATCTTTTATTGGTGAATATTTCACTACTATCATTCATCATTTCTCAATCCGTTGTTAGTGGAGAGATCATTTGAAGGGGGAGGAAGAAAATTGTGGTGATTTTTCAATCATTACCATTTTATACTTGCCAATGCTAGTCCTATAGAGCCTCATAGAAAATTCAGGATCATCCCCAAGATCTCGTATCTCTATTAAGAAATTAAATGGAGGAAATGTGTTTCAGTGTTTTGGTTACACTGAGTTGCAGATTCGTAACATTGTTTCATTTATGAAGTAGAGTTTCAGTTATACTACAGTTGTAGTTTCGTTATGTTGTTTAATTTATGAAATAAAACATCTAGCTCATCGTTTCATTATAGTGAATTTTTTTTTAAAAAAATACTTTCTTATGTTTATTTTATTTTACATTAAAATTCCCAAAAATTAACTTTTACTCACGACCCGCACAGGTCAATGTTAGGCCCCACATAATGAAATCACACTGTTAAGAACTCAATGGTACATTCAAATTTCCAATCCAAGTTACAGTTTATCAGTTATAAAGATTTGAAAATAAAATAATCTTTATTTAATTATTTTATTTACACTCACATCCCAAAAACTACTTTCCATAGTTGGACCGCACTGACCAATGTCAGGCTATTCCTAAAGAAAGCATTCCCTTACAAGCCCAACAGTACTCTCAAATCTCCAATCTGAGTTATCATTTATTAATTATAAGAATTATAAAATAAAATATTCTTTATTTCATTATTTTTCTTACATTAACATACCAAGAAATACATTTCACAGATGGATCATGTCAGCCAATGCTTGGCTCTACCTATGGAAATCATACCCTCACGAGCTAAACGGTGGTCTCATAATTCCAACCTGAGACAACATTCGTGAGTTAAAAGGATTTGAAAAATAAAATAATATTATTTAATAGTTTTAATTAGAGTTATTCCATTTTTGGGTTTTCTCACTGAAGGCCCACACTGACTAAACTTAAGTCAAGCCTAGGGTAAACTCGCTATCCTAAATGAAATGGTGCCCCTAGATTTGTTATAAAAGAACCCAATTAAGATTTATTCCATTTTTCAGGAAAATTTCTCATTAACGATATTTAAAAAACATAACATTTTATGACGGATCATTCCTGCCACACCAGGCCTCAAAATATCAAGTCCTCTTAGCGCCTGGTCACAAAAGATTCATAGAAATTATCTAAAAATAAAACTAGGGAAATCTGAGTCCTTACATCTTCTCTAACATAATGATTTACGACCCTAAAATTCAAACCAATGAATTCAAAAAAAGATGATGGTATGCGAATGAACCTGAGCCTCCCACTCCCACATGCTCTCATAGAGATTCCTAAGCTACCACTGAACATGCACTAGAGGAATCGATCACTCATAGAGGGTCCTCTCTTGTCGATCCTCAGTCCTTATTGGAACTCCAAAAAATTCACCATATCATCAACGTACATCTCACCCCCGTCAATGGCATGTGATGGCTCATGTACATATCTCCTGTGCATAGAGGTATACCAATCTCTCTATGATACTCTATTCCAAAAAATATAAGAAGTGAAAAAAATGGTGAGTTGGTTAATGATCACCCAGATGGTACTACACCCCCTAGAAGTACATGAGAAACTTGTTACAATGTCTGTTGATATTCTTTATAACTCCCATCTTGGAAGCCCAGGGAACAAAAGAAAATCCCAATCCAATCATAGGTGTATGAAATGGTGTGTTGAAAACCCACTAAAAAGATAAAAAAGTGCTCGGGTTTTATATCAATAGGTAAACCCGACATCAATTTGTTCCATCATCCCTGATGTCTACCATGATAACCACATGCATACCCTGGTGTATCTTTCCACTCTAATAACACACTCCCACTATTGTGCATCCCATGAAATGAATAACATGTTCCCCACCTTTCAAATATCCATTATGGGAATTCCCCATGAACAACTATTCATCTAAAGTCTCACTGTCGGTATCATGAGATTCTGCCCCTAACTCACTTTAATAGTGGAGGGTAAACATCACCAATTGGAGGTAAGCTGTATCATCTCTATCCATGAAGGATAACTGTAATGTGGCCAACTACTCTGTTTCCTAATTCAGTAACTACACAATGGGTCTCCTGATATGAGAATCTTCTACCATGTTTCCTTTACAAAGAGTATAGACTAATTTGAAGTCACAATCCTAGAGTAACTCCAAACAACGTATCTATCTCAAGATCAAATACTTCTGAGAGGAGATACATTTGGGACTCTTGTTTTTAGAGTAGATGGTAATATATTCTCCCATAAGTTAGTGTTTCTATATCTTCAATGTGAATACTACCTTAACCAAATGAAGATCATGGGTCGCGTAGTTCTTCTCATGTGGTCTCAACTAATGTGAACCTTAGGCAATCACCTCTTGCCTCTACATTAGGACACAACAATGTGGGGTCCCTGATGCATCATGGACCAATACGTACTCGATTACTTCCTCTGGAAAACTCAAGATTGGGGTTCTTGTCAAACTCTATCTTAACTTTTGAAAATAATACATGCACATTTCCATCCACACAAAAGGATTCCCTTTTCAACTGATCAGAGTGTTCATCGACCCATTAGAAGTTGATACTAGTTCTCCATGGTCAATTTGTTAAAATGCCAACAATAGACACATATCCTTGAACATTGGGCCTTACTAATCCCTTCCTCGATAATTCCTCAACCTTCCCCTTCAGCTTGTAAAGCTTTATGAAATCCAAATGATATAATGTTGTTGATATTGGTTCCATCTCAGGGGGTAGAATAATTTAGGTCTATATCTTCCTATGGGGAGGAAAATTTGAAAAATATTCAGGGAAGTTGTCTTCATATTCCACTACTACTACTAGGAACAGAAAACTCATAACAACCACTACCCAAAGGGTTAATCTAGTTAACTCAAGAGTGATCTGTTATATCCTCTTATGTAGGAGTCTATCATGTGCTTCCTGGGTACCCTTTCTCACTGACCAAGGAAAACCCAATTCCATTACCACAAACACAGCACACCCTTTTTCATAAATTAGTAAATCTAAGAAAGAAATGTAGAAGACTACTCCATACCCAAACTAATGTTTTAAGGCCTCAATTTTTCCTTCAAGAGGTTCCAACCGAAGCTCCCACCTTAAGGGTCAGATCCCACCATCGACATAAGTGTTATTATCGAGTCTCTTCCCAAAAGAATATCTAGACGCAAGGGTTAAGTCAATGGTTTAACTATAAAATATAGGTCTTGAACAAGATTAATGATCTTAATGAATGATTATAAAATTTGTCTAGTAATACGATAACTAAGAGTAGAAAAATACCATACCTCAAATAATTTCAGGAGACCTTGGGCCATACTCTTTAATCACATGTAGCTACTCCCTTACCCTATAATTCAGCTCCCTGAGCCCGGTGTGGACTACATTGGGGTGGTGTTTTTAACATGTTGAAATGTATACCACCTCTTGCTCCTCTCGCAGCTTCTATGCAATGTCTACCACCCAGCATATTAATGTGTTCATATCACTATCTCTTCCCCATGGTCTAACCACTATTTCACAATCAGCATGATAGGCTAGACAATCTCTAGAGAAATGTACTCTGCCTTTTCTTTAAATATTTTCCTCTTTCTATACCAATTGGAATCACCCTATGATCCTTGATCTATAGATTCCCAGTCTTGGAACTTATTCTCAGAACTTCTCAGATGTCCAAGTCTCTGAGACTCACGTAGACATTATTCTTTCCCACTACATATATCCACTGACATTATCTACTTAACCAAAGGAATTTCAACCAAAAAGGTTCTCTCTAGTAACCTATAAAATGTATGAATGTACAAAAGAATAATAATGTCTCATATGTCCCTAAATAACCTCACTTAGAGGTCCGAGCCCTGAAGCATTGGTTGTATCATCTTCATCAAGTACCTGGAAGGGTCGGTATGCCTCTATGAAGACTCAACTACCGACAGTTTATTCGGCCGAAGCTATAGAATCTGTTGGGAGCACATAGCCCTTATCATTTATGGAATGATCCCCTTCTCTGAGAAGGTTCTAAAGATTTTTCCATAATAGAGTCACCTCATATTAAGATCAGGTAATCTAAACCAGACCATCACCCTGCTATGACATGTAGAAGTCTCACTCATAGAACCACCGTCTGATTTAACAATGTCCTGACAAGAAGGGAAACATGGACATTACCTCAAGCCCATTCTTAGACTCCTATGATTCGGGATCTCCTTAGAACCTATGGGGTCTCTATCACTGAAACTCTGGAAGGGCACTCAATCCATGCATCTCATCTGCTGGTACTACGAGTACCATGTGCTACTCCACTAGAGGTGGAATAGATTTTACACCACCCGGTGGCACACTCTTTGTTACAAACTTATGTACCCATCTCATCACCCAAAAGAGCATCCTCATGATCATGTTGTGAAATCATGTATGTATTTCTTCATGAAATAATATTGAAACAAAAAAAGATATACCATGATTAATTGAGTATACCTGGTGTGATGACTCAATAAGGACATGGAGAACTCAACCGATTATTATACGATTTATGTACCATCGTTTTTTCTTCAGAAACTAGTGTTTCATGTATCGAGTTGAAAATCATAATTTAGTTTCCTAGTGTATGGATATGTTGGTCGCAACACAATCACTATATTCTCTGGTATGAAAGCTGAACTTGAAACACTTAAAACTATTTACCCACACGATACTCATGGACACTGGGTTTTTAATATAGAATTGGCCCCCTATGATACCACTATATCATGAACCTTCCCTCGGGTCCCATGTCATGACTACCCCAAACCCGCCTCCCATGGGCCAGGGGCTGACGATTAGCACTGAGTATGAATATCCAAAACAAATGGGTGGAATTCTTCTATGTACATGTACACACACACAACTCCAAGACAATGATATTGGAAGGTGAATACACCATGTGAAAAAACACAATGAACAATAGTAGTAAACTAAAGGTAAACAGATCCAAAATTGAAGTCGAACTAAAATAGAAATGTAAAATTACAAGTATCTATAACTCCTCGCATGAAAACCCTACCTGAAGGGAAGGTATAGAAACCGTTGTCTGATGTCATAGAATCATGACTTGTATGTCGGTCACACTATGAACCACCTGGCTTTAGTCTATTAAGGGCTTCGTCAAGTATCGGTCATCAACACAAGACAAGACACATGCTGGAAAATAATGTATATGGGTGAGTAAAAAAACTACTAAGTAAGGACCCCAATCAAAAAAGGTATACCACAAATCCATACACACAACAAACTACCAAATAGTTATATGTTGTGTAACCTCTGAAAAGTATAGTCAAGATATTTACACAAGTCAGCTTACACAAATATAACCTAAAGTATAGAATGTAAGACAATCAGTCGCAACACTAGACATATTATACAGTTGAGGAACTCATCCCCGATGAGTCACCAAGGTCTGTCTGGCCCCAATGGTCTGCTCATCTGCCAGTGCAATATGGTCTGATTGGCTACCAGGACACTGAGGTCAACTCATCTACCAGGCCACTGAGGTCTGTTCGGCTACCGGGCCAATGAGTTCCGCTCATCTGAAGGGCCACTGAGGCTTTCTCAGCTACTGGTCCACTAAGGTTCGTTCTTCTATCAGTCCACTAATGTTCTCTTGGCTACTGGTCCACTAATTTCAACTTGCCACTTCCTTCCCATCACATCAAGTCACATGATTTCCTCTCGTAGCATGCTTAATTCTTAGAGAATCTACTTCTCAATCCATCAGATATAACCCTAAATCAATGAAAGCTCATTTAGAGTTTGTCAAAAGGACTATCTCATCACATGGGTACCAATTCCACAAATAGACCAACAATCAGATGCACAGTTAGGAAGTTATGCTTGTTTTACTAAAAACGGGGATGGTTGGGTCCAGTCCTAGTCTGACCCAAGCTAATGCGTCTAACCTGAGCAAATAGGGTCTTCGCTGACCTGGTCTATTCTAGCCCAAGGGCCTACTAGCCCCATTGCTTGGGATAAGGGTCTCTCGACCTAACATGGATCCTTGTTGGAGTCGCGGTTTGGTAGAGACGTGGCCCGCTGGCCATGACCTCCTACGCTGTGGCACACCGGTTGTTCTTTCCATAGGCCAGCAGAATTGCTTCGGTGGTCCGTTTTCCGATCCAAAAGCACCTAAAGAATACTAAGATCATTGGTATCACTACTTCATGCTCCAAGTTGTATCGATGTTAATCCCATGGTCTGGTTGTGTTTGTAACCTCCTGAAAATATTCGACGTGACCCTGTGGGTCCGTCAATAAAGAACGATAGGATGGGGGAAGAAAGAGCACCAAGAACAGCTGAGGGATGGACGATGACCTTATTCATCAATCCTTTGTTCATACTGTTAGAAGGAAATTGAGAGGTGAGTAATTACCAAGTTCCTACCCTTCAATTCCATCAACATTTAACCCATCTCACATAAAAGAACCACCTGTGGATAAACCTGTTTGTGAGTTTATCTGTATTCTTCATTTGGAAAGAAAAAATTGAAATCTGGATCATAATGAATAAAAAACCTACCTCGAGGCTGGATCATTCATTGGCATAGATCACACCCCTATTGTTCATTGTCCCTTAATCTGTCCTTGTTGGTGGGATCCTTCAAAGGGGAAGAAAGGAACTTGTGGAAATTCATCGTTCATCACCATTCTCTGCATGCCAAAGGCACTCCTCAAGAGCATCAAAGAAAATTTAGGATTGGGAACATGATCTCATATATATTTTAAACAATTAAATTTGGAAAACACATTTCAAATTTTTTTTATGTTGAGTCGCAGTGTCATTATTCTATTTAATTTATTAAACAAAGATTCTTTTAAGTTATTTCATTTATGAAACAACATTTATGTTATTATTGAGTTGAAACATCAATACACTGTTTCAGTTATAAAATGAAACAGATGACTCAACATTGCGTTGTATGAAAATATATTTTTTGAATATAATAAACTTTCTGAATTTTATTTTACTTTTCTTTAAAACTCCCAAAAATTAAATTTTACCCTCAACCCATGCCGGTCAAAGTTATGCCCTACCTAAGGAAAGGACGACCTCATGATCTCAATAGTACTCTTGGATTTCCAATCCATATTACTGTTTATGAGTTATAAGGATTTAAAAATAAAATAATCTTTATTTAATTATTTTATTTATGGTCACATCCTAAAAACTGCATTCCACAACTGGCCTGTGCTGCCAAATGTTAGGGCCTACCAAAGGAAAGAAGTGCCCATGAGCTCAATTGTACACTCTGATTTTCAATTTGTGTTACCATTTATGAGTTATAAGCCTTTTAAAATAAAATAATAATTATTTCATTATTTTATTTATGGCTATGTTCCAACAAATACTTTGCACAGTTGGCCTGTGCTTGAAAATGTTAGGCTCTTCCTAAAGAGTGCAAGCCATCACGAGCTCGATGGTGGTCTCAGATTTCGAATCTGATTCACCGTTCCTGAGTTATAAGAATTTGAAAAAAAATAATTTTATTTAATTATTTTATTTACAGTTACTCCATTTTCAGGTTTTCTCTCAAGAGGCCCATGCCGGCTGAACTTATGTTGCGGCTATAGTATACCCGTCATCCCGAATGCAAAAATGCCCTCAGATTTATGATCCAAGAACCCGTTTAATAGTTATTCCACTTTTTTAGGAAAACTACCTAAACTCTCTATTTAGAAACATAAAATTTTTCAATGGACCATTCTGGGAACACCAGACCTCAGAATCGCATGCCATCTGAGTTCCTGGTCTTAGAATATTCCTTCAAATTTTCTAAAACAAAACTATGAAAATGAGAGTCATTACATGGATAGTAACATAAAATTATTTATTTAATTAATTATTAACCATCTCTACATGTATTTTATTCAATATAGTTTTGTTTAGTTCATTTGTGGTTTTCTTGTTAAGTTATAAGATTGATTTTTTTTGTTTTGGAGTGTCCGTTTAATTGATATTCATGATATGTTCTCTTGACTATGAGTAATGGAGTTCTTGTGGAATTGATATTATTATAAAAAATTGGATAGAAATGTTGTTAATAAGAATATAAAATTGTTAATGGTTATACATATCATTTTTCTATATGGTTTGAAGATGAATCCTTATATAAAATTTTAATGACCACCGCTTGGATTATTTTAATGGGTTTTCAATCCCTACAAACTCATTTTATTTTATAATTAAATACTATATGTAAAAAATGATTCCTTATTAATAAATATGATATATTACATATATTAAAATCTAGATAAACCATATAAATGTTTTCATGACTAGAAATGAAGAGGGTAATATAAATTGAAAACCCGTCGTCCTAGAATGTGATAAATTAACACATCTCAAACAATGTTTTATTCTTTAGTACAAGAGGAGGGGGAAAGAGTGATGATGATGAAAAATTTATTTAGAATAATAAAATTCTAGTAAATTTAAGGTACTGGAATTATCACAAAATTTGGATGAGTAGATGTTAGGAGATAGAATCAATAGAATGGAACTTGTAATAGTAGTTGAAAGGAAAAGTAAGAGAGGCTTACCTCTTGAGTACTTCTCCTTGAGAATCTCTTTAAAGTATTTTCGAGGCCTTTCGGTGATACCATAAGGTATTGAAAGTGGGGAGGGGATATTGGAAAGTTTATTAACCATAACATAGGCAAGGATCAAAGCATGAGTGGTGTGAGGGGAATTGGGGGTGAGGGTGTGTTATATAGTGGAGGAGAGGAGGGTTTTTGCTTTTTTTTAATACTTAGTTTATTATTTTTCCTTAAGCCTCTGAATAGTGTTGATTATTATGACAAATAATAGTAATATATGTAAGTGAGGTCGAAATAATGTCTATTTACATCATCCATGACACAAGGTAGTTGCGACGGGAATATTCCCCCGTCGCAAATACTATGTCGGCAGGGGTTATTTGCGACGGGATCCGTCGCAAATAACTATTTACCGGTTGACCGTAATAAATGTTGGCTAAGGTATTTGCGACGGGTACCGTCGCAAATAATACTATTTGCGACGGGAATCCCGTCGCAAATGGGCCCGTCGCAAATAATCTAACCTATAAATACCCCCATCCGTTTTTTTCATTTCATTCTCATTCCTTATTTTCTCCTTCTCTCAAAATTATATTTCAAGAGTTGAGTTTTTCTCCAGTTTAATTTTTTTCTCCGGAGCTCATATTAAAGTTTTGAAGAACGATCAGAACAGATCAATTTTCGAGGTATTTATCTTCATTTTAATTTTTTATTATTTTTTTTTATTTTCAATTCTTTATTAGTTTCAATTATTATTAATTAGTTGTAATTTAATTATGTTTACATTGTTTTATTACTTAATAAATTTAAATTATTAGTATTGTTTATAGATAATGGTAATTAGGAATAATTAGTAATAATTTTTAATAATTAAGAATAAATATTAATAATTAGTAATAAATACCAATAATTAGGAATAAGAACAATATTACATTATTAGTTTATTTTATTATTAATATTAAAATAATATAATTATATATATATATACAATTCTTTTTTGATCTGTGTGTTTGCTGTCTTCACGTGTATTATTTGTATGTGGAGATAGAAAACGCACAGATCAAAAAAGAATTGTATATAAATTAGAAAATTATATTATTTTAATATTAATAATAAAATATATTAATAATGTTATTATTTGTAATTATTGGTAATTATTTCTAATTATTTATAATTATTCATTTAATTACTAATAATTAGGAACAATTATCAATAATTATCAATAATTAAGAATAATTAGTAATAATTAGTAATAATTACCAATAATTAGTATTAATTACCTATAATTAGTATTAATTCCCAATAATTAGTATTAATTACCAATAATTAGTAATAATTAGGAATAATTAACAATAATTAGTAATAATTAACAATAATTAACAATAATTAGTAATAATTACCTATAATTAGTATTAATTACCAATAATTAGTATTCATTAACAATAATTAGTAATAATTAGGAATAATTAACAATAATTAGTAATAATTAGTAATAATTAGGAATAATTAGTATTAATTAGGAATAATTAGTAATAATTTCCAATAATTAGTATTAATTACCAATAATTAGTATTAATTACCAATAATTAGTATTAATTACCAATAATTAGTATTAATTACCAATAATTAGTATTAATTACCAATAATTAGTATTAATTACCAATAATTAGTATTAATTACCAATAATTAGTATTAATTATTAATAATTACCAATAATTATCACTATTTAGTAATAATTAACAATAATTGCCAATAATTACCAATAATTAGTAATAATTATCAATAATTATCAATAATTACTCATAATTATCAATAATTAGTAATAATTAGCAATAATTAGTAATAATTAGCAATAATTAGTAATAATTAGCAATAATTAGCAATAATTAGTAATAATTAGAAATAATTAGTAATAATTAGAAATAATTAGTAATAATTAGTAATAATTAGTAATAATTAACAATAATTAGTAATAATTAACAATAATTAGTAATAATTAGGAATAATTAGGAATAATTAGAATTAATTAGGAATAATTAGGATTAATTAGGAATAATTAGTATTAATTAGGAATAATTAGTAATAATTACCAATAATTAGTAATAATGATTATTAATTACCAATAATTAGTATTAATTACCAATAATTAGTATTAATTACCAATAATTAGTATTAATTACCAATAATTAGTATTAATTACCAATAATTAGTATTAATTACCAATAATTAGTATTAATTACCAATAATTAGTATTAATTACCAATAATTAGTATTAATTACCAATAATTAGTATTAATTATCACTATTTAGTAATAAATAACAATAATTGCCAATAATTACCAATAATTAGTAATAATTATCAATAATTATCAATAATTACTAATAATTATCAATAATTAATAATAATTAGCAATAATTAGTAATAATTTGTAATAATTAGTAATAATTAGTAATAATTAGCAATAATTAGTAATAATTAGAAATAATTAGTAATAATTAGAAATAATTAGTAATAATTAGTAATAATTAGTAATAATTAGTAACAATTAACAATAATTAGTAATAATTTGGAATAATTAGGATTAATTAGGAATAATTAGGAATAATTAGAATTAATTAGGAATAATTAGTATTAATTAGGAATAATTAGTATTAATTAGGAATAATTAGTAATAATTACCAATAATTAGTAATAATGATTATTAATTACCAATAATTAGTATTAATTTCCAATAATTAGTATTAATTACCAATAATTAGTATTAATTACCAATAATTAATATTAATTACCAATAATTAGTATTAATTACCAATAATTAGTATTAATTACCAATGTTTAGTATTAATTAACAATGTTTAGTAATAATTAACAATGTTTAGTAATAATTAACAATAATTGCCAATAATTAACAATAATTAGTAGTAATTAACAATAATTAGTAATAATTACCAATAATTATCAATAATTACTAATAATTATCAATAATTACTAATAATTATCAATAATTAATAATAATTAGCAATAATTACTAATAATTAGCAATAATTACTAATAATTAGCAATAATTACTAATAATTAGCAATAATTACTAATAATTAGCAATAATTATTACTAATTAGAAATAATTAGTAATAATTAGAAATAATTAGTAATAATTAGAAATAATTAGTAATAATTAGCAATAATTAGTAATAATGAGCAATAATTAGTAATAATTAGGAATAATTAGGAATAATTAGTATTAATTAGGAATAATTAGTATTAATTAGGAATAATTAGTAATAATTACCAATAATTAGTAATAATGATTATTAATTACCAATAATTAGTATTAATTACCAATAAATAGTATTAATTACCAATAATTAGTATTAATTACCAATAATTTGTATTTCTGTTATAAAATTTGTGAAATCAAAATATTTTTTTTCTATTCGTAGTTTCTGTCTCATTATAAAATATTAATAATATTATATTTTTAAATAACAATATTAATATGAATAATAATATTATTTATATTTTATAATATTAAATTTTATATATATATTAAAATTATATATATATATTAAAATTTTATATATATATTAAAATTTCATAATATTATAATTTAATTATTTTTTTTAATACTTGAATTATTTTAATATTTAAATGTAAAATAATTCTATTATTTTTATATTAATTAAAATAACTTATTAATATTTTTTTTATTTATGAATTATAATTGTAATATTATTATATTAATTAAATTATTTATTAATATTCTATTATTTTTATTTTTGAATTATAATTCTACTATTATTATAGTAATTAAAATAATTTATTATTTTCATTTGTAAATTATAATTCTATTATTATATTAATTAAAATAATTTATTAATAAATTATTTTTTTTATTTTTTTATAGTATTTGCGACAGGATACTATGCCCGTCGCAAATACTAGTATTATTAATAGTTTTTTATTTTTTTTAAAAAAAGTATTTGCGACGGGTCCCGACTCCCGTCGCAAATACTAGTATTATTAATTTTTTTTATTTTTTTAAAAAAGAGTTTTTGCGACGGAACCGTCGCAAAAGCTATTTGCGACGGGTCCCGTCGCAAAAGGTATTTGCGACGGGACCCGTCGCAAAAACTGTTTTAAAAGTTTTTTACAAAAATACGGAATACTATTTGTGATGGAGAGAATGCCCGTCGCAAAAAAAGTCTTTAGCGACGGTCCCGTTGCAAATAAGTGTAGTTGCGACGGCGTTTTCAGCAACGGGCTATTTGCGACGGGATCCCGTCGCAAATAGCCCGTCGCAAATACCTGTTTTTCTAGTAGTGGAGTTCGAAATAATGTCTATTTACATCATCCATGACACAAGCATGATGCATAAATTCATTTATTTAGCATGTTTTGTAAATTATCTAATTTTACTATTCACTGAAAATTCAAGTATTTCAAAAAAATCCCAAAAATTCACCCTAAACATTTTTTGACATGTAGAATCAAAAAAGGAACTCAATTTTAATAAAATATTTTTATAAATATGTGTAATTTAATATGTAATTAAAATATAATTGAATAATGGAAATTTTAAAATTTTAATTAATTTTTGGACACATTGAAAAATTAACATTATCCTAAAATAATAGGGAAAGAAAATAATTATTTATGAGTGAATTATCTTTAAATAATGTGATTATAAATTATATTTTAATTAAATATTTGTTACTCACAAAAATACCAACACTTGTTTAAAATATTCACCTTCCTTTATATGGTGTATAAATTTTATTTATACTTTCATGGGTACGATTACCATTCATAAGGGTCATATTACAATTCATAAGGGTAACATTACTATTCATAATCATAATTTACTATTAATAATGGTAAATTACTATTCAAAAAAAATTACGTTGATTCTATTAGACTCCAAATATCACCCAGATCATAACTCTGTATGTCCATTTTTTGAAATTCATATCACATTAGTGGAAATTTAAATTTAAATTTCTTGGTTATAACTATATCTTATAACCATGTGATGATTCACAAAGGTTGACTGTTTCATTCATTATAATCTATCTAATGAATTGTAATTATTTAAGAAGAATAATACCATAAAATATTAGTTTCTTATAAAAACCTTAAAAAGAAAAGATCTAAATTAATTGTTGAGATAAAATTAATAAAATAAATTGATTATAAAAAATAATTCAATGTTGAAAGATTAAATTAAATTTTGAGTTTATTAAATGATGAAAATTGATTAATTAATTAATTCCTGAAAAAAACTTGACTTACAACTATTAAGTAATACAAAATAATAACTTATGAAGATTAACTGAAAAATAAAATACATAAACTATAAACAAGATAATGTAATTAATTAAAAAGAATTATAAATACAAACCAAATTAAAAAAAATTAATTATAAAATTATAAAAGTACATTTTTTAAATAAAAACAAAAAAAATTAATTTATTAAAACAATAAAAATAAAATAAAAAATATGTGGACAATTAATTAAAATTAAGACCACATCAAATTCCCCCAGAGTTAATATTTTATTTCCCGAAATAAATTCCATGCTTAATTTAATTTTGAATATCAAACTTATTTTTTTATTGATCAGTTCCAAATGAAGCATGTTAATCAGTTTAAAAATAGAGGACATGAAACTATCTATAAGGATTTTGAAAAAAGATGTTCAAAATAATTCTTTCCCAGTTTCAAATTCCAATTGGATGATCAAGATAGAAAAGAGTCATATACATTCAAGGATGTCTTGGCTCATATATGAAACTTCCTAATGAATTAATACAACTCCAATCCGAGTTATACATTGAAGAGTAATAACAGGTTAAAAATACTTCTAATTAAGAACATAACAAAAGGCAGCTTAATCAATGACTTCCCCCTAGGTTCCAAAAAAATAATGAATAAAGTAAATTTTTAATTACCTTATTAATATAGCATAAATGGTTCCAAACAAACCAATTTCCCTTTCTTCACCTAGGTTTCATTATTCCCCAAACCTTAATGAACTCATTTTATATACTAGAATCTTTATTGTATTATTTTTAAAATTTTCCCCACGCCATGTGCCTTGTTCTTAGCACTGTAGAAATGTACATATTCATTATTTTCATATAGGTATTTTATTAACATAAATTAACTTATTTCCTATTCTCTCATAGATTCACTTTATATTTTAAAACTCCCATTTTACAGTAGTTTCAAAATATTTATATAAAAATCATTTATATTGGTCCACTAAGGAGATTAATTTTTTTAATACTTAAAAACTATGTCCCTTATGAAATAGTTTAATATTTGATTTCGTAAAGTTATTATCTCAATTCCACAAAAAAGTATCCTATATCACTATCAAATATAGTTCCTAAAGTAAATATTCCAAAAATCACTGTGAATAATTACTCAGTAATCATTCATCCTCACAGTGTCAAATTCATGGAAACACTGATGAACCTGTAAGAAGAATTCTATAAGAAATTTTGATTTTATGTTCAATGTGAAGCCTAAATAAACTCATATTTTGAATCAATTTCAAAAAAATTTATCCATTTTTTATTAAAAATTTAAAGAGTTGAATAATATGATGGGCTTTCAATAAATCACAGCTTAACAAAATATGAATTGACCCCCTCCAACACACATACTACTTAAATTAGTCCCCAAATTGGAATTAAAATATGGATAAGACAAAAATTTAAAATTATAAGATCAATGTATATTTTCATTTAAGTATACTAATGACATGTTTCAAGGGCCTCATTGAAACAAAAAATATTTTTTTCCACAAAAATTACATTACAATAGGTTAAAATTCATTATCATTTAAGGTACTGACAAAAATTTTCAATTAAGATGAAAAAATTTCATGTAAAACACATTTAATTTTACAACGAAAATGGTGTAAGAGTTTTTGAATTTGATTCAATCAAATTTTCAATAAAGTAGAAAATAGGCATGCTAAACACCCTAACCTAAAAAACCAAAAGAATTACACAATCAATAGTCGGAAATGTGTGTATGAGCACCACAAATAATTAAGTTTACATAGTGAGTGGTTTCAGTATCAATGAACTTCACTTTTCAGAAAAAATAATTTGTAGTATAATTTTTTCAGCATAAGCATAATTTTTCTAGCAGCAATAAATGAAAAGCCAATATTATCTATAATTATTAAATAATTAATTATTCGACATTAACATTGTAATGGTAACTCAAATAAAATAGTGAATCAAAGACAAATACGACTAAAAGACAACGGTGAATAAAAGTCAAACCATTGACTCAAATAAAACGATGACCCAACTACACACCATTGTCTCTATGAAAATGGTGACTCAGATAAACACTATTGTTCAGTGTCTTAATAGTAAAATTTTGAAAAGTAATTAAGGAGAATTAAAATGAGTAAAAAAAATACATTACATATTGAAGCTTTCAAATGTAACTTGCTGTGATTTGATAAAATTAGGTAATTCTACTCCTACAATGAAACAATAATAACATCATTTTTACAGAAAAAGAATTCCCAAAAATAATAAATCAATAAAAAATTCACAGAAACAAATAAAATGGAACTTTATTAAAAAACAACACCATGAAAAATGTAAAAAAAATCATGAACCCTGGCTTTAATCACATGAATCACTAAATTTTGAATCTTTAGTTTTAATTTATTAAGAATCAATTTTCATGCATAGTAAAGTCAACCAATCATTTAGGTTGTCCTTAAAAAAATAGTTTTACTCACTACCCACTAACCACCATGGGCTGTTCTCTTCTCCTCTAGTTTCAAAATATCCATTCTTTAAAACTCTAACAACTGTAAAAGTCATAGACCACATGACTTCAGTTTTATAGGAAAGACTTTATTTCTTGAATTTAAGAGAAGGACCTTCTATATAGATCTGAACTATCTTTTTTATATGATATAATCATGAATTATTTTTGACCTATACATGGATATCCAAGATTTATTATAATAAACTCTATTTATTTCATCAATTTCAGTCAACTCAAGTAGTCTCATTTCATCAGAACTGTTGAAATCAAAATTTAAGGCCTTAACTGCGCATTGTGAATTGTTGATCAACTCCACAGAAAAATGGAATCATTTCATGAATAATATCTTATATGGATACATAACTATTTGGTTCCTAAATGATATTATATATTCCCAAAAAGCATCATTTAACTTAAGAGTCCAATCCATTTTAGTGTTTGAAAAAAAATTCTGTAGAATTTTTACCAGCTCACTGTTTGATATCTATACCTATCCACTAGACTATTGAGGGTAAGCAGTACTAGTGTTATGAAAACAACCATACTTTTCCATTAAATACATACAATTTTAATTTTTAAATTGTATTATATTATCAGTTATAATGGATTTTGGCACACAAAATCTTGAAAACAAGTTCTTTTCATCAAATTTAATTGCATTGCTGGCCTGATTGATGGGAAGAGCTATTACCTCAACCCACTTTGAAAAATAATATGTACCCACTAAGATGTACTCATTACCATGAGATGGTGGAAGTGGAATAATGAAATCTAAACCCCAGACATCAAAACTCTCTATGTCTAGAATGGCCTTTTAAGGTAACTCCTGCTTCCTCCCAGCCTTTCCTACCCTTTGGCAACTATCACATCCTACATCATGGCTCCTAGCATCCCTGAATAAGGTGGGAAAATAAAAACCAACATGATATAAATTTGAGTTGTGCTCTCACCCCTACGATTCCCTCCCCATAGTGATGAGTAAAAACTCTCTACAATTGGTAGCATTTCATCCTCTAGCACACGCATTCTAAGGATCTCATCAGCATACATACTAAATAAGAAGGGGTCATCCCAAAGGTAAATATTATGTTCTGAAAAGAATTTCTTCTATTGGTTATTAGATAGGTCTTTGGGAAATACACTTACTGATACAAAATAGTCACATTTTGCAAACCATGAAGACTTCCTAATGGAGACAGTGATAAGTTTCTCCTCAAGAATGAAGAGTTAACTTCCCTTGGATATTTAGAATGGGTACATGGAAGCCTAGAAATGTGATTTGTAACTAATCTCTTAGTTCCTTTCTTCTACCAACTCTAAAAATCAAATTCTTGTAAAAATATTATCTATCTAATAAGACTTGGTTTGGCTTCATTCTTAGAAAAAAAAATGTCAAAGAAGATTGATCAGTGAAGATGATGACTTTTGGGCCCAACTAATACTGCCAAAACATCTAAAGATAGAAAAACAGATACAAATTGTTTTTAAATAGTGGTATAGTTCCTTTGAGCCTCATCTAGAATTCTACTAATATATTAAACCATATGTAACATCATTTCTCTCCTATGTACTAGGACAACACCAACAGTCATATCACAAGCATCACACAGTAATTAAAAAGGATGTTTCTAATCAGGTGTAGTGATAATCGGTGATATAGTGAGTTTTTATATTTAATGGATTAAAATATTTAAGAAAATTACAATCAAAGACAATGTGAGAATCCTTGAAAAAAAAGGGAACAAAATGGGTTAGTGATTTTTGAGAAATATTTTATAATATTAGGGTAGAAACTGAAATTCCCTATAAAACTTCTAACACAACTTAAATTTTTAAGAGGATGTAGTTTTTGAATGAATTCAATTTTTGAAGTTTTAACCTCTAAAACTCTCTTGGAGTCACTCTGTCCTAGGAAAATCCCCTCAGTGACCATATGTTGACATTTTTCAATGTTTAGAACTAGGTTGGTCTCTAATCATCTCTCTAACAATAAATTCTGATTTCTAAGAAAAATATTAAATGTGATACCCAAAATAGAGAAATCATCCATGAAATCCCCTATAATCCCATCAATCATATCAGAAAAGATAGCCATCATACTTCTTTGAAATGTAGCAGGGGCTTCCAACAACCCAAAATGCATCCACTGCTAAAAAAAATATCTCAATAGGGAATGCAATGGTAGTTTTCTTTTGATCCAATAGAGCTACTAGAATTTGGTTGTAATCAGAAGACATAACCAAAAAAACAGAAGATCACATTCCCAGCAAGCCACTTAATCATTTAATCAGGGAACGACATTGGAAAATGGTCCTTCCTAGTGGGTGAATTGTGCATCCTATAGTCTATAAAAACTCTCCTTTTGGTGGATTTCGTAACATGAATTTCAGTATTTTTATCATTTTTAATAATAGTAAAACCTCCATTCTTAGGGAAAACATGGAATAAACTAACCCAAGAATTGTTAGATATTGTATATATTATACAATTGTCCAGTTTTTTTATTATTTCCTTTCTCACAACCTCTTTAAAATTATGATTCAATCCTCTTTAGCACTCCACTCTAGGATTATGGTCTTCTCCCATATGGATCTTAACCTTCCAGAAGTAACTTTTTAATTTTCAAAAACACTGTTAAGGTAAAATTGGAAGACCAACTTGTTAAAGGATCATGAAAAATTATAGAACCATTGAAAAGCAATTTGATCCTACAAGAAGCATTATCCCTAAAAAGTTTCTAGGAGATATGGGATACCTCAATTTTTGGAACATCCTATAATAGGTCTTCAAACGAGACTCCATCTTGTCCCAAGTTTTCATGTACTCTTTATTAATCTTCCATTAATTGTATCCCTTTATTAGTATACGACCTTTCTTTTCAATCTATGCACTCTTTTCTTCATTTGTTGCTACATTAAGTAACCTTCCCACTATCTTGTTAGCTTCTTCATCAAAGGAATTAATCACCAAAATACTTTCCACTATATCTTCATCCAAATGTAAAAGATGATCTAAGAATTTATCATGGGCCACCCGTGATTCCCACAGTTGAAGGGATGCAACCTCATGTTCTGCGGGCTCAGTATGGCCACCATAGTCTTTGGAATGACATGAAAACATCCCGTCCATGGAATTTTTGGTAGACCTTATTTCCATTGGAAGAGGTAAGAATGAATAGCCCTTTTACCTTTTTACCTTCATGATCTTCCTCCTCCTTGGGTTGGGAGGCCCTCTATCATGAAGGTCATCATCGGTATCACCTGGTGAGTACCTCGAAGACTCATCACTAGACACCCCTGCTCTTCAGTCTGGGATGCATCAAAGTCCTGAACCGGCTCATCATCCACTAGCCCTTCAAAGCGGATGCCCAGCTTAATAGCTAGAACCTCCCTCTTTGGACTAGAATGGATCAGTAAACCACCCCCTTTGACCTACTCCTATCCCTTTCCACCTAATATCTCTCCCTCTCGTCCATTCATCTAGGAGCTACCACTTTTACAAGAACCTATTCTTGCACACACTTCCTCTTCATAAGAAGATTTCAAGGGAGTCCAAGATCCTACAACAACTACTGTTACAATATCGTCATCCAAAAAATTGCCACTTTCATATATCATAGCCCCCTTTTCACACCCTTCCATCATAAAAATGAATACCTATTGCTTATATGTGTCATACACAGGAACCTTAGGAATGAATTCCTTGCACAAGTGTTGGAGTACCTCGACCACCAATGGGTTTCCCCCTGTTACCCACTTTGCACCTACTTAACACTAATTGGAATAGTTAATTGAATCTGGACAGACACGCCCTCACCACAACCCACCCCTTACCACTGTCCCCTGAACTCACATCCTTTTGAGGAAAAAGTTCCTTCCTCCCACATCTGCAAACTTCAATAGGGTGTCCTAGTTTTTTACAAAAGGAGTTAAAATCGAACCATGAATCATAAAAAACCGGTTTCTTGTTACAGAAATATTCCTCCAATGTAATCCACACAATCTTGGGCGGAATTTTGGAGACATACATTTCCCCACTTATTTGGGGTTAAACCTGGTGATAGATAACTTTTTTTCTAGAATCAGCACATAGAAATCTTTTGATAGGGTTTTCTAACATTCAAAAAATCATAGGATTTTGAAACAGTTAGGGGAGTTTTGGGAAACTAACCCAAATATTAGTTGTAGAGGATTCACGATTCATTTGTCAATTATACAACCATCGGAAGAGGTAGAACCAAAATCAATTGCAGTTGCACAGAGCATTAGAAAAAGCCTTCACTAGATCATCCTTCAATGCGAATCGAATCAGAATGTGTCTGGAGTCAAGGGAACCCACCATTTCTCTCTCTTGTAATCCCCAAGACCCAAAGATGAATCTATCAAATGTATCCATATAAGTAAGGATCCTCTTGGAATGCATAATTAGTGGAAAATTTAGATGGCCTGAAGCCTCATTGAACTCAGTGGTCTAGAGAGAAAGGTTCGAAAAGCCATTAAGAAGATCCGGTACATAAGGAAAAAGAGAAATCGGTGGAAAAGGGGGGAGAAATCCAGGGTTCAAGAATGGTTAGAAGGATGAAGGCACTACCACGAAGGATGTAGAGGGTCTCTCCCCATGCAGGGGAGGAGGGACTGGCTCAGAATCCACCATCGTCACCAATGGGGGAGAAACCTCGTGACCTCTAGAACCCCCATTCTATATCCAATGATCAATAATATTAACCTCCCATAGGGATCTTAGGTATGTATAATAAACTTCTAATTCATTTGATATGAACTATGGTCCATCCTATGGAAGATTTTATTTTTTCAGGACACATGACAATATTTCTTCATGAATATTTTTTAGCTCAGTAGAAATGATTATAGGAAGTTTGGAATTATCACCCAAGAATGAATATTTTAGATGTGAAGGAGGTGGTTTATGTGTAAGGATGGATGTTGTTTCACTTTATGGAAGACTATTGGGAGTAGGAGGTCAAATGACTATAACATATTTCTTTTAAGGAGTGTGAAGTGAAGAATGAGTTTTAATTTCATAACCAGATTCAAAATTTCTAACACTACTATACATAATAGATATCTCACTCTCCAAAATTTTCAAATTTGAGTTTAAAATATTTATCCATGAAAATCATCATGTTGTTTTATAAGCCCTCCATCTACATCATCTAAATATTTATTAGTGTTGGTTATAGCAGAATCACCACCAAGTTTTCATAGAAAGTACTAATTCTCAAAAATAGAAGATACTAGTCTAAGAGAAGCTGGAACTAGATTGTTTTTCGGTTATGGACAATTTTATAGATTTATAGTTTGAGCAGATTCTACATATTGTGAGATAGGAAATTCATGATTTTCAATTTCCAAATTAATCTCTTCGATAAAGGATTTTTCTTCACATTCATCAAAATTTTCAAGTAGATTATTATCTTATACATTCTCTATAATTGAGCAATTTTCAGAGAGAGTTAGTCCTTTGATATTTTTAAATACATTAAAATCATCTTGTTTCTATCCAATTTTAAAAATTAAATGGCAGTTAGACACATCAATGACTGACCCACCAGTGTCCAAGAGGGGACTACCCAAGATTATGGAAACCTTTTGGTCACGCTCTACATCAAGGAATAAGAAGCCTACAGGCAAGAAACATTACCCAACTCCAACTAGTTGGTCATCAAAGCTTCCCATATGATGAGTGAATGAACGGTACACCAATTGAAGGATGACTATGGTGGGTTTAATATCACCCAATCTCATCTACTAAAACAATGATCATGGGGGAATGCTGATGCAATAAAATAAGTCACAAAGGCATTTGAGATGACTTTTATTTTATAAGGTGCATGGTATAAAAATGTTATCTCAGTCTTTGAGTTTGGGTGGTATTTTCTTTTGGAGGAGAGTGATTCAGTCTTCTGTGAGGCTATAGGTAGAAAATTCATCAAGTGGTTTTTTTAAAAAAAATCATGGGCTCTCAAATATTATTGGTTTTTTATTAAGGATTTAATGAATAGTATGTTCACTAGGATCTTGGTTATAATTCCATAGAACTAAAGGATTTCAAAATTAGTATTACATTGGGGTTTTAATTTTTCAGTGAATGGAATGGGTGGGCATAATTTATAAGAATAGTATGTATGCCCCATATTTCTTCAACATTTTTCTCATTTCCATTATTCTTTCTATTTTAAGAAACATTTTTAATTTGATTTCAGGTTGAAAAATATAGATTTTCATCATTTTCAGTAACTTTTTCAAGATTTCCAGATTGGGTGTAGAGTAATATTTTTTTTTCTAGATTAATAATATTGTTTTGTTTGGGATTTTTAAAATATTTTCTAGATAAAGGAGAGTATTTTTCCCACTTTGAGTCACATCAGCCAGGAAATCTGTCATAGTATATATTCCATGTTGTCTAGGTAGCCTCCTTGTATCCCTAGAAGTTAAATATTCATCTATTTGGCCAAGATGAGTTTTTATATTGTACATTCTAGAATCATTTGTAATTTTATCAGATTCATATTGGGATTGTTGTTTATTCAATAGATTCATGAATTTTTCATCTTGAGTTTCCATTCTATTTTGGATTTGATCCTATTTTGAGACACTTGAACTTCATGGTTCCCTTGTGTATTAGAAGACTCACCCATCTGTTTGCTTAGAAATTTTTTTATAGGTTGGTTTTGATAGGCAAGGTTAGTGGATTAATTAATCATTAATTGGTCTTTCCATGAAAATATTGGATGGTTCCTATATCCTATATTTTAGTTTTTGGAAAATGGACCTTCTTTAAGAGGCATACTAGGACCATAATTGAAAAAGTTTGAATTTCCTTGTTGGGCATCCATGAAAGAATTTGGAAACAAATATCAGTATGCCCAAATATTCCACCAAGGGGAAATTATTCCTGAAGAGTTTTGTTTGTGTTTTTACATCCCATTAGGTTAATAGTTTGTTCATAATTCTAGTTCATTAATGATTGTATCTTGTTGGATATTTTAGCAAATTGCGCTTGAGTTTCTACTCTTGAACCAAAGTTTGGATTTTTTAAACTCATTTTCTTATTGAATTTTTATGTTTCGAATTCAAATAAGGGTTATTTAAAATTTTAATTAAATCTTCATCATCATTATCATTGTAGTTTCCCCTGGTATATTGGTTAACAATATTTTCACCCGGCGAGGACAAACCTTCATAGAAATAATCTATTAGAAGGTGGGATGGGAGTTGATGATGTGGACATTTTCTAAGAAGGTCCCTAAATGTATCCCCAAAATCATGAATGGATTCTCCATCCTCTTGGTAAAAACTTGTTATTTTGGTTCTCAATTATCATTTTTGTCTTTGAGGGAAAAATTTCATTATGAATGAATTATATACTTGGTCCCAATTCAATAAAATGTTCTCATCAAGACTCAAATATCAGTTTATAGAATTCCATTTTAGGAAAAAGGAAATTCCTTTATTATATGTTCTTTTTCTAGGATTAATAAGAGTGGAATTTGTTTCATAGTATTATCGAAGTCTCTAATGAAGGGTATAGAGTCTTCATTATAGTTCACATTAAAAGAAGGTAGTAGAGAAATATGAGACTGTTTTAGTACATAGTTTTTGTCTCTATGAGACAACATAATTCAAGAAGTGTTTCATGATACTTTAGGGAGTATGAAATCCCTCATCCTAGGTCCCTCTATTTATTTTATGATTTTAGGTTGAATGTTTTTTTGATTATGATGTGCATGAACTCTTTAATCTAAATTGTCCATTTAATTTTTTTTATTTTTATGTGGTGTGTTATTTTTATCTATTTACTCGTTCATGGGATTTAATCTAATAGTGGAAGACCTTTTTCCCATGTAATTAATTGGACATGTTTAAATTTAGCACCGTTTTTAAAGAGAAGCAAGTAGAAATAAAAGAGAAGTAAAAGTTTAGTGATGTTGCACTAATAATGAAAAATATTAGGTAAAATAAGTAAAAAAGAATTATAGAAACCAAAATCTATATACACAACAACAACGGTATTGATAGAATAATATTTTTAGTATTTTTCATTATTTTCATTTTTAATCATTTTTATGTGACTTTCTTTGAATCTTTTTTAATGAAAAGTGGTAACTAGAAGACTTCCTCGATAGCAGTGCCAAAAAGGTTACCCTCATGTCGTTTAATATGAAGTCAAATAATAATTATTTATTTTTCTACTATGAGTATATAGTGTCCAGTAGGGTTGATCTCATAGGGAAGGTTGGTGACCAAGATTTTCTTTTCAAAATAACCACCCCACTATTGTTATCAGTGGGTAAAGTTATTTTTAACTTTTCCTCAACTACTGTTTTTTTTTAGTTTTTATGATATCCAAAAGGAAAAACAGTAAATTTTTTTTACCAAGAGAAAAATGTTAAGTACTAGAGAAAAAATGAGATATAAGGGAATTTTATAGATGGAGACAGGATCGAGCACAAAAAATATTTATTAAAGGAAACACTCATGAATTCTAAATTCTCTTGTAAAAAGGATGAATTATCCACTAAAATTTGTTAAATTAAACCTTGAGAAATGATGCATACATCTCCATCCCTAGAAGATACATTAATCATAAGTATGCAAATTGAAGCCATTTTGAATTCATATCTATCCTCCTTCACTAGCAATGGCACGAGACATATTCTTCCTTAGTGGTGTGACATAGTGACTAGCCCTTCTGATCATCACAACTGGGGGGGGTACTAGTCCAGGTGGTGACATTATCTTGACATACCAATCTCAGCTAATACGATGATATCTCCCTTGAACAGAAGCAGCTCACACGAAGAAGAAAAGTGTCTCGGCTCCATCGTAGCGATGACTGGTCTCCTCTTCACAAAATGGTTGACAACCAGATCTCTAGATCCGGTGGTGACTCGCACAAAGGAATGATGATAGTTGCTAGTTGTGGTGAAAAAGGAAGGAATATGGGGACTTATCAGTTAGAGCGGAGGGACCTATGGTGGCGGTATCAGAGCAGGCGAACGGTGGCTCCGAGAAACCCTTCATTGAGGAAATACAACAACATCTCGTATTTCTAGTAGTAGGGGGGACTCATTCGACTCACCGTTTGACTACATATTGACTCAAATCTTAATCTAAAAAATAAAAATTATCAGATTAACTCAATTAATGAAATAATAAATAAAAAAACTAAATTAATCAATTAAACATAATAAAAATAAATTAAACAACTTAACTAAATAAAATATTAATATAATTTAATTGAAAAAAGAAAAAGAAGGGAAAAAATTATAAATGGTTTTAAATTATTAGGTTGAATTAAAACCTTAAAAATAAAATAACTAAATTAATTTTTGAGATAAAATTAACTATAAAAATAATTCCATTTGAAAGATTATATTAAAATTTGAGTTAAATAAATGATGAAAATTGATTAATTAATTAATTAATAACCAAAACTAGAACCAAAATTGTTAAAAAGGAAAAATTAAATAATTTTGAATAATAACTAAAAAAATAAAAAACCTAACCTCTAAATAAGATAATATAATTAACTTAAAAGGATTTAAATACAAAAAATATTTTAAAAATGATTGAATTATAATTTATTTATAAAATTATAAAACTATAATTATGAAATAAAAACACAATAATTAATTAATTTAAAAAGTAAAAATAAAATAAAAAGATGTGGATAATTATGTAAAATTAAGGCCAGATAAATCACTAATTGAAAAGCCATGAGAAAATTTTGTAATATACGTATAAAGATTTATGATTTTTATATCTGGATGTTTTTTCCTTTGGATTTCCCTGACTCTGTTTCACACCCGTGGACTGTGTAATGAACATATACAACGTCTATAAAAAATTAAGATGACACTAATATATAAAACATCCATTTCGAGTAATACCAACCATATATTGTGCAATATTTATTTGTCCTTGATTCATACATGTCAAAAATATATTACAAATCATTATCTGTAAGATTGAAAACAATCCGAGATTGTTTCCTCAGTTATGAATTAGTAAACACTAATGAAAGGTACAAAATTCGTTAAAAACAGGTGTATGAGGGTCAAAACATGGAAATATGTAATATTGTGTTGAATATTAAGGGACAATGACTGTATAATTAATTGTGAACTCAAGGAACAAATGAAATTTCATTCTGAATGACAGTTTTCCCGTTATGGATGTAAAAGCATTTTTAGTGTTTTCAAAAACTAAAACATGCATAGAATGGTAAAAACAAGAAAAAAGAAATCAAATTCTCCCGAAATAAGGGGAAATAATCATAGATTTAATTTTTCAATATGGGAACTGACAACACATCATTCCAAATGACCCGTTTTCATGTTATGTCCGTAAATGAATTCTTTGTGTTTTAAGACATGAAAACATGTATTAATCTATCAAAAATAAAAAAAATGACGTTGTATTTTCCTAAAATATATGTAAAGCCACTTATTAGTGATTTTTGATGCGAAAGCATAAAAAAAAGTCAACATGATGTGCGGTGTGATCCGAATTACTCTATGAGTATATATAAAAGGTATTACACCATTTAAAAACATGTTCTGGTGGGTCAAAACTAGGGAAACAACATCATATTTTCATTAAATTAGTGGAAAATGACCATAGATTCAATTTTTAAATTAAGGAACTAATGGGTACATCATTCTGAAATACGGATTTCCCATTATGGTTGTAAACACATTTTTAGTGTTTTAAAACACTAAAACATGCATGGAATGGTAAAAACTAAGGAAATGTTGTCATATTGTCTTAAAATCATGGGAAAACTACGATATATTTAAACTGGAAATATAGGAATCAAGGACATGTCATTCTAAGTGGCGGTTTTTCCGTTTTGGCCGTAAAATCATTTTAGTGTTTTAAAACACTAAAATGGACTTCGAATGTCCAAAATATGAAAAAAATATTGGATTATTATGAAAACAGTGGAAAATGACCTTATATTTAATTTTTAAATCGTTGAAACAAGAACACATCATTCTGAGTGATGGTTTTTCTATTTTGGTCATAAAAGTGTTTCTAGTGTTTTAAAACCCTAAAATGTTCATGGAATGGTCAAAATAAGACAAAAATGTCGTATTGTATTGAAATAAAAGGAAAATTAATTTATATTTAATTTCGAATTGTAAGACTTCCAAAAAATCATTCTTAGTGACGATTTTCCAATTATGGTGATAAATGAGTTTTTAGTGTTTTAAAACAATAAAACGTATGTGGAACAGAGAAAACCAATAAAACAATGTCTGGTTTTATATAAATTATTTAAAAATACTATAGCATTTATAGTGAAATGTAGGAACTACTTGTATGCCATTATGAGTTATAGATTCCCCGTTATAGTCGTAAATGTGATTTTATTATTTTAAAACCAAAACGTGCGTAGAATAGTCCAAACTAGGAAAACAAAATCACATAATCATTAAATCATGGGAAAACCACTGTATATTTTACTTTTAAATCTAGAAACTAACTCCACATAATTTTGAGTGATGATTTTCCCGTTATGGATGTAAATGAGTTTTTACAGTTTTAAAACACTAAAACATGTGTGGAACAGTCCAAAATAGAAAAATATATCATATTGTTCTAAAATATGGATAAACCAACTGTATATATAATTTTGAAATATAGGAATTAACGACACATCATTTCAAGTGATAGGTTTCCCATTATGGCCATAAACATGGTATATGTATTGTAAAATGCTACAACTTGTGTGGAATAATGAAAAATAGAAAAATGATGTTGGGGTGTCTTGAAATCAAGGTAAAAGACCATTGATATAATTTTGAAATACGATAATTTATAACATGACATTAGGAGTGACATTTTTTTTATTATGGTCGTAAATACATTTTTAGTGTTTTTAGACATTAAAACATTTATGGAAGAATCAAAACGAGGAAAATGATTTTTGGATAGTCTCGAAATTAGGGGAAAATGTAGATTTAATATTGAAATGTATAAAATGATTGTAGGTCATATAAAGTGATAGTTTCCCTGTTATGTTCATAAAAACATTTTTAGTGTTCTAAAAAACTAAAATGTACATAGAATGGTCAAAACATGGAAAAAAGTGTCGAAATGTCCTGAAAATACTGGTCAAAACCATTTAATTAATTGAAATGTTGGAACCAATGACATGTCATTCCCAGTGATGATTATCCTACTATAGTCATAAATGTGTTTTAGGGTTTTAAAACGCTAAAATGTGCCTAAAAGATTCAAAACTAGGGAGAAAACGATATTTTGTCTTAAAATCAAGGGACATTAACCACATATTTATTTTTGAATTGCAAGAAATGACATCACATCATTCCAATTGATGGTTTTCCCATTATGGCTGTAAATTCATTTTTCATTTTCTAAAACACTAAAACATGTGTGGAATGATCAATACCATATAAAACACCCTTTTATTGATTTTGAATCATGGAAAACAACCACTTAGTTTTATTTTCTAAGATATTTTTTTTATGTGCAACATTCTTAAAATATTTTTCAAATTTTCTCTTTCGTATTTATTTTGCTCAATGTTCTTATTTTCCTTGTAGGTTGAAGATGTTGACTGTAGGTAAGATGTTGACTATTCTGATCCTTGAAATTATTCAAAAGGTAGTCATGATGGTTCATAGTTTCCATGGTATGTTAAGAATTTATCAATTATTCTAATTTAATTATGATTTATTATGTTTTGTTTTAGTTTTTGTTTCATTTTTTATTATAGATGATGAGTTGATGTGGTCAGTTTCAGTTGATGAGATGTTTTGAAGGTGGATAGATGCAGTGGAGGTCATAATATGGATATATATTGGGAACACGTTGTTATTGGATGTATTTTATATGAATATATTAATGATCGAGGTATTGGTTGATGTATGGGTTGATTGAGACTTATGTTATGATGACCATGGTTGTTTTTATGACTGCAAATGTGTGATGTTTGAATGATGGGTGTATCATATATTTATTCTTGATTGAATATAATGTTAGTTTTTGTATATTATTTTTCTAAATAAATATTTAAAAAAAATTAAAATAGAATTACCATCGGTTTTTTGTAATCACAACTAAAGATTTATTATTTTATGTATTTAGCAGCGATTCAGATTAACGACCACTAAAAATAACCTCTACAAAATTATTTGCGTTAGTTAATTTTTTTATTTATATTTCCAGATTTTTTTAAGAAACCGCTGGTAATGAAATATCAAACCCCCACTAAATTTATAATAAATGAAATATAAAAAACCCATTTCAAAATAAAAGTATCCACTTCTAATTGACTAGAGATTGTGGAATATTCAAAGGTTTTAGGAACCACTACTAAAAAATTATACGGCGGTTTAAACCACTACTATACAAATAAATAACCACAGATAACAATTTATTTTTTTGTAGTCTGATGAGATAATTTATAAATACATTACACATTTCAATAATATTGTATGAAACATTTTGGGTTTTGGTGAGAAACTAAATGATTCCATCATTATTAAAAAAAATTGATGATAAATTTTTTAATTGATTTGATTTAAAAATTTTATCCCTCTAAAAAAATAGTGGATTTAAAACTATATGTGTTGCACAACATATTCATATCCAATAAGATAAGAAGAATTCCAACATTAAAAAAAATAAAAGGTTGATATTTCTAATAATTTAACAATATTATAAAAAATTAATGAAGAATAAGTTGTTGAGTTAGTGATTCTAAATATGATGAATGTGAAGATGAGATAAATTATATTTTTTTATCTTCTTTCATATGGGTTTTGAAAATATACATGGAGGGGGAAACAAAAATACTCACCAATGTAAGGTAATTTTGATAGACTTGGAAACATTTTCTATGATTTTTCAGAGAAGATCCGAAAAGAATATATATATGATGAGGATGGTGAGAATATTCAAAAACAAAAAATGATAATTAGAACAAGAAAAATTATAATAATAAGAAAATTATATTAATGATAAATTCTAAAAAAATGTTATTTATCATCAAGTATCTATTAAGGAGATGAGGTTAATTTATTTTCTATAGTTGATAATGATTTTTATTGATCAAGTAGTGATGATTATTTTGAAGAAAGAACCGAACAAGAATGAAAAATGTAGTATAAGTTCGAATAATCCATTAAATAGATTAAGATGCTTGAGAAATAAATGAAAAAATTACTAAGGGAGAAAATTTAGACAACTGAGGAAAAAAATAAATATTAAAGAAGTGAGAAATTTATATTTATGAGATATATAAATATAAATTGATGTATTTTGACAGTGAAAATATGGCAAGAGATATTTAAAAAATATGTTATAAAAGAGAAAATATATATTTAAAACCCAATCCATATGTTTCATATTTCAAAAAGAGTTTTAAAATTATAGGAAGGATTTCAAAAATTTAGTTGAAGTGAAGGGTAAATATTATAAATCTAATTAAATAAATTGTTCTAACTATCTGGTAAATTTTTTTGATTTCAATTCCATGATAGATCTACTATAATTGACAGTACATGTCTAAAAAACATTTAACGAGGTGGACTAATAGTGTTATTTAGGGACACACATCCCCATCCAAGGAAAAAGTGATAATAAAAACACATTTATACCGAGTAAAAAATAATAATACATATAATATGATTAATATGAAAATATAAACAATGAGTGAATGAATAAGATATCAGTATAGTGTTTATACTAGTGTTATGGAAGTTATAGTGTTGGTTTAATATATCGAATTATGAAAAAGTAAGAACCAAGGGGAATATTTTTTTAGAAAATTAGATAAAAAATCAATGGAATCAATTTGTCAAATCTACACCAAAATTGCACACTTAAAAAAAATTGGAGTCAATAGAAGAGTATTGTGAAATATTTTGTTTATATTTTCACCAATAAGAAGTATGCATGACTGATTTCCTTGAGAACATTACCATGGTATGATTGGAACAAAAAGTCAGAAAATGAAGGAAGTCGACCCATGCTTTGCTATTGATATAAATGAGTCAAATGGGAATGCTAATAATACTTAACAAGTCAAAATTGAATTATTGATTTTTTGGACTATTGAATTGGCTAATGCTAAACTGACAGTAGAGTAAAAAAATTCATTTGAAAGTAATGAAGAATGTTTTAGGAGAAATGGTTAATGATCCTAAGAAATTTTCAACAGATGGTGAATTAAAAATACAAAAGAGTATATATTAGTGGTGTGAGTAGATTGTTCCTGATATAAATACTTGAAGTACAGTTCTTCCTACAAAAAATAAATCTATAATTTTTTCCATTTAAAAAAAACCATAGAACTTTTCATTAGTTTATTAGGGAAAATATTGTCTCTCATTTGAAGATGGATCATGGAGGGATATTTATTTTACAATCTATTAATATTTTTGATAGGAAGATATTTGATAATATTTCAACGAAAAAATAGTCTAGGTTAATCGGAAACTCTCACCCTAATTTTCACTTAAGAGGAAATAAAGGGTTCCATATATATTATATTTTCTATGTTGTTTATTTATACTAACATAAACTAAATTGAAAGAGATATTTATGGATTACACTACTGGAGAACATTAAGAGATTATCCTTCATAGAGTCTATATACTACCTTAAAATTGATTAATATGAGTGTATTCCTTGATGTGGAGAAACATTAAGAATGATATGTCTATTAACTAAATATTTAGTGAGCATGTCAATTCTGGATAGATTCTAAAACAAGAAGATTTAGGTTTCCAATATCACTTACAACAATCATTTTAAGTGTATCAATGATAAGGGGTAGTTTTGATTGATGAAAATTAGGAGATAAAGGGGGAGTTACATATGTTTCACATAAAATTATATTAAGTTTTCTAAAGTGTTTACGATAAATTTTTTCTCATGAAATTTATTTACATATACTATACATTAAAAATAATAAATTTACAAGTATTTTGTAACATGTATGGTTGTGTCTGGATAACATTGAAAACACTTATTTTATCTCTTTTTTATACACCGAGTTACCTAATATATACTTTCAGAAGACCAAATAATGGATTTTTGTAATGATAAACAAGTATTATTATTCTTCTTCTATAACAGAGGAAAATAATCATGAGTACCTTGAATGGAAGAAGAATATAAAAGAATACCCTTACATTAATCAATGTTTTTAATTCTTATTATAGGGGATAACAATTAATCTATCCAATAATACATATTAACTTTGAGGTATTAAGGTATTGAAAAAGAATTCAAGAGGGGAGTCTTTTTCCCATGTGATAATTTAATTTTTTTGTACATAGGATCGAAATGTGTTTAGTGATATTGATTGACATGATGTGATAGTTTGAGGGAAATGGATGTCATTCTCGACAAAATCCACTCAAGTTCATTAAATGAAAATGAATATTTTCTGAGGTTGATCTTATGACTCCATGAAGAATAACACATTTCTCATATGAGGATCTTTCTTCCACATGCACACTTTTTATTCTCGGATGATTCACCACATATATTTTGGGAATGTAGATCCACTGCTTCCATATGAGGCATAATAATCCTCAATTCTTATATTTGAGAGTAAAGGATATTCCATGTAAATAAATATCTTTAATGAAAACATGGTTTAACTACACGTTTTTAGGATCATCAATTAAAATATAAATTATAGATGAGAAGAACATGTGTTATATAAGAATATGGATATTTTATGAGAATTGAAAATATAATCTATGATGTGTGAAGGTAACAAATCTTCCATGAATCAAGAATTATCATTTGTGTGATGAAGAAGATGATATCACAAAACAATATGAGTTATGGTTACTAAACATATAAGAAAATTATCCATATTAATATTATTCATATATTTATATACTGTGATCATTGTGAAGCTCATGATACTCACCAAGAATGAGAATCACAGAAACATGAGAAAAAATAGGATATGGGGGTTTAATTGATCCTATAATAAACATTGTATTTTCATGACACATAGTTATATGAATTTAATATAATGATAATTGTCATAAAATGATAATTTTGTTCCCTTAAATGATTGTGAGAGAGTTTGAGATGTTTTTATAATCGTTTTGTTTATTTTTCAGGGTTGTAAGGTGATATTAATGTATCTGTCGAGTTCTAACCAGCTGAAACAAGTCAAGGTGTGTGCGACATTCATTCAATGATCGATGCATGAATTTGATTAATATGCACATAAAATATGATTTTTTATGATATAAAAAATAGATAACAGGAATCATGAGTTTACATTGAAAATGTGATTGAAACATGAATATTTATACATTCCCCAATGTTTAAAGAAGTATATGTCTCATGATGGTTAATGATGTATACATGTAACACCAAAAAATGATAAAGGGTTAAATGACTAAATGATATAACTCATGTCAAAAAGGTGCACCTTCCTTTTCAGGAGTCTATTGTATTAGAACTCCACAGTTAAGTGCCCTTGGCCTGGAGTAGTGATTAAGATGGGTGAGATTTTGGGATGTTTCCCAGGGTGTGTGTGAGTGAGGAAAAATCACACTAGAAAGGACAAGTGTTGTCATGCCGAGACAATCATTAGTAAGATGACATGTTCGAGCATGTGGGTCAACCCCAAGGTGGGAACCATGTGTCTGTGGGGAAACAGGTGGTACCGGGTGGACCATGACCCAACGATCATATTAAGGTGGGATTTATGTGCTGTGAACAGGGCCCAGTTGTTATGTTGGTATAAGAGGAGGAACCCAGCGGTAAGTTTGGTGCACTGCATGCGTTGAGATGTAGGGCCCAAAACCCGTATGTTGTGCTCTAAGGGGGGTGGGGGGGGGGGTAATGTAACACCCCAAAATGATAAAGGGTTAACTGAAAAAATGTACGAATCATGTAAACAAGTGGAACCATCCTTTTTGGATCCTACCAGATTAGAACTCCACAGTTTAGCATGTTTGGACAAAAATAGTGATTATGATGGGTGACCTACTGGGGACCACATGTCTGCGGGGTAACTGGTGGTACTAGGTGGTCCAGGACCTGATGACCATGTTAAGGCGGGGTGTTTGTGTTGTCAATGGGGCCAAGTTGTTACAATATATTCCAGGATGAGCTACCATTATTGATGAATTATACCTATAAATATGAGAAAATGGATAAAAATGATTCAAAATTAAATAATGGGAGGAAATAAGAATCCTGAGTGCTTTATGGGGTTATGTTGGGATTTGGTTATAGGAAATATCATAAATACAGTAAAGGTACAGAACATGAGCTTTTTAGGTATTTAAAATGATATTAAATATTGATATACTTAGTGATTCATTAGCCAAAATTAAAATATAAATGAATGATTAATGTTATATGTAGTTAGTCTAATTAATTTGTGGTAGTCTACATCCAAATATTTAATTATTTAAATTCATGTATTAATAAATATATAAGTATTTTTTAAAATATTTAAATAAATGTATATATATTTTAAATTTTTATTCCTTCAGTATATGAATTATATTATGTTCAATCCTTCAGAGTATTTTTCATATAAATCTCCAATAATTTGGTGAGAAGTATGAGATTTGATATGTCATAACATCTAAGACATGGATGAGTTTATTGTGGGTAATTCTATAATAAAAAAATAAATATTTATTAAGTATTCAAATACATAAGAAAATTAGATCACTCAAGATCTAGAGAGACTTTCAATTATAGTAGTCATGATGAAGATGTAAAATATCTTGAAACATTTACATGATAGAAGGTGATTCAATTATATTCTCGAGTAATACCATATGAATATAAAGATTATTCCATTATAAAATAAACTCCGAAGAAAGATCTTGTGACATGGGTGTCTAACTATTTAGTGGAGGTTTATTAATGGGGTGTCTGACCAATCATGAATGGAGTGAAATTTGGGTGTCTAACCAATTACAAAAGAATTAAAACTAGAGTACCTAATATGTACTAATAACTTTTTTATAGTATAGAAAACGTGTTGGGTGTCTAACCATCATAGTATAATGTAGGATTATACATTTAATTATGTACACAATGTGTTCTACTCTCGATTTAACTATATCTATGTCTGAGGTGAAGATATCAGATAAAAATGTGGGTATTTTAAACTATAACAAGTATGAGATAATTTACTAATAGGGAATCAATTATAAAAAGAAAAGGGAATCAATTATTCAGTCCCTCCCCCTCTTAGTGATTGATCCATATTTGGAAACTAAATAATGTATCACCATTTTTATTTTAAAAAATAACACTCCAAACTCTTTTCACTTTAAAAAATATTCTCCCTTAATACTTGTAAATTATATCTCCCTCTTTTTCAAAGAACCCAATGTCCAATTATCTAAAATTTCAAAAATAATGGTTAAAAATATATGAATTTAATATATGAGATAAAATATGAATTTACTTAAATAATAGTTTCCATGAAGGAGTGGTGATAACTTGTCTAAATCATATAGTTATAGGTAGTATAAGGGAATCCATGATCCAACCAATGCATTTGAAAATATTCATTATTTAGTTGATTTTTCATGATATTCCATGTCTAATTTTCTGTTGCAACCTACACTAACTCCACATCCCCTTACTCAAAATTCTCCATAATAAAGTGATAAAATTTCTCCATGTGGTTAATCATTGAATTAATAATGTAATATTTTCTATGAATAAAAGAACTCAAGTCATAATACATAATTATAATAGGATAGTTTATACCAACTACAATATCCTAAAGATGTTATTTCATGTATATATGCTGGGAACATTCATGAGCAGTCTCTATATATTATACCTTTATGGTGATCATGAGAATATAATCTCAATTATATGGTTTCTATAAAATTTAATAAATTATATGATTGAAATCTATAATTGATGTTGGATCTCTTTCATCGATTGAATATACCAGATCTTTCTCTGTAAATCCAAATGTGTTTTTTTGTTATTTTTTAGGATAAAACAACCCAAAATCCATTATAACATTGATTTATCGATGTAACCGCTTCATTGAGGTCAAATGGATTTATTTGGGATATCTTTGGTACTACATATATTGACATGTAGAAAAACCCATATCATGTTGTGTGGCTATTATATACATATGAATCCAAGATAATTGTTCGTATTATCTAATATCGTCCTCCTTTATATCAACATACCATAACTATTTTATCTATATGGGCACTGGAGTTTTTTAGGTCAAAAGATATCTTCTCTAAACCACTTAATTTTTTATAGAAATAAATTTGTAGTTTATTCCGTGAATCACTAGCATGACATGATTTGTTTATTCTCCACTAATATAAATTTCAAATTCACATCTCATATATCCCATCTTGTGTTATCCACCATCACATCCTTCAATAATGATGTCAACGACATATATATGATATAAAATTATCTGGTTATTTTCATTCACTATGTGGAGGTTGTGATAAAAGAATACAATTTAGAATCAATAAATATTAAAATATTTTTCAATATGAGGATATATGTCCCTTGGTTATTTCATTAAGAAATACAATTCCTTATTTAATTGAAACACAATGTTTTCTTCTTTGTTAATTAAAAATAAATATTCTTTCTCAATGAAATCTTCTTGTTTAGGGACTCCATTTAATAATATTAATTTAATATCCATTTGATAGACCGTAAATCCTATTTTCATTGTCATATTTGAAAAAAATAAATTGTTCCCAACTAGATGGCATGTGAAAAATAAATATTCACATCTATGCCTTAAATTTTTGAATAACAGTTTCACCCTATCAATGATTTATCATATGTATGATTTCTATATTCATTGTGTCTGTTGTGAATCATTGATGTGATTTTGATGAAATTATTTTCTTATAGCCTTGGAACAACTTCCCATGTTTGGTTATTTTAAACTTTATCATGTACATCATGTATAGCATTTACCCAATTCTCATCTGTAGAAGATTAACAAAAAGATTTAGGATAAAATTATAATTTAATTAGGATTTTTGTGGATCCTTTATTATTTTAATTTTAATTTTTGTTATTTTCTCACTAATTATATCATTATCTATAATTTTCATTAAATTTCTTCACATACATGTTATACTAATATTATTTTAATTTATTAATTATCAATGTATTCTTCTAATACCTCTACATCCCCATGATCTCTCTTGGATCCACTCAACTCCCAGTAATTTTATTCATCAATTAAATCACTATTCTATTGTGAAATCCACTTACTAATTTTCAAAATGTTATGATTTTAAACTATTCTTTCTTATTGAATTTACATTATTTTTATAATTTTTTATAACATTTTAATTCCTTAATTTTGGATTAACATACATGAAAATTACCCACATAACCGTAGGATTAAAACATCAGATGACTCTACCTATTGAGAAACACATTCTCTTAAACACCATAATGTATTTGATTACAAACTTTCTCCCACACCATAGAATGTAGTGTTTCATTCATTCATTATGATATAAAAATAAATAGTTTTAGTTTTAAACTACAATAATAACTACAACATTTCACTATCTATTTTGTAGATATTATTTTAATGATAACTATTTTAACCATTTTTTTAATATTCTTGATTTTACTTCTAAAAACATCATCTTGTTAGGGATTCCCCATAAAGTAATCCTGATGTAATTTCCTATGAATTTCCAAATAATATTTGACCTAAAAATTCTTGAATTTTCAATCATTATCAGTACATATATTCTGAATTTATAATCCAAAACATATTTTATGCTTACATATGATAGAGTGTAATGCATTTGAACTCATTGTACTTCTGAGTAAAGAACACCAATAAATTCATTCTCCTATAATCATCATCAAAGAAAATATAATAACTGATTCTATCCATGTATATGAGTTTCATAGGGGCACATAAATCAATATGTAATGAATCGAGAATTCCTGCTTCTATCATGTCCATTACCCTATATGGATTTTAAAACATTCCCTTTTGATAAGTATCACATTTATGAGTTCAATCATGCAATAATATAGGGATGTCTCGAGATCCTCAAATAATCTCAAATAACTCCTTGTATTTATGGCTCAAATCGATAACCAATTTATGAAATAATTGGGTTTCTTTCCCCTTGGTCAACATACACCAATTCTATTCTATATTGATGATATAAAGGCTTAATTTGGTGAGCTTGCCATTAAAAATAAATTTACATCATTTACCTTAAGGATACATGAATTTCTGTTGAACATCACTACATTCTCCGAGTAAAAAAACTAAATTACAATTACTAAATTGGGACTAAAACCTTCAACCAATTGAAAATCTATTCACCTCAAGTATCTAACATTTATCATGGCCATACCATAGCCAATAATATTTTACCCATCACCATTTCCAAATCATAAAACACCATATTTATCATACAATCTATCCCTGATGATATATTTATTTTATATCATTTGGGAAGTACACCCACTATCAGGAATCCATATTCTATACCTATCTGTTTCCCTAAAATAAATTTTTGCAATATCCATCTCTTACTTTCCTTTATACATCAAATTTTTTTAATTTTATTCATTTAATATAAAATAAAATTATTCCACCTTTGGTTCCTTTATTTTATTTGATTAACCTTCCATCTTATGTGACCATTTACCGCGATCTCTTTTTACACACCTATTAATTCTCATTATGAAAAAATCACAACATTGAATCTAAATACTACTAAAAATACATATACATTAAAAAATTATTGAGAATAAGAAATTGTAAGAATTTGTTTTCACTAATATTTATTATGAAAATATCTCTTTATTGTGGTACACATATACAATAAATGCTCTATCATTTATAAATAATAACTAATTAAAAATGTTTTATTTTTGTGTATCTTTGATTCATTAACTATATCATTTTCATTCATCATGGAGTTACATAAAACTAGTTTCTACCAGAGAGTGGATACCTATGAATTTGAAAAAATAACTACCTATTTTTATTCATGATCTATCCCATCAATTTATTTTATTTTTCATTTGAACCGCTACACAAACAAAAATTATCATCGTTTTCAGTATAATACTAGAGAACATATTTTATAAATGATTCACTCAAACTCCCTGATGTAATATATGAACTAAGAATATATTATTTATTATAAAAACATCATCATAACATCATGATTTGACATATGAGCTACTATATTCTTTTTAAATGATCATCCAATAATTTTCATATTTCTTGAATATCAAAGCATACTCATTGATTTTTAGAATAAAATCAACTTCCTTATAAGAGTTTCTAGAATTTACATATTTGATTTCTTCAACCTCTTACTTAAATTCTAATTTCTATTCCCATTATTATTATAAAATGTGTCTATATTCACATAACTCTATGTTTTATCTCTACACATTTCAATTTTATCAACCATATCCTATATATTAAATTATAGATAAACTCTACTTACAATTTCATTACCTTCATCATCACATTCATCAACTTATAGATTTTCTACAACAATGAAAATGAATTATTCATTGATTTATTTACAAACTTCGATATCCTCTACTTTGGTCTCCTTTAAGATATCATTTTCTTTATATTTAATGTTACAAATTGGAATAATTTTTTATATAACATCATTTTTATAATCATGATATTGAACGGTTTCTGCATGGGTAATTTTCTTCTTCACCATCACCATCTCAAAATTTATTAGGACATCAAATAGAATGATTCCAAACATTTCATTAAATAATACTATATATTATAAGGTTTCAATTAAATTTCACCTTTACTATTTAAATATTAAAGGAAAAGAAGACATTACATCATCAACTTTTTCATTAACTTGATTGTCTATAAATGAGAGTTTCTTAATATCCTTGAATGTTACCTCATGAGATTTTATTTTTGGAATAGTATCATTATAAATGTTTCTCATTTCATTCATAATGATAGTACTATAGAATCTGTCACGCCCAGTCATCTTTTAGAGGTACGACTTTAATCATTAAAATTTTATTTCATGAGTTTAAATAGCCAGTTTATTTAATTGCGTGGTTGGAGTGTGGACTGAGTCGACCAGGGGGGTTTCCGCAGTGGCACTGACAAATGCGCGTTGGACTTACATAGTTTGGAATGCGTGCAAGGCACGAGCAAGCTGGATAAGATTTATTTTAGGTGCGCTGATATGTGCGTGTTGGCTTCACGTCGCTCGACACGTGGTGCCGATGCTCGAACGTTAAATAACCAGATAAATTTTTATTATGGTATATTGGTTATTATTGTATTATGATTATTATATTATTGTTATTATTATATTATTATTATTGTCATTATTATCTTTATAATTATTATGATATTATTATTATTATTATTATTAACATATTATTATTATTATTATTATTATTATTTTTATGCGATTTTTATTATTAAGATTTTGATAATTATTATTAATAATATTATTATTATTTCTAATATTATTATGGTATTGATTTATTATTATTTTTTCTACCTATCCCCCCTATGAAACCCTAGCTGCCGCCACCCCCACTCCCATTTTTTTTAATTCTTTTATTTTTTTTATTTTTTTCCTTCTCATTTCCTTCTCCTTTCCTTCTCCCCACGTCTCTCTCTCCTCCATTCGTGGCGCACCCCTTATCTCCTCTCCCTCCTCTTCTCCTTCTTCTTCCCTTTATTTTTCTTCCTCCTCTTCCTCTGCCAGCGCTCTCTCCCTCACCCGCTCATCCGCGCTCCCCTCTCCTGCTATCCTGCCTCGGGCCGCCCCAGTTATCCACCTACTGCCTGCTACCTCCCACACATCCCAGCCCAGCCGAACCTATCTGGGGCCGCACCCTCCTGGTTTTCGTTTTGTTTTTCTCAGCTGAGGTTGCACCTCCACCCTCCCTCCGCTCAATCAGTCCGCACCTCCTCCACCAGCCTCCAGCAAGCCGCTGCTCCCGCTGTCCCACGTCGGACCATCAGCCGGTGCTCTGCCATACCTCCCGGATCAGCCGTGCTCCGCCGGATCTCTCCGCCAGACCTCCCCGCTCGACAGCGCTGTTGCGCCTCGCCCTGTTCGGCCGCACCTTCCATCAACAGCCGGCACGCCCCTCGCTCCACTCTCCTTCCTCATCCGCCCCGGCCGGCGCACCCCCTTCCTGTTCGGCCGCCCTCCTCCGGCGGACCGCCGCACTCCCGCTCCTTCGCCTCTTCACGGGAAGGGTTGTTCTTCTTCTTTTTTATTTATTTATTATTATTTATTTCATTTTATTATCTTATCTAATAAGACATTAACATTTTCTTTTGATTTTATTATTATTATGTTAATATCACTATTATTATAATTATATTATTATTGTTATTATTACATTAATAATATTATGTTCTTATAAATATATTAATGATTTATTATTATTATTATTATGATACTATTATTATTATTATTATTATTGTATTATGTTATTATTATTATTACTATTATTATTAATTATTATTATTATTATTATTATTCTTATTATTATTATTTATAATAATTATTATTATTATCATTATGATATTATTATAATTAATATTATTATTGTTTTTATTATTATATTATTATTGTTATTATTATTTTATTATTTTCACTATTTTTATTTTTACGTTATTATTATTATCATTATGTTAACAATATTATTGAACCTGTTGTACGATCTGCTGTTTTTAGGACCTGTTTGACAGCTCAAGACGGTGCGACCGCGGCGCAACTGGAGTCTTGCGCTGTGTCTTTTTCCGTTCCTGTTTGAGGTAGTTGATTCCACACTCAATTATCATCTGGTGAAGTTTTTCCTGTTGGTTTAATTCTTTTTTTTTCACCCTGCTAATTAGTTTCCATATTGAAAAATTGGTTTTGATTACTTTGTAAATGTGTGCATCTAATTTTCCAGTGGTCTATTTATGTGGTGCAAGTCCATTACTTTTATTGCGGAAACTCACTTTGGTTGTTTAGTATTATTTATAAACTGTGCAGTGTGGATTAAGTTTTTATTTTTTCTAAAAAGAGGAAAATGAAAAAAAAAAGGTTTTGGTGTGTGTGTGTGGTTTCCTAAGAGGATATCAGTGTGCAGGTGACACGTTTGGCTTTAAATGATAATGTGACATGCTATATTAACATTGATCTTTAGGTGAGCAGAAGGGGGGAAAGTCGGGGTATTAGGTGGGGAGACTGGGACTAGTGAGCTAGTGTTCCGGAGATGACCCGACCCGGTTTCACTGGCAGGTTTGACGACTGCAACACTAACTTAACAAATGATATCTGAGGGTCGTGGCCTTCTAAGCCACGTGTTCTGAGGGTCGTGGCCTTCTAATCCATGTTATCTGAGGGTCGTGGCCGCCTAAGCCACGCTTAACCGAGACACAACATTCTAGGATCCCACTAGTTCTAGTACCCATAGGGCCTTTCCCATCCTTTGGTGCCACCAGTTACTTTGCGTGCATGCTGATACGTGATATGTCACTTGAACTGCTATCCTAATGTGTTTATCTTGAACTGCCTTTCTTTTAAATCGTTTTATGAAAAGAATTTTCTTTTACACTTCTTTCTCTCTTTATTTCAGAATTGCAAATGGTTGTCTTTTGATAGTTGTGTGTGTAATCTTTTATTGGTGATATCCTGTTGGGCGATTGCTCACACCCTACTTACACCCTTGGGTGTAAGTAGACTTGTTTACTTTTGATACAGGTAGGGGTCCAGCTTTTGGGAGCAGTGGTTCAGGTTGTTAGCAGGACTATCTACGTGGCGTTTTGGTGGTGGCTTAGAGGCGGTGTCCTCACACCGGGCGACAGTCCTTAGGTTGGTTTTTGGTCATCTTGTTTTAGTGTTATTTGGGTTATGAATACTTGTGAACCAAAAACCTGTTTGGTCAACTGCATATTTGACTGTAACCTTTACTTCTGTTTGGTTTACTTTGGTTGGATGCTTTATATTTATTCACTCGGGTAAATCATTCCCAAAGCTTATTTTGATACCCGGGCACTTGTGCCAGCCCGTGGGGATTGGGAATGCCCTTCAGGCCTTGCCGCGGGCCGGGTCGGGCGTCGGTTCGGATGTCGACCCGATTCGGTTTGTGACAAAATGGTATCAGAGGAAGGTTTGTTGGTGGTTTATGTTATTTGGGATGAGTTGGATTATACATGAGTTGGGTCTGTTGGGGCTCAGAATTCATGTTGCGAGTAGGGTGCCTGGCCAGCACGCCTCGTGACAGATACTGAGTCACCATGGGATGTCAGGGTTCTTGTTTCACTTATTTTCTGGGTGGGACGTGCAGGCTGCAGACTGTACGTGGACACCAGGTAAGGAAAGTAATGTTTTTATATTGATTCTTTTTTTCATGTTTGGTTTATTGATGAATTTTTATCTTGTTGGAAAAATTTATTCCCTTTTTATTGATGGTTTTTTTTCTTGATTTCTGCCCTTTTTCAGTAAGATGCCTCCCCGGAGAGTTCCCATGCATCCATGGGAGGAAGCCGGAGAGAGTTCTCCCGCGCCGCTTGATCAGAGATTGGTTGAGGCAATGGTGCGATCCGTTCAGGATTTAGGAAAAGGGGCGACTCCTGCCCCCGCCCCTGTTCCTGCTAGAGGGGAAGAATTCGGCTCCAGAAAGGATAGAGCTCAGGAGTTTCTGAGGAGCAAACCTCCTTCTTTCCGAGGTGGTTCAGAACCTCAGGTGGCAGAGGAATGGCTTGAGAAGATAGAACACATGTTCGATTTCCTTGACACGCCTGAGGAAGTCAGGGTGAAGTGTGCCTCATCCCAGCTGGAGGGTTCTAGTCGCAAATGGTGGGAATCAGTGGTCCAGGCTGGGAAGCATGAGCACATGAGCTGGAAGGATTTCAAGGGTATCTTCAACGAGCAGTATTGTCCAAAGTTTGTAGCCTATGCTAGATCTCAGGATTTCATGGAGCTTTCGCAGGGGAATCAGACAATGATGGATTATGCGAATCACTTTTCTAAACTGGTGCGGTAGGCACCTGAGATATTTTCGAGCGAATTATTGAAAGCTCGGAAGTTTGAGAAGGGCCTTCGACCAGAAATTCACTCCCAAGTTTTCTTGTTCAAACTGAAGAATTATGCTGAGGGGGTCGATTGTGCTTGTATGGACGAGATTGACCAGAAGGGGAAGTCGGGGTTTTCTGGATCAATGTCAGGGCTTGGCAGTGGCAGTTCATCTGAGAAGAAGAGGAAGCGTGATGAGCAATGGAAGAAGGGTGATGTCAGCTCAGGTAATCATCCCAGGCAGTTTTCATCTGGGGCTTCTCGTGCAGGGTCCGTTGTGTGCCATCAGTGCGGAAGGGCAGGGCACATCCGACCTGTTTGTCCATACCCTCCCAGACCATGCCATGGATGTGGAGTTGTGGGACATCTACAGCGCTTCTGCAGGACTGCACGCCCTTATCAGAGTGGGGCTAGATCAGTGGCTTCCAGAGGGGTATCAGTTCAGTCAGAGCCGACCAGAACGACATGATCTCAGTTTGGTGGGCGTGGTGGTAGGACCAGATCGTCTTCAGGGCAGATCCATGTCAGGGTAGAGCCTCAGGTGAGCGGTCGTTCTCAGGCAGGGACCAGGCAACTACATGCCGTGGATCAGGCACCAGCGGGATCTGATGTAGGGCCTTCGACGGTTCGAGGTACTATTAGTTGCCTCTTCTATAGCTGCAGTTTTATTTGATACTGTTGCTTCAGTTTCTTTCATATCTGCTCTTTTTGTGAATCTTCTGAACCTAACAACCGAGTTGTTATAGTTTGCTATGGAGTTGGTAACACCGTTGGGGAAAAAGAGGGAGCAAGGCCTTAAGTGCCGATCGTGCACACTATCTGTGTCGGGAGTCAAGATGGAATGGGATTTCTTGGTCCTTGACATGGACCAATTTGATGTGATCCTCGGTATGGACTGGCTGGTGTGCTTCCAGGCACACATTGATTGCTATCAACGTCGAGTCATCTTTACAGCACCAGATGGGACTCCTCAGTTATTTCACGGAGAATGGGATCCTCGGTCGGGACGTGTGGGACCTCCACTCCCTGAGCCTAGAAATTTTTCTTATCAGTTTTCGTCGCTCGCGCTAGAGGACGATGGTGGTATTTCAAAGGGCGGGTTACCTCGTATAGTGGATGAGTTCCCAGAGGTTTTCCCAGATTATTTTTCTGGCTTACCCCCAGAGCGAGACGTTGAGTTCTCGATTTAGTTGGCGCCGGGAACACAGCCTATATCTCTTCCCTCATATCGCGTGGCCCCAACCGAATTGAGGGAATTAAAGATACAGCTAGACAATTTGGAATCCAAAGGATTCATTCCCCTGAGCGTCTCTCCTTGGGCCGCACCGGTTTTATTCGCGAAGAAGGCCGATGGAACCCTTCGGTTGTGCATTGATTACCGGAAGTTGAACAAGGTAACCATCAAGAATAAATACCCTTTGCCTCGGATTGACTATTTGTTTGACCAGATGAAGGGAGAAAAGTGGTTCTCCAAGATTGATTTGCGTTCGGGATACCACCAGCTCAGGGTGAGAGAAGCAGATATCCCGAAGACGGCTCTTCGAAGAAGGTATGGTCACTTCGAGTACTTGGTCATGCCTTTCGGACTGACAAATGCTCCTGTAGTTTTCATGGCGCTCATGAATAGGGTGTTCCACCAATATCTCGACTCTTTTGTCGTGGTATTCGTGGATGACATCCTAGTCTACTCTGGATATGAGGAGGAGCATGAGCATCACCTGCGTGTTGTTTTGGGCACATTGCGGGATCACCGCCTGTATGCCAAACTCTCGAAGTGCACTTTCTGGATTAGGGAAGTGAAGTTTCTGGGGAATGTCGTCTCAAAACAAGGGGTCTCAGTGGATCCCGAAAAGATCAGAGCAGTTATGTCTTGGGAGCAGCCGAGGAATGTGTTTGAGATCAGAAGTTTCTATGCTTGGATGTTTATTACAGGCGCTTTGTCCGGGACTTCTCGCGGCTTGCCTCCCCCATGACCGCACTCACCCGGAAAGGGGTGAAGCTTGAGTGGAGCCCGCAGTGCCAGACATCTTTTGAGGAGTTGAAGCGGTGGTTGACCACCGCACCTGTGTTGACCTTACCGGAGTCAGGAAAGGGCTATGTGGTGTACTGTGATGCGTCAGGTATGGGCCTTGGATGTGTGCTCATGCAGGATGACCATGTTGTGGCTTATGGTTCTCGCCAACTCCTGCCGCATGAGAAGAACTATCCGACTCACGACTTAGAGTTGGCGGTAGTGATGCATGCTTTGAAGACGTGGTGCCACTATCTTTTTGGGGAGAAGTTTGTGGTCTACTCTGACCATAAGAGCCTGGCCTACATTTTCTCTCAGAAGGATCTCAATTTGAGGCAGCGCCGCTGGGTCGAGTACCTACAGGGTTTTGATTTTGATATTGTCTATACCCCTGGCAAGGGTAATGTGGTGGCTGACGCTTTGAGCAGAAAAGTACCAGTGCAGGCGTTGAGGAAGTCCAGTGACGAGTGGGCTTTGATGGGGCTCTTCGCCCAGATGCATTTGGAGAGCAGGTAACACAGTGGAGGCATTTTCTTAGCAAGCATCCAGTTGACTCTTACCCTTCTAGAGTTGATTCAGCAGGAGCAGCCTGGTGATGAGTTTTGTCAGCGATCTATGTAGTTTCTTCATGGTGGGGAGAATCCTTATGATTGGTCTTTGTCTTCCCAGAGGGTCCTATGCTTCAAAGGCCGTGCTGTAGTGTCGTTGTCTCTGTGAAAGGTGGTAATGCAGGATAGCCACCAATCTTAGTGGGCCGTCCATCCTGGTACCACCAAGATGTATTACGATGTTCGCCGTCAGTTCTGGTGGCCAGGTATGAGACGGGACATAGCTGACTTCGTATCCAGATGTTACACCTGCCAGCAAGTGAAAGCAGAGCATCAGAGACCATCTGGCCTGCTCCAGCCATTACCCATTCCTACCTGGAAGTGGGATGAGGTCGCCATGGACTTCATCATTGGCTTGCCTCGTACACCTCGGGGGAGGAATGCTATCTGGGTGGTGATTGACTGTTTGACCAAGTCTTCTCACTTTATTCCGATCAGAGATACAACGAAGGTAGAGGAACTGGGCCGCTTGTATGTTCAGGAGGTGGTCAGACTTCATGGTGTGCCGTCGGCAATTGTTTCTGACAGGGACCCCCGCTTTACATCTCGTTTTTGGGGAGGCCTCCAGAAGGCTTTGGGGTCGTAGATTAAGATGAGCACGACATACCATCCTCAGACCGATGGCCAGACGGAGAGGGCGAATCAGATTCTGGAAGACATGCTCCGAGCCTGTGTGCTAGATTTTGGAGGCTCATGGGATAGCCATTTGGGGCTGGTCGAGTTTTCTTATAATAACAGTTACCAGTCTTCCATCAGAATGGCACCCTTTGAGGCGCTTTATGGTCGGCCATGTCGGTCTCCTTTTTGTTGGGCTGAGGCAGGAGAAGCCTCGCTCTTGGGACCAAGTCTTGTTCAGGAGACGTCTGAGAAGGTCAAGCTAATTAGGCAGCGGTTGTTGACAGCTCAGAGTCGCCACAAGTCTTATGCAGATCAGAGGCGGCGGGACCTTGAGTTTTCAGTGGGGGACATAGTGTTCCTGAACATGGCCCCTCGCTTGGGTCACCGTCGTTTGGGGAAACAAGGGAAGCTGACACCGAGATATGTCGGACCTTTCGAGATTCTTGAGCGGATTGTCATGGTGGCATACAGGTTAGTTTTTCCCTCGTAGTTGACGTCGATTCATGACGTATTTCATGTCTCCCAACTAAAGAAGTACAACCCCGACCCATCGCATGTGCTGAATTGGGAGGAGCTGGAGATAGAGTCTAACTTTTCTGTGGTCGAGCGACCAGTGCGTTTAGTGGACTCCCAGGAGAAGGTGTTGCAAGGAAAGTCCATTCCTCTGGTGCGTGTTCTTTGGCAGCACGGGAATGATGAACACGAGACTTGGGAGCGGAAGTCATGGGTTGAGCAGGAGTACCCATTTATTTTCTCTGATCAGGCTTTGAGCTGACTTTCTGAGGGCGGAAAGTTTTCGTGGTGGGGAGAATTGTCACGCTCGGTCGTCTTTTAGAGGTATGACTTTAATCTTTAAAATTTTATTTCATGAGTTTAAATTGCCTGTTTATTTAATTGCGTGGTTGGAGTGTGGACTGAGTCGACCAGGGGGGTTTCTGCAGTGGCGCTGACAAATGCGCGTTGGCCTTACATCTCTTGGCGTGCGCGCAAGGCACGAGCAAGCTGGATAAAATTTATTTTAGGTGCGCTGATATGTGCGCGTTGGCTTCACATCGCTTGGCACGTGGTGCTGATGCTCGAATGTTAAATAACTGGATAAATTTTTATTATGGTTTATTGGTTATTATTGTATTATGATTATTATATTATTGTTATTATTATATTATTATTATTTTCATTATTATCTTTATAATTATTATGATATTATTATCATTATTATTAATATATTGTTATTATTATTATTATTTTTGTTATGTGATTATTATTATTAATATTTTGATAATTATTATTAATATTAATATTATTATTTCTAATATTATTATGGTATTGATTTATTATTATTATTTTCTACCTATTCCTCCTAGGAAACCCTAGCCGCCGCCACCCCCACTACCATTTTTTTAATTCTTTTTTTCCCTTCTCCTTTCATTCTCCCCACGTCTTTCTCTCCTCCATCCGCGGCGCACCCCTTCTCTCCTCTCCCTTATCTTCTTGTTCTTCTTCCCTTTCTTTTTCTTCCTCCTCTTCCTCTGCCGGCGCTCTCTCCCTCACCCGCTCATCCGCGCTCCCCTCTCCCGCTGTCCTGCCTCGGGCCGCCCCGGTTATCCCCCTACTGCCTGCTACCTCACGCACATCCCAGCCCAGCCGAACATATCCGGGGCCGCGCCCTCCTGGTTTTCGGTTCGTTTTGCCCAACCGAGGTTGCACCTCCACCCTCCCTCCACTCAATCAGGCCGCACCTCCTCCACCAGCCTCCAGCAAGCCGCCGCTCCCGCTGTCCTGCGTCGGACCATCAGCCGGTGCTCCGCCATACCTCCCTGATCAGCCATGCTCCACCGGATCTCTCCGCCGGACCTCCCCGCTGGACAACGCTGTTGCGCCTCGCCCTGTTCGGCCGCACCTTCCATCAATAGCCGGCACGCCCCTCGCTCCACTCTCCTTCCTAATCCGCCCCGGCCGGCGCACCCCCTTCCTGTTCGGCCGCCCTCCTCCGGCGGACCGCCGCACTCCCGCTCCTTCTCCTCTTCACGTGCAGGGTTGTTCTTTTCTTTTTTATTATTATCTATTATTATTAATTTCATTTTATTATCTTATCTAATAAGACATTAACATTTTCTTTTGATTTTATTATTATTATGTTAATAACACTATTGTTATCATTATATTATTATTTTTATTATTACATTAATAATATTATGTTCTTATAAATATATTAATGATTTATTATTATTATTATTATTATACTATTATTGTTATTATTATTGTATTATGTTATTATTACTATTACTATTATTATTAATTATTATTATTATTATTATTATTGTTATTATTATTATTTATAATAATAATTATTATTATCATTATGCTATTATTATTATTATTATTGTTGTTGTTTTTATTACTATATTATTATTGTTATTATTATTTTATTATTTTCAATATTTTTATTTTTACGTTTTTATTATTATCATTATGTTAACAATATTATTGAACCTGTTGTATGATCTGCTATTTTTAGGACATGTTTGATGGCTCAAGACGGTGCGACCACGGCGCAACTGGAGTCTTGTGAAGTGTCTTTTGTCGTTCCTGTTTGAGGTAGGTGATTCCACACTCAATTATCATCTGGCGAACTTTTGCGTGTTGGTTTAATTCTTTTTTTGCACCCTGCTAATTAGTTTCCATATTGAAAAATTAGTTTTGATTACTTTTTAAATGTGTGCATCTAATTTTCCAGTGGTCTATTTATGTGGTGCAAGTCCATTACTTTTATTGCGGAAACTCACTTTGGCTGTCTAGTATTATTTATAAACTGTGCAGTGCGGTTTAAGTTTTTCTTTTTTTTTTAAAAAGAGGAAAAAGAAAAAAAAGGTTTTGGTGTGTGTGTGTGGTTTCCAAAGAGGATATCAGTGTTCAGGTGAAACGTTTGGCTTTAAATGATAATGTGACATGCTATATGAACTTTTATCTTTAGGTGAGCACAAGGGGGGAAGCATGGGTATTAGGTGGGGAGACTGGGACTAGTGAGCTAGTGTTCCGGAGATGACCCGACCCGGTTTCACTGTCAGGTTTGACAACTGCAACACTAACTAAAAATATGATATCTGAGGGTCGTGGACTTCTATGCCACGTGTTCTGAGGGTCGTGGCCTTCTATGCCACGTTATCTGAGGGTCATGGCCGCCTAAGCCACGTTTCACCGAGACACGACATTCTAGGATCCCACTAGTTCTAGTACCCATAGGGCCTTTCCCATCCATTGGTGCCACCAGTTACTTTGCGTGCATGCTGATACGTGATATGTCACTTGAACTACTATCCTAATGTGTTTATCTTGAACTGCCTTTCTTTTAAATCGTTTGATGAAAACCATTTTCTTTTGCACTTCTTTCTCTCTTTATTTCAGCATTGCAAATGGTTGTCTTTTGATAGTTGTGCATGGAATCTTTTATTGGTGATATCCTGTTGGGCGATTTCTCACACCCTACTTACACCCTTGGGTGTAAGTAGACTTGTTTACTTCTGATACAGGTAGGGGTCCAGCTTTTGGGAGCAGTGGTTCAGGTTGTTAGCAGGACTATCTACGTGGCGTTTTTGTGGTGGCTTAGAGGCGGTGTGCTCACACCGGGAGACAGTCCTTAGGTTGGTTTTTGGTCATCTTGTTTTAGTGTTATTTGAGTTTTTAATACTTGTGAACCAAAAACCTATTTGGTCAACTGCATGTTTGACTGTAACCTTTACTTCTGTTTGGTTTATTTTGGTTGGCTGCTTTATATTTATTCACTCGGGTAAATCGTTCCCAATGCTTATTTTGATACCCGGGCACTTGTGCCAGCCCGTGGGGATCGGGAACGCCCTTCGGGCCTTGCCGCGGGCCGGGTCGGGCGTCGGTTTAGATGGCGACCCGATTCGGTTCGTGACAGAATCTATCAGACATCATCTCTTTATGATATTTATCAATAAACAGTGAGGCCATTATTTTAAATATATGGTTTGATAATATTAGGATTATTTTCATTATTTTTTGTGTTATTAATTGTCACTCTACACCCCTGAATACATTCTATAAGAATATTAAACAGATATTAGAAAAAATTGATTATTACATTTTGGATCATTATTTTATATTTATACATATTTTCTAATACAAAAATCCTTGACTCTTGACCTCTTATGAATCCTTTATAAAAACTAAGAATATTCTTCCAAATGCATCAAGCTATTTTGGTAAAAATATCCTTTGTGTTTTCTAATTTACCAATTTTCCCCATAATGCATTAATTTACATGGTGTGTACATCCATCTCTTTTTGATCCATGTCTGGTAGGGCTCTAATATTTATACTATATTTGATCACATACTTTGAAGCCGTGTAAGAAAAATTGTTTTTGAAGTGGTGTCTATAATATTGAACTGGAAGTGGTTAATTATGTGGAAATATAAAAATGTATAATGGAATGTTTTTGGAACAATGGAGTGATATTATTTTAAAAATTTTAAATTATATGGGATCATATATTATGGTAATTTTTTGAAAATGAAAATAATATATGAATATTTAATACAAGTTTTTTTGTCATAGCCTTGCTTAAATATGTATATTTCCAACTTAGTATTTATAGTTAATCATTATGTGATAAAACCCATTAGGGTGTATATATGTTCATGGATAACATAGGTAGAAAAATTCTCATTATTTAGGAAATATATTCTACTAAACCTAGGGTAAACATGCCCCTTATAGGACGTAGTGGCATATGGTTGCTCCCAGTGTGAACATTTCACTTAGATAGCCTCATGGAGTTTTTGGACGTAATTTTAATCTTTAATTTCTCAGTGACACCCCTACACTAGATGAAAATGTTATTTACAATTCATAGAGTGGATATGGGTCTATGATTTACTGTTATTTTTTTGGATGTTTTATTTACCAACCATATAACTATTTTGATTTGACAACATATGCTTGAAATTTTATCTACACTAGTTATTTTTGGGATTCCATTGTTGGTGGAATACTAAGTTGTACTCACTACAATATCCAGCTTCAATGGAACAAAGGTAATTCATAATCTTCACTTGTTACAAGTTCTCTTTGGGATGAGGCCCAATATTTCATGATTGAGCTAGAGAAACTCATCTAGTATTGTATTTTGGGAAATGAAGAGTCTCAGGGATTATATTGGAGAATCATGTCATTTTTCCCTATTAAATCTCATTATTTCATATCTATATATGTGATCATAAAATCCGGTGATCCATATTAGTTTTTGTATGATAAAAACTATTTTTAGTTTATTATGTTCAATTTTTTAAATCATTTTATGTACTCTATTTAATATTATATTAAAGAATTATTTTTGGTTATTAATATTATGATTTCTTACTATGATACATGAGGTATATAATACCCATGATACCACTGTAGACTCCCACTTCTAGTCGGTGCCTTTTAGTGTTCAGGGAGTCCCACCTGAGGTACAATAGTGAAAACTAGTTCCAGAAAGTATTAGTACTCTTGGGGGGGAGAGACATTGTAATATGGTATCATGGATATTTTTTCCTTGCACTTATGATTGGGTAGATATGAGTTCCAAGAATGTGTTATAGCCTATGATGAATACTGCAATTGTGAGTCAGGAACACATGTTCTAGAAGGAAGTCAATATATCCAGTAGCTTGAGAGTTTTTAATTTTTTATTTGATGTTATAATTGATATGATTTTCATGTCATGTGAAGAAAATTATGTTTGAGGTTTAGTATTTATTGCATAATGGATCTTGATGTATTGTAATGAAGATGGATTTTCTAGATTTTAATTTTGGTATATTAGATATAGAAACATAACATGCATCCTAATTAGGTATATAGGATCTAAATGAAATGTAATTTCTCCTATGTGATATTTCTATCAATTATTAGAGGATTATTTGTTTAATGTCTTGAAAGCTACCCACACAACATTTTTCTATATATGATCTTTGTGGGATTCTCTCAGTTGGGATGACATTTATGTATGTATTTCTTATGATAATAGTTCATGTGGATATGTGGTGAAGTGATTGATAATGATGGAATTTACCATGTTCACTAGATGTGTAGTGAACCTAGTAAGTCAGTAATGGAATATAATAATTAATAGAAAACCCCTTGGGAGTCATTTTTCTACTTTGTATATTTAAAGTAAGGGTAAAAATATATATAGTGTTTAACCTGTTTCTCAGAATGGTATACTTATTAACTCTTCCAAAGGTTAAGTATTCCTAAGATAAAATTCATATATGATGATGTTGTTATGTGTACATGTGTGTCTCTAAATGAATTGAGATCCTCGAGGGAGTAGTGTCATATGAGGATGCTTTGTGATGATCTTTCCCTAGTGGGGTGATAGATGAGAATGTGATTCTTGATATATGAGACCCTTTTGTGGGTATTTTGGCACATAGTTTTCCTTGGGTTATTGATGTTGTTATAGTGATTAAAATCCTATGAGATTTCTATTATCAGTGATAAATGGTTCATCATATAGTTGGTATCCTTAGTGACACATAAGGCATGACAAGGACCATAGTGGGATGGTTCATATTTTTCACATAAAGAAAACTTGAGGGAGATTTTATATCATTCTTGTGAGTTTTTCATAATTGGAAATATTAGTTATAGGCTATAGGATATGAATAGTGAATGGGTGGTGTTTCCATTGATTTTAGGCGTTGGGATTCCATGTGGATGTCCCTACGGATGTTAGGAGCATAGGAAATTTGTTCTTGATCATGTTCATAAGTTTCATGTACATGAGAATGTTCATAGAATAGTTTTTTATGTAATATAGGATTTATTATTCCTTAGGAAGGTGAGAAATTTAAGGTTATAGTGTAATTTATCAGATTGGGAATGGTAGGGAAGGTTCAATAGGGTGTATGTACTAAGAGATGTGGTAATATTATACAAGTAATGTGTGAACAAGGATGTACATATTTTAATTTTGGATAAATGTTTTGTTTTTCATTTTCATTTCAATGATAATAACATTCATAAGAGTATGAGGGATTTTATATAGTTTATAAACAATAGCATTATAGTGGGTGATCATATGTTACATTTTTGCATGTGTAGAGTGTCGGATTTTTGAATGGAGTTCCAATGGTGCTCCTACATGAATGGAGCTGACACGCATAAGGGGAATCATCTAAAAATTTTTGTGTTAAGAAAAAATAAAGATATTATTCCCCATTAATGGAAAATATTATCTAGAAATAATCAGTTGGGAGATGCTAACATGAATATGTGGGGTCGGATCTTGAATTAGTATTAAGATCCAAAATTTTGAAAGGATTTTAATAAAAAACATCGTAAGTCAAATCTTAACAACCAATCCCCTAGAAGAATACACCAATAAATTATAAATAGGATAAGTAGGAATGAACAATTAGTAGATAGTAATATTGGGTCATGAATTAGCAATTACTGTGTGTGATCCATAGTATGGTAGAAATCGATGATATTCTACCAAGAAAGAACATAGGATTAGATGATAATTTAATGTTCATCTATGTAGTAAGAGATAAATTTTAAAAGAAATGGTTGTTATGTGATGATTGTCCCGAGTGTGGGGATAGTATATAAGAGGTTATGGTGGAACTTGAGGTTTCCTTAAAGAGATAAATGACACATGATTATCTCTAGTACCGTACTGAAATGGATACAAACATGAAATTTGTTTAATCATTAAGTGTTTATAGTGTACTAGAGAATGGATCTTTAGGACCAACACATATATGGTTATGGGAATACCATATAGTGTCACTCATATAACTATGAGTATGTATATGCTCTATGATGGAACTGTACCTTTGGTCGGTCAATGCCAGTGACCCTCATTCAGAAGATATTTTAGTGGTTTTATTGTAATAAACATAAATTCTCTATGTATGGCCATGTTATTAAATGATTGTTAGAGAAAGGTACTTGGATTTTATTTTTTGTAAGATAAATGGATGAAAACACTTCCCTCGTAGTGGGGAGCCTCATATCAATCATGATTAATGAAACACAATATGGGTAGGGTTGTGGTTTAATTGAATTAGTTGTTAGCTGGATGCATAAGAATTTAGTTATCATTGAGTAAATTGTTCTTTTTAATATACGTTCTCTAGTGAATATCAGGTGTATGTTTTGGTATATTATTAGATGTATTTTGAGATTCATCATCAGGATCATGATGATTTTAGATTAATTGAGTAGTATGAGAAACAAAATTTTTCAATTCATCTGTTTGGATCTCGATAATGAAATTGATCAATTCTCAATATAACAGTAGAATCACATAGAAATTAAGGCCGAGTCTATAGTGGATGTATAAAAATGATATTGATGTACCTAAAGGATTTAATACACTATGATTAGGCAAAATTATAGCACATCTAGGAGTATAAAAGAATATTATTTAGAGAATATTTTTAGGAGTCCTATTTTGAACCCTTTCATGTATTTATTATTCGTGGGACATAGATTTGATAAGGGTATTATTTTAGATATGATGGGATACATTAGGAAATTGATGATATTTTCAAGGAGTACATAACTAGATCTGTTTTTTATGTTGTTCATTTAGAACTGCTTTGATTTAGTTGAGAATCACAAAAGTAGAGTCTGAAACAGCATAAATTAGGTCATTTCACTTCACATTGGGTAAATTCATATTGAAACTACACTAGGAACATCATGATAAATCTGATAGGTATTTCTGTATCTCGTAACAAAAACAGATAACAACACAATTCATAATTAGAATATTTTAGCTAAGAACATTGGTGGGTAGAACCCTAATTTGATGATATATCGGTTGAAAAAAAGAGCATGTATCAGGACAAGAATGATTGATAAAATACCATCTCTATGTTTTGATGATAGTTAAGAGACTATAAATTTGTTTTTGGGGTTTATGTACTTATTCTTATACTTTTTGTTTGGTATATGATGGGAATTCAATGATATAACATGGTTTATTGGTCATGAATTTGTGACGAGGACAGGTTGACAGGTTTTTTTAGAAAAAATAGAACATCTCCTAGTTGAGAAGTATTATTGTGGAGAGTTAATAATGTCTATTGTCTGTACGAGAATAGAAATTTTAAAAGGTAACCTGAGATTTTGATTTTTCAATGTATTCATTTTTTGAACTATTATTTTTAATTGAGTTTTGAAGGATGAAACATGTCATGATTGAGTTTTTGGGTGAAAAATGATGTTTGGGAGGAATCATTGGGGATTAAGGGATCACCATAACAAGACAAATTGAATAATATATCTTGTGTTGTACCACACTAATGGACATCTGGTGGGAACCATTGGAAGATATCATTCCCCTCACCAAATTTCACCCTTATATTTTTAGTGGTACATTTAGGGGTAATAATCATAATTCCTCCATATTGTTTTTTTCTATAATTAGCAAGACCCCTTATCCTCTTATGTTATCATGAGAATAGGGTAGGTAACTCCCCTTACCCTTCACATTTTGACCCAATTTTGGGTTATCTTGGTATCATTTCATAGCTATTTGAGATGAGTGTTCACATCTATAGATCTTTTTTGTTAACCTCTATTTTTAAATATAATTACAGTTTCCTCTAGCTAGTGATTTTATGCTGATTCTTCCATTGACTAGTGGAATCATATGGGAATAAAGAGGTTTTTCTATCACTATTAATTGGATATCTCAATTCCTAGTCTGAAAACTATTGCATAATTTTTTTATGAGGTATGTCACCATGGTAAATATTCTATGGTGTTTCCTTTAAAATTAAATTAAAGTTCTTATGTACTATGTGATATTTTTTGGTATGTTTTCTATTCTCATATTGGGGATCCATTAAAGATATCTCATGTGGTTTTGTTTAGGGTTATTGTGTGATGAGTAAATCAGGTATATTCTTTTATGGTAATTTTATTTTTGATTAATTTAATAAATTAATTCTTGATATTTGACTATTTGATGCTTCATGGCATGGTTTTGGGATGTGTGGGGGATAAATATGGGTTTTTGGACAGAGATGCAGTTTGGATGGGATTTGGAAGCCTCTTTCAGCCTTTAGAGTCAAGTGGGAATGCTTTAAAATTGAGGTTGATGACCCATAAATCTTCACATCACCTCATTTTACATGTTATATGCATGTGATGTCTATACCTTAGGTTTGTAGAGTGATGGACATTCATATTTAGTTAAATTTTTTTTATCAGTAAAATATTAATTTTTTAATTTTAAATATTAAAAATAGATTTTTAGGAGTTATAAATGGATTTGGGATTTAAAAAAAATGTAAAAATGTGAAAATGGACTAGTTTCCCCATGAATTGGAATTGTGAAAATGGAAATTTATGTTTTCTTTTAAAAATTGAGGGGAGTAATAGTTGTAATATCATCTATTTTGTCACTTTAATTAATTTTTTTTAGAAAGAGGTATTTTGAAATGTCTTTAGAAATTTTGTTTTTAAATTTGTATTAAAATTGATATATCATACTTGATATGAAAAATGATTTAAAAAATCGTTCATGTAATGTTATATTGGAAATAGTTTTTGAAACCAAAATCTAAAATGGAATAGTGGAATGTTATTTTCACCATGGAGTTTTATTTATTAAAGTGTATTTTTAATATATTTTGGCTGATAAATCTTGAGAATGTTTGTAAAATATTAAAATTAATTATTATTTATGGCTTGTTTATTTTATGTTATATCATTGATGATATATCTGTAATTATTTTTTAGTATTTATGTTAAACTTTAGGTGAAGAAAACCCCTCAAGTGGACACACAATTATGGTTAACCAGAGGTGATCATTCCCCATAATTACATAAGAAATTATGATTTACCCATAGTGAACATGACCCCTACTAGATATGGAGACTTATGGTTAATACATAGGTCAAAACAATACATGGGAGGACTCAAGGACACATGGATTATTATATTACCAGAAGATGGTGGTTTATACTCAGGATGAGTATATTACCACTATTTTTTGGATGGTGGGAATTTTATTCGTGGAGTGACCATAAAAACCATGCCACTGGTCGAATTAAGTATGTACTATTCTTAAGGTGATACCAAACCCCCTGCTCATTATTTTTATATGGTTTTTGTTTTGAAGGATTTAATTAAATAACTAATAAATGTTTTACTCTAACTGCATCTACACAGTCATTTATTCTAAAAAGTTATTCTAAGGATGTCATTGGGGGTGGTGAACTATGTTATACTCAATCCATTTTTATGAAACCATAGAACATGGGTACTTGAGTAGCTCTCACTTGTTTCCAATTCATGTTTGGTATGTAAAATTTTTTATAATCTAGATGAATAATATCTTGTGGAATTGGAGTTTTGGTTGATGTGAGCATCAAAAATTATAGTGGGTAATCTAATAAATTTTTCAACTTCAGTTAATTTAATTATTTTATATTTTTATATGTGATCTGTGTAGTGAGTGATCTATCTTATAGGTATGAATGAAAAAATAAATATTCCCTTATTATTTTTATTATACATATTCTTTATTTGTACTATTTTTTATATTGTATTAATTATTATTTTTCATTGTTTACATTACAAGTATTTACTATAATACATCTGACACACAATCACCATGATACGTCCTTACACCCATGCAATAAATTTGCAGCCTATTGAATCAGAGTGTGCCTGAGGTACAGTGTGACTACTAGTCTAGGAACCAATCACTGTTGTAGGATGTTAATATGTTACATTAACTGTAATAACAAATTAGAAATATCCAATATGGAATGACCATATTCACATGAAAAATATAGTAAAGTTCACAATGATAAAATAATTACCCTATAATTTCACTAAGACAATCATTAATATTGTTGTGTCACAATAATTACATGTGTATGGGAACTCAATCCTCAAATTCAATATATATACAAAATCCTCATGGTCAAATTTTTTTTATATTCATTAGAATTAACGATTTATAAAACACTTTCATTCCACAAATTTCTATCACACATTTCATCTAATTTCCTAATACAATACTTTTGTGATGTGTCAAAATCATATTGTGGTGTGACATAAAATGACCAAGACACTATCCAAAATTCACATGAAATGGCATGAATATAATAAATAATGACTTACCTTTAGTGATGTGATTTTAATTTCATTAATATATTTCTCAAAAAGGAGTCTCATTTTTAACCATATAATGGTTTAAACCATTTTGAATTTGATAAAATGTATTTATACTTATGTGATTTATGATCTACCATTATGTATCATTTTAAAGATTTTAATTACCCATAAATAAGAAAGTGGTTTTTCTATTTACCCATATGTAATATTTTTTAGTGCATTTATGTAGTTTTTCTAATTTGAGTTATACCATTATGTATAATTTTACTACCCTTATATGATATGTATAATCATTATTATAACTTTATCATATAACCATGAAATATTTTTTAGTTATATGAACATCTTAAATTATCATTAATTTTTTTTACTAGATTGTGTTAATTTCTTAAAATTAATTTTTCTTGTAAACAACACTAAAACATCATAACATTTATAAAAAATCACATTATAAATTCCAATATATATGCACATTGTTCTAAAATTTTAATTAGAAAGTATCATATATGAATCAATATAATGCACTAGAGTTTGAATGTGACTCATTAGTCAAATATTCATATAAATATATTTAAAATAAAAGATGAAACTTGTATCAGACACTTCATTTTATTTCACATTAATACACCCCCACATTACCAAACTACAAAATTCAAGTAGATTCATCTTATTCGACCTTAATAATATCCCCACCACTCAGGTGTCAACAAAAGAGTTATTTAATTTTATTATAAAAAATATTTATTTTATATATAATTTATTTTAATCAATTTACAACTATGCATAATAATATTACTAGTTTTCCTAACACGCTTACAATAAAATGTCTTTGGTTTAAAAATTGTCTCTTTAAAATTACTATTAAACCAAATTGACTATATAATAGGAAACATACAATATTAATATATAAAAATAAATTATGTTATGTATATAATTTGAATAAATACACCTATAAATCATAACATAATATTTTAATGAGTTCAATATGACATCATTTATTATTTCTAAAGTTACATTATAAAAAACATTATAATAGTTAATAAATTTTTTTGATAATTTTTTTTCATCCCACCATTAATCCACTGTTTATACAAGATAAATATCAAAATTTAGATCTCTTTTTCTCAGTCTATTTTATTTATAATAACATTTCATTATGGATAAAATAATAAAAAACCATTTTAAGATATATACAATTTTATTTTATTTTCATATTTTCAAAGACATTTTACTTTCTCACAAAAATATACATTAATTAAGAATCAAAATTTATATATTTTAATGGTCAATCAATACATGATGATTGATATCACATTATGGGTTTCAAAAACAATTATTAACAACTTAGCTTTATTAATGGGTTGTAATTATTGAAAATATCAAAGTATGGTTTCTAAAACTTATCATATATTAATTATTATAATGTAAGACCCTATGATATAACCAAATAATAGAATCCCTATGTATAATGAAAAACACTTTCCAATATATAACTATTATATATTATTATATTAATATTAGATACATAATATTATGATCCATCCCAGAATTGTATAGGTTTTGTATCTTTCAAATTGTTGACACATAAACTGTAACAGCCTAGTTAATATGATGATAAATCATTCCTATATTTTAAGTAATTTTATTTTATAGAGTTATATTCATTAAAATAATATGAGGTAATTTTTAATTAAAAAGGAAAAAATATTTAATCATAACCAAATTGGGTTTTAATGTATTGTATGGTGTTCTTCAAAATCATTATTTCAAAATATAATAAATTTTATTTGTCGAATATATATTTATTTTTGAATTTATCATGAAAATAATATATTAGGATGAATTTTTTATTATTTTTTTAAAAAACAAATTTTCAATGAGTAGTAAAAAATAATTATTTTTATTAGATACATTAATATAAATTTCTTATATTTACAATGTAAATTTAAATTTATAATTTGTTTAAAATGTTAATAGATCCTTTTGATTAATCCAAATATAACTATGTTTTTTTTTGAATGAAGTATATAAGTGAATTTCATGTAAGAAAGGTATACATAGAAAGTATTTTTCCATAAAAATAAATTTCCATCCCATTTTGTGGGATTTATTTTAATTTATATTCTACCATTTAATTGAATTTAATATTGAAAAATGGATTCCTGATTGGGAATTTAGAGTTTTAAATTTTTTAAATATATTTCTTTTATTTTTAGTCATTTTTTATTGTAATCATTGTAGACCCTTTTATCATGGTAAATGTGAAATTGGGTAATTACGTGTAAAAATAATTTGATAAGGACTATAACAAGACCTAACACATTGAATAAATTTATTTTCTGATTATAAATCATCCATAAGTATCCAAACATCAAATATATGACCTTTTGGGGCCATTTTGCAATGATCTTTACATTTATAATATTAAATGTAAGAAAAATTAAAAAAATATCATTTTATTTGTTTCATTAACATATTTTTTAAAAAAATTTAAATTATTTTTATGATTTTAATATATTTATAATTTTTAGTGATAAAATAATTACCTTAATTAAATATGAAAAACATACATGGTGTTTATTCAATTAATAATTTTTTTAAAAATAATTTAAGAATAATAAAGTAATATTATTTGAATAAGCTATATTTCCCCACAAATTGTATAAATTAATTTATAATTTTTATGGTGTATAAATTTATTTAATTCAACTGAAATATTATTTTAAATGTAAAATAGAATGAAAAATTGTCAAAAATTACATTAATTACATTTTATAATAATTAGTAGTTTATTAAATGATTTAAAATTCCTAAAAATAAAAATCTTTTTGATGTTTTTAGGATAGGTTTAAAAATATAGACATGTTCTATTTATAGTAAAATTTTCATTTAATAGTAACTACAATGACCTCTAATGAGTAAAAAACATAATTATAACGGTAATCACAGAATGGTCTAACACAATTTTAAAATAATAGAGGTAAAAACCAAATATAAACATATCTAAATTTTATTAGATGTGATAATTTTTTGTTGTCCTCATTTTACATACCGTAAATAACAATTGTAATTCATTTAGTCCTAAAAACTAATTTTCATTATTTTTAATAAATTTACAAATTTCAGGGGTTCCCCTACCTTCTTTTATAAAAGGGAATGTCCTCTTTACTTTTAGTCACCATTAAAAATTATTTTAGTTCATCAAACCCTAAAAGAATATTATCCTAATATCCCTCCTTATTTTAAAGAGGTGATAATTTTATATGAAAAACAACATTGCAAATCATTATGTGCAAACCTTAAGAGGTTGTTGAAGAAGATGAATGTTTCCTAATCAAAACTGTTTATTTTATTTCATCTTCCACATCCATATATTTTTCTAAAAAATGGTGATATAATGACATATGTATCTCTAATATACGATAATTTTCTTATCAAGTGGAATAATATATATTCATATCCTTCTTCAATAGAATGGTAAACAAAACCATCATTCATGAGTACTACATACAACCTCCTCGTGAACTGATGTAATTCGTTTTCCATCACTGCATCCCATGAATGAATATAATGATTTAATATATATATATATATATATGATATCCTATTATTTTGATCATAATGTAAATACTATTTGTAAAATAATTTATTACCTGTCCATTTATTGGAAAATAATAATGTGGTTCATACATAGGTGAGGACTACCTCCTCGACGTGATATGCTTATATTTTCATCACCATATAATATGGATGATATGTAATTCATTTTAAATATAAATAATATATTTAAGATATAATTATTTTTATGTAAATATTATAATTCAATTACCATCTTATAATCATGTTTATTGTGAAATATAAGTGTTACTCATGTCAATCTATGACATGCCATCTCATTAATTGTAATGAAAATCATTTTTCATAACCATTATTAATAGATAGATTTAAAATAATTTTTTTATAAATATATTGAGTATTTCAATATTATTTATTTATAATTGACTTAATAATAACATGTTTTATCATTTTCAACCTCCTGCTGTCAATATAAATACATGAGATGAATACCATAATGACATGTGTTGTGAAGTTAATTGATTATGAAATTTACTACAACATTTTAAAAGGAATAATTAAGTAGAAAAATGTTATTAATAATGTCAATAAATATCATAAATTTATTATTTTTTAGAATTTATAATGTATGTGATGAGTTGTACTTGAGTTAAGGGACACATTATCTATAAGACTTGTATTAAATGATTTAATGATATACTTTCAAAATCATTTTCTTCCATGTACATATTTGTAAACTTATTTTACTAATGTACTTATATGGTAATAAAATAAATATAAAAGGAAATTTTATATCTCCATTTAAATTCATTAAAAGGTTTGTAAATTATTAATTTTTAATATATTATACATAACATATATATTTTCCTTACAACATACAAAAAATAATGTTCAGTGTTAAGGTATATATCATTAATAAATTTACTTCTAAAATCACCATTATTTGTTATCGAGATCACATTATTAAATTATATATTTTATCAATGAAAAATCCTCTCACATGTTATGGATATTTAAAATTTGAAAATGGGTTTTTAAAAGGAGGTTAATTTATATATAAAAATGGGTTTTACATATAGGTTGAGAAGTATTTTTCAGGTTCCTAAATAATGATATGGACCATCGAAATATGTCATTATAATAGTTGAGCATGATGAAAATTATTATAATATGTGGGCCCTATATATCTTAGGATATTGGGTGATACTGAAAGAGGTCATGATTATGGGTCAGACTAATATATCTCTCTAATAAATTTTTTAATAATTATTTTCTATAGATAATTATTTTTGGATTGAACTATATCATTGATCTAATTTTAAGGGTCCCTATAAGGTTTATTGTATGAGATCTATGAATATTATGTTCAAAGGCTCATAGATGTGGTTTCTATTATTTCTTAGGAGTTTTTATAGAATCAATTTTATTTCAAAACATAATCTAAAGAACTTTTTACATAAATTGTTATTACCTTTTAGTGTAAAAAGGTTTGTTTTATATATATATTTTCAAGGGTTTTCAATTTTACATAGAAATCATCATGATTATGATTGCTTCCTTTTAATTTCATACAATGTGTTTTCTAAAAAAAATTTGGTTGAAATGATGTGTTCATGTGTATGTAAATGTATAGATTGAACTGAAATGAAATATTGTTAAAGGAAAAATATTTCTATTATTCTTTAGTTTTATTATATACTAATGATATTTTCTAATATTTTATATCCTCTACTAATATTTATATTCTAATCCAAATCTTTTTAAATGATTTTCATAGGGAATAAATATGGTTAAGAATAATGAATTAAATTCAAAATTTATGATGATTAGTTATGAAATGAAAATAATTTTAATTTTAAAGGTTTTATATTACAAAAGAAATAATAATTATTAGACGTAGTGACTCTGGTTTTGCTGAGTAAGTATTTGAAATATTAATAATAATATTTTAGAGCTAGTTTCTACGATTATGTGATATTAAGAGGACCATTTATCATGATATTAATATTATAAAAATATTTATATCATTAAAAAAACAAGAACCTAACTATCTGTAAAAACGAGAATAAATTCCAAACAAAGTATCAGATTGAAAATCTTAGACAATGGTTGATTCTTGAATGTGGAGTTTACCCTATATGAGACCTAAATTTGGTCAGCACTAAACATTAATATAAGGTAGTCATTCGTCGGTTATTTTAATTAAAATAAATGATTAATTTACTTGTTTTCATATAAAGGATCTAAATATAATTATTTATAAATATTTCACTACGAAATTTCACCGGTGTTATCCATGAATCCCATGGTGGTTTTTGATAGGATAGTTGGACATTCATCATTGGTGTTTCAAATTAGACCATAATGGAAACCAGACCGATATAGATTGAGAGTTAGTGAATGAAAATGGTCTTTTACATCAATGTAAAATGTGTTATTCACCAATGATCAATCAAAAATTGAGGTAGGTCTCGTCAATTTTTGATTATGCACATGATAAAATGTTAGATAATGTATTTAATATACTATTAATTGAACATTAAATGTTATACCATCCCATGAGCATGTACCAGAAACATATATTTTTTTCAATATATATTTTATATACCATGCTATATCCATATGAAATACCAATTATGTAATCATTGGAAAATAACTCTTTTCCATTGAGGGGTTGATTTCATTCTTATGAATTTCTTCCCATGGGTGTTCATGATCTTCATTATTAGACCACAAGGACATTGCTTGAAATTTTTGGGGATGGTTAAAGATCAATTGAAAACCAATATTCTTGGTGATTTGGTGAATGATGACTAGTGTGATAATTTTCATATAGATTGGTTGGGGTTTTAGAATTCTAGTGAGTAGTCCATGGATCTGGTATCTAGATCGGTGATGGAAAGAAACACCATGTGCACTGGGAAGTGAGACCAGCATCATGTGGGTGGATGTATTCGGATTTCAAGCCACTAAATAAAAGTAAATTCATGTTCAACATCATCAACATCTATTTCAATGTATTTAAAGTGGAAAAAATAGGAAATTGTGGTGGAAGTGTAGGACCTCATATCTGAGTGAAGATCTAATGTTTTTTGAAAAAATGTAGACTACATGACATGTAGTTAAAGAACATATGCAGTATAGCCAAACATAGTTGTGGTGGCAAAGATTTTTTGGTAGATAAGTATTTCACAATGTGTGTTGTGCCAAATGTTGTGTGACCCTCACTTGGTAGCCATGCCATTTCCTAACTTCACACAACCTAGACACCATGCAAGATGAAATCTCGTTTACTCTTGGATTTAATAATAATGACCATGTATAAGGTCAGGTACATTAGATTTTCCCAATAGATAGGTGAATTACTAGGAGAACACGGGAATGCATCATGTGGATTAGACTCAATGTGTGGGACCCTTACATTCAATGTTGAGGGAACATAGATTCTAAACTGTGTTTATAAGAGGAAACGACGAAGAATATGAGTAGGTCCACATTCAATTTGGACCTTATACATGCCATGTAACCAAATGATAATATTCCACCTTGTGTACCTCCTTGGTTAGGTGTTAGATTCTTTCTCAAGAGAAACATATCCTAAGAAGTTTTCCACATAGTATATGATGTAATACTTCATATATGATTTTTTTATGTGAAGTGGAATGATCTGATTGTGATGATTATTTCAGTGATTCTTGTCTATTGAAGTGATCAGGATGAATCATTTGTGAGACTTGATATGGTTCAAAAACAACCTGATGTGTCAAGATGTGGTTCCCCCATAATCTTATCCTAAACCGCATGAACCCCTAACATAATAGGGCAGGAGTCTTCTAAACTCTTAGTGGAACCTTCATAATGTACTAGGGAATGGGTCCTCTACCCTTTGTGTAGATACCGCTTGACATGCAAGGGAGTTGGTCCTCTACCCTTTGAGAAGACCCCCCCCCACATACATGTTTATGAGTCATCTACCAATGGAGTGGAACCCCCTAGATTAATATGGTGTGGTTCCTCCATATTTTTGGATTCACCTTGGAATGTAACTGTACACCAGTATAGTACCCAATGAGTGGAACCCCATAATACACTAGGTATTGGGTACAATATTAATTTCATGTAATCCATATAAGGTAATACCATTTAAGTTCTTCTACAATATAATTTCACCCCCTCTAACATACTCAAGTGTGATTTCTACATACTATGATTAGAATCCCCTTGATGAACCATAGAATGCATCTGATATACATATATGGATAGAAATTGTTCTAATTTACTAAGTCTTGAGCCCCATTTCAATCAGACATTATTCCCTATCTGGCTATACAGATGTGGAAATGTGCAATTCCTCCTCATGACCTTCTCAAGAAGAATCATCAGTTGATGGGAATCAATGATGTAACTTTGGATCATTATGTATAATTATTATCCTTTGATGTGCTGTGAGATGGATATCACCCTTATCACTCTTCTGATAATCATTAATGATAATCTAGTTTTGTTATTAGGTTTTTACCTCGTTCTCTTGGTTGATGTAGCCTTTTTTTGTATATCGCTACCACTTTCATTTGGTTTTTTAAGGACTTATAATGGGAATATATATACCCTCCCCTTTATGGATTTTTTATGTAGGATTCATATCTTATAAAGATTTTAGATAGATTAAATTTGATTAATATAGAGAATAGTTATACCTGACTGTACTGAATGTGTATGGTGGGAAGTCATTGAGATTTTGAGTCATGATATCTCACTAATCGTTATTTCCAGTTGTTTTCATCTTGGGAATTCATTTCTCTGTGGGCCCATGTTTTGAACCTTTACACTTTGGCTATATTCTATTATACTCTATTTTATATCCTATATATTATTAATTCATGAATTTTCACAAGATGTTATAGTTGTTAAATTATAATTCCTCTTCACTACTAATTTAGATGATAAGGTGTGTGAATAATGGTACATTTGGAAAAGGCCTCCCATTATATTTATTTTATCTCAACGCTTGCCACCAACCCTTGGCCCATTTTATGTGGGTTTGGGTTTTTTTAGTACTCATCGTTATATTGGATAAGAGGTCCTTCATGGGTGAAGTCATTACATTGTAGTATAATGTGACTAGCATGAGCTTGTGGTGTGAATGTCCCACTTTGATAACCCCTCCAAATGGTGTCCCTAGAGTTGCTACTTCTACCTGGTGATATGGGGTGTTTGTAGATACCTATGATAGTGATCATAAAAGTGGAATCATACATGAATTAAACAAGTGATGTTTCCCTAATGATATGTGCTCTTATGGAATGATTCCATGTCATTATGGTGTGTTAGTTATACTCAAAAGGATAGTTTCATGGGGCTGCGGATGGGTTCCTTCGACATATATGTTGATTGTTTTTTATATGTGATAATGTTTCAGATAGAGACCTAATATTAGGGAGTGTGAAGTAATGGGAATTGATAGGGTCGGGTAGTTTTATCTTGTCCATGAATTGCTTAAACTGTGGTTTAGGGTACAACTTGTGTCTTAATTTCTCTAGTTGTAGTTATAGCATAGAGTCGTAGGACACATATAATTGGTCATATCCCGTGTCCGAAACCAAGAAGTACCAGTGGTGTAGGAGTATGATTTAGTCAATCATTATGATGTACCATTTTTTACTTACCCATTATTAGTTTTATTTTTTATGGAATTTCACAACGGGAAAACATATATTTTTCCTATCAAACTAGATAACCTCGTATATCTATTAGTGTTGGAGGTGCTAGTGGAGGAGTCTCTAGAGAAGGGTATTTGTATGAACCAGTGTTTTATCCAAGTCATCCTTGTAATTTTTTTATAATCGGTGGATGACAGATAATTTTAGTCTTTGATTGACATCATCTAATCTAGTTGACTATCTAGAAGGAGTATCCAGCCAAGATAATTGATTACCCCATCACCTAGTTAATAGAGGTGAAGAGGATCATAGAGTATGACATTAGGATAAGTTATCTCTTGATCCATATTCGATATATGGTTAAATCTAGAATGAAATTATAGATTGTCCATCATATCTTTGAGTTCATGGTGATACATATTTGAGTGCTTAATTCCCAAGTATATTTTAAGAGACTTATGATCTAGATACTTAAACCTTCTTGGATTAGTTCATGTTAGTCATGCATGATGATACACTTCTATTCACAAAATTATAGTTTGAGCACAAGAAGAACAAGAGGAGGGTTATATAAATGCTCCAAGAGTTCTAGTCATTTGGAATATCTCTTAGAGTTAGGTAAATATTTCAAACGTAACTTCTCAGGATATGTCTTCTCAACCATGGGAGTGACAATAGACCCTACAGAGGTTAAGGTAGTGTGAGCTTCATATACACACAATGGAGTGTCCATGGATTAAAATGACCACAATGAGGTTTTCTATACACATCTATTGAGTGAGGTGAAAGAGTATTCATCCTATTTACAATTTAACATTACGGGTGAGGATGGTGCAACATACCTCCAATAGATGGTTGTTTTCCCTCCACTAATTCAGAGAGTCAGCGAGGCACAACATGGGGATATGGACTAGGAGATACATGCAAAAGATATTCATGTTATAAATTCCTGATGGATTTACTAATGTTGGGTGGGAATTATATCCTTGTTCATTTATAGTCAGTGGAAATATTCATGCTATACAGAAATGTGATGAGGAGGTTGTCTTTCTTTAATAGTACATCTAAGAGGAGGGTTGTTGTACCAAGGTCCTTCATCTTGGGGTTTGGTGGTCGAGGATTATGTGTATTGTTTTTGAATTTGAATATTTATGTCACATATTATTATAGGCGGAGACTGTGTTTCCAGGAAAAAGTGTAAATATGATAGTTCTTTTGTGGTTCACATGAAAGTGCTTCCACAATTGATGAGAGGTCATGATGATGTTTATTTTTTATTACACCAAATTATCAGGTTGAAACACTCCATACACATATGAGAGTATATCATAGTGGAGTTTTTGGGATGATTTTTCATGTAAGATGTATCCCTATGTTAGTGAATTATCATGTTAATCATTCTAACAATGATTCTCACATCATGTCAAAATTATAGAGAGGGTGAATGATGTGTTTTTTACTCAACAATGCTTGAGAATGGTGTCTCAAACCAAGATATATGTCTAGATATAAATCACCATTTAGGTATTGGATAACTTTATTTGGGATTTTTTGTTATCTTTGGTTCATATATCTGAGGATCACCTACCATAATTGGACAATGTATCACAGTAGTTATAAATCCACCATCATCATAGCACCTTTTGATGAAATATATACGATACCCTACAAGTCACCACTACATAGGCCATATCTAATTGGATTCAAGGTTTTTAGGCATATGATTGATTTTAGTGATGGTTATGAGAGTTGTATAGTTCATCTAGGGGTACATGATGACACTTCAGAAAACATTAAAGGTCATTTGTTGGCAAATGAACGATGCCTCTGGAGTTGGATGATGAGATCATTTATTCTGATATATACCACCATGTTGAGGTTCATAGTGTTTTTTATAAGAAGGAAGGATATATATAATTATCATAGACCCTTTTTATAGGTAGTATGTAATGCTATCGAGGTGGTGAACCACTTGACCATATGATTGCAGTTAGACCAGGTGCTTAGCGTTTCCCGCTTTTCGAAAATGAGAAGCCATGTGCATGAATTATTAAACAATGAGGACCTAGATGCGATTTAAATGTGGTGTGTAGATACCTTTTGAGTTATCCGAGGGTGGTTCCAAACTATCTTATGAATACCCATTATGGAATTTTTATCCCCCTAGGGGCATGTTGGAAATAACGTGAAACATGAAAGATAGATCCTAGGAGAAGTAGAGCCAGATGATTGGTACGAATCCCTGGGTTTATTATCATGTTAATTTTTTGATGATTTTTTTTGAATGGGGGAATAATGTAATGACTCCAGTTTTTTGTAATAAGATATTTGAATATTCCATGGATTATATTTAGAGCAGGGTGCTTAGTCGATGTGAAATTATGAGGCTCCGTGAGCCCAATATTTATATCAGAAAAATATATTAATATATTAATATCACAATCAAATAATTTTCTTAAAAAAGATAAAAAACCCTTACATATTCTTAAATTATAAATATGATAACATGGTATAGTCTGGATCCCAAGGGTTACCCAAGGCATGATAATAAATTGGTTGACAATAGATGTTCAGATGTGACAACCATTGGTGGGTGTTTCTAATTAAAATAATTTATTTATTTTAATTAAAATGACATTTATAGAATCTAGTGTAAATATATCATTAATAACTTTTTCTAGGGCCATTCACATAACACCAGGAGGCTATTTTTGGGATATATTGACAATTTTCTTTTTTGGATATGATTAGATAACGAATGTAAATCGCATCATGGAGGATCGAGAGGTAGTGAATGCACCATGTATTTTACATTATTGGAGAATTAATTCTTCACCATTAATCAATCAAAGACCATTCTCAGGATCATAAATTGTGGGTTCCTCCCTTAACTATATTTCAGATCATATATATATATTATTATATTCTTTGATCTATGATCTATCGATATTCTTCTGATCCCATTCTATAAACATAATTTTTTTGGATAAATTTATATTTTATGTACTATAAAATATCGTTAAGAAATCCCTATTATTTAACCATTTTCCATGAACACTTGAAAAAATATGGTTTCACCTCATTCCAATGCATTTCTACGCACCGTTCATAATGATCTTTAGTGTTGGACCTTGGGCTTGTAGTTTGAAATTGTTGGGGTGTGTTTGAGCATAATCAAACCCACAAATTCATTATTACTTAGAGAAAAATGTTTGAGATGACTATTTGTTTAGGGATAATGATAGGTAGAAGGACATGGGTGAGGATTATATGGATATGGGATCTATATCAGTGATAGAATATGATTATAGACATGTTGGGTGGTACTACAATCATCATTTATGTGGATCGATTCCTATTTAAAGTAAATTATTCAAAATCAATTGATTTAATTTAAAACAAGTTTATTAATTTGAAATCAATATGTCGAAAATTTCATTAATATATTCCTTTTAATTTTACACATTATGAATAGTGTAATAGTACAAATGTTTCCATATTAATGGTAAATGGTTTAATTTTGGACACAAATAATTAGAAAAAGACTAAAAACTAACCATAAAACATTTTTAATTTTAATATATGTTTATATTTTTTCAATTAACAAATCATTCATTAATGTAATCCCCCAACCCCAGTTACCCAGAGTCGGTGCATTATTACATAACATTGGAATGATCACAAAAGATCAAGTCTCGAAAGACCGATTAGTTTAGTAGCCTTGGAAACACTAGACACATTCATAAATGTTACATTAAATCATAAAGTGAAAAATTGCAATAACAGAGTCTCCATAGTCCACAGTCATATCCCCTTCAGACTATCCCTGCAGGTAAGTCATAAAATATTTTTTCACATCCTGAGAAAAATAAAACATAGAACTGGGTGATCTCAGATGCTTAGTGAGTATAAAAATATAGCAAAAACTTTCATAAATAAACATAAACATTTAAGGCAATGTATAACTAAAACAAAGCCTTTTAAACTTGAACTTTATCATAATATGGAAAAAATAAAATGAAATAATTCCATTTACGTATTAACATGGATATTCTACTAGTCTAATAATAACATACAATATCAATTACCACATTCATAATGATTGAATTCATAATTCTATACTATCATAACCATGTAGACAAGGCCTCATTCCAAAACTACAAATAAGATTTTGTCAAAGCCTCATGCCAAGACATTAGTTTGTATCATGAGACCTACCGAGGAAACGAGGAGCTATAGCAGGCTCCACCCATCACTTATTAAGTCCAATGCATTCCTCATATGAACAGGTTTAAACATAGCATAAACATTCATATTAAAACTAGCATACAAAATGTCAATACATTCTCCATAAACCATGAATGGTATAGAAATAAAACATCCATAGTCAAACATATAAAAAAACCTTTAATACAATATTGAATTTTTGTATCATAATAAATCTACTTCAAATAAGCTTAAAATCCATCAAAGGATGTTGAAATAGATGAAATCAAAACTATTTGAGAGAAATATATCTTTTTTGAAATCATTTAAAAGTCACACATTTATAAAGGAAGTAATTTAAAAGCGATTTTTGAATCAAAGTGTCCCATACAACATTGAAACTTTTTAAAATAAATATCACTTCAAAACATTCATGTCCATATAAATAAATCCTTAAAATCATTTTGAAAACATGGACATTAATTAAAAATATTTAGAAAGATAAATCTATAACACATCTAAAATTCTGATCTTGATAGAGTACCTTTCCCAAATTCGTAAAATATTCAGTTTGAAATAATTTAAAGGTCACATAATTATAAAATAAAAAATTTAATTTCAAAATATTCTTATAATATTTTAAGTGAAGCTTCGATGATTTTATAACAGTGGAAAATAGCTTCACCTGCCGTATAAGTTAAAAAAACATTTTTACCTTAATTCTGTCGAAAAGGTTAAAAAGGACCTTGTTTGAAAAAACACGGAAATATTCCTTTATAAAAATCTTATAGAAAGTAAAACAAGGTTATAAATGACTTTAACCCAAATTCTGTAAAATAGTAATAATGTTTTGAATTTTTTTTTAAGAAACATTCATGTTGATGATAAAGAGGTCCCAGTAGATAATTGCGTATAAACAAACTCGGATAATGAAGAGATTGTTAAATAAACCCTTACCTTGTACTTTTACATGGTTGAGGGAAGGTTAACCACATTTAAAATTGTGGAATAATTGTTATTAAACTATAAAAGAATTATATACATTAATATGATATCATATATGATCTTTTAATATTGATTTATTAATAATATCTTAGTATTATCATATTTTCGAGTGTTAACAGATTCCTTTTTCTTTATATTCTTTGTTATGTGAGCCATATTTGTTATGGATGGGATGTATATTATTCATATCCATAATGATATCATGTCTCTAAAATTTATTTTTAAACATCAAATAAAATTTAGTCATGAATGGATGCGATGGGGAATGAATCTCATCGCGTTCGTGGATACGGTAATCCGTACGTACGCATGAGCAACAATATCATTCTTTTGATATTAAAATAATATATAATTGGATGGTATATCATATATAAAGAATCATTATCATGTTATATTTATTATTTACATGAATTACACATCATTATTATACCCATCCAAATAATAATGTCTTGAATAACAATTACACCACGACGTGGAGACGGTAGGCCATACGTACGCATATATGGTGACATGTCCTTCAAAGGATGGATAGAATACTGAATATGGTTGTACCATATTTATAATAACATCACAGTATATAGAAGATATTATATTTATTATTTTATAATGGAAATAACAATGAAAGAATAAGTTGAAGAAGAAGGTAACTTGAAAGATGGTGGTGAAAACATTACCTCTTCTTCAGGTTCTTCTTTTTGATTTGATCAAAAGGACTCATTAGGTTAGATTTATGATCAAACTAATGCCTTTAGGTCTAAGTGAGGGATTTTGAGTGAATATTTGGGCAGGGTTTGGCCAAACCAAAAGGCTTTGAAGGTGTGATGAATTGGTTAGAAGTGGTGTCCTTTTATAAGGGGGAGGAGGGGCTCTTTATGAAAAACATAAAGTATTATTTTATAATAAATTCATATTCTATTTATAATGGCACAAAACTGAATTATGTAATGTATAAGGTGGTTATGGGTCGACAACCACCCAACCAATAGGTTTTAGACCGGTTTGGGTCACTATATTAACCTTATTTTAGTTTTAACTCTTAGTTAATTAGTTTCACATTTACCATGTCTCTTTGTATTTTCATATTATATAGTCAATAAACATACTATAAACATCTAAGAGGCCCCCAAGTTGTCCATTAATGGTACACCTATCATAGTATAAGTCATTTGTCCGAACCATAGATTTTCAAGAATAGAATATCAATTAATAATATAATATTTGTTTAAAAACTCATTTTTGTCAATTTTGACACTATTTAATAATTGATTTTTGTTAAAGTAATTGAAACATTATTAATTTGAACCAAATTCATTTAAGTAATCCTAAAATGTCATATTAGCCAATAAAATTCGTGGATGGCATCAAAACTTTCAAATTATATTTATTTTAATAATTATAATACCAATTATAAATATTCATTCATTAATAAGGAAAATACAACATCATTATTGTGTCATAAATAAATTTAATTATTCAATTTATAAAAATTATAAATAAAATACCATTATTTATAAAATATTTTTAGCTTTATAATTAGTATTTATAGTCTAAAATATAACATATATAACCCTATGTAAAAATTGTTTTTCTAAAAGATATATGCTTATGACATTTTTGTATTCACTTTAACTTAATTAATATAAAGTGCCATTATAACTTACAAGTTGATCCATGGGGTACCAAAATCGATCCAAAGATGCCCATGGTCAGACATGTATCAACCAGTAGGGTTAGAAAACGTTTTAGGGTAATTTATTATTATTATAATATTATATTTTTACCCTTATTTACCGGATTTAACTTTTAACGATGGAAAATAAAATATTTACCGAAGTAATTATTCAAAATGTCTAAAAATACGTGTTACCTATTTACATAATTGGAAAATCTTGATTCCAAATATGGAATCCAATTTTAAAAATTCAAAACACAGAATTGGAAAAAATTAATAAAAAATTAATTCCTGCTGTCAAAACAAAAGGCGTGTTCTTAAGAAATTATATCTATCAAAAGATTAACACTTGTTTATGTCTGGATTAAAAGTGAAATTATTTCTAATGAAAAAAATTGTATTAAATGGTAATAATATATTATAAATATAATTTAAAACCACTCAATTTCATAATTTATCACTATTAATTATTTTGATTAAAAAAGTTTTTTTTAATTAAAATTTAGTAAATTTTACTATTCATTACAATATAAAAGTTATCCGAAAAGTACCAAAATATAACCCTAAGATAATTTCTATATTCCAAATCTAAAAATTAAGTACATTTTGAATGATAAAATGTATAAAATTTCAAAAAGTCGGTATTACTATTCATAACGGCTTGTTTGATTGGTTCTGGTGTGTGTTAGAACTCGAAGTTTCTTACAAAACCCGCCACTGTATTATTCAAAGAGAAGCGTACCGTGGATTATTGGGGTGTTAAATTTTCCCCTCCTTCAATAAATTGCATCCTCGCAATTTGAAAATGTTCTTTGAAAATAAAAGCTTGAAAATAGAGAATACTTTGTGGACAACCCATATCGGAAATATGGTTAACAAAAATATAACATTAAAAGAAATAAAGAGAAGTAAAAAGGTCATCCGAGATAGCCCATACTAAGATTCTATGAAGTCATGGATATGGATGACAAACAAACCATCAAGGTCTGATGGATATTTGTAGAAAATAGGATTATGAGAAAGTCAACTACAATAAAATCACAAACTTGTGACTGGTTAAACTGTCTTTGATTCCCCAAAAGGAAAAGTTAACTGACAATGTTTTATTTTTATCTTACCTTTCATAAAGGTGAGGAATTTATTTATGAGATTTACTAAGAACATAAGGAAATATACTTACGTGGAATGTAGACTTTTATTCTTTAATAAATTTTTACTACAAACCCATCTTTCACTCTAGAAGGCAATAGAACTCAAAAATATTCTATCTATCCTAACCGTAACTGGTTCCAAAAATAAATTTATAATTCATCTATCATAAATTTGAAAAACAAAACTACATTATCCACTCCAGGGAAATCACGTAGTCCAGTGATAGGAAATAAATCCCAATATCACTATGGTTGTGGGTTCGATTCCCACAGCTTTGTCCGACACGACGGGTTGTCACATGGTTTGCGTGTTGTCTTTTTTATAAATATTAAAAAATAACCTTAACAATAGTATCTAATGTAAAATATAATCCATTCCAACTGTTATACTTATCCAAAATACTTCGTCCAAACTCTCAGTCCAAAATTTATATCGAAGGTAAACATAATGTAGATCCATTTTACCACGTAATATCATACGAATACCTTCATCATGAATTCTTTTAAAACACTCAAACATACTAAATTAACATAAAAACTTATTGATTACATTCATGATCCCATATTCCTTATAGAATACTGGATATACTTCATCCATCAAAAGATGTTGTAAATTCCAACAATGATGGAATATACAAATCATTAATCAGTTTCAAGGTAGTCAATAATATCCAATATAATTTATCCTAATCAATCATGTATTATTCCAAAATCACCACCTCGGTATCAAAACCATATTATGGTTTATATTTCTCTCAACCATATATTTTCCAAAAATTTAACCTGCAATTGAGTCACTTTTCTTGGTTCCACACATTATCAAGTCCTTAATGAAATAGTACTGTAGTACAATCCTTATATACTCCGTAATTATTATAACCAGTAAATTGTTGATACAACACTCAAATAACATAATCTCTAATAACAACATAAGAAATCTAATCATTCATCCTCATCTGTGGTAGTATCATAACTTGATTATTATCCAATATCATCATTTGGGGAATACTATGATTATTTAGACATTGGTACGCGTAATGTCCCATCGCCTTGCAAATGAAGCATTGTACATTTGAAACCTTTTTCTTACCCTTGTAGTCACGTACATGGTGTCCTTTTTGTCCACACGTATAACAAACCCCCCTTCCCTTCAAGAATGTTCCAGGGTGTTTCTTCCCATAGTTATCACATATGGGAAAATTCTTCTTTTCCTCTTTCCTTTGTCCATATTTGTCTCTTCCATCATTTGCTTCTCATGCTTTTTTTCAAAGCCATAGGACTCAGAGAATTATTTACTTATCTTATTAACACATGATACTATTTCTTCATATATTGAGAATACATGGGAGACTATTTCCCTTCTAAATTTTGGCTTAATACCATGAAAGATATGATCCTTCTAACTCTTTGGATCATACGTGTTGCTGGAGTTCACATTCCTTCTACTGGCGCCATTTCTATACAATAGCATAAACTAGGTCAGTTTATGAAATGCAATAATTCCAAACTTGTAAAATACCTAACTTAAATTGAACGTTTTATGGATATAATCTATAATCATAAAGATTTTTTCATTTAATAAGTATATACTCATAAACCCTTCATAATGATTTGTAAAGAAAATGAGAATTATCCTAAACATATCCCCCAGGAGTGTCGTAACCAAGAGTGGAGAAAGGCCTGTTTTCATGCACTAGTTCCTGTTCGAGTCTAGCACAAAGCAGTGTTTTCGGGTTTTACCCTTAGGTACATCTGTTCCAGAGATGCCTCTACCAGCTCGTATCCAGATAAGGATGTATTTCTCAGGAAACACAAAAAATATCTACAATACCAAAATTCAAGGAAATTCTTCTATACTAATCCTCAATGTCCATCTTATGTCTATGTGCTCTATTCAGAGATTATCTAAATCTAGATTATAAGGTTTGTACTAAACATCCCTCTGATACCAACTGTAACGCCTAGACCCCAGTTACCTAGAGTCGGTGAATTAGTACATAACATTGACATGATTAAAAAAGATTAAGTCTCGAAAGGACGATTAGTTTAATAGCCTTGGAAACATTAGATACATTCATAAATGTTACATTACATCATAATGTGAAAAACTACAATAACAGAGTCTCCATAGTCCACACTCATATTCCATTCAGACTATCCCTATAGGTATGTCATAAAATATTTCTTCACATCCTGGGAAAAATAAAACATAGAAAGGGGTGAGCTCAGATGCTCAATAAGGATAACAATATAGCGGAAACCTTCATAAATAAACATAAACATTTAAGGCACTGTATAACTAAAACAAAAGCCTTTTAAACTTGAACTTCAGTATAATATGGCACAAATAAAATTAAATAATTACATTTACTTATTCACATGGATATTATACTAGTTGGATAATCACATGCAATATCAATAACCATTTTTATAAGGATGGAATATATAATTCCAGACTATCATAACCATATAGCCAATGCCTCGTGCCATGACTACAAATAAGATTTTTTCAAGGCCTCGTGCCAAGACACTAGTTTGTCTTATGAGACCTACCGATGCATCGAGGAGCTATAGTGGGCTCCACCCGTCACTTATTAAGTATAATTTTTTCCTCATATGAACAGGTTTAAACATAACATAAACATTTGTATTAAAACTAGAATACAAATGTCAATACTTTATCCATAAACCATGAATGGTATAGAAATAACACATCCACAATAAAAAATATCAGAAAACCATCAATACAATATGGAAGTTATGTATCATTTTAAATGTATATAAAATAAGCTTAAAATCCATCAAAGGATGTTGACATAGATGAAATCAAAACAATTTGAGAGAAATATCTCTTTTTTGAAATCATTTAAAAGACACACATGTATAAAGCATGTAATTTAAAAGGGATTTTTGAATCAAAGTGTCTCATACCACTTTGAAACTTTAGAAAAGTAATATCATTTCAAAACATTCATGTCCATATAAATAAATCCTTAAAATCATTTTTAAAACATGGAAATTAATTAAAAATATTTATAAATATAAATCGTTAAAACATTTAAAATTATGATCTTGATAAAGAGTACCATTAACAAATTCTTAAAATATTCATTTTGAAATCATTTAAAGGTCACATAATTATAAAATAAAACATTTACTTTAAAAATATTCTTATAATATTTTAAGGTAAACTTTGACGATTTTATAACGGTGGAAAATAGCCGCACCCTCCGTATAAGTTAAAAAAACATTCTTACCATAATTCTGTCGAAAAGGTTAAAAAGACCTTGTTTAGAAAACGACGGAAATATTCCTTTATAAAATTCCTATAAAAATTCAAACAGAGGTATAAATTACTTGAACCCATATTCTTTAAAATAGTTAGAATGTTTTGAAAAACATTTTTATGAAACATGGATGTGGATGATAAAGAGGTCCCAGTAGATAATTACATATAAACAACCTCAGATAATGAAGAGATTGTGAAATAAACCCTTACCTTGTAATTTTTATTGGATGAGGGTAGGTTAACATCTTTTATAGTGGTGGAATAATTTTTTTCAAATTACACAATAATAATATACCTTAATACGATATCATATATGATCTTTTAACATTGATTTATTAATAATATCTTAGTATTATCATCGTTTCGGGTGTAAACAGATTCGTTTTTCTTTATATTATTTGTTATATGAGCCATATTTGTTATGTATGGGATGAATATTATCCATATCCATAATGATATCATGTCTCTAAAATTTATTTTTAATCATCAAATAAAATTTAGTCTTGACTGGATACGATGGGGAATGAATCTCATCTCGTTCATGGAGACGGTAATCCGTACGTACGCACGAGCGACAATATCATTCTTTTGATATTAAAATAATATATAATTGGTTGTTATATCATATATAATGGAACATTATCATGTTATATTTATTATTTGCATTAATTACACATAATTATTATACCCATCCAAATAATAATGTATTGAATAACAATTACACCACGACGTGGAGACGGTAGGCCGTACGTACACACATATGGTGACATGTCATTCAAAGGATGGATAGCATACTGAATATGGTTGTACCATGTTTATAATAACATCACAGTATATAGAATATACTGGAGCTATTATTTTATAATGGAAATAACAAATAAGGATGAAGTTGAAGAAGAAAGGAACTTGAAAGAGGGTGGTGAAAACATTACCTCTTCTTCGAGTTCTTCCTTTTGATTTGATCAGAAGGGCTCATTAGGTAGGATTTCTTATCAAACTAAGGCCTCTAGGTCGAAGTGAGGGAAGTTTAGAGAATATTTGGGGATGGGTTCCCTAAACCAAAAGGCTTTGATGGTGTGATGAATTGGTTACATGTGGTGTCATTTTATAAGATGTAGGAGGGGCTCTTTAGGAAAAACTTAAAGTATTATTTTATAATAAATTAATATTCGGCATCTAATGTCTCAAAACTGAATTAGTTAAAGTATATTGTGGTTATGGGTCGAAAAAAACACAACCAATATGTTCTAGATAGGTTTGGGTCACTATATTAACCTTATTTTTTAGTTTTAACTCTTTGTTAATTAGTTTCACATTTACCATGTCTCTTTGTATTTTAAAATTATATAGTCAATAAACATACTATAAACATCCAAGAGACCCCCAAATGGTCCATTAATGATACACCTATCATGATATATGTCATTATTCTGAGCCTTAGATTCTTAGGAATTTAATATCAATTATTAATATAATATTTGTTTTAAAAACTCATTTATGGAAATTTTGACACTATTAAATAAATAATTTTCGTTAAAGTATATAGAACATTATTAATTCGAACCAAATTTATTTAAGTAATACTAACATGTCATATTAACCAATTAAATTCGTGGATGGCATCAAAACTTTCAAATTATATTTATTTTAATATTTATAATACCAAGTATTTGATTCATTCATTAATAAGGAAAATATTGCATCATTATTGTGTAATAAAAAAATATAATTATTCAATGTATAAAAATTATAAATAAAATACCATTATTTATGAAATATTTTTATATTTATAATGAATGTTTATAGTCGAAAATATAATATATATAACCCTATGTAAAAATTGTTTTTCTAAAAGATATATGCTTATGTCATTTTTGAATTTACTTTAACTTAATTAATATAGTGTCATTATCACTTACAAGTTGATCCATGGGGTCCCAAAATCAACCCATAGTTGAAAATGGTCGGACATGTATCAACAAATAGGGTTAGGACATGTTTTAGGGTAATTTATTATTATTATAATATTATATTGTTACCCTTATTTACCAGATTTACCTTTTAACCATGGTAAATAAAATATTTACCGAAGTAATTATTCAAAATGTCTAAAAATAAGATTTACCTCTTTAAACAATTTTTACATTATGATTCAAAATATGGAATCCATTTTTCCAAATTCAAAACATATAAGTGGGCAAAATTAATTTAAAATTAATTCCCACTGTCAAAAACAAAAGGCGTGTTTTTATGAAATAATAACTATCAAAAGATTAACACTTGTTTATGTCCGGTTTAAATGTGAAATTATTTCCAATGACCAAAATTGTATTAAATTGTAAAAAAATATTCTAAATATAATTTAGAAACACTAAAATTTATAATTTATCACTCTTAATTATTTCGATTAAAAAAGTAGTTTTTAATTAAAATTTAGTAATTTTCACTATTAATCAAAATATAAAAGTTATCCGAAAAGTACCAAAATTTCACCCTAAGCTAATTTATATATTCCGAATCCAAAAATGAAGTAAATTTTGAAAGATAAAATGTATAAAATTCCAAAAAGTGGGTATTACTATTCATAATGTCTAGTTTCATTGGTTGTGGTGTGTGTTAGAACTCGAAGTTGCATACAAAACACTCTACAGCATTATTCAAAGAGAAGCGTATCATGGAAGCTTGTGGTGTTACACTTAATGTATAATTTTTTTTTCATTTACCCACTATTTTGACCTTTATAATATTTTATGTAATGAAATGTCAAAAAAGTCAATCTCATTGTCTAATTATCTTTAAATATTTTAAAAAAAGATGAAAAAATAAATTTTATTTCTACATGGTTATTTAGAAGATAAATGATTTTTTTTCAAGATAATTTATTTTTAATTTTAAAGGATCATATAATTTCATAACATTATTATGAATCCAAAAAAATTATTTATTCAAATTTTAGAATAAAAAAATAAATTAATTATAAAATCTAAAAAGATGTAAAATTTTAGAGATTTATCATGTAACAAAAAAAATTATATAACTACAATGTTTAAGCAGTTTGTGGGATTTTTATATATTAAATCCATAGTTGTCTTGATGTTTTAATACAAAATAAATTACTATCATAAAATAGTACATTAATGATATCAAATACTAAATAATCCTTTATTAAATGATATAACTTTTCAAAATATAATATATTTTTCAATATTATTGAGATATTTTTGAAAATATCAACAATCCCCATTTATGGGATACTTTTCTATTTATAGTAAAAATATTTTCCTCTAATGAGTAAAAACAATTTTTATATAGGTTATCATAAAAAGAGTTAGCACAAATTAAAACAAAAACGATAAGGGTAAAAACTTAAAACCAACTAGTCAAAATATTATTTATTGGGAGGGTTTGAACTCATTATCATATTATTATAATTAATTGTATTTTTTTCATTTCCAAAAGAAAATTATTATATATTATTTTCATAATTTAAATAATTTCAAGAGTGTCCCTTCGCTCTCTTATTAAAATAACTTGATATTTTATTTTCATTACAACTAAAAAAACATTTTTATAACCATTACATACCCAAATATATTAATTAAATCCCTTCAAACATATTGGAGGCCTTGTTTTGTTCAAAAATACAACCTAGGAATAATTTTGACATAAACAATAATAGTTTTTCCAAATAAGAGGTGTAGTTCATAACATAGAATATTAGTTTTATTTATTCTTCCACATCATTCGAATATTCTTCAAACACGATGACATAAAAAAAATTATAAACCATATAAACCAATGTTATTATTTAAATTTAATAACATATATACATCCCCTTCTTCCATCAAATGAGAAATGAAACCACCGTTATTTTGTACGATGAACAACTGCCTCACAAACTGATGTAATTAATTTTCCATCAATTCCATTCATGAATGAATATTATGAGTAGTATGATGTGTGTATATATTATGTTAATGAAAAAATTCATTTTGGAAATATAATATATAATCTAATTTTTTATCATTATATTCATTAAATTATGATGACATCCTTTGTTTGTATATGTAGAATTTCACCACCATAAAGCGATGTGATTCTTTTTCAGGAGAATATCATATATAAGATTTATATAAGTTTATATAATAATATAATATGACCATAATTGTTTTATTATAATTTTGGAATGTTAAGATAAACTATCCTTATTTCCATTATGATCATATAAAAATGGAAGTGTTACTCATGTCTATGTATGGCCTACCATCTCTATTATTCTAATATAGATCATTTTTTATAACCTTATATTATGGTTGTTTTTAAAATTTTAATTTATATATAAATATTAATATTATATAATATTTATTATTTTGTAAAATATTGAAAAATTAAATATTTTACCATAGTAAACCTACCAAATTCATTTTTGATATATAAGTCGAATATCATCAAAATGTACTATATGAACTTCATTGACTATGTAATTGATTATTATATGGTTAATTAAAAAATTAACATAAAATAAGTTCTCAATAAATTGAATAATTGACTTATGTTTATTATTTACGGGGATAAAGAATGTATGTCATGGGCTGTATTAGAGGTAAGGGACACCTTTAACTTAAATTATTTTAAAATGTTTTAAAGATCTATTTTCAAAATTGGTCTCTTCCTTGTGTATAGCCTAAAAATTCTATTATGAATGTATTTATACAATATATCAATGGATTAAAAGAAAAATTTTATTTCTATATTTTAATGTTATTTTAATTTTTCAAAAATGAATATTTTTATATATGATATCTTGAATGTTTTATTTTCATTACAAAAGATAAAAATAATTTTCCATTATAATACAGATAACATTAAATTTTTTCCCACCACTACAACCATTATTTTATAATTATATTTCATTATAATATTCAATGATTTATTTATCTATAATCTATTAATCCCTTTTTATTAGTTTTAATCTTTTGAAAAAGGGATTTTAAAAGAAAATGATATTTCAATATCCAAAATTGCCTTGTATATGGGTTTAAAAGTGTTTTTATGGGATTTATTCATGACATAATCCTTGAAAATTATTTATTCGGATTAGTGATCCCAATATAGATCCAAACTATGGGTGATCCCATAACACCTCATGACGATGGTTTAACTCGATATAGCTCTTGATGACAGGTTATCCGAATATGGATCTATAATCATTGGGTAATTATTAATTTCTATAGAGAATTATATTTAAAGTCAACTGAATGGTTAATCCAATTCTAAGGGCAATTGTACAGGTTATTGAAAAGGTTCTATCAAGATTATGTCACAAGGTTCCAAAATTAATTTATTTATACCTTATAAATTTCTATGGAAATCATTTGATATTATAAAGTAAGATAAAGATATTTTTAAGGAAATGTGTTTATCTTTTATTGGTAAAAAAGAATTTATTTACAAAAAATACTTTCTGCTTTTCTCATATACACTAATAAACCATCATGATTATTATTTTTCCTATTTATTTTCATATCATTTTTTTAAAAAAATCTGAATGAATTAAAAATTTGATGTGTAAGTAAATAATTATTTTATTCTCATTATGCATTATGTTAAGGGGAATATCTTTTTATAATTTCATATTTTCAAAATAAATTAATAGGTTTATATATTTTATTTTATTTCCCTTACTTTACATTTAGTATACATTCAATATTTTTAAAATGTTTTCATATGTATTATGTATTGGGAATAACAAAAAAAACTAATTAATGATGTCATTGAGATTATTAATGAAAAGAAAAAAAGTTTATTTTTAATTTTTCTATATTTTATAAATAATGGATACTTAGTAGATGTGTACAATTTTTATATTATAGGGTTTTAAGTAATAATTAGGTCAAAATTATCTAAAATTTAATACCTAAAAGATCACTGGGAATGTAAGATGGTCAATCATAGACCAAATACAGAAGATTATACAATTTTTAAGGACTGTTCCATATATAAAAAACTTGTTCATAAGAGATATACATCATATTATACTATATTTTTAATAAATAATACCCTTATTAGATATATAATACATAAAACCATTATTTATAAGCTATGGAAATGAATGAATGGAAGTTGTCAAATTATATACATAGTAAGGTTAAAAATGGACATATCAATGATCATTAAATATTAACATGAGAATTAATGTTTGTGAACTAGAGATCAAATATTGAATACCATAAATAATATTTAATAGATCTTTTTATTAAATAATATAATAATTATAGGTGCCTCATAATACATGATTCGTAAAGGAATTAAAGAACTTGATTTATAAGATAATAACATTGAAAAAAAAATCATATTCACAAGGATGGAAAATCAATTCCATGGACATCGATCACATACATAAAAATCATATTGGATTTGGTTTACTCCAAAATCTATCATATTCTTAGTCATGTATCTAATCTGAGAATATCCTAGTGTATAAAGTCTCTTACAAAACTAGAATCACTCTTTATTCCAATCCATTTTCTTCTCAATAGTCCATATTTAACCAATTCATTAGAGGGATTTTTAATTTCAATCCCAAAAATCATGTATTGAAAATCATACATATGTTTTCTAAAAGTATATAAAAAATACATTATTTTATTAATCATGTAATGGAAAGTGTTTTCAAAAACATTTTATCATGTCATCATAACATAACCCACGAAAAATATATGGTTTGCTCAATAGTTTCATCATAACATAATAAACCCATGAAAGGAAACAAGTTTCATATAATCATAATTAATTCATCATCATAAGAAATTAAATAAATTAAAGTGGATAATAACATTAGATCATATTCTTTATAAATTATAAGAAAAATTGAAGGATCTAATATCAGAATAAAATTTACTTTATAATACCATTAGAACGTTTGAGAATAAAATATCATTTTCACATTTAAATAAAATTTTTTAAACAGAAATATTTCTCAATTAAGAAGAAAAAAAATTACTTTAAACAAACATCGAAACATTTAATAGAGTGTTAAAATCATTTATTGTTTAGTATGTTGGTAAATTCTCTTCATGTTGTGTAAATAAAATATTTATTCATATAAAATTTTTAGTAAAATATTAGTAGTACCTCACAGTGAAATAAATAATTAGTTTCCTTGAAAATAAATAAAAAAATTTATATAATGAGTTTATATGACTAGAAAAATCAAAAAATAATACTAAAATATTATTAGATTTTTTCTAAAACATTGACATAGAAGAAAAATAAATTTCGATAGAAGGTAAACAGAGCCAGTTTTCTATGAATTTTTTTTTCAGTCTCATGATTTTTTAAAGAGTGGAAAATTAGAGTAAAACATTTATTCCCCCAAAATAACAAGAGGATAATAATATTCAATGATTAATTGGGATATATATCCTAAAATGTTATCATTGTAAACTTGATCGTAAACAATCTCGATGAACAATGGGATTATAACATAAATCCCTTACCTAAAGGCTGACTATCTTCAAAATTCATATATCTACTATTATAACAAACATAATTTTGATATAAATATATTCCATAATAATTAATTGACATAAAATACCATATATGATCACTTATAAAATTTAAATGTCCAATTATTAATAAATTCATATTAAAATCATCATTTTCAGGGGTTAACTATATAGTTATTCATATGAATTTTGGTTTGGTAGTTCATTTCCATTAAATTGATAATGGTTCAATCATATTAATATTTTTAGTCATGATTAAGTTATCATTTATATTCATTATAAATATATTTATAATAATCCTTTGAAGGTAGAGATAAGAAAATGAATTAATGTGTTCATGGGGAAGGTAATCCGTACGTATGCCTGAACGCTATTTAAACTTATAAATAGATGAAATTAAATAATGTTAAATAATCATTATAATTTTTAGAATTATTATTATATATTTTGTATATTTTTTAAAAAATTAAATCCCTCCTTTTTACAATATATGTATCCTGAAAGTGATAAATGAATCAATTTGGTTCGTCGAGGTGGTAGTCAACAAGTATGCAAGAATGACACTATCATTTACCATATTATTGGAAGAAAAAGAAGGTAGATATTATATTATAATTAAATAATAATAATTATATCATAAATATCATATATAACATTAGTTCTATATTTATACCCATCGATGATAAATGTTGATGAAGAAAGAATTAAACCGCTACATGGAGATTGTATGCCATTCATACACACAAGCAACAATTTTGTATTCCATATGATTAAAAGGATATAGATAAGGTCTGATACATAATCATTATAACAATTAATTATATTTAATATATTTAAATTCTATTTTATAATTGATACTTTAAATTTATTGAATGTATATGATGAAATAATTATAAATGTATACAATTAGGAGTTGCACCTCTTTATTAAGAAATTTTTTTTAGATTGAACATTAATCCTTAAAAGAGTGGTATTATGGAATGAAAATAATCTATAAGACTTTGGTAAGGACTCTAGTAATCTATTATGGTATGTATTTCAACAGATATAATGGTAATGAAGTGTGTTGAAGAGAGGGGTGGTAGTATCCCTGTATAGGTGATGAAAAGACACACATGGAATTATTTTAATGATTAAATAATATATATATATATATATATATATATAATAATCATGTGATATGGAACTAAATAACCCCAGATAATAAGATAATACTTTATACAGTTTAAATAAACTCACAAAATAAAATTTCATCATGTATTGGATACATTTGAAACCTTTTATTCTAGTTAAACAACATTAAATCAATTCTAAACATAATCGATACAACATAACCATTTACCATGATAATGTAATAATATCACCAGAAATAAAATAGGCCTAATAACAAAATTCTTATACTATAATTAAAATTATTTAATCCATTTTATTAAACTTAGTTTCTAAATGTGGCATAATCTACTTTTAGAATACACAAACAAATTGTAATGAAAAACAATTTTCATTAAAAATGGTTTCATACATATGAAATTTCTTTTTACAAAAATCCTAATATAGTTAATTAAACAAAAATAAATCAATCATTATCAATATAAATGAACTTGTTTTTTAAACCATTTTTTAAAAATATATTTATTTATATTATATATATAAAACAACAATTTTCAATAAAAATTAATATTTTTCATTATTCATGGAAAAAAAATATTTTCATAAAGTTCTAATAAATTAAATCTACATTAATTTATAATTTTGATTTTTTAAATATTTTTTATTTTATTAAATATTTTTTTTATAAAATTGAGAATTTAGTTATTTTATTTTCTCACAAAAAATATATTAAAATTGTTTTAGAAAAAAATGGTTTTTGATGCATATAATGACATCATAAAGACATGATATATTATTATTTTTATATAATTTACTCCAATTAATCCGTTTTTTTAAAATTTGGTTATTCTTATTCACAAATATAATTAAACGGGGATTTTATAATAGTATACTATATTATAGTTCTTATAGACTCGGAGTTGTGTTCATTTTCATCTATAGAAAAAATTAATTTAATTAAGAAGAAAAATGTCATAAAATATTAAGGTGTTACAATATATAAAACAAAAAAAATCATCCTATATATTCCATCACATTTATATAGAAAAATTAATATTTCTTTTATTAATTAAATATTTAGTTTCCCATGTCACTTCATTGAATTTCTGATTCCTCTAAAAAACATTTAGATAGTGAATTTTATTAGTCCATAAAACATTATGTACAAAATATAATATTTGAACTAGTTATTAATCATGTTAAAGAACATTATCCAGTGGTATAAACACTTCTTTTAAAACATGGGAAAGATTATATATGTACTTCCTCTAGAGAGATATGCGTAAAAAATCATGAACTTAATAAAGGTTTAATGGATGTTCCAAATAATAATATACCATCCCTACCCAATAAAGAATCTGTATTGGGCTAATATAACTATGCCTAATCATTCCATTCATTAAAAGTTACATAACCTTATTCCATTGAGAAATTTACTATAATAAATTCTAACCAACATTAATGTATTGAACATTTTGATGACTGATATCATTGTAATTCTAAAGAATCTGATCTTTATTAAGATGTTTTTGAATGTATTTAACTTTATCTATCATTTCATTTTACAGATCTGGTCCCAGTACATTTACATCTATAACTTTATTGCAACACATTAGATTGATACACTTATTTCAGTATAGTTATTCATAAGAATCCATATGAATTCTTGGGTGAATGCTATTTCTATAAGACAACATGAGTAGAGGAAGGTGTTGATCCCAAAATATATCGAAATTAATAAAAAAAATATCATTCTATCGTATTGGTTTTGAATGGTATTTTCATAATGAACATATGTCCAAGGATCATAAAAAATAGCATAGCACACCTGTGAATCCTGATCCTATGAGTTATATTTTTAGAACAAGGAGGTAAACCTCAGATCTTAGTAAAAAACTAGAATATTGTACACTAAGAAACATTACCACCTTCTTAATGTATTTCTTGGATATATTCTCAAGATAAAATACATCTGTAACAAAAAATTAAGTGTGATAACATCATAAGGTGATCATCAACAAACCAATTAGCATTATGGAATTTAGATTCTTTGGGTAGTCTGCAAAAATATCATGGTGGCATTTTCCCATTTCAATAATTTTATAGGTAATGTATATAGCATCCCCTTAGAATTATTTCTATCAACCATCTATTTTTGACATACCAATAACTGAGATACAAAAACTTAAATATCATCATGAATAATCATTCAAATCACTATATATCATTATCTTCTAAGAGGTAGAGTATGATAAACTATATGAATTTTCAAATAGATCCTTTATCAAGTGTATTATTGATGTGACACACATACATTTATAGAACTTTATTATTTCATCTTAATTAATGATGACCTCGGGGAAATTTCAGATCATCTATTATAGTTCTATATCATCATTTTGTTCCTCTTTAGTATTCATATCCATATATTGTTGAAAAATCAGTTAAAAAATATATGATTTCCACTTCCTTCAAGATTTCTAGATAAATCATTGGAAAATACATCAATATTGGATATTTTGTAATCCTCCTCATAGATATGCAAGGAATATCCTTTCAACTCAAGGAATATTACAACTTGTTCATTGTACCAACAAAGAAATGTATTAACCTGTCATAATCATTAATCAAAACTAGCCTTATTATCTAGTGTATATTCAACACTTTCTAAGTTAATATATTCTTAAAAAATATCAATTACATATATATATCACTCATTCCCAAATAATGACAATACTCGCACATTTTTATTTCAAATATAACCACATATAACTCCAAAACAAGATGGGGGTATTTTTTCTCATGAATGATCAATTTTTTCTAAGAATTAGGTATGACAATATCATTCTACATGAGGATGTATCCCAATCCCTTCCTTGATTAATCACTATTGATTAAAAACCCTTCTATACAACATGTTTGTGTATGTAAAGTGGAAAAAATAAAATAATATTTAGTTACAAGAATGTTTCCAAAACATAACATATATTAAGAGACACTCAACCATTCTATGTTAACTTGGGGAGTGGATTAGGAAATTCCCCATATTGTTTTGATAATATCCATCCAAAACAAGAAAACTACAGATCTTTGTAGCCGTAGTTGGTCTGGGAATATTTTAATAACCCATATCTTTTATGTATGCATTGATATTCCCATGCATGAGATTATATATTCCAAAAAATTATATTTGTTCAAAAGAATATAATATTTAATTTTTTCATTCAACTTACCCTTCATTATTAATTTTAGAACAATGATCATGTGATCCTTATAGTCTTTCTATCTTTTTAAATATTTAAGAATATAATTATTAAAAACATAAACAAGATAATCATTATAATATATAAATGAAATATTAATTAAATAAATGATGATAGTAGGGTTATTTGTAATACCAAACATCATCACCATAAATTCATAGTGTCCATACCATGTCAAATGTTGTCTTGGGTATATCCCCCTTCTTAACATTCAATGTTTAGTATCTAGAGTAATGATAAATCATGGAAATGTAATGTTCTCCACATAGTTGATCAAACAAGTCATAAATACATGGATTACGATACTTATTTCTTATTTTGATCTTGTATTGTTTCTAAAAAAATGATCTGCCACTTTAATCCATCTTTCCTCTTAAAAAATAATAGGTTCACCACAAGGTATCACAATTTTATGAATAAATCCCTTATCACTATTATCATGGTCTTGCCTCATTAATTCCTATATCCCAATTAGGGATATTGAATTATGAGTTTTTAATATAGGTGTATCACCATGAATGATTTATATTGAAAAATAAACTTCACAATTTACTGGAACTCTAAGAGAATATTTACAGAAAATGTATAGGAACATTCATTCAATAGGAATATCTTCTATGATGAAATTCTCCTCAACCAACATAGATTAATACCACTTTTAAAATTCAAATGACACCCAAATAATGGATTTAATATGCATATAATTTTTATATTTATCATTATACTGGTAGAATATCATTGGTTTTCAGGAATATAAAATGTGACATCCCTTCCTCAGTAACCAATTTGGGAGTTATTCAATGAAATACAAACAAATAGTATAAAAATATAAAAGTCAACTAGATAGAGAATATTAATATTTTAAATAATAAAATTATTACAAAATTCAATCATAGAATAGTCATAGAAATCTAAATAGATCATAAAACCATTAAGATTTATCATTGCTAATTCAACAACTAATCATTGAGGTTTTATTTTGATACCCTTGACAAATTATTCAAATACAAAATAGTGGGTAGTTCCAAAATCAAAAATGAAATTAGTAGTTATAGAATGGATTTAATTTTTACCTTTCATCAAATTTTTTACCAACATCCATAGTGGTTATCACCTGATATTTCCCTTTGTTTTTGGTCTTAATCGGTTTCTAACATCAATCAAAATTATTAACCATAATATTTGAGCAATGGATAGGAGAATTATTACACTCCATGTATTAGAAACACTTGATTGTGGCTGGTTCATTATGTGGTGATTTTTCTCCATCATTAGATATGTTATAATTTCCATATCATTGGTATATGAATGTATAATAAACCTATTTACCACACCTAAAACACTTATTTGTCACCATAAGATAATTTCACACATTATTCCTTCCAAAAATCGATAATAATGGATTATCACATTCTTCTCTCTGTTATATTTACAATTTCCATTGAATTCCATATTTCTTTTCTTATAAATTCTAGGATATTTATGGGAAAATCTAATCACCATACACACCTGTAAAAAACATGATTCTATTAGAGGTATAAAAATTTTGAATTCTAGTTTAATTATTCAATTTACTTTTAATGGATGTGCCTAATTAGTTAATAAGAGTTTTTAGGGTTTTCAAGGCTTTTATGGAGATGATATCCCAATATTTTTGATGAAACATATCGTATTCCTAGTTAGTATAGTACACACAGTTTTATTAATCCATCTAGGGTGGTCTATTTATTTGTATAGGGTGGATTGGTTTATCCAAACATGTTCCTCCCAGGATGCACAACCATTTGAATGTTGTAGGAATCTTAGCAGAGGAATTTATCATGGGATATACATAGTTAGAAAACATATGAACCTAGACCATGTAAATTGTGTCCCGGTGAAGTTCATAGTGCACGGTTGGCACATATTGTAGACAACCATGCAGCTAAACAATGTAACCTTAAAAAATTTGGGAAATGCGGGGGTTTAAACTATATTCTTTTTATCACTAACATCACTTTATTTATTCCAACCTGCTTAGTATCCCTCACCCAATGGGGATCAATCATCCTATATCAACTAGGATTTGAGATATATTTTCCATTTTTACTATTAATCACTTTTCATCAGTCTCATTGGATATGTATATGTATACTCTCCATTTTTGTTTCAACATTATTCATTTATCTTCCTATTGAAAGAGTTATTTTATCGTGCGATAATGTTCATTATTTTTTGGAATTTGATTATTTGGTCGATTTCTTCTATTATAGGATAGATTGTAGGCCAGAAATGGGAGAGTAGTCAAATACCAATTTGAGGAAGATGGACTCAGGATTTCCATCATGTATTGGTGTTTAATTATTATTCCATTTTTCCGAACTCCATATTTTATGAGTATCGATTGTTAAATGAAATTATTTAGGAATAAAATAAACTATCTTCAACAATATGATATATGAGACCCAATAATGTGTCATTAGATGTTATGGGTCATGACTTGAACTACCCCATTGGTGTGTCTCAAATTTTGATCAAACTACCGTGGGAGGACTATAGATCTACAAATCCTTACATGGTGTTATAATTTACGCCATGAACTAGTAATTTAAATGAAATGATAAAATATTAATGAATTAAATGATATTGGGAATGGTATATCATATCCCTACTATTTGTGACATTGTCCCTTATTTGGTAGGATTGAGATGTTTATAAATCCAATCTCCAAATTAATATGAATGTGAGGATTAATGTGATGTTAGTACTTCTAAGAAATGGTGATGTTTCGATCCACCTTCATAGGTGACTAAATTTATTATATAAATCTGATGGCCAATTGAAAAAAAATGATAACATAAATTTTATGTTTAGACATCAGCAACATAACTATTCATATTACTGTGCAGGTATTGATACATGGGTTCTGACATGGAATCCCTTATATAGACTCTTCATTCTTATTTAATTAAATTAATTGTAAAATAATTATTATGTTCCGTGAGTGACACAATGGATGTTAAATGGACAACCTAAATGAAATCACATTTATGATGGATTATGTACACCATGGTTGAAACTTTCACCCCCTCTACGGACTGCTAAGGATGGAATTTGGAAGAATATTAGTATTCCGGCCTTGAGGGACACTTGGGTTCCCTTTGTGGACCACCATGGATAGAATCCCTGAGAGGTGACTTTTTAACACACCTAGAGAAATACGAGGATTCCAAAGAGGGTACCATATGAAGGTCTTGTAAGGTGATTGGTTCATTTTATTCTTGGAGAGATACCCTGATTCTAAATTAGGAATTATAAAGAAATATTCAGGTTTCAATTGAATTAATAGTTAAATTAATTACTTGTTGTGACTTATGTTCCAAAGAACAATCTTGGACTCATTTAGAGCCTTAGTTTTATGATATCCTTATTATTCATGTATAGACAAGATATTATTATTGGGGGAACCTTGGATATGAGCTAGTGATGAGACATTATCATGATTAAATCATGATTGATTATTTACCCAGAGATATTTTGTCTTAGATCAAGGAATGTTGTAGAGAATGGGTGTACCACCAGAACCCGAACCTATGTGGGTTATTTTTTTTACCACATTTCATTTACAACATTTAATATTACATTCCCACTAATAGTTACATATTCATAGACTTGACCAAATTAGACTCCATTAGTTGTGGCTTAATAGGTGTACCTCACATCCTCTATGGGATTTCATTGGGTAATTTTTATAACTTCATAGATGTAGGTGGAGTTTTGGGGAACTGACATGCTATGGATGCTTGATTATCATTCTAGGATGGTGTAAAGGAGAAGTGGACTGAGCCTATTCTTGAGATACTATTAGAGATATATGAGGGTATTTTGTTCATTTTATCAAAGAAGATTATATATGAATGTTCCCCAAATCACCCTATATATCCATTTTTAATATCATGTCATGATCATTTTTTGGTATAGGACATTGATGGATATGATTATATGGATATTTATATGATGTTTGATTACTCTTCCACTATTTATATAGATTTTATGCTTCCTATATTTATTCATATGACTATACCACATTACTAAACTCTGAGCATGATGTTATTGTCTCACCTTTCTTCTACCGTGGAATCTCCCTAGTAGTCACCTCCCTCTAGTGTATGCGGGACATGCTTGATATCATGTGGCCAACCGGGTTCGGTTACTTTTGAGTGAACTGGGGCTGAGATGACACAATGTGGTATCTGATGAGTTTATATTATTTTTTTACCTTATTAATTGGGATAGTAGAAAGGAGAAATAGTAAGTATAGAGATTTTATCATGAGAATGATCCTTGGAAAATCAAACCCAAATTTAGTGAAATGAAAAATTAATAGGGATGGGAAATGGTGTTCTAGATTGTGCATATTAATGATGATAGAACATCACCATTGGTTGAAACATATGATTTTTTTATGTGCCTTATGATTTGTGATTTGTATCCTTGGACTATTATAGAATTAACATATTACCTCATCCATTATTACAAGATGTTGAAGATTATTATGTCATGCATATTCCATACCATATTTATATTACTTTTTACATTACATACAACACGTTTAGGTGTTATGGTTTATTTTTCCATGAAATAGTTCTGAAATTTCATGAATATATTGAATAATTAATGTCATTCGATTAAATGTACACCACATTTCAATTTAAAAAATATATTTGAATTTATAATTTGAAAATGTAAAAATACATAATTACACCATTTGAGATGTTTTTTTAATAATGAGTACAAACTTAAATGAAATTTAAATCTCAAATTAAACAGTTACCATTAAATGCGGACTCCAATTCAGACATAATTGTATATTTCCTCTATAATTTGAAATTGGAACACTTTATATTGGTATGTTTGACATATTACAGAGAAATTCACCATGGCACAATTATTGTAGTGGGTAGTGGGTAGTGTCTCATACTATCATTATGATCTATATGACACTGAGAGCATGAATTGGGATAATATTGAACAATGTGAATCATATATAGAGAGGCTTATACATATTCAATTTATATATCAATAGTTATACTTGTTTTTATATATTTTATTGAGTCATGTTTTTTTTTCATTTGTATAGCCATGCCACCACGAAGACATTGAATCATTCGACTAACGGGTGGTGATTGAAATTCACTAAAGGTAGTGGGACCTGGTCCACTAGTAGAACATTAGATTGGGAAATTTAAGGCATCCAAATTTATACCATATATGGGTTTCAATCCCAAATTTTGAGAGGTATTTCATTGTTTTATAAAGATATTGGATGTAGCCCCGCAACCTTCCCCATCTATGGAAAAGTAGATTTGTGAGTTTTAGTAGTATCATTTGGCATCATTTTTGGGGGATAAAGGTCCATTGGATATGGAGTCATGGATTGAATCCATGAAATCAATTTTCTAGAATCTTGAGACAAATCCTGATAAGGGAGTAAATCTCACTGTGTATAGTATTCAGGATTCCAACAATATATGGTGGTACATTATTACAAAGATGGATTGTCATATAGATATGGATTATAGAGATATTCAAGAAGCATTATATGATTAATTTTATACTAATATGTTGATGTCTAATAGATCTATAGGGATTATGAATTTTTTGTATGGCGCTTTATCATTTATAGAGATTCTACCCATTTTATGGAGCTCTAGTGCATCAAACCTATTATGTTAGGTGATGAGTTTTCTACATTGAGAAAATTTTAGGGTGGCTATAGTAATGAAATAAAATAATATGTGAATTTATTTTGGATTACTACCACATTTGGTATAGTGAATAGAGTGCTTAGAATGGATTGTAACCTTTGGGAGGATGATGGTGAGGGATAAGGATGTTCAGAACCAAGATCTAGAACTACATAACCAAATAGGATGCTTTGTTCAAAGCTTTAATATAGTGATTTTAGTAGTAAAATTGTGTAATTATGTAACTAGGAATTTTTTAATTAATGTCTTCAGATAGATAGTACGAAACCCGTGTGTCCCAGGGACCCATTAAAATTTCATCTTTGCTACAAGATGTGAAATATTAATCTCTTTTGAATATATATTCCACCAATATGGTAGTAATTTTATTCCAAAAATAAATTTGTATTTTTTTGAATGTTGATCCGGACTCGAGCATAATGTGTTGGGTGGCATGATAGATCATATTTCTAGTTTTTATCTATATTATCATGGGAACATCATAAAGATTTACCTCCAGTGATAAAGATTTAAGGAACATTTCTAGGATGAATTTTTAGGGCTAGCTCTTGATAGAAAGGTAGGGTTTTTTATCAATCTATCTAATGAGAAGAATGGATATCCATACCTTTTTTAGGGTTGTTACTAAAGATTTGATGTAGTACAAGAGGAAGCTAAATGATTTGAAATATAAGGGTTTTCTATGATGCAATTCTTTATTGTGGGGTTCACCAATCCTTTTTTCCAAGAAGGATGATGGTACACTCAGTTTTTTGATGGATTATCATCTGTTAAAACTTTTTATTATTTAGAACCGGTATCCATTTCCTCCTATATATGTCCTCTTTAACCTGCTATAGGGAGAATGTATTTTTGTAATAAATATGATATCGGGTTATCATCAAGGGTGTTTTAGGACATTATATATACTATATACAACATTTTTAGTATATATGGATTGTATAAGTGTTTGGTTATGCCTTTTAGTCACACAAACATTCCAATTGTCTAGAATGTACTAATGAACCAGTTTCCCCCTTATCTAGATTCATTTGCGGTGGTTATTTTGGATTACATCATTGTCTATTCTCAGAAATTTACACACCCATGTCAAATATCATTAAATCACATTGAATACATGAAAATAGTATAAATTATTGGATCATATCAGAAATTTCCATTTTTGGATCTATAAATTTCACTTCCTGGTTCACATTATTTTAGATTCAAAAGTATAAATAGGCCCATAGAAGGTGATAGATATAGTTTCCTGAAAGAATCCCTAGAAATTAATTAATGAATGAATCTTTTTGGGGTTATTTGGTTCATACAGGTTCATTATTTAGGATTCTTCATGCCTAAAGTCACATTTTATGATCTTGATTATGAAGGGTGTGAATTCCATGTGGTCAAAAGCCAATGAGACAACCATTATGGAGATGAAAGGGAGTTCGAATTTATCACTGGTCCTGATTCTTCCATTTTCAGGCATAACCTGTGTGGGTTATTATGTTTCATAAAGTGTGGAGCTAGGAAAAATTCTAATGTTATAGGAATGGGACCTAGTATACTGGTCCATCAAGTTGAGGCCACACTAGTGGAAATACCAGATGCACGATCTTTATTTAGACTATGTTGTTCACACCTTTCACTATTATAGGAATTAATTACTAGTAGATAATTTTGTGGTGTATAAAATCCAAAAATCCTCATGTAAATATTTTAAAATATTGGAATGAATATCGAGAAATGCCGAATTTTTGAATACTTACTATTTTTCATCATCAATCTTATGTATACCCTATGAAATGGAAATGCATTTGCTGATGCTCTGAACAGAAATAATCAAACACAAGAATTTCAAGGGGAATGTAACAATTGGAAGCATATTGTCCAATTTTCTAAAATGAATTTGGAGGAAAAAAACCATCAAGGATAGCCTATTCTTTCATTTTTATCAGTGAAAACTCCAATTCTGTAGAGAATTAAGATGAGGTAGTTATATGATTACCAGTTCTTTGTCCTATGGGAGAGTAATGTAGGTGATGACCCACTGCTTTGTTGGGGTGATGATGAGATTGTGATCATGTGAAATCATGTATGCGTCTCGGTTCCTATAATAGTTGGAGAGGAGTATATTCTAAATTATAATGACTTTATATGGGTAGAACAATAAAATATTACCATGTTAAATAATAACATACTATGTCAATAATGGTAGATAGGGATTAAAATGGAGATAGATGGTTTTGACACTCACTATTCCACTTGTCCGTAAGTGAATTCAAGAGACTCTCAACCAGTGGGGAATTTACAACTATTACATATTTATAAGTGAATATGGGATGATATCGCCATGGGTTTCCTAATGGGATTTTCTAGATAATCGTGGGGAAGCGAAAACATATTGGTTATATTTGAGAGATTGAAAATGGTCAACCATTTCATGAGTATAAGAGATACAATTTAATTGGGTGAGCTCAAGAGGATCTACATTGATGGGATTATGCACCTCCATATAGTTCCAAGTCCTATCATCTAAAAAAATAGGGCACTGGGTTCATATGTAATGTTGAGTATAACTTATCACCCACAGAATGATGATTAGTATGAGTTTATGATACATGTTTTGGTAGAAATTCTATGATCTTTAGCCCTTTATTTTAGAGGCTATTGGGAGAAAAACTTACCCCTCCTGGAGTTCACTTACAATAATAGCTTCCAAGCTACCAAAAGGATGGACCCTTTTGAAGACCTATATGGTAGGTCATTTCATTCAACACTGTGTCAGTTATATGAGGTAGAGGAAGTTTTATTTTTTCTACTTCTTGTCTAGGAGACATTTGAGGACGTTCAAATTATTAAGATGATGATGTATATTTCCTAGTCTAGAAAGAATTCATACACTGATCATCATCATCCGCCACTATAGTTCAAGGTGTAGAGTCAATTTTTCTTATGATTTTCACATTGAAATGGGAATAAATATATTTTGAAAAAGAAAATTTATCATCTTATTACATCAATCCCTTTGAAATTATAGAGATAGTTGGGATGGTAGAGTATATGTTTTAGTTACCTTATAGTTACGACTCTATGCACAATATCTTTTATATATCATATTATTATGATATAATTCATCTATTTTCTCACAATCTTCAGCCTAAAGAGGTTGAATTTGTGGTTTATACATCCTTTGAAGAGCATCCTATATATATATATATTTTATATTGAGTAATGATGGTTCTATGAGGTATGTCATTTATTATGGAATTCATGCTATGTTAGAACGAATGTGTATATGAATAGTCTTGAGATGAGATTCATATGTAAATATATAGTGGTTAAAGTTATTATTAGATGATATTTTACCAACCTTGGAAGGTAAACTCAAGGAAGAGTTTCTCTAAGGGGATATTCTAAGAACATCAATTTTTATTGAGTTATAGAACATTTAAATTTCAGTTTTTTTTAATTTTTCCCTAATGGATGTTCCTAATTTGGTCATGGGATTTTTTGGATTTCCAAGATTTTGATGAATCATAGACACCCAACTTTTGGAGGAAGCATGTGGCATGCATGGTTAGTAAAAACAATTCTTCCAAGTCCACATGGGTTGATTAAAAAATATCGGGTGATCTAATGCTATATCTTGGACCCCCCTTTATTTTCGTACCCATGCAAACCAGACCTCATGATCATTAGAGTGATATAGGCCCCCTAATGAAGGAGTGGTTCATGGGCTATACACTTTTATTCAAACCATGTTCCCAGTTTATGAGACGGATGTCTTGGGAAAGTACATGGCTCTTATTGGTGTACATTTTGGCCATCCATGAATCTAAACCATAAAACCCTTTAAAAGAGAGAAAAGTATGGTTTTACCTATTATTCTATTTATCCTTATCTACTATATATTTCAACCTCTATTCACACCATCCCTAACTTTTTGGGGAGATATCCCCCCACTTCAACTTGTCTTTGAGAAATCATCTCCATCTAAACATTGAATTGATTTACATTAATCTCGTTGGATATTTACTGATAGGATAACTATTACTCTTTCACCTTTCTTCATTTTTCACCATATTTATGGAGTTTTTTAAGTATGATATAACATGAATTATTTTCTAGTAATTATTCAGTTTTATCAATTTAGTTTGTTATAGGTTAGATTATAGGCTAATAATGGATAAGGATTTTTCTACCGATTTAATTTAGGCGGTCATGGACTTTTCCCCCATGTCTTTGTGTTTATGTATTATGATGTTTTAACTCATAACAAATTTTACAGGCCTAGCTTGATAAATGGAATTATCAATGAATGAAAAATAGGCTTGACCTATATGACCAAATAGACAAAATTATATATAATTAGAGGTTACAGACCATGAATTGAACCAACCCTTGGGTGTGTTTATAATTTGGATAAAACTAAAATGGGTAGACTGGGGATTTAATCAACATTTTAATGGTGTATTATGTTATCCCATTAAAAAGGGATGTTAAATGAAATGACTGTAATGTGAATAAATTAAATGAAATAGGGAATGGAGTCCAACATACCATTTCATTAAGAAAAAATTATTCCTTCTTAGGTTCAATATGTTCCCAATTCCAAAATTCCTAATTAATATGGATAGTAAGATTCATGTAGAGCTAGGACTCATAAGGCTGGCATATATTTTGATCCACATTCTGACGAAAGTAAATTTCATATACCAATGTGATGTACAATTGAATTAAAATGTGAACATATATGGTATGGTTTGACTAATCTTCAAATGACTGAAAATTAATTTTTTTTTTCAAAATTACTTTTCAGGAGAAAGTGGGAAACAAAGATTACATCAGAGACATAAAACACAACAAGACCTCCATGGCCGAGATAATCAAGGAAAAATAAAATCCAATTCAAAAACAAGGAAAATTCCCACACTAGAAACAAAAACAATATAATCAGCATCCACCATCCCATCGCTATTTAGCTACCTATCCCGTGCAAGGATGCACGGGCCCGATACCGATGGAAAACACCATACCATATCAAAACAAAAATAATAAATAGTAAATTTAATTACTATTCAGTGTGAGTAATACACGGGTTCTTACATAAACTCCATGGACATACTCACATGGAAGATGAAGTATATATGATAGGGGTGATACTGTGAGTCCATATGTGGACTTCCATGGATGGAATCAGAGGGTAGAAATTCATATACACCGTGAGTGTGACTTGGTATCCCTTCAATGAGTGCCAAGGAAGGACTTAGAGGGTGGTAAATTTATAACACATATAGAGAGATTCTAGGATTCCTATGAGGTATTCCTATGATGGTATTTTAGAGATATGGGTTCATGTTATGCATGGAGGAATACCTAGGTTCAACATTAGGAATTCGAATGACAGATTTTGGATACCTATGAATTAAGTGAGAAATTATTTACTTGATACAAAATATAATTCAAATAAAAATGTTATGCTCGATCATAGAATTACATATAATATTTAATTTTTATAAATTTTTGGAAAATATATGATTAAGGGGGGAATTCTTATAGATGATTTAGTCTAAATAAATTACAACAATTAAATTATGAATGATATTTACAGAGAGAAATGTTTTCTTAGGCCAAGGAAGGTTGTAGAGGATGAGAGTTCCATAGAAAATTTGACCTATATTGTTTAATCTTCTTACCAAATTTCATTTATTGATTTTAATTTTATTTTCACACTGATTTTAATATATTCATAGATAGGATAGAATAATAAAATTTTAGTAGTGGTCTACTGAGTATATCTCACAACCTGTTTAGGCCACCATTGTGTACCTGGACAGACATCATGGATGTAAGTAGAGACAATGAAAAGAGACCTATAATTCATGATTTATTACCAAGATAGGAAGGTTTGTGAGGAATAAAGACCAACCATATTCATGAGGTTCCATTAGAGAGATCATTAGTTGAATTGTTAATTTTTTAATAGAGTGTTGTATATGCGTATTCCCTTAGTACCATTTTATTTCAGTTTCTTATTGAATTCCATGATCATCATTAAGGTATATGACATTAAAGGATGTGATTACATGGTTATTTGAATTTTTCATGACTACACTTTTGTTGTTTACTTATATTTTATTATTTCACTATTGACTGATATGATGGTACCACTATTATACACTATGATCATGACTAAAGTGTCTACCAACAATTCCACCATATACCCTTATTTCATGTTAGAAACCTATTGAATATGGGGATACACACTTGAGGTCATGTGTCCTACCTAATTCAATTAATTTTGAGTGATCCGGGTCAGTGACTTGACAATGTGGTCTCATAGGAGTTTTTTTTGCTTTTCTATCCTTACTAATTGGGATAATAGAAAGAAAGGATAGGACATGATATTATTTTCCATGATCATGTTCCTAGAGTATCTAAACCAAATATTAAAAAATACAAATTACTTTTCTTGGTACATGTTAATTGGGATTTTTATTATTACAGTTAACATGACTTCACCATTGGGTGACATACATGATTTTTGATGTTCCTTATGATATGATATTTATACCATTGGACCGAAATGGGAAGAAATTAATGCATCCTTCATAACTATAAGTACATGAGTATTAATATGTCTTGAATATTCCACGCCATATTTATATTATTGTGTGCATTACCGACATCATGTTGTGGTTTCTTGATTTCTATGTCCATGAAATGGTTCTAAAATTTCACGAATGAATTGAATAAATAATGGTTTATCATTAAATGGATACAAAATTTTAATTTATTAAGTGTAAGGGAATTTATATATCAGAAATGGTGTTCTACATAATTCCACCAATAAAAAGTGTTTCTATATTAATGAGTTCAAATATAAATGAAAATGATTTCTAAAATAAAATGATCTCCATTAAATGGGGATACTAATTGAATCAAAATGTGGTTTTACTCTATATCATTAAATTTACAGTCTTTATATCGGTACCTTTGACTTATATAAGAGAAATTGAACCTAGAACAATATTATTAGTGGGACGTATGTAGTGTATCATATGTCTTCTATATTATGTATGTCACCTATTCCTTGTTTTTGAGTTGGTAGAGGGTTGTGCATCTTATATGTGGAATCTTGCACCTATCCTATTTATATATTAGTGAGTATAGTGGTTGTTAAATATTTTATTTAGGTATGTGTTTGGTATTTTTAGAGGTACAACACCATGGTGACCTAAAGTTATATTCCCAGAGGGTAGAGATGACCATGATCAATATGTGGTGGTCTCTAGTATAAAAATAGAACATATCATTGTTACACCAGAAGAATCTCTATTTACTCCTTGTATAAAAACCAAATACAATATTCAAGAGGGTTTCCAATGATTTATTTAGACTTTATGGGGAGCTCGATGATGTTCTATGAATATGGAAGAGTTGACCAGTGAGATTCAGTAGCTACATCTAGACACATGTTTGGGGTGTCACATTTTATAGGTCACGAAGTCATGGCTAGAGGTGGTGCTATTGATTTTAGATCATCTTAATAAACCCTTTAATAAGAGAGTAAAATTAATAAGTATTTTATTTAGAATTATTCCAAGATATGGTTGGACATTATTACTTATACAGATCATTATCATGAAATTACTTGGAGGGATTTGTTTATTTCCATATATGATTACTTTTATTCTATGAAATTGAATTTTGAATGAGATAAATAATTTTTTCACTTTGGAAAGGGTGATTTATTAGTCATGGATTATTCTCACCATTTCAAAGATCTATTGGGATTCACACCTCTTTCATTACATTACATGTTGTCTAAACCTAGGTGATTTGACTATGTTATCTTGTATTCCATCTAAACACAGGTGAATATCATTCAGAATACCACTATATATGGGAATGATAGTTTGGTTCTTATCAAGGAGCATAACATATGGGTTATTGGGTTCTTTGACTAGGATGTTTGATACATGGATATTGAAATACATTGACATATAGTAGGAAGTATCAATTGTATAACTTGTATTTTAATAGTGGTAACTAGATTATGAAATGAAGAAGCTATTTGATGTGTCTTCAGTGTGATCAGTTGGGACATATTAAATCCCAATATACCTAGGAAACATTTGAGTGTTGGTCTTGTAGAGATATGGGTAATCATCACCACATTTTAATATTTCTTCTTTGAGTATCCAGTGAGAGAGGGACTTCACCTGCTCCATGTTTAAGAATAAGGTCTTTATATTTTTATTATGTAGGGATTTAGACTATGAATAGTCGATCAAGCTGAGATGTTAGTCATAGATAGTGTTTCCAGACACCATAATTACCATTCTAGTAGATCGATCCTGCTCAAGGTATCCTAGATATAGATTTGGGTCACAGATCAGGACTGATATTGGTAGTACATCGAATTCTTGAGGAGAAAACTATTGGACCATCTATTATGAGAGGTACTATTCTAGTAGCCACTAAATTTGTATATTTTATTTTCATTATAGGTTATTCTCACTCGTTAATATCATTACCTATTATGGAGATCCTTGGGCTAAATGTTATGCTTTTTTTGTGGTGTAATGAAACCAAATACTCTTTTGGTTACTATTTCAAATAATATACCCTAGTTTAGGGAGTTACATCTCAAGATATGTTGTTTTAACTTTTTATGAGGCCCTTTTACATTAAGATGATAGTGTTTGACATCATCTTTAAGTTGTATTGGTCAGTTTCCTATCATAATTAATTTTATTTCTATTAGGTAATGGTTACTTTCACATCACTAGTAGGTGTGTATTTTACTCTTAAATGTTAATCTGATGTAAAATATGTTGAAATGCCCAAGAGAAACATGGGATGTGAATGATAGTACCGCACATTACATGTTTTCATCTTGTTGATTAGTAAACATGTCTAGATAATTTCCCTCAATCAGTAGATCATTTCTGGGACATTTTACTGGATCAATTTTCTAGACTACCTCCTAAAGGAGATATATATTTTCACATAAATCTAGTATCAAGAACTTCACCGATAACCATTCAGCATTATATTATAACTAATACTAATTTTTAATATCTTTATAATAATTTAGTGGACATAGAATAAATGGGATCTATATGAATCAATTCATCACTATGGGGGACCATTGAATTTATCGCCATGAAGACAGATGATACCCTTATAATTTTTGTATATTACCATTATTTAACCCTTCTTACAAGTAAGAACCAATATCCATTTACTCATATAGAGAACCTCTTTTACCAACTCTTTGGAGAAGGATTATTCTATAGGATTGATCAAAGATCAAGTTTTCATTAGGTGTATTTCATACCATTAGATATACCCAATAATATATTCTATAATGATATGTCAAGTGTGAGTATTTGGTAATATTTTTCAGTATCATGAACATGATTTCAGTTTTCTTGGAAGTAGTGAACTTGGTTTACCTCCCTTATCTAGATTCAATTTTGGTGGGTTTTGAGGATGATATCTTGCTATACATTTACACTCAACATGAAATTTTAAAATATATTGGTATCACATTAAATGCACTAAGAAAGAATAATTTATAGGCTAATATTATGAAGTGACACTTTTGGATAGATAATGTTCACTCAATGGATTACATTATCTCAGATACTAGAGTATCAGTTGACCTAGATGTAACACCCCGAGATTTTATGAAAAATATTCTTTTAATTTCATTGATTTCTTGTGTTGTAAGCTACGAAAAGATTGCCTTGCACTATACGCAACATTGTATGAGCTTTCAGTATACACAACACTATTCTTGGATCATGTTACAGACAATTTTGATAGTAGTTATTCTATGAAACATTAAGTGTGTGTGTGTATATATATATATATTCAATGTATAAATGAAATATTGTTTGATTATGTTATATGAAACAATGGAGGAGTCTTGCAAAACACGCAACCCTGACTTGGCTTGCAATACAGGCAATCGTGACCTTCCTCGATAGCGTGTGTTGTACGCAATACCAGGTTTCACTAAAAAATGATATATTGTGATAATATTATTATGGACTAGCCATTATGAATATTATTAACTACATTTTAAATTTTATAACATTATTATTCATCTTAATAATTTTCTAGAATATGGTACGAGAAGAAAATAATTTTTTCGTGTAAAATATGTATTTTTCAAAAATTGCAGTTTTCCCACCTTTTGATGACGCACCCACCTTAAATCTTGTTTTTGACATGTCTATAAGTTAAATTTGACAAAATAAAATTCTGCTTTGGAATCAGGATATAAAAATTTACTTTGGATAAATTTTTCATATTATTCTGATATCTTTCATATTTTAATGAATAGTTAAAACACGCTATATTTTAATTAAAAATAACTTTTTTCATCACAATAATTTATATGGTTAGATAGTGTTTTTAATTTGATTTAAAGTTTAATTATAATATATTTTTACCATTTAATCCAATTTTGTTCATTGGAATTAATTTCACTGTGAAGTTGGATATAAACAAGTATTAATCATTTGATCGTTTTTGTTTCTTAAAAACATGCTATTTTTTTTGATAATGGGAATTAAATTTAAAATTAATTAATTCCACTTATATGTTATGAATTTGGAAAAATAGATATCAATTTTTAATTCTGAATATCAAATAATTCTAAGGCTTAATGTTTGGTATTTTTCTGGAAAACTTCAATTTTCGATGAATAGTGAAACCACTTAGTGGTAGTAAAAAAACTGACTTTTTTTAATTTAAATTAAATTTTACCACTTATGTGAATTGAATTTCAAAAATCCAAGAGACACAGTTAATATCAAGGACTAAAATGTGGTTCAATGAGATGAGAATATTTTTTGGTGATTAGTAACTTTTTACTTTTATTTACCATGGCTAAAAGTAAATAGGTCAATTAAGGGTAAGAATGATATTATTATTACCCAAACACATGTCCTAATTCTATTGGATAAGTGTAATTCGACCAAAATCAACCTTAGGAAAAAAATATGACCATTTAGGCCCACTTGGATTAGATTAGGACATTTAATATTAATTTATTTAAAGAAGGGTTAAAATAGTTAAAATCAATGTTTAATAAGTAAATAATTTTTAATATAGGGTTATACATAAGATAAATTCTACTATAAATATTCATTAGAAAGCTAAAAATCTTTTATACATAATGTTATTTTATTTATTATTTTTAGAAATTAAATAATTTAATTTATTTATGACACAAAGATGATGCAGTAATTATCTTATTAATGAAATATTGACATAATTGATGTTATAAATACCCAAATAAATGTAATTTGAGACGTTTTATGAATTACCCAAAATTTCTAGGTTAATATGACATGGTATTAGTGATTTAAATAACTTTTTTAGAACTAATAATTCTATTATGAGTTTCACAAAAATAAATTACCAAATACTGTCAAAATTGACATAAAATAGTTTTTAAAACAAATATTATATTATTAATTGTTATTTAATTCCTAAAAATATATTGTTAGGCCAAAGTACTTATATAATATTATATATATTAATAATAATAAACTTGGGGTTCTTTTGGCTTGTTATAGTAAGTTTATTAACCTTATAGTGTAACAAAACAAGAAGACACGGTAAAAGTAAAATTATTTAACAAAAGGTTAAATCTAAATGATAAGGTTAAAATAGAAACCTAAAGTTGTCTAAATTCTATTGGATGAGATTATTTCGACCCATCCCTACATTATCTTCTAAATAAATTAATTTGGATCTATTAAAAACCGAATATGACTTTATAATAAAATAATATTTTTAGTTTTTCCAAAGGTGCCCCTCTCCTCCCATATAAAAGGGCACCTCCTCCCTCTCTTCCTCAAACCATTTTGAGCCTTGAAGCTCGGACAAACGCTTCAAATTTCCCTTCTAAACTTTCCTAGAAACATCCTCGAAGTTATGGTATTCTTCAAAGACCAATATTAGTGCCCTAAGAGGATGTTTCAAAAAGGCGTGTCGAAAGAAGAGGTAATATCTGTTACCGATTATCTCAACTTTATTTCTTCTTCTACTTCTTATTATTTAGTTGTTTCATTATATTTTAATAACATCAGTATCACTAATATACTTATACATTATTATAAATATGATACAAACCCATTTTAGCTTCTATCCATCCTAAGGAAAATGAAATCACCGCGTGTGCGTACGTACGGAATACCGTCTCCACGCTGTGGTGTAATCTGTTTGTCCACCACCACCTTACTTGGATGGGTATAATGGTGTAAAGAATAAATACATATGATTATTATAACATCATACTGATTTTAAGATATTATATCATTCACTCCAATTCGATTCAATAAATATGGTAATGATATCATTGCTCGTGCGTACGTACGGATTACGGTCTCCACGACGCGATGAGATTCATTTTACAAGTTAACAATTCAAGAATGATTATAAAGTATATATAATATGTAATCATGAAATATATGAAATAATAATTATACTGGATTTATGTATATATATATGTATGTCATATACTTAATTCCATTAAATTCAATAAGGAAATGAAAACAGTGTTCATGCATACGTGCGACCTACTGTCTCCATGAACGGTGTATTTCTTTCCATTTATCGATCTATAATATATATGCATATTTTGAATATATATTATATATAAATCATTTTTTATATTATATAATTAATTAATCATGATCTATTTAATCATATGAATAATTACGAGTCAAAACACAGAAGACAAATGAAACGATTTTACCCAAAACGCTCTTTAACATGGAATTTACAAAAGAACGGGTAATATAAAGTAATAAGTGAACCATATATGATATCATAACAATGAATATGATTCTGTAATAAGTCAATGACATTATTTAAATCATTATACAGGATATTCGGATACATACGAAGAATATTGGACATAAGGTAAAGGATAATTATTCCAATATCATTCTTATCCGAGATTGTTTATTTGTAAGTATTTACTGGGGTTATGATTATTATCCTTGTCCATATGTTCTAAAAATGTTTTCATAAAATGATTACTTTTCATCCATGTATGTTTAATGTCATTTTTACCCTTTTCTACTTTTACCACATCGCATGGAAGGAATCATTCTTTTTTTACCATACGAGGTACTTTTTGACTTTTCTGACAAAACTACGAGAAGAATGTTTTTTTAACTTATACGACATGAATGGATTTTTACAAACATTATTTCCATGAATCTTCCTTTACAAGTTTTCAATTTTATTTTTAATCAACTTCTTTTTTTGAAAAATTATATGTCATTTAAAGAAAGGAAAATGTTTTTGAAGTAGACAGGATATTTTCCTCAGGAATAGAGTTCAATCATTTTATCAAAATTATTTTCTATCTAAGATAATATAGGGTTCTATTTATATCCCTATTTTTACATTGATTTGATTATGTTATGACGGAATTATTTTTATGATGTCCTTTTATCTTATATGGATTATGTTATGATGGCACAATGATTAAGAATCCCATTTTTATTACATGGGTTATGCTATGATGTATGATTTATGATTTTGTGGCACACATAAGAATGGTTTCATTATGAGATGGGTGGGACCTATATCTCTCTCCAATGCATTGGGTAAAGATTTATATCTCATGAGATATATATGGGTGGAACGGTAAGTTAATCTGGTTCAGTGTTACAGGACTGAAACGAGGAGTGAACTCGATTCAGAAAGGGACTTTGTCCACTAAGATGGTCTTGGCAGTAATGCCTTGGCTACTATGAAATTCATGACATGTGCTGAATGGTTGCCATAATTACATGTTTTATTCCTATTATAATTTACCATGATTAATGTTTCTTCATGATCTATGCCTTATGTATGACCATGTTTTATGTCTTTGCTCAAGATTTTGATGTTTAAATTTCATGTTCAAGTTTTTGCATTCAAATGTTTATGGATTTTTTTATGTTCTCTATGCTTAACCTTAATGAGCATTTGAGCTCACCCTTTTTATTTTTTGTTTTCCCAAGGATATGAAGAAAGGTTTTAGGTAAGAAACCAAAAGGGGAAGATCTTTAGGGGAGAAGTTGAATATCTTTCACCATGATTAGAAGATTAAATTCTGAGTTTCCAAAGACACTAAACTGTTACGGTCCTTGTGTGTCTATGTTTGTTATGTATTAAGTATTCTAAAAAAGTAATGTAATTTCCATGTACTTCAAGCTTTGGGTCTCTACAGTTGGTATCAGAGGAAAGGTTTTGTCAACCTTTGAAAACTAGGATGTGAAAACATTAGTGAGATCCCTAGAGATATTTCTAAGGTATGTCTAGGTATGTCCCTAAGGTTAAGTATAAGTATAGGTTATAGTACTAGAATTATGGTAATGATATTAGATTAAACCTAAGATGTTAGATATTGATGTTAATCCCCCCTTATTATGATTTTTTCCTCTCACACTGTTGTTTTTGGGTTTTAGAAAATGGATGGAAACAAGATGATTCACGATAATGGAGGATATGATGGATAATGGAATGATATTCTTCATGAGCAACCATATGAAATGAGATTTGGAAGTCCAAACATCATTATTATTCCGAATCAGCAATCTCATAATATGATCAATAAACTCAAATTTGGTAAGTTTCTTGACTCGGCTAATAAGAGAAAGATGGAGTTTCACGATGATCATAGAAGAAAGAAAGTTCAATTTCCCCTATGTGAATCATGTGGGAAGAGGCATCAATAAAAATGTTTCAAAGGAACTGGAAGATTCTTTGGGTGTGGAAAATAAGGACACAAAGCCAGTAAGTGTAAAGGAAAAGGTTCAGTTAACACCAGGGATGAGGATAATGGTATTGCTACGACATCAACACTAGTTAAATGTTTTGAATGTGGAATGTACGTGAGTTATGGAAACCAATTCCCTAAGGGAAAGTCTCATGAAGAGAATAAGTATGGTCATATTGGTAGTATTTATATTGATGATGATTAAGAGACTAAAAATGATATGTGAGATGAAAGAATTGTTGAAGCTCGGTCAATGGTTTAAGTAGGTAGTGGAATGATTACATGTTTATCAAGGGTAATGTTGTATAAGTAATCTCATGGTACTATGGAATAAAGAGACATCTAAGGATTGTTACACTGTTGTCTTTACTTAAGTTTTGAATGTGTATGATGAATGGTACCAGTAACCATGAAAGGTTTTTCAGATATTTTTGGAAAGTAGATGATATGCGCATAATGAAGGGACAAGGAGAAAATTAAATGTTTGATAGTATTCATAATCTCATGAATGATATAAGGAGAAGGTTATATAATGTTTTGAGTATATAGAGTTTTTGGATTTTGGTATGTGGAAAGAGTTAACTTTTGATAGCATTCATGTTTTCACTAAGGTTTAATGGGTATTAATTTTTCAAGAGAATACTTGATTAAGGTATTCACATGATTGGAATGTGACCAACAAGATATATGGGGGATAAATGATGGTATTCACATGCTTGGTTGTTGACATTTCAAGTAATCGTCTTCTTTATACTATGAGATTGGACAGAAGTATTTTTGATAAGCCTAAAGATTGGAATGGATTATGTTGGAAATAAGTTAGTATTTTTTAAGGATATGACTTTTTTTGATATTATTGATGGGATGTTATAGTAATGTAATTTTAGAAAAAGGACAACCTGCAGGACGGGCGACAACCCATCGCGTCAGACAAGGCTGTGGGAATCGAACCCACAACCGAAGTGAGGCTGGCCTTTATCTCCTACCACTGGCCTAAAGGAAGTCCCTGTTTAGTAGAAACTAGTTTTATTATATTAAGCAGTATGATATAAGAAGTATAAGTCCATTTTAGGAACCATATATTATTAATCGCACTATAGATGGACTTATGTTTTTTTGATAACTTTTATAACCTTTTATTTGAGACAGATTGAATGACCCATCATTTTATCACATGATCTTCTAACACTTCACGAATGACAAATTAGACTTCATTTCATTAAGAGATGAAGTGGAAATTGTCCAAAGAACGACCAACTGTGAGACTATACCAAAATCACGAAAGTATTTCTTCAAATTCCAATTTCATCAACTTTAGGGAAATGATCTTGAAAACCAAAAATGTTTCCCTAGTGACCTTATATCTGATTAATTTGATGGTACCTTAGATCATCACCAATCTATGTCTTTATGATTGATGGCTTTTTCATAGCCATGTTCTCTACCACTCTCCATCAGAAAATGATGGTTAGATTTTTCTTCCATATCCATATTATAACCTATGTTCTCATATATGGAAACCTAGTGTTGAGTTTCTTTGGGTAATCGTTACATTTCATACTTTAGTTTTTAAAATTTTGGTTTAGTATTCCTTTTTACGATGTGGGTTTCAATAAATAGTAAACAATTTATATCCCCGATGAATTTCGGGGGAGAAATTCATTTTAAGGGGGGTAGAATGTAACACCCCGATATTTTATGAAAAATATTCTTTTAATTTCATTGATTTCCTGTGTTGTAAGCCACAAAAAGATTGTCTTGCGCTATACGCAACACCGTATGGGCTTTTAGTATACACAACACTATTCTTGGATAATGTTACACACAATTTTGATAGTAGAGCTTGCAGTATACACAACAGTATTCTTGGATCATGTTACACACAATTTTGATAGATATTATTCAACGAAACATTAAGTATATATATATATATATTCAATGTATAAATGAAATATGGTTTTATTCTGTTATTCAAAACAACGAAGGAGTCTTGCACAACACATAACCCGGACTTGGCTTGCATTACACGCAATCACAACCTTCCTCGATAGCGTGTGTTGTACGCAATACCAGGTTTTACTAAACAATGATATATTGTTATAATATTATTATGAACTAGCCATTATGAATATTATTAACTACATTTTAAATTTTATAACATTATTATTCATCTTAAACATTTTCTGAAATATGGTATAAGAACAAAATAAATTTTTCGTGTAAAATATGCATTTTTCAAAAATTGCACTTTTCCCGCCTTTTGATGATGCACCCAACTTAAATCTTGTTTTTGACATGTCTATAAGTTCAATTTGACAAAATAAAATTCTTTTTTGGAATCAGGATATAAAAATTTACTTTGGATAAAATTTTCATATTATTCTGATAACTTTCATATTTTAATGAATAGTAAAAACACGCTATATTTTAATTAAAAACAAATTTTTTCATCGCAATAATTTATATGGTTAGATTATATTTTTAATTTGTTTTAATGTTTAATTAGATTATATTTTTACCATTTAATCAAATTTTGTTCATTGGAATTAATTTCACTTTGAAATTGGATATAAACAAGTATCAATCATTTGATCGTTTTTGTTTCTTAAAAACACCCTATTTTTTTAATAACGGGAATTAAATTTAAAATTATTTAATGACAATTATATGTTATGAATTTGGAAAAATATACATCAATTTTGAATTTGTAATATCAAATAATTCTTAGGCTGAATTTATGGTATTTTTTCTGAAAAAATTCAATTTTCGATGAATAGTGAAACCACTTAGTGGTAGTAAAAAACTGACTTTTTTTAATTTAAATTAAATTTTACCACTTCTGTGAATTGAATTTCATAAATCCAAGAGACACGATTAATATCAAGGACTATAATGTGGTTGAATGAGATGAAAATAATTTTTGGTGAATAGTAACTTTTTACTTTTATTTACCACGGTTATAAGTAAATAGGATAATTAAGGGTAAAATGATATTATTATTACCCTAAAAAATGTCCTAATTCTATTGGATAAGTTTAATTCGACCAAAAACAACCTTAGTAAAAAATATGACCATTTAGTCCCACTTGGATTAGATTAGGACATTTAATATTAATTTATTTAAAGAAGGGTTAAAATAGTTAAAATCAAAGTTTAATAAGTAAATAATTTTTAATATAGGGTTTCACAAAAGATAAATTCGACTGTAAATATTCATTAGAAAGATAAAATGATTTTATACATAATGGTATTTTATTTATAATTTTTAGACATTAACTATTTAATTTATTTATGACACAAAAATGATGCAGTAATTATCTTATTAATTAAATATTGATATAATTGATGTTATAAATACCTAAATAAATATAATTTGAGACTTTTTATGAATTAAACTACTTTTATAAGTTAATATTACATGTTATTATTGATTTAATTAATTATTTTCGAAATAATCATTCTTTTATGATTTTTAAAAAAATCAATTACCAAATAGTGTCAAAATTGACATAAAATAGTTTTTAAAACAAATATTATATTATTAACTGTTATTTTATTCCTAAAAATCTAATGTTCGGAAAAATAACTTATATAAGGTTATAAATATTAATAATAAACAACTTGGGGTTCGTTTGTCTTGTTATAGTATGTTTATTAACCTTATAGTGTAAGAAAACAAGAAGACACGGTAAAAGTAAAATTATTTAACATAAGGTTAAATCGAAATGATAAGGTTAAAATAGAAACCTAAACTTGTATAAATTATATTGGATGAGAGTATTTAGACCCATCCGCACATTAGATTCTAAATAAATTAATTTGGAGCTATTAAAAACTGAATATGACTTTATAATAAAATAATATTTTTAGTTTTTCCAATGGTGCCCCTCTCCTCCCTTATAAAAGGGCACCTCCTCCCTCTCTTCCTCACACCATTTTGAGCCTTGAAGCTCGGCCAACCCCTGACAATTTCTCTTCTCCACTTCCCTAGAAACATCCTAGAGGTACTGGTCTTCTTCAAAGACCAATATTAGTACCCTAAAAAGAGGTTTCAAAAAGAAGTGTCAAAAGAAGAGGTAAAATCTGTTACCGATTCTTTCAACATTATTTCTTCTTATACATATTCTTATTTAGTTGTTTAATTATATTTTAATAACATAAATATCAATAATATACTGATATGTTATTATAAATATGAAACAACCCCATTTTACCTTCTATCCATACTAAGGAAACGAAATCACCGCGCGTGCGTACGTACGGAATACTGTCTCCACGCCGTGGTGTAATCTGTTTTTCCACCACCACCTTACTTGGATGGGTATAATGGTGTAAAGAATAAACACATATGATTATTATAACATCATAATTATTCTAAGATATTAGATCATTCACTCTAGTTCGATTCAATAAATATGGTAATGATATCATCACTCGTGCGTACGTACGGATTACCGTCTCCACGACGCGATGTGATTCATTTTACATGTTAACAATTAAAGAATGATTATAAAGTATATATAATAAGTAATCATGAAATATATGAAATAATAATTATTCTGGATTTATGTATATATATATATATATGTATGTCATATACTTAATTCCATTAAATTCAACAAGGAAATGAAAACAGTGTTCATGCGTACGTACGGCCTACCGGCTCCATGAACGGTGTATTTATTTCCATTTATAGATCTATTATATATATGTATGTTTTGAATATATATTATATATAAATCATGTTTTATATTCTGGAATTAAGTAATCTTTATCTATGTAATCATATGAATAATTACGAGTCAAAACACGGACGATAAATGAAACGATTTTACCCAAAACACTCTTTAACATGGAATTTACAAAAGAACCGGTAATATAAAGTCATAAGTGAACCATATATGATATCATAACAATGAATATGATTCTGTAATAAGTCAATGACATTAATTAAATCATTATACGGGAGATTCAGATACATACGAAGCATATCAGACATATGGTAAGGGATAATTATTCCAATCTCATTCTTATCCGAGATTGTTTATTTGTAAGTATTTACTTGGGTTAGGATTATTATCCATGTCCATATGTTCTAAAAATGTTTTCATAAAATGTTTACGTTTCTTCCATGTATGTTTAAAGTCATTTTAACCTTTTCTACTTTTACGACATTGTATGGAAGGAATCTTTCTTTTGTTTACCAATCGAGGTACTTTTTGAATTTTCCGACAAAAGTACGAGAAGAAGGTTTTTTTAACTTATACAACATGAATGGATTTTTAAAAACATTATTTCCATGAAGCCTCCTTTACAAGTTTTCAAGTTTATTTTTAATCAACTTTTTTTGTTTAAAATTATATGACATTTAAAGAAAGGAAAATGTTTTTGAAGTATAAAGGATATTTTCCTCAAGAATGGAGTTCAAGCGTTTTATCAAAATTATTTTCCATCTAAGATAATATAGGGTTCTATTTCTATCCCAATTTTTACATTGATTTGATTATTTTATGAGGGAATTATTTTTATGATTTCCTTTTATCTTATATGTATTATGTTATGATGGTACAATGTTTAAGAATCCCATTTCTATTACATGGGTTATGCTATGATATATGATATATGATTTTGTAGAACACATAAGAATGGTTTCATTATGAGATGGGTGGGACCTATATCTCCCTCCAATGCATTGGGTAATGATTTATATGTCATGAGATAGACATGAATGGAACGGTAAGTTAATATGGTTCAGTGTTACATGACTAAAATGAGGAGTGAACTTGATTCAGAAAGGGACTTTGTCCACTAAGATGGTCTTGGAAGCAATGCCATGGATACTATGGAAATTATGACATGTGCTGAATGGTTTCCACAATTACATGTTTTATTCCCATGCTAATTTACCATGATTAATGTTTCTTCATGATCTATGCCTTACTTATTTCCATGTATTATGTCTTCGCTCAAGATTTTGATGTTTAAATTTCATGTTCATGTTTTTGCATTCAAATGTTTATGGATTGTGTTATGTTATCTATGCCCACCCTTACTGAGCATTTGAGTTCACCCTTTTTATGTTTTCTTTTCCCCAGGATATACAGAAATGTTTTAGGTAAGAAAACAAAAGGGGAAGTTCTTTAGGGGAGAAGTTGAAGATCTTTCACCACGATTAGAAGATTAAATTCCGAGTTTTCAAATACACTAAACTATTACGGTCCTTGTGTGTCTGTGTTTGTAATGTATTATGTATTCTAAAAAAGTAATGTAATGTCCATGTACGTTAAGCTTTGGGTCTCTACACTAGAGAATGTGAAAGTTTTAATTTCCTAATAGAAACCTAATAATTTCAATGATATAAAGAGTTGTATGTGGTTATATTCTTATAAAAAATGATTCATTTAGTATAATGAATTACTAGAATTACATTTTAGTGCTTAACTAAGAGGGGTTTGACACTCATGTGGTTATAAGTCTATAAGAAAGACTTTCACTAGTTGTTAGTAAAATTTAATTCAGTATAAAATCCGATTCTTCTATAGATGGACAAGAGATATATGGTTCATTTTGATGCATGATGCAATGGTATATGATAATTTTTTGTGGAGGAGGAGAATGTATTGGAATATGGGTATCATCAGTTTTTTCCAAAAAACAGAAACTACCATAGGAATGATCTAGAGTTAGTTGATGTTGTTCATACTTTACACTATTAGTGGAACTACGTATTGGGATGGTGTACTATGGTGAATATAAGAAACACAATCCTCCAGTACATATTTTCATAGTGTATCATGAAACTCAGGAATTAATGGTGTGTTGATTTACTACAGTATTTCAAAATTTATTTTATATACCTGAATGTGAGGATAAATTCAGTAGTTGATTCTCGGAGTTAGAAGGCTATAAAATAGGCAGTTTAGGAGGCCATTAATTAGTGGCATATTATGGACCTATTTTATAAGATTCATTTGCAGGTTTAATACTATCATGGAAATCCTATACATGCATCATTATACATGGACTAATAATGTATTGTCCTGGATTTTTCCATTTATTATTTTAATATTATATGGTAATTATTTCGAGACCAGACTCTGAGATGATGTGCAGTTCTGAGGCCTGGTGAGCCCGGAACAAATGTTTGAATTTAATTTAATAATTAAACTATGGGCACGTGCAATTTCCATGAAAAAGTGGAATAACTCCCGAACAGGTGCTCGGATTAGAAATCTGAGGGCACAGTTGCGTTCAGAACAGAAATTTTACCTTAGGTGAGGCCTAACTTCGGTCGGCGCAGGTCGGTGGTGAAATCTGGTTTTTGGACACAACAGTAATAAAATATTTAATAAAAATATTTTACTCCTGCAAATAAGATCTTTCAAAATCATATATTTTTATCCTCTTTAAAAAGAGGCTTGTTCCATGGTCCAGGGTTACAACCCCATAACCCTGAAAACCCTTGGCGGCCCTAGAGGTTCTAGAGGAAACCCCCAACGTGGCGGCGACGACATTCTTGACGGATTTTCGGTGACGACAACGCGGTGAGAGGATCATCGCCGGAAAACGCAGCGAATCCAGGTAGGGTGTTGTTGGGATTTTAATTCCTCCCCGTTTTTGATTTCCACGATGAACGCAGACTAATCCACGAAAAGATTAGCCCGCGGATCGATCGTTCTTGTGGGATGGGTTTTGCGGGAATTTTTGGGGATCTGATCCTGGATTAATGGTTTGGTTTCATTCAACCATCTAACGGTGACGAACCAAGATCGACACGAACATCGATCGAGGTTCTTCCCTCTTGTTTTGATTTTGTGTTCATCCCCAAAATCTCACATTCTTTGTGAGCGTTCTTCGCATTCTACGCGGGGCGATGAACAACGGATCGTTGCACATACATTCTATGACGCAATGATCCAAAACTGAAGGATCAACACCGCAGCAGTCTTGCAGAGGTGCGACGACGGTTTCGACGGACGGATCGAAGCGGATCGGAGGAAATCGTTCTTCAGACGATTTTCGCTCGGATGGCCGGAATCGGATTTTGGAGTCGTTTGAAGGGACGAAACCCATGGATTCGGCTTCACGGAGATGAGGCGACCCGATATATGGATTTTTGGGATAAACGAACAAGAAAACAAAGATCCGGAGGATCAGCCGAGCCGCACGGAGGAAGAACAGTGATTCTGAAAATATCCCGACTACACACCGTGTAGTATGGATACACGGCCTATGTTCTTGGGGGGGGGGGTTAACCGGTGTGTACTCTGGTTGTACACAGACAAGGGAATCGAACATGCCGTGTACTTTTCTACACGCTGTTTATACCCTTCCCCAGCCAGATACACGAGATAAACCGTGTACTGGTACACGGGTAGGTGACACAGACACGGGTAGTGACCATGTACAGGCACATACCAGCGTACATGGAGTGAGCCCAAGATCTCGAACACGACATGCGATTCCTTCTACACTCCGTGTAGTTGTTTTCTATATGACAAGTCGAAGGACACGTGCCGTTTACACGGGAAGCACCCGATGTCAAGGAACACGGCGTGTACTTTTCTACACTCCGTGTATTTTGGTTTTGCATGGCTTGAAAAAATGACACGGGTCGTTTACACGGGCAGTACCCAGGGTCAAGGAACACAGCGTGTAACTATACTACACGTCGTGTAACCTTTTCTTCATGGCTGGAGCCACTTGCCTTCTGTGACTTGGACTAGTTCTTAGGGTTTGTACCCTTGGTAATCCCCTGAAGGATCTGGTATCAACTCGTTCATGCAGTATGATCCCTTCAGCAAAACTTCCCGAATATAGTTGTTGGAATCCCCTCTATGAGACTTAGATCCAGATCCTCTATTCTTTCCTGATACCCTAGGTAGAGTTCTTGGTATCGACATGACCTACCATACCCAAGCGTCGATCCTCTTCCTAGCAGATTAGCTCAGACTGAGTTGTCGAAATCACCCCATGACTTGGCTGTGATCCTCATCTGAGCATCTTGTTCTCGAGGTACTTGTGGAGTGTCTTCTCCCAGGACGAGTACTTTGTATCTCTCTATCCAGACTTGTGCAGTGTGTTCTCCCGATGGTAAGCTTAGTGGAATCTTCGAGCTAGATCCTAGTGGAGGTATCACAAAGGTCGTTTGTGTATGGGTATATCTGGATATTCTTGTTATATGTTCTGTGGACATATACTGTGTAGAGATGACTGTACCTTTTTTGTAGTATTTTCCTTGTTGTAGTTCCTTTGAGATTTTCGAGGCGTCCTACTGGGTATTGTTATACTCACCCCTGCACGGGCTTTTCCACACATGTCGTGTCTTGTGCAGACGAGCGAGCCTTTGACAGGATTCTAGGCGGACCAGGACTGGACGGTGTTCAGTTAGATCAGATAGGCCGAGGTGTGTTCCTTCGACGACAGGTTGCAGTCCTAATACCATTCTATATAGGTTGGACTTTGTTGCACACTTTATTTTTGTGGGATTGTAATTTTGGCCCAGGGTTTTACTTTAATGTACTTTCCCTTCCTGTCGTACTCTATTGGTTGGGTTTTAGTGTATGCATGCATATTTTCCTTTTAGTAGTTTTTACTTTTCATCTTTTCGGGCATGGAGATGTGTGTGCGTGTGTACAGGTTTATAGGCAATGCCTCCCATGTTAGTAGCATGCCTACTCGGTGCTAGTCACCAGCCCCTGGCCTATTGGAGGTGGGCATGGGGAGTTGTGGCTCGGGCCCCACCGGGATGGTTCATGAGGGAGTGGTATCAGAGGTGGTTGGTTCTACCTTAGGACCGAGAGTTTGTGAGTTGGTTTGGGGCAACCGTGTTAAGTGTTTCGAGTTCGGCTCTCAGGCTAGGGACCCCAATGTTGGTGCAGCTGCCGACGCATCCATACACCAGGACTCTAATAACTTGATTTTCTTCTTAGAACATGAAAACACTAGTTGCATGGTGAAAAATAATGGTACATGCATCATATAATAATGAGTTGTGGTTTCCATGTCCTTCTTGAGTCATCTCTCCAGATATACTCACTGACTGTGATACATCTTGTTTCTTAAAAAAGATGCCTCTAAGACGCAAACCCGCTATGATCCATCAGCTCGATCATGAGGATGAACCCCTTAGTGATGAAGCTTCGATATAGGGACCAGATCCCCCAGTTCTACCACCAGGTGGAATGCCAGTTATTCCACCACCTGTGGGGTAGTGGTTAGCGCCCGCTGTACAATTGGAGGAGAAGCACAGGCTGAGCACCCTCCATGAGTTTCAAAGACAGACACTCCACAGGTTTTGAGGTCAGCATGACCCTCAGGCAGCAAAGGAATGGCTTGAGGCAGTGACCAGAGTCATCCATTTGGTCAGGAAACCATCAGACCAGATGGTGATCCTAGCAGGGAGCCGTCTGCAGGGCTCGGCAGGGCGATGTTGGAGTTTGGTCATCCAGACTCCTGATGAGGCGAATCTTTGACGGTTGGAGTTTGAGCATATCTTCATAGAGGAGTTTTCACCGGTTACCATGGGAGAAGTATGTATACAAGAGCTTCTTCCGCTCCAACAGGGAACCATGACAGTGACTGACTATTCGTTGAGGTTTACTGACCTCTCATGGTACTCGATGGATATGGTTAGAGATCAGTACTTCAGAGCTCGGACTTTTGATAGGGGCTTGCACAGATATATCCGAGCTATCATAATCCCTATGAGAATTCCTACTTATGTTGGGGTTCTCGAGCGGGCTTTGGTGGTCGAGTGCTTCTTGGCGGAGCAGGGATAGCCGGCAGCGGTCAGTAGTGGGCGAGCTGGAGCAGAGTCCTCAGCGGCAGGGAGCTGACGTCAGGGACACAGCGTGGGATACGTTTCCAGAGGAGATCCCAAGATAGAGGATCAGCCGTATAGGGTTCACAGGGCGCTTCCATCTAGCCTCGAGAGAGGTGATGTAACTCATGTGATGGAAGGGGACATCACGCTCGAGATTGTCTGACCCTCCATGCTACTGAAACGGGAGAAGTGGATGGACCATCGAGGCAGAGGCAACGTGTGGAGCAGGCAGATCCGCGAGGCTGTAGACGTGGAAGAGGATCTAGGAGAGTGACTAGAGGTGGTCAGCTTTTCGACCCTTTACCACCACCACCTCCAGGAAGTCCACCCCAGGATCAGGGAGCTGGTTGACAGAGGCAGGGGAAGCTGCAGGCGGCAGAGGCTTATGACCCAGGTACTCCCGGAATGATCAGAGGTACTATCTGTGTCTTTTCTACTTTGTCTTCCGTATTGATAGAAATAGGTGAGAGTCCTTCCTTTCTGGATGTTTATCTTGTTTGAGACCTTGAGAATCTTTTTGAGTCATTGACTCGACCCTTACGCTTAGAAACACTGACTGGATAAGATTTAGAGATCACACACCTTTGCAGGCAGTGTGACCTGACCCTTGGAGGAGAGAGTTTCAGTTGGAACTTCTTGGTGATAGCGTCGAGGCCTTATGATGTCATTCTTGGCATGGATTGGTTATCCACAGTTCATGCCTAGATTGATTGTTTTAGGCGAAGGGTGTGGTGTTTCTGCAGTGATGGAAAGAGGTTCTCATTTGTCGGTGAGTGAGAGACCCAGGCAGTGCAGGATGGACTCGTTCATAGGAGGGCACAACCTATTTCACACCACTTCGCTATCCTAGCCCTTGGAACGGCAGATGTTATGAGTTTATAGTTTCCAGCAGTGTTGGCTTAGTACGAGGATGTCTTTCCGGAGGATATCCCTGGGCTACCTCCCCGTAGGGAGATAGATTTCTACATTGAGTTGAATCCCTGGACGACCCCGATATCAGCATAGGCTTATCGGATGGCTCCTGTAGAGCTTCGTGAGCTGAGGATGCAGCTGGAAGACTTGTAGAAGAAGTGCTTTGTGAGACCCATCATTCCACCCTGGGCGGCCCCAGTGCTGTTTTCCTAGATGGAAGACGGGAGCATGAGGATGTGTGTGGATTACCGAAGCCTAAATCTGTTGACCGTGAAGAACCGTTATCCGCTACCAAGGATAAATGACCTCTTAGACCAGTTGAGAGGAGCATGATGTTTCACGAAGGTTGATCTACGATCAGGCTATCACCAGTTGCGAGTACGGGAGGAGGATATACCGAAGATGACTTTCAGATGTCGCTACGGTCACTATGAGTACTTGGTGATGCCCTTCGACATGACGAACACCCCGGTAGTGTTCATGAGACTCATGAACCGGATCTTTCAGCCCTATCTAGACCAGTTTTTAGTGGTCTTCATCGATGATATCCTTGTGTACTCTGCATATGAGAAGGAGCATGCGAGACACCTAAGGATGGTTCTGGACACACTCCGAGAGCACAAGTTGTATGGGAAACTCTCGATGTGTTAGTTCTGGTTATAGGAGGTCCACTTTTTGGGGCACGTTATCTCAGTAGATGGTGTAGTAGTGGACCCAAAAAAGGTGGAGGCAGTGCTATCATGGGAGCCACCCCGGAGCGTGACAGAGGTGAAGAGTTTCCTAGGGTTGGAGGGCTACTATTGGAGATTCATCCATGATTTCTCCAAGATTGCAGCACCCATGAAAGCTTTGACCCCAAAGGGACAACCATTTGTGTGGACTGAGAAATGCCAGCATGATTTCCCGCAATTGAGATAGAGTCTGACGAGTGCCCCGATCTTGAGATTACCAGAGGAGGGTGTTGAGTACGTAGTGTTCTGCGATGCATCAGGAACTGGGTCTGGTTGTGTCCTGATGTAGAGGCAAGAAATGATTGCCTATGCCTCACGTCAGTTGAGACCACACGAGCAGAACTACGTGACCCATGATCTTGAGTTGGCAGCGGTAGTCTTCGCATTGAATATGTGGCGGAACTACCTGATGGGCGAGAGGTTTACCATCTACTCTGATAACAAAAGTATCAGATATATCTTTTCTCAGAAGTATCTGAATTTGAGATAGAGGAGATGGCTTGAGTTCCTCTAGGATTACGACTTTGAGATCATTTATACTTCTGGGAAGGGGAATGTGGTGGAAGATTCTCTCAGTAGGAATTCCAGTTCGCAGTTACTGGATGAGGCGACAAGTCAGTTGGACTCTTTTCCATTGTCCTTCGTGGATGGAGATGAGCGAGCTTACCTTCAGTCGATGGTTGTTACCCCTCCACTCTTACAACGAGTCAGGGAAGCACAATGCGAGGATGCTAGTTGTGAGACTCTACATGCTCAGTTATCCACAAGTGATGTGGCTGATGGATATTCAGAAGGTGGATAGCACCTTTCCCTTTCCAGAGGGCGCACGGTGGTACCAGTGATGTTGCGGGAGGAGGTTCTGAGGGAGTTACATACATACCCTTTGGCGGTGCATCCAGGCGTGGAAATGATGTACCAGGATGTCCGATGTCAGTTCTAGTGGCCAGGGATGAAGAAGAGTGTGGCAGAGTTTGTTTCTCAGTGCCTTACTTGTCAGCAAGTAAAGGCTGAGCAACTGGTTCCCGCAGGTTTGACTCAGCCCCATGAGGTTGCAGAGTGGAATTTGGACGGAATATCCATGGACTTTGTGATGGAATTACCACGTATGTCCAGGGGAAACGATTTCATCTAGGTGATCGTTGAATGACTCATCAAGTTGGCCCACATTCTAGCCATGCGGGTGCAGAGTTCAGTAGAGAGCTTGGGACACCTCTACGTGTAGGAGATAGTTCGGCTTCATGCATTACCATCCCCGATCGTCAGTGATCATGATTCTCGTTTCACATCCTTGTTGTGGAAGGGATTGCAGGAAGCTTTTGGGACTCGGTTACGCTTGAGTACAGCTTTCATCCCCAGACTGATGGTCAGATAGAGCGGACCATCGAGGTCATGGAGGATATACTACGAGCTTGCATACTTGACTTCGGTCGTAGTTGGGAGGATCACCTACCACTGGTGGAATTTTCTTACAACAAGAGTTATCATTCCACTATTTGTATGGCACCATTCGAGGATTTATATGGGCGACCTTTCAGGTCGCCACTTTGCTGGACTAACCTGGGAGAGTCAGCACTCATGGGCCCAGAAATGGTGAGAGCTACTACAGAGAAGGTGCAGGTCATCCAGGAGCAGATGAAAACTTCACAGAGTCGGCAAAAGTCTTATGCCGACTGGAGGCGGGGGCCTTTGGAGTTCGAGGAGGGAGACCATGTGTTTCATCAAGTCTCGCCTCGATGGGGATTGTGTAGATTTGGCCAAGGTGGCAAGTTATCTCCATGGTTCGTTGGCCGTTTTCAGATTCTGAGTAGAGTTGGCAAGGTGGCTTATTGCTTGGCTCTACCTCCCCCGATGGACCGGGTACACAACGTCTTCCATGTGTCACAACTATAGAGGTACGTGCATGATCCATCACACGTCATCGAATGGGGAGAGCTGGACATCGACGATGGAGAGACCACTGCTGAGTACCCAGTGGAGATCGAGGATTGGGAGGATATGATCCTTCGTGGATGAGCTATTCCCTTGGTGCGTGTTCGGTGGAAGCACGAGAATCTCCAGGAGAGCACGTGGGAGCGGGAGGCTCAGATTCGTGTGCAGTACCCACATCTTTTTGGGTAAGCCCTTGTTTTGGCTTTTCGGGGACGTAAAATCTCTAAGGTGGGTGTGATGTAATGTCCTGGATTTTTCCATGTATTATTTTAATATTATATGGGAATTATTTTGAGACCAGACTCTAAGACGGCGTGTAGTTCCGAGGTTCGGTGAACCCGGAACCAATGTTTGAATTTAATTTAATAATTAAATTATGTGCACGTGCAGTTTTCCTAAAAAAGAGGAATAACTCCCGAATGGGTGCTCAGATCAAATTTTTGAGTGCACAGTTGCGTTCAGAACAACGATTTTACCTTAGGCAAGGCCTAACATCGGCCGGCGCATGTCGGTGGTGAAATATGGTTTTTGGACGCAACAGTAATAAAAGATTTAATAAAAATATTTTATTCCTACAATAAGATCTTTTCAAATATTATATCTTTATCCACTTTAAAAAGAGGCTTGCACCAGGGTCCAGGGTTACAACCCCATAACCCGGAAAACACTTGGTGGCTCTGGAGGTTCTGGAGGAAACCCCCAACGCGGCGGCAACAACGTTCTTGACGGATTTTCGGTGACGATGACGCGGTGAGTGGATCATCAACGGAAAGCACAACGAATCCAGGTAAGATGTTGTTGTGATTTTAATTCATCCCCGTTTTTGATTTCCACGATGAACGCGGAGTAATCCACGAACAGATTAGCTAGCAGATCGATCATTCTTGCGGGATGGGTTTTGCGGAATTTTTGGGGATCTGATCCTGGATTAGTGGTTTGGTTTCGTTCAACTGTCTAACTGTGAAAAACCAAGATCGACACGAACATCTATCGATGTTTGTACCTCTTGTTTAGATTTTGTGTTCTTCCCCAAATTCTCGTGTTCTTCATGTGCGTTCTTCGCGTTCTTCCCGGGGCGATGAACAAAGGATCGTTGCACATCTGTTCTGTGATTCAACGATCTCAAACTGAAGGATCAACACCGCAGTGGTCTAGCGGAGGTGCGACGACAGTTTCAGAAGACATATCGAAGTGGATCGGAAGAAATCGTTCTTCAGACGATTTCCACTCAGATGGCCTGAATTAGATTTTGGAGTCGATTGAAGGGCCGAAACCCAAAGATTCGGATTCATGGAGAAGAGGCGACACGGTATCTGTAGTTTCAGGATGAATAGATGAGATAACAAAGATCCGGAGGATCAGCCGAGGCGCACGGAAGAAGAACATCGATTCTGGAAATTTCTCGACTACACGCCGTGTAGTCTGGATACACGGTGTGTGTTCTTCGGGGGGTTACCCGGCGTGTACTCTAGGATTATATGGACATGGGAAGTGAACACGGTGTGTACTATTCTACACGTCGTGTAAACCCCACCCCGGCCAGACCCGGCCAGATACACGGGATAACCCGTGTACTAGTACACGGGCAGGCGACACGGACACCGGGCCGAGACCGTGTACGGGCACATGATATTGTACACGGAGTGAACCTAGGTGCTCGAACACAACATGTGATTACTTCTACATACTGTGTAGTTGTTTTCAATCTGACAATCCGAAGGACACATGCCGTTTACACGAGCAGCACCCGGTGTCAAGGAACATTGAGTGTACTTTTCTACACGCCGTGTAGTTTGGTTTTGCACGGCTTGGACGAAGGACACTGGCCATTTACACGGGCAGTACCCGGGGTCAAGGAAGACAGCGTGTAACCATACTACAGGCCGTTTAGCTTTTTCATCATGGCTGGATCCACTTACAATTTATGACTTGGACTAGTTCAAAGGGTTCGTACCCTTGGTAATCCCCTGATGGTTCAGGTATCAACTCGTTCATGCAGTATGATCCCTTCAGCAGAAATTCCTAAATAGAGTTGTTGGAATCACCTCTATGAGACTTAGAGCTGGATCCTCTATTCATTCCTGATACCCTAGGTAGAGTTCTCAGTATCGACGTGACCTACCTTACCCGGGCGTCGATCCTCCGCCTAGCAGATTAGCTCAGACTGTGTTTTCGGAATCACACCATGACCTGGATGTGATCGTCATCTGAGCGTCTTGTTATCAAGGTACTTATAGAGTGTGTTCTCCCAGAATGAGTACTTTGAATCTCTCTCTCCATACTTGTAGAGTGTGTTCTCCCGATGGTAAGCTTAGTGGAATCTTTGAGCTGGATCCTAGTGGAAGTATCGCGAAGGTCGTTTGTGTATGGGTATATCTGGATATTCTTGATATATGTTCCATGGACATATACTATATAGAGCTGACTATACCTTTCTTTGTGGTACTTTACTTGTTGTATTTCCTTTGTGATTTTCAGGGTGTCCTACTGCGTATTGTTATACTCACCCCTGCACAGGCTTTGCCCGCACGTGTCATTTCTTGTGCAGACGAGCAAGCCTTTGAAATGATTCTAGGCAGACCAGGACCAAACGGTGTTCAGTGAGATCAGACAGGCCGAGGTGTGTTCCTTCAACGACGGGTTGCAGTCCCAGTACCTTTCCCTACAGGTTGGACTTTGTTGCAGACTTTCTTTTGGTGGGCTTGTACTTTTGGCCCAGGGTTTTACTTTACTGTACTTTACCTTCCTATCATACTCTGTTGGTTGGGTTTTAGTGTATGCTTGCATCTTTTCCTTTTAGTAGTTTTTAATTTTCAGCTTTGTGGGCTTGTAGATGTGTGTGAGTGTGTATAGGTTTATAGGCAATGCCTCCCATGTTAGTAGCATGCCTACTCAATGCTAGTCACCAGCCCCTAGCCTATTAGAGGTGGGCTTGGGGAGTTGCGGATCAGGCCCCACCAGGACGGGTCGTGACAAATAACTTATGGAGAATGTGAAGATGATGCATATATGAGAATATGAGGGATTGGTCTAATAAGATAGTATTTTAGGGGATTACCCCCACCTATCAATTAGTTCATTGATGAAAATGAGTACATTGACATTCATCAATGAGTCTTTGATAATTTAAATTTAAAAGAGGATTTGATGTGAGAGTCACATACCTCTATATGGGGAACACATCCTAGTCTTACCAAGATTTATCATGACATACATAGTCAATGTTGGTGGCTAGGGTTTTAAAAAGAGAAATTTCGGTTTTTACTCAGTGTTCCACCTATTAGAAGGTGAATTAAGAAAGCTGATGACCAAAAGGGATTTTATAGCTATTAACTACTCCCTAGTGGAAATGGGATGATGTCACAATGTATTTTTAATGGTATTATTTAGATTTCCTAAGGGAAGTGACATCATATGGGTGATCATAGAAATATAGACAGTGGTCATTAATTTATTACATATTTGGGAGTCCTTCTAAGTGGATGATCGCAAGAGGTTGTACATTAATGAGATTATACACCTACACGGATTTCCACATTATATCATATTGAATAGAGATACTCATTTCACATCACGGTTTTATAAGGGGTTTCATATGAAATTGGGTTCATAGGTTCTAGTGAGTAAAACATATCATTCATAGTCCAATGTTCAGTCCAATAATATGATAGTGGTTTTAGAGGACATTCTCCAATCATGCATCCTTTATTTTGGAGGTTATGCGAAATAATTAACTCTCACTAAGTTTAATTACAATTGTATCTTTCATGAGACCATAAAGATGAATTATTATGACGCCCCATTTTATAGGTATTTCCATTGATCGATGTGATAGTTAGTGGTATCATACAATGTTCTACAATGTCCTTGTCTTATCTAGGAGATTTAATATTAGGTTCTGCTTATTAAGAAGTGAATGTATATAGATTTATCTAGGAAAATTTCATCCACTATTATTTATCATTGACCACTAGAGTTCAAGGTGTGGATTTGGATTTTAATATGTGTTTTAACTAGACTAGGTTATAAATGGTTTTAGAATAAATTGAAGCTATATTCTTCTTACATCGGGACCATTGAGATTCTAGTGCGAGCCGAAGAATAATCATATCGATTCTAGTTACCTATGAGGTACAAATCCATGAATGATATATTCCATGTATCCCAGTATCATTAATACCATCAAGATACATCCCATATTTTTCAACCATAGGAGGTTGAATTAGAGGTTGATGAATTATTTGAGGAGCATCTTATCCATATTTTTAATTGAGGTATGAAGGTTCTATAAGACTGGTTAGTTTCTCTTGTATGAGTGTTATTGAATAATGTTTTTTTACATGATGAGCATTGGGAGTGGGATGCCTATGTTTATTACAAGTGTGTGAAGTTATTTAATTATGATACTTTACAACATTTTTAAGGAAAACATGAGGATGCATTTCTATCATTGGGGGATATACTGTGAAATTGGATTTTCATAATGGTGTGGAACCTTTCAGTTTCTATTTAATTCATTTATATGATCCAAATAGAAGTTACCAATGAGGTCATGTGAGTTTTAACAACATATGGAGACTGTACAAATCCCATATCAATGGAATTTGGGAGAAAAAGGTTGGCTGCATGTTTTGAAGAAACTGTACATGGTGGTCCAGTTCTCTTTCTGGGCCACATAGTTTTTACTACACATGCCACCCATGCCACACATCCATGTGAGTGATTCAAGCCTCTTCACATAGATGTTTTTTAAGATACACATGAGTAGTCAATTTGTAAACCTATCCAACGTGAGGGATTACATGGTCTATTGTATGGTGCATTGTTAGTGCATGTTTAGACAATCATGTGGCCAAACCATGTAAACCATTTAAAAAGAGTAAAATTATAGTTCCCCCTATATAATTTTTATTTATACCCTCTCTTTTTTTATTCCTCCACACACATCACCCCTCCCCTATTGGAGAACACTCCTCCCATATCAACTTGGATTTGAGATATTTCTTCCCTCTAGACTAAAAATAAATTGTCATCGGTCTGATTGGATTCATTAATGTAATATATCTATTATTATTCACCATTATTTTTTTATCTTCTTGACTATTGAGATACTTTGGTATGGGATAATATACACTATTTTCATGGAATTTTCCTATTTTCAAAATTTATTCTATCCTATCTCGGATTAGATACGAATAATGCCTGAGGGGTAGAAAACCATATTGAGGTAGGTGGTCTGATTATTTCCCCCTGGTCATTGTGTTTATGTATTATGTAGTTTTGGTGTGTAAAATATTTTCCAACCATCACTCATTAAGATGAATAATTATTATATTAAATGAATACGTGTGACCTATATGTATTGAGAGATCCAATTTTGTATCATTAGAGTTTATAGAACTTGAATTGAACCATCACATGGGTGTGTTTCTAATTTGGATAAAACCACCATTGATGGAATATAGATTTAAGAAAACATTATAAGGTGGAATATTTTATCTGGTTATTTTTGTGATTTAAAATGAAATGATTGAAATGTAAATCAATTAAATTAAATATGGAATTTATAAACAAAAAACAATGTTTTTTTGCCATTATCCCTTCTTTCTTATCTATGAGGAGTTAATAGAACCAAAATTACCAACCATGATGAATGAGAGGAATTTTTTAATTCTTTTACTTATAAAAATAATCTATGTTTTGATCCACCCCATTAATAGATTAAATTGTTTATATAAATTTGATTGATAATTTAATTAATATATGAATATAATAGGTATTGTTTGAGTTTGGGCCCATGGACATTCCAATTACCAGGATGAGAGTGGTACATGGGTTCTTACACAGAATTCCATGAATTTAATCATCATGGATATTTAGTTAAATGAATTCTAAATGTAATGATTATGCCCTGGTAGTGACACATGTGTTCTTACATGAATGGAATAGAAGGACTCACTTGGGAACATGATTATATATTCAATGGGTGATACATGGAATCCTTATGTGGACTACCATAGATAGACATCAATGTAATATTAGTATGTATTCCATCAGTGACACTTGGGATACCTATGTAGACTATAAAGGATAGCCTTAGAGGTTCTATTAGTATATAAAAAATTTGTGTCTCCTAAAATCTCATTATGAAATTCCAGGGATAGACATAGGTGGAATATCTGTAGGTTTTCCATGAATGACACATGGGATCCATTTGTGGACCTCCAAGTAATAACTCAGAGGGATGTGACTTTATAGTACACCTAGAGAAATACCAAGATTTCTAATAGGGATTACTTGGTCAAGACTATAAGGTGGTGGTTTCATGTTATTCCTAGATCATTACGAGGGATCCAAATCAAGTACACCATGGATGGTATTAGGATACATTTGAATTATAAGATAAGTTAATTACATTATGTGACATCCAAGGTAAAGAACAATCTTGGACTCGATCAAATACTTATTTTAATAATGACCTTATCATAAATATCTTTCTCATATATTATTAATGGGGTATAAATTGATTATTAAGTATTACTAATAAATTTTCATAATTAAATCATGATTGATTATTAACTCGGAGATATTTGAGCTTATTTTGAAGTAGGTAGTAAAGGATGATTGTTTGATGGGATCCTAGTAATATGTGGGTTATTCATGTAATGGGATTTATTTACATCTTTTAATGTAAACATAAAATTACTTATTCATTGACTGGATGGAATTATCAAATATTGGTGGTACCCTACTGAGTATATGTAACACCCTTTTCGGGTTGTTGTTGGGTACCCAGATGGACTTCATGGATATAGGTAGAGATAAGGAGAATTGAATTGCCATGGTTTCTTAATTATCACACTAGGATAATGAACGAGGGTAGTGGACCCAGACTATTCGTGAGATTAAACAAGAGATAACCTTGATTATTTTGTTCATTTTTATAGATTATTTTATATTCATCTTCTCTAGATCATCTATAACTACTTTTTTGTATATCATAACAATATCATTATCTTTATATATGGCATTGTTGTATGTCATTACTTGATTATTTATATAATGGATGACTACTCTTCTATAATTTTGTTATATTTTATGATTTAACTTTTTATTGATATGATTATACCATTTTTATACACTCTAATAATTCAGGTATAGTCTCCCAAATATGTAACCATGGACTCTCCATACTAGTCGGCATCCTCTGGAGTATGAGGTGGAACACATGAGGTCATATGGCCAACTAGGTTTGGTTAGTTTTCAAGGAATTGGGTTCGGGTTGTCACACAAACATGATAATACATCAAATGATTTCTTCATTTATATTGATTTACCTTAATTATAAAACATATTAGAGACTTTTTTGACCCATCTAATAATTTATCATATTTAAAATCATGTTGGATGATAATACCATAAGTGTACCCCACAGGCCTTGTAAGATTTTCTTCATGGGTATTACAAGTTTCATCATACTTTTTCTTTAGCTCAAGGAATTCATTATCTATTTCTATATGAAGAATAAAATAATACTCCTTATTGAATAATGATCTCTTTATCTCATCTCACTACATGAGTTATATTTCATCTCATTGTGTCATAGTCTTTATAAGAGTCCAAAATTTATTTTCCACTCCTTCTAGATGATAAACACGGAACAAAACTTTTTTTCATTATAAAAACACTAGGGAATATAAAATATATTTTTAGAGGAATAAATCCATTGATGAGAAATAGTTTATAAATGACCCACTAAAATAACGTTGATGTTGCAACATAAAGGACTCAACATAATTTTGTTCCCTCCCTGGCCAGTTTGGATTCCTATCATGATTCATGGAATGTTAATTTTTATAATTTAAGTAATTATATTTTTTATTGAAAATTAAATAAAATTTAGGTAATAAGGATGACATTCATTTAATATTAATCTACATTCATCATTAAGAGTGTTCATTTGGGTTCTATAAATTTAGAAAAATAAAAAATCATAGTGAGAGGAATGAAAATAATAGTGGGAAACCACTTAATCCTGAAAAATCATGTATAAGAAGTACCACTCATCACACATTCTTTTCAAAATAGAGAAGCATCTATTTAAAATTGGTCATTATCTATAAAAATACATTTCAATGGTTTAAAAAATATTAATTATCCATGAATATCTCCCAATAGAGTCAAATTTTGTGTAATGTACGAGAACAATAACCATTTTGAAGAATGATGAACGATAAATACTCATCCAACTATTTTTTAGGTCTATTTCCTTAATTTGAATATGTTCCAAAATTAATTCCACATACAGTGTCAAGACATATATGTTTTTTTAGTAAACCACACTCCTTTCATTACCATATCATAGGACGTTCTCTTATATAGAGGATTATCTTATGTGTGATCACTATTATTATCTATTCTTAGAATCCAAATTTAACTAAACCTGCCAATGAAAGAAACTATATTGACATATAATTTATATACATTAAAATCAAATCTTATTAGATTAATGTTAAATTCATAAAATTATGATCAATTCCTAAATCATATATAAATTATATCATTGGAAAAATGTATATTTAAAAAGATCATTTATAAGAGATCTAAATCATATCCCACTATATTCTTCATTACCATAACCCTTCCTAGAAATATCATTCATAAATATTTTCTTCATAACCTATAGAGTGGAAATATAAGTAAGGATATGATAAGTGGATCATTAAATGTAAAGAAGGGACATATAAATGATCACTAAAGATTAAAATGAGCATAAGTGTATAAGAAAATGACATCAAAATGAGAATACCATACCAATTATATCATATATCATAATATTTAATCCTTCCATAAATATTGGAAGTTCATAAGATGTGAATCACAAGTTAATAAAAGGTCACAATTCATGGGAGGATAAGATTAGTATAAAACATATTTTTTTGACATGCACATAAGTATGAAAAATCATTTCCTTAGTCAAGGATCAATTCCAAGACTATCAAAGTGGATTGGGTTCACTCATCATTATATCATATCATTACTCAAGATTCACAAACATCACTATCATTTTGGATAGATTAATATACTAAACTAGGTTTATTCCCTATTCAAATACATTTTATCCCATGAGCTATTTATATATACCCAATGCATTGTGGGATATATGATTCTTATCCCAATCATCACATAATAAAAATTTTACAAATATGTGAAAAAATATCATAAAACATATATCATTTCATAACATGTAGATAGGAAATTGGTTTACAATTTTTTGTATCATAACATCATACCATAACTCATTGATAATAAACTGGTTTTATAAATGTCTTATCAGAACTTAATTAACCCATGTGAATGTAGTTTTCGTAATAGAATCATCATTAAATCACCATCACAATAAGATATTCAAATAATTAATGTTTATGGTATAGTTGGATGATGTCCGTATTAATTAAAAATAATATTAAATAATGTTATCATATATGATGGATATCCTTAAAATATCATTAGAACATTTCATTATGAAAATACCATTTTCATAACGGAATAACTTATTTAGAATATACAAATTTCAAAAATAATGTAGTGTTTTTTTATTAAAATGACCATAAATGTTTAAATTAATATTTAGTGTATTTATAGGTTATGGTGCTGAGAAATTTTTGACGTCACATGTACATTTAAACAAATATTTCTTTCACGTTTTTGGAAAAAAGTCAAAATGAAAATGTTCAGAAAATGGAGTGAATATTCCACTTTAACCTTTTTTAATATTTATCATGGGAAAAATTAATTTATACAATAATTGGATAATATTAAAAAGTTATTGAAAATAAAAATTTGAAAATAGTTCCATGGAAGAAAAAGGGGGTTCGACTGAATATAGAAATAAATACGGTTTCCTTATACAAATAAATTAAATATTATGAGTTTTTATGTGGTGGAAAATGAAATGAAAACATGTAGTCTCTAGATATAACCATAGTATAAAAAACTTTATATATATATATATTGGTCATAAAATTTCATCTTCAGAAACATATTGATAATCAATCCCAATAAAAAAGTATTTTATAATTTACAAATCGAACATCAACATCAAATTTATGCAAAAGTTACTGAAAAAAATATGTAATATATTAAAATTTATTATAAATATATACTAGATCATGTACTTTTATTAAGAATCATAAATTTTATACTTATAACTTTTTGTGACACATTTATTAATAATTTCTTAATAAAATCATCATTACATGGTGTTAACTATTTTTCTTTTCATGTGAATTTTAGTTCGGTAGTTCAAGTATTTATGCATTAAGCATAATGCCCCCTAGTCTAGGATTTTAATCACCATAGATATATAAAAAATATTAATTATATTAATATATTTTTTTATTCATAAAAATATTGTTGATATAGAAAAATGAATGACACCATTAATGGAAACAATTGGTTGTACATGCACATGAACATTATTTTCACATTTAGACAAAATTGAAATAATGAAAGATAAATAATATATCATCATTTAAAAAAATTATTATATCTTATATATAATTTATATTTTTTAAATAATTTTTTTATTATGATCCATATATAGTGGAAATGAAAAACAAATCAAATTTCTTCGTGGTGGAGGAAGTCTACATGTAAGCGCGAGCGACATTATCATTTTCAAAATTATTCAAAGGTATGAAGGGAGATATGTTATTATAAATAATTAATAATAAATATATCTTAAATATCATATATAAATAATATTTCGATATATATAACCATCCATGTAAAATAGTTATGAGAACCAACTCACACCAGAATCTACATACGGTTAGTCCTACGTATGGATGAGTGATGTTTTTTTTATAAATGATGGAAATAATGTTAATAATGGTGGTTAAAAAATATAATTAAATGTATTATATTAAATGTGATAAACTAATTTTTTTTATAATTGATACCATATATTAAGATAAGGTATAAGAATAAAGAAAATTTAATGAAATATATTAAGTGTTATACCACTTTATTGAAAAATTACATTTGGAATACTGATCAAAATTATATATTCTCTATCCCAAAATAGAACCTCTATCACTATATTTGTTTTTCTTTTCTAGGTTTACCTATTTATTACTAGGTGGATATCTACTTAGCATACCTTTGCAACACCTCATTACCTCTCCTTCTCTTTACCATCTGGTTTCTTGATATTCGACACCCCATTCTTAAGACATGATTTGAGGTAGATGTTTTTCTATTAATTTTTTAGGGTTTCAATAGACAATAATTGAAAATCACCATTCTATATGTTGTGTTGATCTCTATATCGTTGAGGTGTTTTTTTAAATCTTCAATAAAGCACTCAACGTCATACATGCCACTTCAACATCACATAATTCAGTCCTCTTCACATTTTCCATCGATTATATACATTAATCTTTATGTCCAGTTATTGATTTCTAGATTCTTTTTTTTTGGTCTGGAAGAATGAGTCATTGCATCTTGGATTCATTGTTTAGTGAACCCTTAGTTACTCAATAAAATCCCTATCATTGAATTCTCAACTATTGTTATTCATCTAAATAAGGATTTTCTATAATTATTATAATATTTTTGTTTTCTCATAGCCATTATTGAGTGTTCTAGGAACCTATGTGGTATTATGGTTTTACTTTTCCAAGGCTTGGTTCCATCCATCATCAGTCCTCCTCTTCTCTATTTTTTTGTTTCTCTACACATGTCTCAAATATTGTCAAGTATTATGGTTTTATTTTCCATCCAAGATGGGCATGGGGGATTATATATAGGTTTTTATACTCTTGGGGTGTCTGGTTATAGTTTATTGTTGGACCATTCCAAGTATCATGGTGTTTTAGTTATTGTTGCGGCGGACTTGGGTTCTTAAAAAGTGTCAAGGATCATTTACTATTGTGCACCAATAGAGGAGAAATTTTACTAGTTTGAAGGAATAAAAACATAAATGGTGTTTTGGTACGATTCGTTGATGTAAGGGATTCATCATTGGATTATTTATCATTGTGTAAAGTGGTTCTATATTCTGTGAGGATTGTGAGCTATGATGAAAAATCTCTATGGGGACTACACTAACCAAAAAATAGCTTCTTTCATGTACCCATCCTTCATTTTTTAATTATTGGTATGGTTATTGTTACTTTTCATGTATATTTATTTCATAATGTTGAAGTGTGTTGATTTTAAAATAAAAAAATAGGAGATCTTACACCTTAATGTTCGATATTAAGGTCTCCTAAAAATATAAAAATCTATAGGATGTGGGTACAGATGTTTGGAACATGTTATTTTTGGGAATATCTAAGATAAAATACTAATGTAGTGTGGGGAAAAGAGGATGTGTTTTATGATTTAAATGGGAGGTAAAATCAACACATGTAATTACATAAAATATTAATTAATATATTTATATCATAATCATGTCATGAAGTACCAAAGAACATAAATTTAAAGATAATATGTCGTATAATTGGGATAATCTAAACCAATAACATTTGAGTATGGTTGGGATAAATTTCAAGACTTATCTTTTTTTATACCAATTTAAATCCATTTAAACCATAACTGAGATAATATAACATTTTGACATGATAACGTAACTATATAACCAAAAATGAATGTTGAATTCTTGAAAAATTAGACATGATGATTCAATATATGCCCCGCCCTAATGGCCCGAAGGCCTTCTTTTAATTTTTTTATAATATTCCTTTTATGGGTTGAAGGGGAACCCTTTCATGACCCATAGGCCCAAGGAAAAAGACCCAAACACGACCCATTACATGACATTAAAGGCTCGAGACCTAACACACTTTAAACGAACCATCCATAGGATATCCATCTTGAAGGTGCCTAGCTCCCCACCTCACATGGCTGATCGACTACCATTTCCCTGTGCAGAGTTGCACAGTGCCAGGTCCCGATAAAAGTTGTCATACCCACTCATTCTTCCTATCTGGTTAGCCCTACTCTGGTGGTTTCTATTTTTGCTCGGCATCCTCATATGGGTTTGCTCTGGTGTGGTCTTCCATTTTTCTTAGTCTTTTCCTATGGCCCAAAAGTCTTGTGGCCCAAAAGAAATTAGTGTCCCGAAGGCACTTATAGCTCGAAGGGCCTGTATCTTGAAGGCCTTTGGTGGCCCGAAGGCCTTGAGACCTGTAGGTCCAAACCGGTGGCCCAATGATCCAAATTGGATGAATAGTATCATCTTCTACAGTACCGAATTGTACCGCTATAGTACTACTATAGTACCCCCCAGAAATTCACCCTCACCTAAATTTGTTCTTGGGTCTCTAGGATGCCAAGCTGGAACCTCTTCCACTCAGGTACATGCTCATTGGAAAAAAGAATCGTTGTCAGTTAATTCCCCCTCTTTAAATGTATGGTGGGTCCACCAAAACAGGGAGATACACATTCTCGAGCTAAGCCATAACATTGAAAATCCATGTTCATAATTTGAATAGTGTATGAGCCTAGCGGGACTCAATCCTGTTCCATTCCTCCAAGACAGAGAAATGATGATTCAATATATGGAATCCATTTTATCAAACTAAATCGGTGAAATTAGCCTAAAATAGTGTCAATATATACTAAGAAAACATGATGGAAAATAGTTTTAGATAAAAATGTTTTCTTAAGTATAAAATATTTGTATAAAAAAATCAATGAACAATTAATTGAAGTGGTTTTATTTGGATTACCAATAATATAAATGATCTAAATTTACTTTTACTACTATTTAATAAAATAGATATTTTTAAATTATTTCAATGAAAGTATAATTTCTAGTAAAAATAATGGTTTTTCACTATTCGTCAAAAAATTAATCCTTTGATGAAATCCTAAAAAAATCAATCTATTTTCATTCTTGACATGTAGATTTAAAATATTCTATTTATTTTGTAAAATACATTTTATAAAAGTGAAACGTTTTTTTATTTTATTTTATCTCAAAAGTTAATAATAAATATTTTTTAGAAAAAAAGAATTATTTTGATGCATATAAATACTAATATAAAAATGGATTAATTATTTATAAAAATATATGATTTTTCTAAAAACATTTATAAATAATTTTAAAAAATGTTTTTTTCTTATTCAAACCAAAAATTTGATGTCTAGTTTATAATGATATTCTATAATTCTATTCCTTAGGCTATGTTTTGTGTCTATCAAAAGCAATAAAAAATTTCAATTTGTATGAAAATTAATATATCCTAAAATTGGGTGGTATTACATAATTAGGTATCAGGGTGGTAGCATGATTCAATCTATTAGAGGTCATTGTATTTATATATGTGCAATTTTTTTAGTTGTATGTTTCTCTTCTTATACCATTGCAAATTATTTCTCTCTATGATTTTGGATTCAACATGATCATAGGGTACATTTTTCACACAAGTATCCATTGTAGTGTGATTGAAATACTGTATTATTCATGTATGATATTTATATTATTTTATAAAATTGACAAATTTCATGAATTTTTATGTTATTTTATTATATTTATAGAATTATTTCTCTTTATTACTCTATCTATTTAATATTGAGATTGTAATATATTATAATACTTATTTTATAGTTTTTTTATTTGTATCATTATATACGGGTAAAAGACAGGAAAACTAGAACCAAAATTTCACAGCAAAATTTAATTTTGTGAAGATATTTTTTGAATAATATATTCATAAAAAATATTATGAGTAATGGTGTTTTCTTGATACAAAATCATTAAAAAAATGTTGGATGATAACTAATTTAATTACATAAATTTTTACAATTATAATTATATTATTATAATATACGTAAGGAAATAAATTCAATAGTTAAATAAGAACAAAATGAATAATTAATAAACATAAATATATTTTAAAATATTATTTGATGTTATTTTAATATTATTAGAAATTTTTGTTCATATATAATAATTTTTTATTTATATGTATTTTTGTTGCTAAAATTTTAAATAATTTAGTATGAACATTTTTTCTGTACTTTCATGAAACAATTATATTTTTAAATGGGTTATCTTAAATTGAATCCATTAAAAAATATTATGTTTTATTTAATTTTAAAATTATAAACATAAAATAACTAAAATTAATAATAATTATTTTTATTAAAATCATCCTACAATGATTGTGATCTAATTTATTGTTGGATTATATAATTATTTCCCATTATCATATTTGTTTTCTTCTCATTTAGTTTTCTAATTTAATGGATTTTTGTTTTACAATTTATTGATTTTCCAGTTTCTAATTACATTATATCATTAAATTTTTTAAATAATTATATTTAATGTGTTATTATACAACATATTGTATATTTAATTATCCAATCATTCTTAAATTCATTTCCCATTTTAATTATCTTATAAATATCATTTAAACTCTTTATCAAGGCTACTTTTTTACAATTATTTTATATATATATTTTTCATTTTTTTGTTTGTTATTTTATTCAACTATTGTTTTTATGAATTTTTTTTTCATTTATTGGTCTGTTGAGGTGTCCATTACATTAATAATTTCACTTATATTTTTATAATTTTTTTCATTATATAATTAATTTTTCATTATGTTTATGATTTTCTAACTAAATCCTTTTTCCATTTAGTCATATTTTTATAAATATTTGTTTTTGTTTTTTAACATTATCTATTTTTTATTTATTGAAACATTTTATTGTCTATAATTTTTTTCATTGAACCATACATTTCATTGAATATACATGTTACAAATCAGACTAGATCAACATAATGGATCCAAAATGGGGATTCTATGTGGCCTAATGTGCACCTCTTCACACACCACAGGCATATGAAAATTGACGAGGGCGTAAAAATAATGGGTGGAATATCGCATCAGAAATAAAATCCATTAGTATTTCATGAATATAAAAAAATTACGTTATGGTCCCTCTATACAAACAATATCTAAAAAACATATTGATAAATAAACAGGGAGCCAATGGGGCTATAGTCTTGAGAATATAAATCATTGAACCATCTCTATTATGTAACAAAACATTGAAGAGCATAATAAGATGATATATTAATAAATATATCATTATATAAATCAATGTCACTATGGAAAACACATGGAATATAACAAAAAGTAAAAGTTTCATATGGACAAACTCACTTAGTTGTCTTCTGGAATCCTTGGCCACCAAGTCTATATAGCTGAACCACATATCCAACACCAACTAATACTTTTGTCATAAGTGAAAATATGTATATCATGAAATATACAACAAAAATTCATGCCATCTACATTTGTAAGGGTGAGTGAAATTACCCATTAGTGGACATCAATTCCAATACCACACTATGTAATACTGTGATCAAGGATATTTTCATGAAATACTTTTTTAAAATGTATAACCATGATCATCCAAAACACCCATATTTAGTTATAATACAAAACTCACAAATAAGATAATATCTCATGTTTTTATGAGATAACATGGTCAAAATAAAATCTTTGAGACCATACCATACAGAAGAGGGTAATCTAGTACCATATCCCCACCCATAACTGAAGTCTATAGATAGTCTGTCATATCATACCTCCACCCATAAAAAAAAGACAAGATAAGGTGCCACACTAAATCTTGACCACTTCCTAAAGGGGTAAGGTTGGGTGACCTTAATTCCCATCCAATCCCATTTCACTCAATGGATGCCACATTGAAAATTCTTATATAACCCTTCCCACTCAAGGGATGACAAATATAAATTAACCTATATAACCCATCTCACTAATGGATTGCCAAAACAAAATTTCCCTATCCTCAAATTCAAAGTCAATATAGGCCGTACAACCCATATCTAGCAACACCTTATAATTCATAGTTTGTCCAAAAATTACTCAAATCCTAGAACCAATCTCACCCTTTGTAGTCCAGCCTAAACCATATAAATCATGTTATTTTAAGGCCTCATGATCTATACAAACACACCAACATAAATCACCATCACAACCACACTGTGTAGATCATGTAGCTAATATATAATATGTCACATATCATATATAAAAATTCAACTACTCAGGTGTAGGAAATTAGTCACTTATGACTGATCTATACTCCTCAAACTCATTCCAATATCCATATAAATAATTTAACTGGTTTAACACACATATATAAAGAAACTAATAACATTAATAATGAAAATTAACATCATAGAAATATAGGCACAACATCCACCATCAGGGATAACAATTCAAACCAGGAAACCATAACCATGAATCATAATAATAACATCTTCTATAAGAAATAGGGAATCATCAACAGATGTTCAAATTGAAGAAAAAGTTCTCAAACTAATCCATATTTTTTCCTTTATTTTTTTATAAAATTATTTAGGAATTTTATCCCATGTTGTATTACGAAGACTATTCCCCCAACCCAAAATATCATTGTGATGTTATTTTGAAATTTCATCATTTGTTCAATAACAATGTATAAAAACCCATTTTTTCACATTACACAATTTTCATTGAAATTACAATTTATTTTTACTCCCCATTTTTTTTAAAAATAAAATCACCTGCTTTAAAATAATTCATTACACCAATAAAACTAGTAAGAGGGCTATCACCAATAATTTGACTAGATATCTACCATTTAACTACATAGAAAACCATGTTTTACTTGTTTACTATTAGGAAGAAATGAGTCTATACCAATCTATGGGTGTGATCTCACAATTTAAAAAATATAATAAGTAATAAAAATGATGAAACATGAACATAAAATTACCAAATGAGAATGAATCTCATCTAAATTAACTACCACCTACCTCAAATATAGATCCATAAATCCATCACATTCTCATATAAAATCCATCGATGTGCTCGAAAATTTCATGACTAAATGATAATTATTCAATGAGAAGTGAAGTATTTTCCACTCCTAACTTTTAACTAATCATATGATTAAAAACACAAATTTAAACACCTAATTTGATGGTTAATTTTACCCAATTTCAATATAACATTTATTAAGTCAATATGGAAATATTCATCAATGGTGATATTTAAAATATAATTTAATAACTCTTTCTTATAAATCCACTAAAAGACAAACATTAATCCTCATCATGTGATATGATTTCACCATAATCTTCTTTAATTTTCTTCCATAAATCTAAATGGGAGAAAAAAATATAGAAAAAAAACAGGGATTAAAAATTTATATAATAGTAGTGAAAAAGTAAAATAATCAATTTAAAAAATTTATGAATTTAGTATATCCTTGGGGGTTAAAATCATTGAAAAATACTAGGAAATAGGGTCTCCCTCTTCTAATTTGAGGGCAAAAAACAATAATAGATTTATGGGGTTCAAAATTGGAACCCCTGTAAAAAGGATAGAGATGTGTTATAAAAAAATGGTGCCTCCCCTTTGAGGCATGGAAATTGTGTCCTCATCTTAATTCCACCAAACTAAGGGTTCCTTTTGATTAAACCCCTTGGGTTGTGAAATAAGGTCCCTCCATAATCCTTTAAATGCATCATGGGGTTGAGTTATATACCACTCTAGGAAGGGGGTTCTTCCCATATCATTTTCTCCCAAGGGACCTCAATGATGGCTCCCATAAGATATACCTTGGTTCCTCCACAATAACAACACAATGAAATATATCTTCTTCAATGTATAATGGATTTTGATTACATGAACCACCATGATGCAATAACCATTACAGCATTATATTTCCCTATCTATAGCTAAAATTTCTATCGTATCGACACACCTTTACCCCTATGATGGCCAGATAATAACCAAACAACAAAACATGCCTCAATAAATGGATAAAACATATCCTAGAAATGTATAAACAATCAAAATTCCTATTTGATTATCGATTTAGAAAATTAATCTATTCAGTGACAAAACATTCAAATTTTATTTAAATCTCAAAACCTATAACAACATGAATCATTATAACCACGCAATAATGAGTCTTTTTTTAGAATTAATGTGGATAATTGAACTAGATATCTCAAGATTCCCTATTCATTAATTATCTATAAATTATCCACCTTCTTAATAATTCTGAATGTACTTCCGCTATGAAACTCCAACTGCTAATTTTTTTAAGGAAAATAAACATAATCTCTCACCAATATATTTCCTAGATCTAACCATGAATTTAATCCCATATTGGGAATAATTTTACTTTAATATGTCCATGAATAAGATTTATAATGGATTCAATTGAATATATCAAATTATGTACAACTACACTAGTTTGTCCTTCTCTGGATGAATTTCCCTGAAATTTCTCGGTTTCACCTATTGATGTATCTCCTTTCGATCTTATTACCCTATCGTGATTCATTAAAACATGTTGTAATTTAAAACCATAAAAATCCACAAATATTTATTAAATTTAATCTCTTTGTAATAACATATTTTGATCCTAAACTAACCCATACTAACCTCATGCTCAATCAATGTGAAATGATAGAAAAATGTCATGAATAACTATTAGATCACATCATATCCATTTCGTGTCTTATTCCACGGAATGGTATCCTTTCAATATCAAACCTAAATTTCCAATAATGTTTTATCTTCTCATTAGTTCCATACATTCATCTCAACCATCAATAAACGAATTTTTTTTATCTCCACCACCCTCATACATTCCATCATTGAATGCATGGATTGGATGTGATAACCCCACTCATAATTTTCCAAAAAAAAATGAAACACCAATCACAAATAAATTATATGGTTTTCAACCTAATTCATATACCTTTAAACATTTAAGTGTCAATAATTGATTCATTTTGAGACTTAATGAACACCCCACCAAAATATATTATAAAAATGGATAACAATGCCCAATGGTCTTCCCCATTATAAGAAAAATCAAAAAATGAAAACCGATAAACTAGTCCCATCATTGGACTCATTAAACTCACATTGAGATACTCAATACCAATATAAAATATATATCTCATGACACCACCATATAAATCACTTCAAAAAAACAATGGAATAACCAATATTTTCATTATATTACACCTATTATTTTCATAATCACCATCTAAAACCCATGAATACCTATTTTATATAATCACCATTATACCTTTCTCACTTCCATTCTAACCAATCACCACATTCCATGTAAACATTGTATATTATCTTGACAGTAAATTTAAGAATCTAGTTTACATTTAATGTATTTTTTTCATGTAAAACCTATATATATATATATATATATATATATATATGTATATTAATATTTTTTAAGTTAGGAACTGATATTTCATAAGATTTTGAAGCCTAATGGGAAAAAATTAAATATTGTAATAATATTAAATATATCAATTTCATGTGTGTGTATTTTCCCTCAAAAAGTAGAATAAATCCTGAATTGAGGATCATATAATAAAAATGAGGCCTCCATTGAGTTTAAAACATGTGTTTTACCATAGGCATGTCATAAATCTTCTCTACATTAGGGTATAAACTTTGGTTCCATCATATGTATATTATAAATAAATATATATATATTATTTAATAACTAAATTAAATCCAAAAAAACGACCACTATAAATATGTAATTTTCACCAATTACATAGAATAACTACATAAACCTAATAATTTAACAGTGTTTGAAGAGATATTGTTTTGGAGTAAAACAAATTAAAGGATTGAATCGATACTATGAGAATCATCTACACCAATAAATATCAAGGATTTCACTAGTGATTATGACATATGACAGTTTTACTTAGTAATCGATCCAAAAATGAGTTTGGATGTTTTTAATTTTTTGTATTCATCCCATTTATGTATACAATGTATAAAAAATATCAATTATACTAATAATAATTGATTCTAAGATAGATGACTTATTTATTTTCTGTTGATTTTATTATGTTATGTTTCATTACATTCTTATAAGTACTTCATGAAACTTGTTTGGACTGTGTGTTTTTTGGGTCTTTCATTCAGTTCATTTTATGATGTTTTAGATTATTTTAGGATCCATTAGGGGTTTTCACAGTTATCTCCCAATTAGATAAAACCATTCGGTTTGGCCATGGAAACCGTGCGCTTGAGAGTGATCTACTAGAAGGGGTGTATGGTTTTTCAAAATAGTGTTCCCACCCCACCAAAAAATGAAAACTATGTTAGGTGATTTATGAATTTTAGGAACATGGTTAATGTCACCACTATTTCCACCCATTCACAATAAAAATAAACTATGTATACAATACACATTTATGGCACACTATTACTATTAACCCTACAACCTCTCCCTCATACTATGTGTATGGTTCTTAATACCCTGGAAATTTATTTGATTTTTTTGGAATATGTTATAACTTATAATGACCCTATAACCATATATTTTATTAATATAAACCTTCCAAATTTGTCTAGATACTCCCCCTTGTGATTCTATGCGTATTTCCTTTGTTTTGGGCAGATCAAATCATGGTATGATTCATTTTTTTTTCGGGTTTCCCTATTCTTATTAGATAATAATTAGATTACTTCTAATCACTTTTTATGGAGCCTAAAGGAAATATTTATTTTTTATAAAATGGATTTTAAATAATATAGATATATTTGTTTTGAATCTAGGATCTTGAGAATACGATGAACACTTTCGTAGTCACTGTTGTTGAAGGAAAATAGTTATACCTCCATTAATGAGGTAAGTGATTTAATAAAAAGTGATAATTATATGAATTTATTATTATTCCATTAAATTCAGTTGTTTTATTCATTTAATTGAATATTTTTTTCTATTAAAATTAATTTTTTCTAAATAATTAAATTTTTAAATGGGGTTTACTTTAAAAAAGGTTTGTTCCGAACAATTGTTTGATTGAAAGCTTGATCGATGACCTGGGTTAAAGATCTAGTTTTCATACATAGAAAAAGATTTCTTAGATATGAATATATTTTATAAATCGTGGTCTTGATTTTTAAATGGTTTATGAATAGCCTAGAACATTGGTAACATTGGATACATCAGTAAAGAGCATGTCACTCATAGGGTGCATAATTCCACTAGAGGATTTGTGATATCGACAGAAAATGGAAGGACTCGATAGTAGTTTTTATAGAGATATCACTATTTTAGGAATATATTATGTATAGTAAGTTTTCACATAATATAGGGCCCAATACTAAGTGATATTTTAGTTATGATTTTTTTTCTCATGATGGATTTTATCATGTATAGTTTCTCACATGTTCTTCAAACAAGTTTGAATAACATAGTTCCAATGATGGATTATTACAGGGATATTTGTTTATATTATTACCTTATGGTTGGTGTATATTATTTTTTATTTTATCACATAAAAATTTTGTATTTCTATTTTTGATAATATTGGTGTATTTTAAGAAAAAAATGTAATGTTATTTACAATTATATATGTATTTATCAAAATGAGTTGAAAATATTTTTTTGTTTTAAAAACTAGAACTATCAAATTATTTTTACTAAACATTGTATAGAATCTATTTTGGTGTCCTAATAGGTTTTATTTCTACACACTAATTCTACTATTGGGTAGTTGTAGACATTGTGTTTTAGTGTCTATTTATAATGGAAACATCATGTATCATGTGGGTTTCACTCTGCGTCACATCGTTCATTGTGGGATAGTATGGCTGGGATGAATTGTCACTGTAGACATATTAGTTTTGTGATATCATATGTTTCTGGTTTAGATGGTTTTTTATGGGTTGTATAGATATGGGATGTATCTCTTTTTTTATTAATGTAATATTGTATTTTTTTTGCTGTTTTATTACATACAATACTTTTTTCCATTAAATTTTATTGGAACTCACAACCATAATGGTTCGTCTTGGGTAGATTATATAGTTGACTTTGGATTCTTTGTTATAGAATTTTATTATGGGGAATGATCGACCTGAATTGTTTTAACACTTCATGAGTGTGATTATGAGTCTTTGGAAAATAGGACTTAGGACCGATGGAATTCAGGTTGAATTTGCAGGAGAGTTCCAGGTCAACCTAGTTACGTACCTGAACTCGAGTTACTATGGGTGGTCAGAAAATTTATACCAGGATTGCGACATGGTGTTTGAGGTAATTTTAATTAAATAAATGATATTTTGATTTATATGAACCAATTCCTTATTATAGTGTCACCTTTTATTAATAAAATTCATAATTTATTTAAATTCATGATGTTTTATAGCAGCTATGTGAATTTTTGAAGTAGGTTCTATGATTTTGGGATATTCTCTATAACTAATTGGTCACCATATTGGTCAAAACAGGAAATGACTCTGATAATTTATCTTCCAAATATAAGAGTATAATTCATTAAAATTGAACCATATATGAATCCTTATATCGAAAATTCTTTGGTTGATATTTTAATCCATACAATTCGGACTCTGGGAAAATTGTGTGTTGATAACTCAAGACGTACAACGGTTCTTGGTATGGAATCCAATAAGTGCCATCCACCCATATTCTATGTTGAAATGGGACCCCAGGAATCTGAGGACTGGAATAACTAGATTGATTGTATCTTCTAATACTTAATTACTCCTATGGACTCCGTGGTTCATTTCACAATTTATATTCTCAAAGGAATAATAAAGAGACTGTGGGACTCTATCGTGCATGCTATGTTGCATTAGGGTATTTCATGGAATTCTTTCAATAAAAAATCCAACAATCCATTTTACCACAAGATACTATGTGGAACAAAGAACTATGATTTTCTAACGTTGTATTAGGAAGATTTTTCCATTATGCATTATAACACCCATTTTGATGGGTCAGTGGATTTGGAACTAGAGCTAGTCCCCAATGAGTACCTAAAAGACCATAGGATTAAGTAGGGATTACAAATTGGTATTCATTTTATTTCTATTCTCATGATCCCTAAGACTTTCATGGAGGTAGTTATCAAACAAAATTTGGAATATTCATACATATCCAAAAACAATAGTTTGGTTGGATCATTAGTAATTTTTGTTATTATCCAGCCTTTTTCTTTTGAAAAGAAAATGAATTGAAACGGTGGTCAGTTTTCATCAGGACCTATTTGAGGGTATTCTTTAGGTATTAAATAATTTATTTTCTACTAATGTGGATGTAAGGGTCTTTCCACTCATAACTATATGAATACCCCAATGAATTTTTATCATTGAATATTATCAGGCCATCAAAAATGTATTTGTTAAAATATAACCTAATGTAGTAAAGAATGATCCACTTCCCCCAAGGGATTATAGGTTTTTACCAATGCATCAAAAGTTGGTGGGTGTAATCACCATTCCATGGTGGATATTTAGGTGGCTATTATGGGAAATATTTTTGTGGTGGAGAGTTTTCTCAATGAATACGAAATAGGGATAGCTAATGTTAGAAGAATAGTGATTATTTCATCATCTGTATTGCAATATTTTTTTGATAAATTTGAAACAAATTATTTATATTTTCACATCTAGTTTATATATTGTGATTATTTTAGGAACATCTTTCATTCTTGTTTTATATTTCCCTGGCTTTGGGAAAGGGATTCGAAAACTGTTTCAAGTGTCCTGCATGTTTGGTGGCGATTGCTAACATTGAGGTGGTATGAGATTTTTAGTTAATGATATTGATATATTTGTTCTCATACATTTAATGTATTGGATGGTCATATTTAATTCCCAAATATAATGTTATTATATTTGGGTTTAGTTTTTCTCTTTTCATGGAGTCACTCATGTTTTCCAGTGTGATTGGGACTCTATTTCAGAATGGGTGGGGCTTGCTATTCCTTATGCTAGGATAATATAAAGATTGTTTTCAATGATGATTCTTAATTTTTTGGCCTTTTTTTTGATATATTCATCTTGAAATAATATTTTCATACCCTAAGGAATTTCTAGATGATTTTTATGTGTTCCCACTGAAGAGAGTGGTCAATTTTACCATTTATCTACTCCCAAGTAATATTGAAATTCTTATTCCATCATATCAAATGGACCCTTCGGAGTTAGTAGAACATAATGTAGAACATATGGAACTAGAGTCCAAGGTATTTATTCTTCATAGTGTTTCACCATGTTAATCTCTTATCTGATTTGATAAAAAGATAGAAGAGAGTCCCTAAATTTACATTTGCTATTGAATGCTGAATTAGGTGACCATTAAGAAAAAATATCCTTTAACTAGAATAAATGATATATTTGGACAATATAGTGGGGAATATTTGTTTTCAAGGATTGAAAAATGGTTAGGATACCACCAATTGAGTGTCTAAGAAGATGATATACCTAAGAAAAGTTTTAGGATATGATATGGGAAATTTGAGTTTCTGGTTATACCATTCTATATTCGAAACTCTCATTTGTTATTTACATATTTGATAAACTGAATCATTCATCGGTTCATGGACTCCTTTATTATTTTGTTGGCTGCATACATTTTTTTTACTCCTATTCAAAGGAGTAGTATACATAACAATTGGATATAATTATTTAAACCTTTAAGGAACATCTTTTTTATAATATGATTTCAAAATGTGTCCTTTGGGTCCAATAGGTCAAATAACTAGGGAATGTCATATCTGAGAGGGGTGTCTATGTGGATATTAATAAATTACATGCTGTTATCTGTTGGAAGAATCCATGAAATTTGTTTTGAGATTACGAGATTTATTGTGTTTATATGATTAATGTTGGAGGTTTGTTCGTGACATCTCAAAGATCACATCTTCGATGACAGATTTAACTCATAAGAATGTAAGTATTTAATAGATTCAAAAAATTCATTGATCCTTCTAGTAAATGAAGGATAGGTTGACATCAGCTCATGTTTTCAGAATTCTAGAACTTGGATCATGTTTTTTTTTCAAGATACTTCTGGTATGAGTTTGGGATACATCTTGATTCAGGTAAAATAGTTGGTGGATTATGTCTCTCATTGAATAAGCCCTCTTAAGAGGAACTACCATACCAAGATATTGAAATATTATATGTTATGAATGCACTCAAAATGTTTCATAACTATCTCGTCAGGGAGCATTTTACAATGTCTTAAAATCATAAGAGCCTAAAAAATATTTTTACATAGAGGGATATGAACATATGGTAGAGGGGATGGGTGGATTATATTCATACTTTTTACTTTGATATTATATTAACTCATGTAAAAGGGAATGTTATTAAAAATTTATTTAAAAAAAATAAAAAGAAGATTTGAAATAATCAGTTGAGGGGGTATCAGATGATTTAGTATTCTACTATGATATCGGGAGTCAAAGTGGTTGGTGTAAATATGTTCTTAATATCAATTGAAGTTGAATAATCATTTAATGTGGGATTTTGGCCTAGTTAGATTATATAAAATGAGTTCCAGTTATATGGTCAATGATTTTATGGTGGGGATACCTCAAGTTATTGGTTTCAGTCCCCTATTAGAGCTTTTTTTCTTTTGTGGTAGGGTAGTTGTTCAAATTTCTCTAATGTAGTTTTTGAAGGGAAATGGTAAATGATCATAATGTTCCACTCACCATGGGTATATGAAGATGTCTCATGACCTGAGATTTTCGTATTTCTAGCTGGGGATGAGGAGTTCAATTACAGATTTGGAATCATAGAGTCTTATTTGTCAAAAAAATAAAGAAAAACACCAAAACTAGATTGTTGGTTGAAACAATTTCTCACAAAAGTATAGAAATCTAATGTTATTTCCATGGAGCACATCATCATTTTTCCATAGAATTCGAGTAAGAGGGATGTGATTTGGGTGATCATCAATATAAATAAAAAATCATCTCATTTATTAAAAATCTAGGGGATAAAGAAAGTTTAAGATCTCATATAACTACACATCAAATACATTGGGAGGCTTCATGGGTTCCCTATATGATTGATTATAACAGGGTCCCAATTTTAAAATCCATGTTATATATAGTTTTTTAGGATTTGTTTTATTGACATTTAAAATTGAATTTGTATTGTCAATTATATATTGATAGATAGACATATAGAGCTATCTATGTCCTTGTGGATATTATTCAGGTAGTTGTACATGATTTTGGTGGATCATAGAAATACACTTTTCCATTTTTTATAATTTTCAAATTACAATTTTTATCTGGGTTTTATTAATAAAGAATATTTTAGAGAGTTTTATTGGTGGCCACTTAGATAACCATTGTACATAGTGGTATTTGGAGAGTGGTCATTTGTTGGGAGAGTCACATTATAGAGATGATGAAAAAGGTGAAGTAGATCGAGAAGTTGTTGGTCAAAATACGAAACCATTAGAAATATGACATGGAATGTCATTTTATGCCTCTATATTTTGAGGTTGGTTATTGGGTTATTCTCTTAGTTTCACTTTCCATAGTATATTATATGTTATGTAATCATGGTAAATTGGATCTAAGGTTTTTCGGCCCCTTTGAGATCATATTTTGACTTGGAAAGGAACAATATAGATTTGAATTACAATAATATTTTACTTTGATACATGCTTTTTTTAATGTTTCCTAGTTGGGATAGTATCGACTCGATCCTTCCCTTGTGATTGATTGGTAGGATATTGATCTTCATGTAAATAAAAAAATTGTTATGAAACCAATTTAGATTATGTATCTCCAGGTTAATTTAATTTGTAGCTAAATTATTTTATTAATCTAGACACATTGAATGTGTAAAAGGTAAATCCCTGAGATTTGGGAGTGGGAATATTTTAAGATGATGTAGTCACCTTCACATTTTTTGAATCCAGAATCTTGAGAAGTTTCTACAGAAATAATGCATTTATGATTTGTATATTATAACATTCTATTACATTGTCACATGTAAAAGTGTTTCCATATATGGATTATTCATACGTTGGGTTTTAATTTGGGATAATTTTGACATTTTTATTAAAATTTTTGTATCAATTGGGGATATTAGTGGTGGAAAATGTTTAGATATAATCATGCAGTTTGGACTATGAGATCGTGTGGCCAACGAAGGTCTACTCAAAGGGGGTTCAATGTTTTTCCAAATAGTGTGGCAAACCCCACCAAACCATACATCCAACTGATAAGAGATATTCATAGTTATTTCATAGTTAAATAAATGTACACCCAAACCGTTGAAACACAACCTATTCTCTATATAGGGCACACTGTGAAGGAACATGATTACTCTAAACTATGCAGCCTCTCTAACAAATCATACACACAGTCTTTAATACCCTGATTTTTTTTCAAAATTACCATGATATATGATTAACTTCTAAGTACCCACTAACCTTATGTTGGATTGACCTAACACTTCCCTAATGGCCTAGAGTCTTCTATCATGGAATTCTTGGTGGATTTAGTTATTTCTTGATGGATCAAGATAATGTATGTATCATTGTTGATAGTTTATTCCTTTTGATTTTAGATCCTCAATTGATATATTCTCCACTCATCTTATGGGACACAAAGGTACTATGTATATGATTACAAAGGGGTTTTATAATGTAACTAAGTATCTATTTTGGATCTAGAATCATGAGGAAATGATCTATTCTTCTCTGGTTGTCATTGTTAAATAAGAATAGTTGTACCACCATTTTTTTGGTTGGTGCTTCTATAAAAATGGAAAATTAAGTAAATTTATTATTTTTTACTATAAATTTAATTTTGGGGTTTAAGGAAATTGAATTTATTTGTTTTTAATTTTTTTTTGAAATAAATCACGTTTTTAAATGTTATTTTCATTAAAAATGGTGTGTGGACACCAAATGTTTAATTAAATTCTTGAATTTATTTTTCAGTTAGGAAATGGATTCTCAAAATAAAATCTTTTTATCATGTCTTTTATTTTTATTTATATAAATTTGGAATTTTCTAGAAATGGATTTAAATAATATTGGAATATTGGGAATCTTGTTTATTCTTTGAAGGTACATGTTAATCGTCGTGTGTGTAATTCTAATAAGGGTTTTGTGATATCCCCTTACAATGAAAGGAATGAATGTTGAATGGACCAATATACACCTGGTTGGAGATTCATTTATGTCTAGTATATATTACCATAACATAGGGCCTAATATGGAGTTATTTTTTATTTTTTTAATCTGATGAAAGATTTTCTCATGGACAGTTTCTCACAGGTTTTTTCTCATGAGGTTGTATCACATGGTTTCACATGATATATTATTTATCAAATTTGTTTTTTCCATTGATAAATTATTTTTTCTGAATATTATTTCCTATTTTATCATTTATACTTTTCATATTCCTAGATTTTTGAATATGATTGGATTTTATGAAGGAAAAATGAAATAATATATAAATGGGATTATATTTTAGAAAATTATTTGTAAATATATTTTCTTAAAATCTAGAACTACAACATTATTGTTATTAGACATTGTATAGACACTACAAAATTATCATTTTTGGATTCAAGCTCACACCATACCATTTCATTTTAGATGTTGTAAAATTTGTATTAGAGGATCCAGTTAAAGTGAAACTCATGATGTAAAATTCTTGATTTTATAGCCATAACATCCTTCATTGTAGGATGGTTTGGTAGTGACTACTGGTCACATGGAGACTTATTGGCCTTTTCAGGTAAAACTATTATGGTTTATCCAATTTAGAATATCTTTTATAGATATTTTATGTTTATCATTATTCAACATTGTACTTTGGTTGTTTGTATTGTATTCATATATACGATACATGTTTATGTCATATTTATTATACCTTACCACCATGATGGACCGAATCACATGGCTTGTCTAGTTTCCTTTAGATGGTGAATTAAAAATTATTTATTTGATATTCATTAATAGTTATATAATAAAAAGGATAAGAACAACCCAAAAATCAATGATTATTATTCATATTTTTTGTTTTATTGATGTTCCCCCATTTCTTCACATGTTTATTATGGTAATTTTCTTTGGTCCATGGTTCGATGAATACCAAATAGTCAATCGTTATGTGACCATCATTTGGAGATTTGGATCATTACCACTTGTATGGGATGTAATAACAGATATGATCATGGATCAGTGGTAGACAAGGATGAATAGAGGAATATTTGACGGGTTTGGATTTTAATCATTCTTTGATTTGGTTCATAGAAAAGACATGGTTGATGGTGTTGTTTTCCCTTTTGAATTATATTTACAGATTTAGATCTACAGTGACTGAAGGTATTAATAATATGATATTAAAATTACTAAATCATGAGTAATGATATATTTGGAGGAGATAATGGTGCAAGAATAAGCATATAAGGAACCATGGGTGTCTAGAAAACATGAATTAAACAGAGTGTAATATGAAGTTACATGACTTTCTGGGACCTAACTATGGAACTTGAAATTTTGAAGAGATGAAAAATATCACACGCCATGTGACATGTGTTCTATATCATGTAACATTACCTAGAGACTCACTTAGTGCCCTGAAGAAAATGGGTACATACAACATATATGATCTATTCTGTGTACTTAGATCTGACCATAGTACATGCATTGATCTATGTAGTTAGACATGAACAAGAACACACGAGAATAAAATGATATATATAGGCATTGAAAAATGAAACAAGAAGAGTTTCAGTCAACCTATTCCAAATATGTACCCAAGTAGGAAAACCCATGAATTGGAATTTTATATGTTGTGTGATATAGTGATACATAGGTAGACCATGAGTTTGGAAGAATATTTTTCCCCATATTACATTATATGGATGCACTCAACTTTATAGCCCATTGTTTCTTCATCATATACCTGGTTAAGTTGAGTGTGTTACCTTTTTTCATTCCATGAAGTATAAAACACATCATTGCATCATTTTAATAGGATTATGATCATTTAAAAGGGTTATACATTTGATATAGTTTAGTTAATCTCCATGTGGGACAAGGGTAGGATCATATATATCATTCTTAGTAGTTGTTCATGGTTTCAGTGTGACCACCATGATCACAACATCAACCCCCTAAATATTAGGATGACCTAGTTGGGTTTGTGGTGACACCCATTTTCCCAAGGTTTGATCTTATTCCTAGATGAAAATATCTTTTGGGATCAAGTTAGTTCTTATTGGAGATGATTGATGACAAATAATGTTCTAATGAATTTATTTAATGACATCATTTATAATGGAGTGAGTGCTCCTATAATGAGCATTACCTAGAATCCCTGAGAATCATCTTGGTGATCGATGTAGTGGTTGAGACCACAAGATATAGGTTTTCTATTGTATGTATATCTAAATGTTTATGTATCTTATATTGTTAATATATATTGTGTTGAAGGGACTACAATTGATTCATTATGATTTTTTATATCTTTGTGTCCTACAGGATATTTTTATACACAACCATGCAAGGGTTTTTCTCTTACTTGTCTAGAATTATGAAGGTGATATACCTCTTAAAAGTGACCTAGTAAGACCGAGAGTATGAGGTTATTATATTGGGCTACTATTAATGGGTTTCTTAAAGGGAGTATCATATTATGTATTTTCTTCCTTCTAAGATGGTTGGACACGTTTTATTATTGGTTGGGATTATATTTTTTCAATTTTACAACATTGAGTATTTTATTATCATACTATAACTGTAGGATTATAAGTAAATACATGAATTAGTACAATCTGTTTTACATTTCAACATTGTATAGGATTGGAGATTTCTGTATTTGTGTTGGTATATTCGGCTAATTCTCTCAATTTAAGGTTATGCCAACTCAGTGTTGGTTGTTATCCCCTGGTCTATTGGAGGATGAGATAGGGTAGTCACACTCATATTATCTCCATCAAGGCATGTTTTAGTGAGTTGAATTGCAACACCACACATAATGAAAACAATAAATCCAACAATCCTAGTTTACATACATAGCTAATAACTCACAATGATTTTAAGTGAAAAATATTTTTGATATCATCTATAACACACAAAACTATGGTTAAATGATCAAAAGAATACTATAATTTAAATATGGTCATAAAAACCATGATATTGATTTGGATGGTTTTAAAATTATTTAGTGAATTTTGAAATATATAGTGGAAATACTTAATAAAATACAATGATTAATTATTAGTAAACAAGAAATCAATTTTTAGTATTTTATTTTATTCTTCTAATATATGACTTCATAAAAAATGGTTTTTAATGTTATTTGTCAAGGAATATTATAATGAATTTATTTTACTATTAGAAAATTTATTTGATAAAAATTATATCATTTTTATCGACATTTCGATATTATATCTAAGTTAATTACGATATTTTTGTGAAAAGAATGTTCTTCTAAAGAAATGTTGAAAATATTCATCATTATTGAAAGCGGAATTTTTATTTCAAGATGTTATTAATAACATATTCATTTCCAAATTGGATCAGTGTTATATAACTTATATTGTATTATTATAAATAAAACTATGTTCATTATAATCATTCCACTGTATTAATTTGAAAATAAATATATTTATAACAATTTTTTTTTCTAAATACAGGTTTTCATTAAATTTGTGGTTTTTTGTTAAATTATATTTTACAAATTATATAAAAATGAATATTTGAAAATGGATATATTTTTACTTATCATGAGTTCCAATGTAGGTAAATATGTTTTTTTATTTCAGGTCATTATAAATTGTAATAGTGATAAATATATTTTTCCATATTAAAGTGTAAAATAGTTAAATTAAGGTTAACAAACTAGGATGTTTGGTCATAAATCCAACCAAAAACATTCATTTATTTAATTTCATGGGTTTAGTTAGGCCATTTCCATCCAATATTTTATTATATGAATATTTTGTACCATTTACCCTTGATAATAGCATTTATATTATCTAAAGTATTAAAAATTTAAAAATGTCACTGTCTTGATTATGTTATCCCTAAAATTGTTAAATAGGGATAATAAGAGGGTAATATTAATTATAAATTATATTTAGGGAGAAGAATTAATTTATTAATCAATGTAATTTATGTAATGTTTTAATTGATTAAATAAATATTTTTAATGATTTTAGAACATGTAAAAAATATTTATTCAACTAATAGAAGAATAAAATAAATTATTTCAATCATATTAAATGGAACACAATTTTGAGGAATTATTTTCTTCCACTAATTTTTATGATAAATATAACATTTTGGAGATATATTAGTGTTTTATATTAAATTTACATAACTACATTGATATATTTTGTTCCCAAGTATATGAATTGTGTGTAAAATGACATTATCGATATTTTGTGAAAAATAATATTTTCTTAAATTACTTAATAATCATAATAATTAGAAAAGAGGAAAGGTATGATAATTAATTTTCTAAAATGTAACATATTTTACAGTTTGACCTAATTGTGAAATAATATGAAAAATTACATCCCATTAATATGGAAAAGGTTATTACCATAGTTGAGGTTGAAATATGTTAACGAATGTATTAAACCAAGACATAATGTTTAAAATTAACCCCAACAAGTCTACGTTTCATTGGATGAGGTTATTTCATCCTTAAATAATTTTTATTCGAATCTCAGTCCATTTTATATCATTTTTCATTGAAAATAATTTAATTTTAATTAAATATTGTTATAAATTCTATGTTTTACATTTCTCTCCATTTTTTAAACACCAATTTATGTTCATTTGACACAACATATTGATGCATCAAGGTCAAAAAACCCCATCAATTTTTTATTCAAACATTTCCTATAGATTAATTATGGGTAATTTTATTTATAAAATACCATCTCATTGGTCTTTATGAATGAATATAAATTATTTCTATATAAAAAGTGGTAATATTATTTTCCAAATATTTAAACTTTCATTATTTTTATACATTATTTATGTTTCTTGTACCAATAAAAAATAATAAATTAGGTATAATAAATATAGAGGGATTTAATTATTATAATTGGAAAACCACTTCCAATATATTTTTCATCCTATGGAATGTTTAAACATATCTCTTGCTCACATAAAACATATTATCTCAACATAACAATCTAATTTTTATATCATTAAAAAATACATGATTGTTTATAAAGATGGGAGAAATTAATAAATATAATATCCATGAAATAATTATTCTTCTAGAAATATAATATCATATATACCATCTTACATTTTACTATGTTGTAAAACAATAGCATCAGTCGAGCGTACGTGTTGACTACAACCACCACAAAGTGATGTCATCTATTTTCTATTATTATTTACATTGATAGTAATAAATATTTATTTAAAAATTATCAATTTTATATATGATGTAATAATGAATTTTTGATGGTGAATTATTATTTACCTTTCTTTAATTCTATCCCTTGAAAATGAAAACAGTGTTACTGCGTATTAGGCATTGATATCTCTATAAATAATGTAATTAGTTTTTATATCTCCATCATTCATGGATGAAAATAAACATTTATTTAATGAATATATAATTTATTTATATCATTGACCTGAACATTCATTGAAGTGGGTCAAAGTTTAAAATTTACATTCCTACTAACTACTGTATATGTGGAAATGTAAAGACCTAGATTTTCCATGTATGTTTTTTTAATTATATAAAATTATTATGAGTTTTAAAAATTTGATAGCATGTGATTCTGAGGCCCGGTGTGCCCAGAATGAATTTATGAACTTTTTTTCATGTACGTTCAATAAATGTGTGAGCAACATTTTCTATCTTTTAAACTATTGCTTGGATTAAATATATGAGGTCAGCGTTGAATCCATAGTTTTGGGATTCGTTTATGGGAGGCTTTACTTTGACTGTAGTATGTCCAAATAAGATGTTAATTTATGTGACTTTTAAAAGAAATGAAATAAAATAATCTCATTATTTTATTTCTCTTCCTCCAACAGAAAAGCTTTTCCATGAAACAATGTTCTGTTGGAGTGCCATAATGCCAAGACCTTAGAGGACGGAGCTGACCCTAGCAAGAGGTGACATGCGACACAGAAACCTTGAACCAGAGTTTGACATTCCAGCAGTGGCTAGGACAGCATGATGCAGGGATGAAGAACCACAAGACTCCCTCAACTGTGAGTGCTCTCCAACAATTCAATGTTGGGGGTTATTTAATTTGTGTGTTTTCGATTTCCCCTTCCCCATTCTTGAAATTATAGGGAAAACACGGGTCAACAGACTAATGGGTTGACTCACGATTCATTCGTCTTTGCGGGAGGATTGATGCAGGGAATCTTTTTGGGGTTTATCTTGTTGTTTAGTTCAATTGATTATTCAACCCCTTAATATCCTCCATTAAAAAAGATAACGTGGACGATGCAGGTCTAACTAACCCGTACCGAACACTCCTTAATATTTCTATCCTTCTGCCACCTTGGAAGATCATGAGTAAGTCGAAGCATGCAACAAGAGGAAGGCAGTGGCTCATCAGCCACGTCGAATGGAGGAGGCGGACGACATGACATTCGGTCGCGGGAAGGATGGTGGAACCACCATCGCGCCACGGTAGGGGTCGAACCTCCCTCCGGCAGGTTCTACGGAGACCGAGGGGAACCCACGTAGGGCCACTGCCTCACCAACCGAACGGCCTTCGGGCCAGTCGGTAATCGAGGAGACCGGGGGTTAAACCCCACACGTCGTACCGAACTGGTTCATCATCGTCAGAGCAGACCACCACCCTCTAGTCGGGTCGCCACCCTCCGACCGGACTACTTCCCCCGGAATGGGATGCCGCCCTCGAAATAGGTCGTACCCCTTACTCCTGGCTTCCGCCCTCAGACCGGGTTGCCACCCTCAGAGCAGGCTGCCACCCTCGAGCCAGGCTACTGTCCTCACTCCAGGTTTCCACCATCAGACCGGGCCGCCACCTTCGTTACTTGCCGCCACCCTCGTGTCGGGCTGCTACCCTCATACCGGTCTGCCGCCCTCGGACCGGGCCGCCACCCCCAGACCGGGCCACCGCCCTAGCAGGCCACCCCTCTCGGACCGGGCCACCGTGATAGCGGGCCGCCACCCCCGGACAGGGCTGCACCCCAGGGGGCCGCCTCCCCCAGACTAGGTCGCCTCCCTAGTAGTCAGTTGCCCCATGTGGGCCGGGCTGCCCCTTTGCGGGCTACCCTTGGAAGCCACACCTCTTGCAGGCTGGTCCAGACATCAGCCCTATGAGCTGAGTCCACCTCGGGCCAGCCCAGACCAGGTCGAGATGGGTCGGTCGGACCGGACCCCGGCTATGAAAGACTCAAAGGACCTTATCTTGAGAACCAAACTCTCGTTTGACGAACCATCTACGATGTTGGGACCCTTGTAAAGAGATAGTCCTATTAACTATTTCATTAGAGATTCAGAAAATCTTGGAGTTTAGCTGGGTTGGATCACACCCAAATCCATCTAGGCCCTCAGCACTAAAATTCCATTAATTCACAGACCGAGCGTCTGACTGATGCGTTTTCTATTTCATTGGAACCCTTATGACTTGGCGGATAATAAGGTAAATTCATTGTGAGACTTCATTCTTGTTGAGATATGACCGATGGCTTGGGGAGCGGTTCTCCCATGTACACTACGTACGGAACCCTGAAACTGGTTGAGACCTAACGACTGTTGAATTTTTGACTCAGAGTGACTCGATGTCCACAGTACATGATGAGGAGGAGTACCTTAGTAGACCACAATGGGGTTGGGTGGTTCTGCGTGACCTGGTTGGAAACAGTGGGGAGAGGCCGCGATACATGAGGGGGAGGAGTACCTTAGAAGACCATGATGGGGGTGTATGGCTCTGTGTGACCCAGAAGACCCACAGTACATGGTGGGGAGGAGTTTCTATGTAGTTCAAGGTTATTGTAAAGCATCCCAGAGTGACCTGGTAGGCCCACTGTACTCGATAGAGGAGAATCTCTCCAGCATCTAAGGCGTTCGATGTTGTTACTAGAGATGTTACTTGTTACTACCCCTAGAATAAATCCTATTGTGAGCTGTCTTTACCATGTGCTTGTGTTTGAGGTTATGATATATGGTACTTTACCTGTGTGGTAATCTACCTTCGTGGTTTTACCCTGTGGTTTTTTTGTGGAACTCTAGGATACCTTCAGGGTCCTGAGGTCCCTACTAAGTATTGTAATACTCACCCCTACATGGGCTTCGACAACACCTTGTTGGGTCATGTGCAGAAGACATGCATCATTGATCAAGGCTGAGGGATCTAGTACTGGATGGTCCTCGGAGGAGGACCGTTCGTCGTGATGTGATGTAGAGGAGATGAGCGGACGTGGAGTGCAGTGGTGGTGATATATACCTACCCTTTAGGTAGGAACCTCGGAGGATGACCCTGTAGTTGTTTTCCCTTTACTTTTTAGTTGTACTATACTTATAGTCATACATGTACTTTTACAATCGGGCTTGTATTCTGGTCCCTTTTACTTTCATCACTCTTTTACTATAGTAGTTTACTTCACAGTTTCTTCTTTCTGTGTTCTCAAACCGTGTGTTTGTACAGGTTTATAGTCAATGCCTTTCCATGATAGGGAATTTTCCTTTTGGTTCTTGTCTTCATCCCCTGGCATATGGAAGGAGGGCTTTGGGATGTCACGGCATGGGCCCTGGGGGACTGGTCATGAGAAAGTGGTATCAGAGGTTGTATCAGACCGTGTGTTCTTCGGTTCTACCAAAAAACATGGTCTATGATCTTTTCTATATGGAAATAGTGTTACGTGTTTTGAGTGTGATTTTTAGTTTGGGAAGTCCAGTGTTGGTGCGGCGGCTGACATATCCATTCACTAGGACCCTGAATTCTGATTTCCGACTCACCGCCTGAAAACACTGATTGTGTATGTCTTGAAGAGTCGTTCTTGTGTCTTCTTGAGTCAGCTCACCAAGTATAACTATTAACCCTGGAACACCTGTTTCTTTTTAGGATGCTTCCACGAAGACAACCAACCAAGTTTCATGAGAGGGTATGTGATGACAGATCACTAAGCGATGAGGCCTTGATACAGGGCCCTCTCAAAGCATTAGTACCTTCAGGTGGTGTACCAGCAGCACCACTTACCGTTGGGAACCAATTTCCACCAGCCCCACTAGAAGAGGATGCATGCCGACTGAGCACGTTACACGTGTTCTAGTTGCAGAGGCCTCCATGGTTCCGATGTGAGATAGACCCGTAGGCAGCTAAGGACTTGTTGGAGGCTGTGGCATAGTTTCTCGCTTTGTTGGGACACCAGATGATTTTATGGTGATCCATAAAGCTAGTCTTTTTCAGGAAACAGTAGGGAGAGAGTGGAGGCTGATACTATAGATACACGATGAGGCAACCCTCATCTAGACAGACTTCGAGGGCCTTTTAGGGTAGAGTATATCCTAGCAACCTTACACTCTGTGAGGATACATGAGCTGATGTACTTAAAACATGGTATCATGACAATGGCCCAGTTCTCGGGGAGTTTCACTAATCTCTCCTGCTACTCCACCGACATGGTACGAGACCCTTTCATTAGGCCCCGGACTTTTGATCAGGGTCTATTATGGGAGATCCCAACATCGATAGTATCTCTCAGCATTCCGGTGTAGGCCGGGGTGCTTGAGCGAGCACTTTTGGTGGAGAGTTTCATAGCTGAGTAGGCACCGACAGCGAGAGCTACCACCAGAAAAAAGGTTTTTGATTCATCTGAAGGAGGTAGTAGGAAGATGACATAGAGGTCCAAGAGAACCAAACCTTCTAGTGGATGACCATGAGAGATAGGGTCAGAGGTGTGAGGCTCACAAGGTAGAGGGAGACAGGCGAGGGGCACATGGTGTTACACGTACGGCGGGCAGGGTTATATGGATCGCGACTGCCTGACTTGTCATACTGATGACTAGCAGACGGTCGAGGAACTTCTGAGGCAGAGGAAGAGGTTCAATCAACGAGTTCTGTAGGGTGGCAGATGTGGGAGAGGATTTGACCATGCAACAGGTGGTGGGAGACGTTTCAAGATTCTACCACCACCACCGCTAAGTGATCTACCCCAACCACAGGGAGCATAAGGACAGGGATGAGCTTAGATCTAGGCAGCTGAGGACTGCGAGCACGACACTCCGGAGATGATTAAAGGTTTGATCCATGTCTAATACACCTTATTTTCAGAACATATAGACATAGGTTCCAGCCACTCTTTTATTTCCCCGACCCTTGTGCATAGCTCGAATATTCTGGTGGAGCCGTTGGCTCAATAATTATGTCTAGAGACACGTATGAGATAAGATTAAAAAATTACACACTGGTTCTGGAAGTGTGAGCATAATCTAGGAGGTGATAACATCAAGTGAGATCTTCTAGTAGTGGCATCTAGGCCTTACGACGTCATCTTGGGTATGGACTGGTTATCCATAGTCCATGCTCAGATTGACTGTATTAGACACATAGTTCAAGGTTTCCACACGGACAAGGCCAATTTTTCCTTCACTAGTGAGAAGGGATCCTTTGCAGCATAGGATGGACTAACCTAGAGGAAGGTGAAACTGAATAATCATAATTTTTCTAGACTTACCCTTGGAGAAGTTGATGTTGAGAGCCCGATCTATCCTCTAGTGGTGGACCGGTATATCAATGTTTTTTTGATGATGTTCCAGGAATACCTCCATGTAGAGAGGTAGACTTTTACATCGAATTGTACCCCGAGATGACACCGATATCTACACCAGCATATCAGATGGATCCTGTGGAGCTTCATGAGTTATGTGTACAGTTGGAGGACTTTTGGGAAAGGGGTTCATAAGATCTAGTGTTTCTCCATGGGTAGCCCTGATTTTGTTCTCCAAGAAGGCGAATTGGAGTTTGAGACTCTGTGGGGACTATCAATGTCTGATCTAGGTGACCGTTAAGAATAAATATCCACTCTTAAGGATTGATGATATTTTCTATCAGCAGAAGGGAGCTTTCATGTTTTTGAAGATATACCTTTGATCAGGCTATCATCAGCTCAGGATACTAGATGAGGATGTGAAGAACACATACTTTAGATGTCGTTATAAACATTATGAGTTCTTGGTTATCAAATTAGGCAAGACCAACGCCCTAGAAGTGTTCATGGGACTTATGAACATGAACTTTCAGCCATACCTCGATCACTTCTTGGTGGTGTTCATTGATGCCATCTTGATATACTCAGTGATGGAAGAGAAGCATGCCTATCCTCTACAGATGGTTCTGGATATGGTATGAGAGAATCAAATTTATGGTAAACTCTAGAAGTTCCCATTCTAGATATGAGAGGTCCACTTTCTAGGACACATTATCTCAAAGGCTACAGTTACTGTGGATCCAACAAAGATAGAGGTTGTGCTAGCTTGGGATCCACCCAAGATCGTGTTGTAGGTCCGGAGTATCTAGGGGTTGGACGGATACTACCGAAGATTCATTCCTAAATTTACCAGAGTTGCATCACCTTTTTCGGCTTTGACAATGAAGGGGAAACCTTTCCTTTGGATGGAGAGACACCAATAGAGTTTCTAGGAGCTGCAGAAAAGACTGACGAGTGCCCCAAGCATGAGGCTGTCATAAGAGGGTGTTGGGTATGTAATCTACCACGACACATTAGGGACTGGGCTTGGATGAGTCCTGATGATGGAGTAAGCAGTTGTTTCTTATGGTTCATGACAGTTGAGGTAGCATGAGCAGAACTATTCTACCAATGACCTGGAGTTAACAGTAGTGTTCTTTTCTATGATGATTTGGAGGCATTACTTTATGGGTAACATTTAATAATCTTCCCTGATCACAAGAGTCTCAAGTATATCTTCCCTCAGAAGGACCTGAACATGAGACAATGGCGATGGCTAGAGTTCCTCCTAGACTATGACTTTGAGATAATCTATACTCCTATGAAGGTGAACATGGTAGTAGATGCACTCAACATGTGGTCTGATCTGCAGTTGCTGAGTGAGACGATAGAGTAGCTTGGATAATTGAAGATACCATTCATAGATAAGGATGGAGTAACATACCTCCAGTCTATGAAAGTCACACCCCCACTCCTTCAGTGAGTTAAGGATGTGAATCTTTGGGAAAATGACTGCGAGGATTGACGTGCTCAGATATCATCTGGTCAGGCACCTGATGGATTTTTTGAAGGTGGTGTGCACGTCATCCTCTTCAAATGATGTACCATTGTAACAATGGAGCTATGGGGGTAGGTGTTGATGGATTTATATATGTACCCTCTGGCGGTACATCCGGGGTGTACCAAATATGTACCATGACCTCCAACGTCAGCACTGGTGGCCAAGGATGAAGAAGGTAGTGGCAGAGTTTGTTTCACGATGCCTCACTTACCAGCACCTGAAGGTCGAGCATTAGGTTCCAGTAGGCTTAGCTCAGCCACTAGAGGTTCTAGAGTGGATGTGGGATGGGATCTCCCAAGACTTTGTGACATGGCTTCCATGTACATCCAGAGGACATGATTCCATATGGGAAATCCTTGACTGACTCACCAAGTTGGCCCACTTCTTACCTATATGAGAGAAGGGATCAGTAGAGGTCATGGGATGCCTCTACATACAGAAGATCGAGAAAATTCACGGGTTGCCATCAAAGATCACCTCTGACTGTGGAACACGTTTTACATCCCGGTTGTGGAAGGGATTACATGAGGCGTTCAGGACTCAGCTACATTTGAGCATCACCATTCATCCTCAGACGGATGGTCAGACAGAGTTCACCATTCAAACGCTTGAGGACATGCTTCGTGCATATGTCCTAGATTTTTTCCACTATTGGGAGGATCATTTGGACTTGGTGGAGTTCTCATACAACAATAGTTATCACTCCACCATCGACATGGCACCATTCGAGGACCTATATGGCCGACCCTACTGATCACCTCTATACTGTACAAACCCAGGGGAGTTAGCACTTATGGGTCGATATTTGGTAAGAGCGACCACTAAGAAGGTCCAGATCATCCAGGAGTGGATGAAGACTGCACAAAGAAGATATAAGTCATATGCTGATAGAAGATGGAGACCCTTGGAGTTCTAGGGGGGAGACAATAATTTTTTACAAGTCTCTCATCGATGGGGACTGCAACGATTTGGACATGGTGGAAAGTCATCAACATGGTTTATAGGGCTATTTATGATACTTCGGAGGATAGGCGAGGTGAATTACTATGTGGAACTTCTACTGCAGTTGGAGAAGATGAAAGACGTCTTCCACGTTTCCCAACTGAGAAGATACATGCACGACACATCTCACATCTTTGGCCACGACGAGATAGACTTAGATGATGGGGTGATGTTTATGGAGGTTCCAGTAGAGATTGAGGATCGATAGAAGGGGGTCCTTCATAGATGGTCAATACCTCTGGTGCACATTCGCAAGAAGCATGGGAACCTCCAGGAGAGCACATGGGAGTGAGAGGCTCAGATTTGTGCTCAGTACCCCCATTTGTTTCATTAGTCAATGTTGTGGCTTTCAAATATGTAAATACCTAAGGTGGAAAGAATGTAAAGACCTGGATTTTGCATATACTTTTTTTAATTATATAGAATTGTTATGAGTCTGAGAAAATTGACGGCGCAAGATTCCAAGGCTCAGTGTTCCCTGAGTGAATTTTTGAACTTTGTTTTGGGTATGTTCAGTAAACGCTTGAGTAGCATTTTCTATCTTTTTAACCATTTCATGGATTAAAAATATGAGGGCACCGTTAAATTCACAGCGCCATGATTCTCTTAAGGGGGATTTACTTTGACCATAGTAGGTCCAGAGAAGATGTTAATTTTTGTGACATTAAAAATAAATGAAATAAAATGGTCTCATTTTTTTATTTATCTACCTCCAATGGACAAGATTCTCCTAGCAACGAAGTTCTGTTAGAGTGCCATAACGTCGAGCCCTTAGAGGATGGAGCCGACCCCATCAGGAGGTGACGAACGGCACCGAAACCCCAACCAGAGTTTGACGTTCAAGTGGTGGAAAGGAAAATTTTTTAGGGGACGATGGACAATGAGACTCCCTCTACCATGAGCGGTCTCTAACTTTTCAAGGTATTGGGTTATTTCATTTGGGAGTTTTTGATTCCATCTTCTTCGTTCTTGAAATGATACGAAGAACACAGGTCAACTAACTAACTGGTTGACCCACGATTCATTCACCTTTGTGGGAGGATTGTTGCGGGGAATATTTGTGGGGTTTATCACGTTGTTTAAATAAATTGATTATTTAACCACTTAATATCCTCCATAAAACATGCTAACACGAAGGGTGTGGGATGATCGTACCACGATTCGTTGTTTCATTTTCACCATTACACCGCTGTGCTAAACATATTTTGTATTAAAAATTATAAAAATATTATCAAATTGTGCTTCATGTTTGATTCAATAATTTTGTGTTTATCACTGTTAAATAGGGCAATGATACTTGTTTTGAAAATTACAATGTAGGTGGAGGTGATTTGGAGGGCCCATGATGAAGTCCTTGAAAATGGGCCAAACTGCACAGGATCCAAGAAGTTCAGTGGACTCCAATTCATGATGATAATCACCGTGCATCCAATGGGGCTGATATTTTGTGGGTTTATCCGAAATTCATTGGGCTACAACTTTCATTTAATAACCTAAGATATATTCGGCCATTAAGGGGCCCATCCGACCTGATCTATCGAGCACACCCAATCTGCTCGAGGTCAAACGTTGTGTGCTGTTATTTGTCCATATCTCACACTCCACTAGTTGATATGATGCCAAACTTTTGGTTGAGATATTAAAGACGTAGGGATACAACTTTTTAGTTTTCTAAATAACGTTTTAAGACTTTCTGTTCGGCCAAAACACTGTGCCAAGCAGTTTTAGTAAATCTGTGTGCCCGAAACCACCTCCCACTTTTCCTATAAAAGGGCACATTGGGATCCTCATTTGTAAGTTTGACCAGGAGGCAATGCTCTGGTATTTTGGAGACCCAAGGGAGTACTTTCATCATCCATGAAGTTCTGGAGTCCCCTATCCTCATAGGGGGATCATGGATGAAGATGGAGTTTCACCCGAGCCTCCTCCTCCTCACGATGGCGATCTAAATGGTGGGCGATCATTTCGAGGGAGCTAAATTTACTTGGGAGGGAGTTCCAGCACTTGTTCTTCCACTGATTTTGAATAATTTGTGTTTTAAATATTTCACTTATGATTAATCTCTATGCGCTTCTCTTCTTAATGCATTTGTGTGGTTTAATTTAAGTGAAACACTTTTTATCTCCACACCGATTCGGTTGAGATTTCATGTGGTGATCTTGGTTTGTTCCGATAGGACAAGACAAGAACCCTATTAATATCACACATACATAATATTTCAGTATGTTTTGGTAGCCTTAACTCTATTATTGAGAACCAAACCTTGAAAGCATGATTGTTTTGTCAAGGGTTGGTGCTTTGTGCAACATTTTAAGAGGCAAGAGGGGAATCAAGATCTTGACAACCCTCAACCAATGAATTGACCAAAACCATGTCAATATTTTCAGAACAATGAACTATACAAGTTGTGTAGTGAACATGAAATTATCTCCTTTATCACATAATTTTAAAACACCTCTTTTATTTTTCAATTATTAAACTCTTTAAATCAATTCATTTTCTTTAAACTGTTTTAAAAACTACACCCCGTTTTAGTCCCTTTTATTAAGAACACATACTCTAAAACTACAAACGCTCCTTGAGAGACGACCTAGGGTCTTCCCTAGACTATATATCATCCTCAAAAACATAATCAATTTGATGCATCATGACATCACGGTCAAATTTTGGCGTTGTTACCGGGGAGCGCTTTGGTTTTTAGTGCGTGTTTTTGATAAAGTAGTTGTAAATTTTGTGAATATTTGTTTGTTTGTTTTTCTACCTTTTTATTTCTTCTTGTGTTCTGATCCATATCTTGTGTAGGTTCTGTGCATGACACGTTCTACTTCGGGAGACTTACCACCTTTCGAACCCAAACCAGAGAGGATCCTACGTCAGTGACACCAAGACAAACAAGACCCCATTTTGAAGGAGGACACACCACTCGAGACTCTTCTAAACCCATCTTCTTCTGGAACAAAATTAGAACCTGAAATAATCTTCAATAACATGGCTGAAAATAATCAAACATTAAAATAATTAACCTCACCTGATGTTGATATCCAACCCACATACATTCAAATTCAAGGCGAGGCACCTAATTTTGAACTAAAATCCTGTCTAATCCATTTATTACCAAGATTTCATGGATTGCCTGGAGAAGACCCTCATAAGAACATAAAAGAATTTAATACTGTGTTTTCAACCGTAAAACCTGGTAATGTGGATGAAGAACAAGTGAATCATAGGGCATTCCCATTTTCATTAGAAGACAATGCAAAAGATTGGTTATACTATGTCAATTCACCAATTAGGGGTTGGGCAGACATGAAATGTCTTTTTCTTGAAAAATACATCCCAGCCTCTCGAACTGCAACTATAAGGAAATAAATATGTGGTATAAGACAATCTCAAGGTGAAACATTACATGAATATTGGGAATGCTTTAAAAGGTTATGTTCATGTTGCCCACACCACCAAATAAGTGATCAACTTTTAATTCAATATTTTTATGAAGGTTTCCTATTGATCGAAATATGATTGATATTGATGCAGGTGGTGCATTGGTAGATAAGACCTCAATTGCTACAAGAACCCTCATTGAGAACATTGCACAGAACACTCAACAATTCGGTACATGTTCCAGTGTTCCCATTCGAGGTGTCCATGAGGTTCAAAGTACTGAGTTTGAGAAGAAGGTGGACATGAAGTTCGAAGAGGTAAGTACCCTTCTACGACAACTTTCTCTCTCCAAAGGGAAATCTCAATCTCCTCCTCCCATCCATTGTGGAATCTGATCTTCTGACACCCACTATTCTGACCAATGTCCTCAATTGAGAGAGACTTCTGAGAGTTGTGAGGAAATATTTCCAGGATGCCCCTTTAACCAACCCTTTAGGCAAGAACCATACTATCCATCCAACCAAGGGTGGAAGGAAAACCAAGCCTATAGGCAAGGGGGTATTGAAACCAAACTCAACAGCAATAGAACCAACAGGGTTAGTGTAGTCATCCACCACCACCCAGAAATCCTCAACCACCCCAAAGGCCATTCCAACCACCCCCTCCAAAAACCGAGCCTAGCCTAGAATATATGATTAATAAAATGTCTTCCAATAATATATAATTCCAACAAACCACCCAAGAATCCATACAGGACCTAAAGACCCAACTATGCCAACTTGCCAACTTGGTGGGGGAAATCCAAAGTCATGGGTCGGGTAAACTACCATCTCAGCTAGTAGTAAACCCTACGGATAAATGAAATGTTAGTTCCATCACCCTTAGGAGTGGGACACAACCTAAAAAGCCAAATTACCCCTCCATTAGAGTCCTCCCATCCAAAGGAAACCACCATCCCAACTTCTGAAAATGGTCTAAGAGAAGAAACCCTTTTCCTGAGAGAAGCCCTTCCAACGGAAAGACTGTGGCTGTTGATGAGCCACCTATTCCAACCATTCCTCTTCCATTTCCTCAAAGGGCTGTGCAACCTAGGAAACAAAAAGAACCCGAACATGATAAAGAAATCTTGGAAACTTTCAAGAAATTATAGGTTAACATTCCTTTGATTGATGTTGTAAATCAAATTCCAAGATATGCAATGTTTCTGAAGGAGATGTGTACACACCGATGGAGGCTTCGTGTTGATGAGAAGGTGATCCTGGGGGGGGGGATGTTTCAGCATTGATAGATCCATCACATCCTACTAAGTGCAATGATCCTGAGACATTCTTGATTCCGTGCACCATAGGGGAGTATTCATCTTCCAACGCTATGCTTGATTTGGGTGCTTCTATTAATGTGAAGCCTCACTTTATTTACTCATCATTACAGGTTGGTGAACTTAAGACCACTGGTATTTTCGTTCAGCTAGAAAATCGGAGTACAACACACCCCTCTGGTGTGTTAGAGGATGTTCTTGTGAGGGTGAAAAATTTAATTTTTCCTGCTGATTTTTACGTTCTTAAAATGGAACATGATAGGATGAATGGACGTACCCCAGTTATATTGGGGAGACCATTCTTGAAAACCACTAAAACCATAATTAATGTCCATAATGGTACATTATTTATGGAGTTTGGTGGTAATACTATCCACTTCAATATCCTTGATGCCATGAAGCACCCCTCAGAAGAACAATCCTCTCTCTCTGTCAATTCAATTGATGTTCTCCCTTCCCCTGAAACAACTTATTTTCATTCACTTGATCCCCTTTCTGAGTTTTCATCATTGATTGAAATGTTAGGTAATGAATCATGCAATGATTGTTGTAGCGGTCTAGAGAAATGTCATGCATGTTTGTTAATTGATTATTTCTTGAACACAGAGGATCACATGACCATCGATGATACTGATAAGCTTGTAAAAGCTCATTCCTCATCTGAGGATGTTAGCATTGAGCAGTTAGATGAGATCAGTGACCTATCACTTTCACACACACTTCCGTCAATCCAAAATCCCCCAGAATTGGAATTGAAACAACTGCCTCAAGATTTAAAATACTCATATCTTTAGAATGGAAACATGTTTCCCATCATCATTACTAGTTCACTCCCTCCTGAGCATCAATTGCGACAGCTTGATCTTTTGAGGAAGTATAAACAAGCTTTGGGATGGACACTTGCTAACATTCCTGGAATTATCCCGTCAATTTGTACACATCATATTTTATTAAATGATGAGGCTAAACTAGTGAGGCAGTCACAATGTCAACTAAACCCAAACCTACTTGATGTTGTTAAAAAATAAGTAACAAAATTGTTGGTTGCTGGAATCATTTACCCTATCTATGATAGCCAATGGGTCAGTCCTATTCAAGTAGTTCCTAAAAAACTGGCCTTACTGTAGTTAAATATAAAAAAAATGAATTGGTTCCAACTCATGTGTAGAATAGTTGGCGTGTCTGTATAGACTATCACCGACTAAAGCAACACACTAGGAAGGACCATTTCCCATTGCCATTCATTGACCAGATGCAAGAGAGGCTGGCAGGGAAGTCCCATTACTGTTTCCTTGATGGGTATTCTAGATACTTTCATATCCATATTTCCCATGAGGATCAGGAAAAGACAAACTCTACTTTCCCCTTGGGTACATTTGTTTATAGAAGGATGCCATTTGGTCTGTGCAATGCTCCAGGTACTTTCCAATGATGTATGGATAGTATTTTTCTGGAATACCTAGAGAATTGCATGGATGATTTTATGGATGATTTTACTGTCTATGGATCCTCTTTTGATGAATGTTTGAGTAGTTTTTCTTCTGTCCTATGTCACTGTATTGAAAAGAATCTCGTTTTAAATTATGAGAAATGACATTTCATGGTGCGACAAGGCATAGTTTTGGGACATGTCATTTATGGAGAAGGTATCCAAGTGGACAAATAAAAAGTAGATATAATTTCCTCCCTACCATTCCCTAAAAATGTTCGGGATGTGCAGTCTTTCCTGGGTCATGCAGGATTTTACCGTCGTTTCATTCGTGACTTTAGTTAAATTGCACTCCCCCTCTCCCGATTACTCCAAAAAGAAAAAGAATTTGTTTTTGATAAAAAATGTGAGGAAGCTTTAAATAAGTTAAAATGGAGTCTCATGTCACCCCCGATAATCCAACCACCTCGGTGGGATTTACCATTTGAGCTCATGTGTGATGCCTCTAACAATGCAGTTGGGGTAGTCTTATCACAAAGGGTCGACTGAGATCCACATGTCATAGCTTATGCCTCACATACTCTGGACCCTGCCCAAGGAAACTATAGCACACATGAAAAATAATTTCTTGACATTGTGTTTTCCTTGGATAAATTCAGGTCATACCTTCTAGGGTTCAAAGTCATTGTGTTCTAAGACCATGCAGCCCTCCGATATCTCCTTAAGAAACCGGAAGCCAAACAACTTCTCAATCAATGGATGCTCCTCCTTCAAGACTTTGGTCTAGAAATTAGGGATAAAAAAGGAGTAGAGAATGTGGTTGTTGACCATATTAGTAGGATTCTCCCATCCACGGGCATTGACTCATCCCCCTATATTCCCATAAATTAATTTTTTTTTCTGATTAGAAATTGTACCGAGTGCAAGATGTTATTCCTTGGTATGCTGAAATTGTAAATTATTTGGCAGCGTCTTTCATTCCTACTGATTTACCAAAAACCAGGCCGATCGTCTAAAACATGAGTCTCGTTGGTATATTTGGGATGACCCCTACCTATGGAGCACATGTAGTGATCATGTTATTAGGCGTTGTGTTCCCGATAGTGAGTTTGAGTTTGTCCTAAGGTTCTGCCACACACTTGTTTGTGGGGGCCACTTTGGTCACCAATGGACTGCTCACAAGGTCTTAGATTCTGGTCTCTTTTGGCCCACATTGTTTGGGGATGCCCATGAATTCTGTAAATCTTGTCCTCGCTGTCAAAGAATTAGGAATGTGTCTAAAAGAAATGAGATGCCCCAACAACCCTTGATCTTCCATGAAATTTTTGATGTTTGGGGCATTGACTTTATGGGACCATTCCCCAATTCATTTGGGAACCATTACATTCTTCTGGAAGTGGATTATGTTTCAAATTGGGTAGAGGCACGAGCCACGAAGACAGATGATTCGAAGACAGTAGTGGAATTTTTGAGAACCCAAATATTTTGTAGGTTTTAATTACCTAGGTTTTTCATCAGTGATTAGGGTTCTCATTTCTGCAACCGCACAATGAAATCTCTTTTGCACAGGTATAGGTTTGGGCATCAAGTGTCTACTCCTTATCACCCACAAACAAATGGTCAAGCCGAAGTGTCAAATAGAGAGGTAAAACAGATTCTTGAGAAAATGGTTCAGCCAAACAGAAAAGACTAGAGTCTTAGACTCGATGATTCATTATGAGATTACCGTACTGCATTAAAAACTCCAATTGGCATGTCACCGTATCAGCTAGTTTTTGGGAAGAGTTGTCACCTCCCTGTTGAGGTAGAGAACCATGCCTACTGAGACATTAAACAATTCAATTCTAATCTGTCTGGTGGAGGTATTCAGAGGAAGTTGCAGATTCAGGAGTTGGAGGAAATGACAAGATATTCATATGAGAACTCCCAGATTTATATGGAGCGAACCAAGGCTGGCCACGACCGTCTCATCCTTCATCGTCAATTCCACATCGAGCAGAAGGTCCTCCTCTACAATGTATGGCTGAAGTTTCACCCTGGTATGCTTTGTTCCCGTTGGTTTGGACCTTACATTTTTACTAATGTCTCTCCATTTGGTGTTGTCCAGGTTCAAAATGAAGATACCAAGCAAACCTTCACTGTCAATGGGTAGCGGTTGAAGCACTTCCATGAAGCCATTCCGAATTCCCCAATGGAGGAAATCCATGTTCAAGAAGCGGTCTATGAATAACAGTCACCAGGTTTTATCCTTCCTTCCAACAGTCTCTTTTATTATAGTGAGGACACTAGATTCTCTAGGTGTGGGGGATAGGTACATTCTTGGGTTAGTTAGGAATTTTTTATTATCATTCCTTCTTATTCTCCTTTTCTCTTGTTTCTTGGTATTGTCACTTCCCCCCTCGTGGGTACATCCCTATGTTTGTTAGGAATTTTTCATTGTCCCACTTCATTGTTCTCTTTATCTCTTGTTGCATGGTATTGTCCCTTGCCACCCTATTTCCCCCCCTCACATCTATGCTAAAATGATAATATATTATGCCTAATTTATCATGGAAAATTATTCCCATTTTATCATTGAATTTATTGAAAATACGTGAGGAATTTCCCATTTTCAAGTTGTTATAACATTCAAAAAAAATTCTAATGAAATGTGTATTTCAGCATGAATTCAACATTGTGGTGTGAATTTCTCTTGAAAATTGGTTGTTGGTCGATGATATGAATGGTTGTATCATTTTGAATCCATTGAGAAGAGTGGTACCCTTTTTTGTGAATAGTTTAAGGGAAAATTGTGTCATTTAATCTTTTCACAAATTTTTGCACCCTACCATGAAGTGTGAATATTTCTTACTTTATTGAAGGTAAATATAAGTTAGGATAATTTTTCTCTACTTTCCAAATGATCTTTACATACGTTCGTTCCTTATCTGATCTATTTCATTACTATTCCAGATTGACCTACGCGTGTGTACCTGTTATCCGACTGTTGTACGCCCTAAAAAAATGGGGTTGTATTTTGGGCTGGTCAAAAGCACCCTTTCTAGACTTTTGATGTTGGTATAACTATTACAATTAGAGTCATCAGGACCTCAAACATGGGTTGAGATAAAATTGTGAAATTTTTTCCAAGTGAAACTTTTGAAAACAAATAAATATTGAGGGGAGTGATGAAATGTAGAGCATATGGGGATATCTAGGTCGGGAGCTTTAGGTTTGACTTATGGGAATGCTTAATTGAGTGGGTCTTGGAATTTGATTTCAAAGGATGTAGGGCATGTTTGGTGGAAATAATCAAGTCAGTAGACTAATTTTAAAATAAAATATATTTATTTAATAGCAAGTGGAAAGAATAGCATGAAATGGTTGTCACACACACACACGTGGAGAATTGGTGACATGATTAACTTTTGAATTATTTTCTTTGATTGGTATCATTAGTCTCTTCGAATTTCATATGGATACAAGTTTTGAGATGACCTTTTCCATGATCACTGAGAATAAATCCTCGGTGTGATTTGTGCTTTGATCACAATTATATCAGAAATTAATTTCTCAAGAATGTTAAATCTTCATGAAGTTGGTAATATCTATATGAATAATTTTTTGAAATGTGAATTTTCCTAGGAGTGAAAATGTTTAGGTGTGGGGGTGTGATCATACCACGATTCATTGTTTCATTTTCACCCTTACACCGTTGTGCTAAAAATATTTTGTATTAAAAATTATAAAAATATTATCAAATTGTGTGTCATGTTTGATTCAATAATTTTGTGTTTATCACTGTTAAATAGGGCCATGATACTTGTTTTGAAAATTACAATGTAGGTGGAGGTGATTTGGAGGGCCCATGATGAAGTCCTTGAAAATAGGCCAAACTGCACAGGATCCAAGAAGTTCAGTGGACTAAAATTCATGCTGATACTCCCCCGTTCATCTAAATGGGTAGATATTTTGTGGGATTATCCAAAACGCATTGGGATACATCTTTCATGTAATAACCCAAGAGAGATTCGGGCATTAAGAGTCTCATCCGACCTGATCTATCCAGCACACCCAATCTGCTCGAGGTCAAACGTTGTGTGCTGTGATATGTCCATATCTCACGCTCCACTTGTTGAAATGATTCCAAACATTTGGTGGAGATATTCAAGGCGTGGGGATATAACTTTTTAGTTTTCCAAAAAACTTTTTAAGACTGTTTGGTAGGCTAAAACAATGTTCCAAGCGGTTTTAGTAAATCTGTGTGCCCAAAACCACCTCCCACATTTTCTATAAAAGGGCACCTTGGGCTCCTCATTTGTAAGTTCGACCAGGAGGCAAAGCTCTGGTATTTTGGAGACCCAAGGGATTAATTTCATCATCCATGAAGTTCTGGAGTCCCCTATCCTCATATGGGGATCAAGGATGAAGAAGGAGTTTCACCCGAGCCTCCTCCTCCTCACGATGGCGAGCTAAACGTTGGGAAATCATTTCAAGGGAGCTAAACTTAATTGGGAGGGAGTTCCAGCACTTCTTCTTCCAATGGTTTTGTATAATTTTTGTGTTAAATATTTCACTTATGATTAATCTCTATGCTCTTCTCTTCTGAATTCATTTGTGTGGTTTAATTTAAGTGAAACACATTTTATCTCAACACCGATTGGGTTGAGATTTCAAGTGGGGATCTTTGTTTGTTCCGATAGGACAAGACAATAACCCTATTAATATCACACATACATAAGATTTCAGTATGTTTCGGTAGCCTTAACTCTGTTATTGAGAACCAAACCTTGACAACACGGTTGTTTTTTCAAGGGTTGGTGCTCTGTGCAACATTTTAAGAGGCAAGAGAGGAATCAAAATCTTGACAACCCTCAACCAAAGAATTGAACAAAACCATGTAAATATTTTCAGAACAATGAACAATAAAAGTTGTTTAGTGAACTTGAAATGATCTCCTTTATCACATAATTGTAAAACACCTCTTTTATTTTTCATTTATTAAACTCTTTAAATCAATTCTTTTTCATTAAACTGTTTTAAAAAATACCCCCCTTTTTAGTCCCTTTTATTAAGAACACATACTCTAATCCTACCAATGCTCCTTGAGAGAAGACCTAGGGTCTGCCCAAGACTATATATCATCCTCAAAAAAATAATCAATTTGATGTGTCACGACTGCACGGTCATGGGCCTAAGGAACCCATCCTGAACCCTCCACTATCTTGATAACCTTGCACCACCTTATAATACAACAAGCACGTCAACCCACAACGAAAGAAGAAGGTCGTGGCTCGTCAACCGCGATGAACGGAGGAGGCGTCCGACACGATGGCCGACCAAACGAAGGTAGGAAGTGCGACCGCCATGCCACTGGAGAATAGATGCCATGACCGAATCCATGACAGACATCGAACCAGCCTCCGCCGGGTTCCACGTCGACTGAGCGACGCCCACCCTGCGCCATCGCCTCACCAACCGAATGACCTTCGGGCTAGTCGAAAATCCAAGAGGCAGGGGGGTTACATAACCCACATCTTGTCGAACCAGGCCACTATCCTTGGAGCAGGCTGCCACACTAACGCTGGGAAGCAACCCTCGGATTGGTCCACCACCCATGGAGTAGGCCAACACACTCGGAGTAGGCCGCCAACCTCACTCCGGGCCGCCGCCCTCGGACCGGGCTTCCTCCCTTGGAGTAGGCCGCTGCCTTCAAGCCGGGTCACCACACTCCTGCCGGGCCGCCGCCCTCGGACCGTACCGCCACACTCAGAATAGGCCACCACCATCAGAGCAAGTTGATGCCCTCCTGTCAGTCTGTCGCCCTCACGTCAGGCAGCTGCCCTTAGACCGGGCCACCACCCTCAGATCGGGACACTGCCCTCAGACCGGGCCACCGCCCGAGCATTCCACAGCCCAAGCAGGCCATCGCCCTCAGACTGGGCCCCACCCTTGGACCGGTTTTCCGCCTCAACATGCCACCGCACTAGCAAGCTTCCACCCTCATTCCGGGCTGCCACCCTCGGACCGGGCCGATGCGTTCAGACTGGGTCGTCGCCGCCAGACCGGGCCAATGCCCTAATAGGCCATCACCATACACGGGCTAGGCTACCCTTGTGGGCCGCCCCTCTTGTGGGCTAGACCGTACATTGGTCCAATGGGCCAGGTTCACCTCGGCCCAGCCCAGACCTTGTCGGGCAGGGTCGGTCTGACCATGTCGGACTGGACCCATGCCCAACCGGGCCTCGAAACACTCAAATGACCTTATCTTGAGTCCCAGATGCACATTTTATGAACCATATAAGACTTTAGGAACATTGGAGAGAGAAATTATTTTCTAAATACTCCATTAGAGTTTTGGAGAAACTTGGAGTTCAGCTGGGTTGGATCGCACCCGAATCCAACTGGCCCTCAACACTGAAATGTCAATAACGCATAAACCAGTCATCCGACTGATGCACCGTCTATTGATTTGGAACCCTTATGACTTGTATAATCATTGGGGAACTTATTTGTGATACATAGTGCTATATGAGATAATACTGATGGCATTGGGAGTGGTTCTCCCAAGCACACTATATACGGAACCCTGCGACTAGCTAAGACCTGACGACTGTTGAATTTTCAACTCGAAGTGACATGGTGGCTGCGATACACAATTGGGATGAGTGCCTTATAATACCATGATGGGGGTGACTGGTTCGGTGTTACCTGGTGGGTCACAGTGGGGAGTGGCCACGATATGCGATGGGGAGGATTACCTTAGCAGACCACGATGGGTGTGGGTGGATCTGTGTGACCTGGCACACCCATAGTACGCAGTGGGGAGGTGTACCTAAGCAGTTCAAGGTTAGTGGGAAACGGCTCAGAGTGACCCAATATTCCCACTATAATTGACAGAGGAGGAGTTATCCATCATTCCAGACATTCGACATTGTGACTGGGGATGTTACTTGTTACTACCCCTAGAAAACAAATCATGGTGTGAGCTATCTTAACCATGTTCTTGTGTTTGAGGTTATGATATGTGGTAATTTACCTATGTGGTAATCAACCTTCATGGTGTTACCCCATAGTTTTTCTTTGTGTAAATCTCGGAGACCTTCAGGGTCTTGGGGTCTCTACTGAGTATTGTTATACTCACCCCTGCATGGGATTTTCCCATACCTTGTTCTGTCTTGTGCAGACAATGTGTAGCATTGACCGAGGTTGAGTGAGCCAGGACTGGATGGTGCTTGGAGGTGGACCGTTAAACATTATATCACGTAGAGGAGACGAGCGGTTATGGAGTGCAGTGGAGGCGATCTGTACCAACTCTTCAGGTAGGATACTCAGAGGATGGCCTTGTAGTTTTTTTCCTTTTTTCCTTTTAGTTTTACAGTACTATCAGTCGTACATGAACTTTTACATTTGGGCTTGTATTCTGTCTCCTTATACTTTCATCACACTTTTACCACAACAGTTTACTTCACATTTTCTTCTGGTTGTATTCTCAAACCTTGTGTTTGTTTAGGTTTAATGGAAATGCCTTTTCATTTTAGGGAATTTTTCTTTCGATGATAGTCGCCATCCCCTGTCCTATGGAAGGCATGGTTCGGGTAGTCACGGAATGAGCCCGGGGGGATGGGTCATGACATGAATCCAGGTTTGAACCAATAAAGAAGAAAAAATTGACCATAATTCTTCTAAAAACATTCAAAAATACCCCACTTTTGTCAGCAATGGGGTAGATTTATATTTTTTACTTTTAATTTTTTATAAAATTTTGTTTATTGTAAGGAAAAAATGAAACGCCACAATATTTTTGAGTTTTTTTCCTAAACTGTAATGAAACAAGAAACATGTTCCAAATAGTAAGCAATAGAGATATAAAACCTGATAAATAAACTATCAAAGTAAGTCGCTCGGGGAAAAATCTCCATTGTACTATTTTTAAAAGTATTTCAATTCACTGAAAAGTTAATGTAGAGTACCACCTTAAAGATAATGACTTACCTCTATCACCAGGAATTATGTTTGACAGATTGATCAAGAACAGTGTTTGCCACTCTAAAAATAACAACTGTGAACATCATTATTTGAATATGACAACAGGATGAACACACCCTAAGTCCTAATGTCTTTTGAATTTATTATATTTTGAGAAGTGTTTCCACAATAAATATTACCAATTAACTGTGACATTTTTAAATAATGTTCTAGAGGTGAAAGTAATTGAATGAACTCAACAATGATCTCACTAATCAATACTGAATACATCAAAATGATGAAGTGAAAAAAATAAAAAGATAACCAGTGGAACTTCAATGTTTCCTTGAAATAAATGATTTATCCTAACGTTATCTCTATTATCAATACAACAACTAGCTATATACTAGAATAGAGTAAAAAATATTTAGTAACAGGGGATGGAGAACATCCCAAATGATGTGCTCTTCCCACCAGGTCTCTCTGACATGATGAGAGAGAATCACTAGACTCTCTAATAGCCCTTTCCTAGAATGCATGTCTGTCCTCTCTTGTATCCCCCATTCAAATATAATGATTTCTCTGTTTTAAGTACCCACTGTCTTCTGCTGCTCATCACTTCCACTCTTCACTAACTTAAACATGTCTTTTACTATTTCACCGCACATCTTGGTTTTTTCATGACTAATATGCCGCACTAACATTACCCTGGTAACTAACTTCAGGTGAGTTAGTTGAATGCACATGGACATGTTTTCAACACTTGAATGAACCTGTGAAAGAAAAAACAATCAACACTATTAAAAACACGAATGAAATTTAAATAATAGTTATTTGTAAAAGTCCAATGTTGTAATACTTACTAAAAAGGTTAATTAATAAATAATTAATTGATAATTATTATTTACTTAGTGAAATATTATTATATTGATTATTAATTTAATATTAAATCTTTAATTAGATAAAATATATTATGTTTTTAATTTATTATTATTAATTATGTAATTTTATTAATATTAGTATTATTGGTAAATAAATATATTCTTGTATTATATTACTTTATTTAATTATTTTATTTTCTATTGAAGAAGATACATTATAATTGAAGTGTTAACTTAAATATATTAAATTTAATAAATAATTAATTCTATATATATATATATTATTTTAGTCCTAATTAGTATAATTATTTTAACTTATGTTTTATCTCAAAACAAATTTATTTATTTATTCAAAATATAATTTTTATCTATAATTGTTATTATGTATTAATTTGTTTAATTCATTAATTTTTTTTTATTTTTTAATAAATTTTTGTTTCTTTATTTTTAAGGGAAATTTTATTTACATCTCCCTTAAGAAGGTCCGGCAGTGGCAGCTTCAACGAACCAGTCTAGCATGCGACGACTCCTGCTTCTCCCTCTGACGACTCTATTCTGATTCAGTCGGTCCTCCTCCAGACGAACACCATTGGTGGCCTTCGGTGGCTCAACCCTATTTTTCTAGGTGGATGAGTTTTAAAAATTATCCAACTAGAGTTGGATTGGATGAAATTATTTAGGGATTTGGCATCGCGAATAGGAGGAACTCTGATTCAATCCAGTTTGTTTACGATGAACATTCCTTGTTCTTCGGGCTGGAGTTCAATTTTTTCCCCGATCTATGCCAAAGATTCAAGGAAGAAGATGAAGTGTTCTAAATCATACACCACAACTCAAATAGAGACTAGAGAGTAGAACCACCTCTACTCACATGATGACAGGTGATTTCCAATCTCAAACCATATGTTACCAAAATGATCAGATCTGAACTGGATTGTTGAAATCTGGAAATGGTGGTGGGTTCAAAAACTACATTGGGGAGGGAAAGATAGAGGATGCTCGGTTCTAGAAATGAAGACCTTCTGTTTATGGTTTGGGAGCAACATCGGCTTAGGGTTAAGCCTCCCAGAGAAAGGTGAAAACACATCTTGAATGCGTAAATAGGGTTCATCCACGTGTTATGTGATTTTTCTTGGGTTTGGATATGATCTAGATTATGTTATTTGGTTTAATTTGTATGTATTGGTGGAAGAGGTTCTTGGTATGGCGATTGAAGATCACACGGTGTAAAAACAACTACGAAACCGTGGAGGGATGTTAGTGGAATGGTGAGGAGGAAGGAACTGCATCAGTGGCGCTGAGGGAATCAGTGTATTGTGTTGTAGACAGAGTCGGTGAGAAGAAATGAGACTGAAACCATTGGTTTCAATGGTGTGTTGCGGGGCTGAATGGAAGAGATGAATGGTGCGAGGTGGGTGAGGATCGGTGAGACCGATAGTAGATGAGGTGATCAGTTAGTGTGTGAAGATCTAATACTGATAGTTATATTGGTAAGTGGGAGAGACACCCATGTCATTAGTGGAAGGAAGAGGAAGGGAGAGGGATGAGGCACCAATAGATAAAATAAATGAGTATCAGTGAGTGCGTGAAACTGATGGAAGAAAATAATTAGGAATCGATTGTTAAAAAACGAGTAACCAATAATTAAAAACAAGAGACCAATTCTTCATTAGTGAGTCACAAGAAAAAGGATACGTGACTCAACAGGAACAGTACGTCATGGCATCGGTGAGTCGTGACATAGGTGTAAGGTAGGAAACTGTTAGAAGAAGAAAATAAATGAAGACACTGATAGAAGAAAAATAAATATGAGTCACAAATAGTTAAAAAACAAGTGACTGAAACCAATGTGCATCTGAGACCGATGGTGTTTCAAAGTGATCAGTGAGTCATGCCTCACCAATAGTTAAAAAAACTTTGGTGTGAAAATGTATCAGTGAGTCGAAACATCTGTCCACTGTGACATCAGTGTGTCAACTCACTGATAGAACAAATTGAAATGTTAGAAATAAAAAATTAATTTTAAATTGATAATAATATGAATAAAAAATTAATTAGTTATAACAGAATAAAAATCAACAGAAAATGTTAAGCACTAAATAATTAACTTTATTAAAAACAAACTAATTTATTTATCAAACTAAAAATAAAGGTAATTTTATTATTAACAAAAAATATAAATATTACGATTGATTAATTAAATATATAAATATATGCAGAACACAAACAAAGAATTAGCTACAAACATAAAATTAAAATAATTAAAATTAACTAAATATTTTATACAAATAAGTTATTTAATTAAGTGAAAAAAATGAAGACATAAAATTTAAAATGAATTATTTCAATATACTATAACTTGAATTTTTACATATCTAAAAATAGAATAATTACACTAGTTAATAAAAAAGGATAATTTATTTTAATAAATATAATTTAAAAGATAATCTTTTAAATTAAAAACTAAATTATATTAATGAAAATAACAATGAAAAATTAATTAAATAATAAACATTTAAATTTATTAAAATGTTAACCAGATTAAGATTGTTAAACTAAAAATTATGTTAATATAATCAGAATAAATATAATGACTAAATTAGTTTATTAGGAAGACTAAAAACACATATTTAATTGTAAAAATGGTTAATTAATAAATTTAGTGTTAAAAATACAATATTGACCTTATTTATTGAAATGTGTAAAAATTAAATATTAAATTTGTAAAAATTACATATAAGATGTGGCAAAACTATGTAAAAATAGAGCCAATTCAAATTCCCCCACACTTAATCATTATTTGTCCTCAAACAATCTCATTTTTTGTTATCATTGAAAACAGATTGTAGTATTTATGATTCCGATCGAACTGTAACATGTTCAACACTTAAAAATAGAGGTCAGAATCAATAAAACAAGTTTTTTGAACAATATGTTCAAATCAAGTCTTTCCATGAAAAAATACTAAAAAGGTAATATAGAGAGCTTTGAATCATCTAGAAATCAATATGTCAAGCATCATATGTGATAAAACTTAATGAATCATTTCAATCCAAACACATGTTCTAAGTCCAAGAGTAAAAAGAGTTAAAATTTATGTGGAATTCAGAACTTAAGAGTAAGAACTTTTTACCTTAACTCATCACCTAGGTTCCAAATATATATATATATATATATACCAGTTAACCACATTAATGATATAACCTAAATGATTCCCATATAAACAATTAGTCCTCTTCTTCATTTGGCGTTCATCGTTCCCCTCCACTTAATGAACTCATTTTTGACCCTAGACACTTTATTAAATTTTTTCCAAGCCATGTATCATGTGATAAGCACTGTGCATTGAACTTATTCAAAGTATACAGAGGGCATATAGTAAACAAAAATATACTCAGCATCTAGGGTCTTAGAGATTCCCTGTGGGATCCTAGATGCCCAAACTAATCCAGTTCCAAAATATTTATATAAAAAATCATTTACATTGTCTCATTATGGTGGTTAATTTAATAATTAAATGAAAAGAGAAATAATTAATCCCATAAGATAAAGTGAAACTTTCAGATCTAGCTGCTATGATCATAACTACACAATCATGTAACCCAAATCACATTCGATGGTAGTCCCTAAACAAAGATATCCATTCGATAACTAAGTAAATATAACTCAGAAATTATCCATTATCATTAATTTTAGACCAAATTCACAACTTAACTAACAAAGAAATATTGTCCATAGGCAGGACCCATTTGAAAAAACAGTGTAAAGCCTAAAATTACGCAAGAATTTTGAAAACATTTACCAATTTTTTGACAAAACGTCTTAAGTTGTAGCGGGAATTGATGGTATTTCAATTTTGAAAAGTTTAGAACATTCAAGAATTGACCCCCTCCCCCACACTTAAATACAAACTTTGTCCCCAAAGTTGACTTCTAAAATGGAAAAGAACAATTTGACAGTTTATGTTCAAAAAATATTTTCAATTTAGTAAATAGATGACATGTATAAAAGGGTCTCTTTGAATTTTAGAAAGAATTCTTTTCCCCAAAAATTAACATACATCATGTTCAAAATAATGTACTTGCATTAACAATTATGACCAATGACACAAATTTTCATTAAACTAAAAACATGGGTTGAAACTTGTCAGTGAACAGTGTATTGGGTGTATGAATTTTAATAGATTGAGTTCAATAATATGTTAAATAGAGAAGAAAAATAAATGCTAAAACAACCCAACCTAAATCATTTTCAATAAAAAAAATTTCAGCCTACATGTACCCCCCCCACACTTATGTTCATGTAGTGAGTGATTTAAATAGAAATGAAATTCAGTTTTCAACAGTGAAGTACAAGAAGAATTTTTATTCACGCAGTGACATATAGAAGACTTTCATTCCAATACGAGTATAATTTTAAACATATAAAGAATTTTTTTATTTCCGTAGTAAGAATTGTAGAAAAATTTTGTGAAACAAGAAAAATTCTCTGGGAAAGAAAGATACGTAATAGAGTTTTTATGGTACAGACAACGTTTTTTGAAAAAGAAAATAGAAGAAGAAATAATTGAAAAAGTTAAGTGAAAGAACTTCCTTGCATAAGTTTTTGAATTACTCTTCAGGATAGGAATTCCACTCAATAAATGACCACTATATCAGATTCTTGATATCTCTAAAACATAACTTCAAAACCAATAACAACCAGTAAGATGAATGTCACAAAAATAGAGTAGATAAGAAGCACTTTATTCAAGGGTAAAGAGATAAAAAGTAAATACAAAAGAAACCATGTGTCTTCTCCGATGCAATGATATGTTTTTATGTCTTCATCCAGACTTTATTAAGATCAGTTTTCTATCACTGTGAAGGCCGCCAAGCCCTTTAGTTGTCCCTCAAAATAAAACATCACCCTCTAGCCATTAAACAACATGGGTTTGTTATCATCACCTATAATTTCAATAGATCCATTCTTTAGTACTCGCACTACAGAAAATGGTTCAGACCACATGGACTTTATCTTTCTGGGAAAGATTTTAAGTCTACAGTGAAAGATAAAAACCTTCTATACAAGTTTTATTTATTTGGTTTGTATTATAGAATCATGAAATATTTTAGTCCTCTATTTATAAATCCATGAATTATCAAAACTCTCTCCCTTAATCTCATCCATGTCACTTAACTCAAGTAATCTCCTCTCACTAGAACTCTTAAAGTCAATGAGAAGAGCCTTAACTGCCCAATAAGACTTATGTTGCAACTCCATAGGTAAATGATAGCATTTACCAAACAAGAACATGTAAGGGGATATACCTATTGGGGTAATGGAAGCAGTTCTATAATCCCATAAAGCCTCATCATATTTAAAAGACCAGTCTTTCCTAGAACTTGAAATAGTTTTCTCAAGTATTGGGTTTTATTCTATGTTTGAAATTTCGACTTGTACACTGGATTGTGGATGATAAGGAATACCAGTTTTTTGAACAGAACCATATTTTCCCTTCAAATCATTAAACATTTATTTTATAAAGTGTGTTCCATTATCAGTGATAAAGGCTTTGGGAACACCAAATCATGTAAAGATATTCTTTTTGACAAATTTAATTATTGAGTTGGCATGATTGTTGGGTAGTGAAACTGCCTCAACCCACTTCAACACATAATCTGCAGCAACATGTATTTACTCATTCCCATGAGATGATGAAAATAGTCCCATCAAATATAAACTCCAAACATAAAAAATATCCACTTCTAGAAATCATTTTTGAGGTAATTCCTACTTCCTACCAATATTTCCTAGCCTATAACACCTATCACAACCAACCACATAGCTCCTATTATAATTAAAAATAGTTGTCCAATTGAAACTAGAGTGTAAAACTTTTTGAGAAGTCATTTCATTACCACAGTGACATCCCCAATGTGAGGAGTTACAACTCTCTAAGAGTGGAAACATCTCTTCCTCAGGAACACATCTCTTAAGGATACCATCAACACATCTCTTAAATATCAGGGGATCCACCAAAGATATTATTTATGCTCAGAAATGAATTTATTTTTTTGTTTATTTGACACAATATTAGGAATGATACCTACGTTCAAGAAGTTGAGAAAATATGGAAACCCAGAATATTTCCTGATTGAAACAGTATGTAGCTTCTCATCAAGAAAGGAAAAGGTTATTTCCTTAGTATTTTCAAAATGAGTAAGATAAAGCCTAGAAAGATGGTCATCAACTAAATTTTCAGTTCCCTCATTATACCTAATATCTAAATCAAACTCTTGTAGAAAAAAATCCATCTAATCAGCATGATTTTAGTTTCATTCTTAGACATCAAGTACTTTAAGGAAGAATGATCAGTGAAAATGATGAATTTTGAACCTAACAAATAATTTGTAAACTTATCTAGAGAAAAAACAATCACTAGAAATTCTTTTTCAGTAGTGTTGTAATTATTTTGGGATTTATCAAAAAGTCTACTAGAATAATACACCACATTCAGTTTCCTATCTTTCCTCTGTCCAAGGACAACACCAACAACCATTTCACTAGAATCATACATAAGTTCAAAAGGTAATTTCCAATCTTGTGTAGTGATTATGGGTGATGTAGTGAGTTTCAATTTTAATAGATTAAATGATTTCAAAAAAATTTCATCAATGTTCATAGGTACATCCTTGACCCAAAAAGAACACAAATGTTTATTTATAATAGAAAATTATTTTATGAATCTCCAGTAAAAACCGGCATTCAGTTAGAAACTTCTAACACCTTTTACATTTCAAGGAGGTGAAATTTTTTGAATGAATTATATCTTAGCAGTATCAACTTCCAAACCTCTCTTTGACACTTTATGACCAATAACTATACGTTATGTGTCCATGAATTAACAATTCTCCCAATTAAGAATTAGTATGGTTTCAATGAATCTTTCTATAACTAACTCAAGATTTCCAAGACTAGTATAGAAAGTACTCACCACAACAGAAAATTCATCCATGAAAAATTCAATGATTATCTCAATCATATATGAAAATATGGAAATAATAAAACATTGAAAGGTGGATGGATCTCCACACAACCTAAAGGGAACTCGCCTATAATCAAATGTCCCAAAGGGTCATGTGATATTGGTCTTTTCCTGATCCTCTAGAGCAACAAGAATCTGGTTGTAACCAGAATACCCATCCAGAAAACAAAAAAAAAATCATTTCCAACAATCCTCTCAATCATTTGGTCCAAGAAGGTCATTAAAAACGATCCTTCCTAGTGGATAGATTCATCTTTCTATAATCTATACAGACTCTACATTTTTTGGAATTCCTAACTAGGATTTTTTTATTTTTTTATTTTTTACTATAGTGAAACCTCCCTTCAGGGGGAAAACCAGGAAAAGGATGACCCAAGAACTATAAATAATTTTATAGATCATTCCAGGGCCCAAAAGTTTGATCACTTCCTCTCTTACTACTTCATTCATGTTTGGATTCAATCTTATTTGACACTCAACCCTAGGATTATGGTCAGGTTCTATATATATTTTATACATGAAGAACAAGGGACTAATACCTTTGATATCAGCTATTGTCAAGCCTATGACAGATTTAAACTTCTTCAAAACACTTAACAATCTTTCTGCTTGGGTTTCATTATGTTTAGTATAAATTATAACATGAAAAGTGTAATTCTCACCTAGGAATGAATATTTCAAATGAGCAGGGATAGGTTTAAGTTCAAGAGTTGGTGGTTATGAACTAGAATGAAGAATCTTAGGCCTAGTAGGTCTAATATATTCAGAATTACTCTTGTAAGGAGTATTAATTGATGAAAGATTATCAATTTCATGTTTCGATTCAGAAATAATAGTGTTGTTTTCTAAAGTGGGAAACATATTGTCCATACATTCCAGAACAGAACTTAACATGTTAATCAAAGAAGAATCATCAAGTTGTCTTATAATTTATCCTTCTATATCATCAGAGTATTCTGCAAGGATGGTGTTAATAGAAACAACCTCAAACTCACTAAAAAATATCCTAAGTTCAGAAATAGAGGACTTTTTTAAAGTAGAAACTGAACAATTTTCCCGTTCTAGAATATTTTCTAGATTTGATGTTTGACCCGAATTTTCAATATCTAATACAGATTCAACTAGATTTTCAGCTTCTAAATTATTTTCTTTAGTATCAAATTGATTTTCAGATTCTTCAAGGATTCTAATGGAGTTGTCGTCTTCTAAGGACTCTACCATTGACAAGTTTCTAGAAAAAGATGGCCCTTTATCATTTTTATACACATTGAACTCTTCTTGGTTTTCTCCAATTTTAAATATTATACGACCCTTAGAATCATCAATAACATCACCACTTGTGGCCAATAAGAGCTTACACAAGATGATGGGTACCTCTTGATCACACTCCATGTCTAGGACTAAAAAGTCTACAGGTAGAAACAACTTCCCATCCCTAACTAGAATGTCATCTATCCTACCCATACGATGAGTAAAAGATCTATCATCTAACTGTAGTATGATTTTGATGGTTTGAAGGTCACCCAAACTCAACTGTCTAAAAAATGAGTAAGATAGCATGTTTATACTAGCACATAAATCACACAAACAATTTAGTTGAACAAAATTTCCTAGTGTTCATGTTATAACAAAACTACTAGGGTATTTCAATTTGGGTGGTATTTTTTTTGAAGCGCAACACTGCAATCTTCAGTGAGGCTGTAAGTAAAAAATTCTTCTAGGGTGTTTTTGTTTAAAACCAATTTTTAAGAGATTTGAAATAAGATGGGATTTAAATTAAGTCTTAAATGAATGGAATGTTTAATTGATATTTAGAAAGGGGAACATGAAACTGAAGAAGGATAGCCTTGGTGTTACTTTGAGTTTTTAGCTTATTAGGGAAATGGATGGATGGGGAAGATTTTTTAAGGACAGTACACATATCCTTCACCTCTTCCTCAACTTTGTTTCCATTATTCATTTGATTTTTAGATGAATTTTAATCTTGTCATAAAAATTTTAAATATACATTTTTATCATTTGGAAGAGTTTTTTGTGAACTTCTAGCATGAGAACAAAGAAGATTTTTATTATCAGATTCAAACATATTTTCATTTTGGAAATTTTCATGGACATTTTCAGCAATAGTTTGAGTGTTCATCATACTTATAGTAACTACCACCATGTAATTATCTCTAGGGTTAAGCTCAGCGGTACTAGTAATTATACCTTTTCCCTTTATGAGAAATCTCTTATGAGTTAGCCAAGTTGTGATTCCATATTCTACATTCTCACATCAGTTTTCATTTTATCTGAGTAATATTGATTAGGATGTTTGGTTAGTTGAGTCATCCATATTTCCTCTTGAGAGTTAATTTTGTTCAATATTAGATCATGATTACAAGAAATTTAATTATCATTATTTCCTTGTACATTTTAAGACTCACCCCTTTGTTGATTTTGAAAATTTTTTCTCAGTTGGTTGGAGTAATTAGGGGTAGTAGATTGATTAATTAGGCATTGATCTTTCCTCGATATGTTTGGGTGGTTCCTATAGCCTTGATTGCTGTTATTTGAAAATGGATCTTTTTTAAGAAGAATCCTAGGATCATAGGTAAAAAACATTTATTTCTCTTGTTATTGGGCTGGAATATCAATGTCAGGACAAAAGTTTTCAGTATGCCCAAACATACCACACCGAACACATTGTTCCCTTAAATATTGAATGGCGTTTTGATAGCCAAGTTGATTAACAATTTTCTTAGAATTATGTTTCATTAAATATTGATGTTTGATGGTGATTTTAGCAAGTGAGCATGAGTTTTATTCATTTAACCAGTGTTTGAATTATCATTTATATTGAATCTTTTTCTTATTGAATTAATATGTTTAGAGTTCAGGGACATGTTGTTAATGATTTTTCTCAATTATTCATATGTCTTGTCAGTTTAGTTACTCCCAAAAGCTTGATCAAGTAGATTATATCCAGAGGAGGACAACCCTTCATAGAAGGTATCCATGTGAATGTGATATCAGAGATCATGACGGGGACACAACCTAAGTAGATCTCTAAATCTATCCTAATCATCATGAAAAGATTCTCCACCCTCTTGATAAAAACTATTTATCTTAGTTCTATGTTCTCCTTTTAGTCTTTGGGGATAAAATTTCAAGATAAATGAGTTATACACATGATCCGAGTTTTTGAAAATGTTTTCTTTTTAGCTCAAAAACCAATTCCTAGCATTCCTTTTAAGGAAAAAGGGAAATACTCTCATTCTTAACTCATTTTCAGTGAGTCCTAGAAGAGGTAATTTTTAACGACCCAAACTTTCATTAATTGAAATCCCTCTTGATCTAATTAAATGTATATTTATGTAAAATTCTTATATAAAATGTAAACATCATTGGTTTTATTTTATTAACTGTGAAAATTGCTAATATAGTCGTCGAATAATGATCACATGATTAGTTTTAATATATGTATTTAACAATCTAATTTAATCAAACAAAGGAATCGATGACCCCATCCCGTAGAATTTCTCCATATAAAGCCCATTTTTCAGAGGTCGGAAAAGTGGTGGCGTCATTGGGCTTCGCTCTTGACCAATCCCCAGCCGAGCTTCATCATGTCATGCTCGAACAGAACCGTCTATCGGAGAAGTGAAAGTTGATAGAGATTACAACCCGTGCAATGTTATCTGAGCCACCCCAAGAGTCTGTCACCATCTTGCACCTTACCGTTATGTATTATGTAGCTTCTTCAAGGGGTTATGTAAAAAATCTCTAGTACTATTGTTATGTACATTATTTTGTATATAATAATGAATATAATTTCATTTTATTATTGTTACATTGTAAATTGCTTTTAAATAAAAATAGTATTTTTAGTTAATGTTCAACTATGAAATATGTTTTGATAAATTAATTTATTTTTGAATTAAATAATATTTTAATGAAATATTACTATTATTATGAAATTATTTTTTATTAAATATAAATGATCTTATAATTTTATGAATGCAAATGTAATTTTTATTACGGTTCAAAGCCCATGAATTTTTGATAAATGCAGATTTTTATTTTAAAAGTTAAAATTAACATACTTATAAAATTATTTATTTAAAAGGAATATTATTTCTGGAATCAAGATGTCGATATTATCCAATAGTGAGTTTTTTTAATTTTCTTAGATAGTCAAATTTTTGGGTAAAAATTTAATACCATTCAAATATATAATGTGTTTTATAACATCATAATGACTCAATAGTGATGTAATAAAATACCATAAGCCTTATGTTTGGAAAATATATATTCTAACATTAAAATAATGTGATTTTGGGTTTTTTGATTTATTTTACAAAGCATTAATGGACCCTTCAATACTTATTAATGATCTTGCCTTTTTAAATTGTTTTCCTTGGGAGTGTGACTCACCTCCACACATGCAACCCCATTATTTTAAAGAAGTTCAGACATCATCCTTATAAAATATTTTTTTACACTTCCCTTTGCCAAAAACCATGGGAAAAACCAATGGTCTGGTTTGTGGTTTAGATTTTTTTAATGTGAGGGTCCCAAGCCTAAATAACAAAGATTTCCCTCACCTTTCTTATATAAACACACCCAAGAACCACTTCCTCCTTAATCAAAGCCTTTGGAGTTCTTCCATCCTCTGCCATCCTTTTTTTAGAATCCTCCCAATGTGCCCAATGCTCCCACGTAGCCTCTCTCAAGCCTCTCTCAAGCCTTTGGAAGCAAACTTCCAAGTAAGGGTTTTTCTTCCTTTCTCATTTTTCAAATTTTATTAATGTTTTTATGCCCTTTTAATTTCAATTATAAATGTTGGGGTATGGTTTTTCACATCCCACGTAATGCCCTCTTTATGTTTGAATGATGGTAGACCCATTTCTCTCTCATTAAATGCCTCCCATGTACACCCGTTACTATGCTGAAATTCTAAAAAGAAATTTATCTCTCATCATTTACATTCAAGAAATTCTATTGTATCATGAATCTAAATTCCATTACTATTGTTAGGGAATGTAATTATATTACCCCTTACTATCCTTTTTATGTACATATTATGACACTCCCCTTTCTCTCTCGTCAACCATTTTTATGAATTCTTACATCACGCCGTTACGCTGCTGAAATTGCACCGATTTTTGGAGCCAATGCCATTGTGTAGTGAATACCTTTCCAATTTCTCTATCAAGGGTATTACCTTTAAGAAAATTTACTTATTGATTATAAAGTATCATATATGAGTTCCACATTCCTTTATCATGTAATAAATGAAGATGATTTATGAATCCATTTATATGATCCATGTGGCACACTTATGCATGAAATGAAATGTTAAGAAGGTTGCGCCCTTATAGTGCTCCAATGCATTGGTTAATTAATAGTATCATGATACTTCATGTGAAATGGGTGTTGGCTCATGCTAATTCAAGTGAAATGTGGTTTTACTCTTGATTCATGTGCAATGAGGATTTACTCATACTCTATGTGCAATGAGCCTTGGATCATGCTAATTTCATGTTAATTGTTGTTGCCACATTTCCATGTTATGATTATCATGCTTTATCATGAATTTATGTTTATTATTATATTGTTCTGTATTTATATGCCTATTGTCTAACATATATTTTATTCCTCATGTTATTCAATGATTATTCCCTTATTGGGCTTTATAGCTCACCCTTTTTCTTATGCATTTCCTCAGGTTATCCCATGCAATGATAAGTATGCGGGAATGTAGTGGCCATTTAAATGACATTTTCAATAAATATGTTTTTTTTGTCATGTTTTATGTTTTTATGTAATGATCCTAAGCCCCAATGACAATAGACCTCTCGATCTACTATGTTGTATCAAATTATGTTTATGTAATAAATTATGTTTATTTGTGTAATAAATGATCAGGGTTGTTACAGTTGGTATCATAGGAAAGGTTTAGTTATTTTTGGGATTAGGATTAGGAAACCCTAGTAAATCTTTAGATACATGATTAAGTATAATAAAAACATCCCTAAATTTCGGTGATTATTGAGTAAGTGGTTTATCAAGCAAATACACCCTTGTCTGGATATGAGCAGGTAGAGGTGGCTCTGGCACAGATGTATGCTAGGGGTAAAACCCAAAAACACCACATTGATCTAGACTCAAACGGGAACTGGCACACGACAATGGGCCTTACAACACTCTTGGTTACGACACTCCCACGGGATATGCATTGGAAAATTCACATGCTTAGTATAAACTGTTATTAAGGGACAAAAAAATTCCCTAAGAATATATGTTAGAAAGTAGATCATGTATAACATAGACTGAAGCCAATATATTCATATGTTATGGAAATAAAATTTATTTATAATCATTAACTTTTTTCATGTAATAACTTTTATGTGTTACCCCAAAATTTCCTTTTATTCTATCCAATGGACAGTAATAAGAGGAATTGGGCTAAAAACCTATGTGAAGATCAATCTGATGACTGTACTAATGAGATGCCCAATCCAATGGGAGCAGGAATTGAGATCTTTGTCACACTTCTCTCTTAGCTAACTCATGATTTTAATAGAAACATGTGTCAAGATGAACATTAAACCCCCCCACTAATAAAGAACAAGTCACTATCGAGAGATTCATGAGACAAAGGCCTCATACTTTTAATGGATTATCTGATCCCTCAATCACTGAACAATGGATCACCTCCATTGAAAATTTATTCTGCATGCTTCAAATCATTGAACAAGAGAAGGTTGTCTTGGCTGCTTATCATATGGAGAGTGAAGCTGATCAACGGTGGATGTTGATCAATAACATGAAGCCTGATGAGGAGATTGAGGAATTAGAATGGGAGGATTTATTAAATATTTTTTTCAATAAATATTTACCGCACACCCTCCGGAATTAGATGGAAAGGGACTTCCTTTCCCTCGAGAAAAAAAGATGAATAATCTGTTGGAGCGTAAGAGGAAAACATCACAACACTTTCATGATACGCTTCCAGCTTTATCGTTACCCCAGAATGCAAGGTTGAACGCTTCTTTGGTGGGCTGAATCCTAGCCTGCGGAAAGCACTGGTGATCTGTGACTTCGACCGCTATGATGAAATTTTCTGATGTGCCCTCAAGGTCAAAATGGAGACTATAGAATCTCAGGGGTATCATAGGGATAAGAAGTGTAACACCCACAAATGATAAAGGGGTAAATGACTAATTGATATGACTCATGTCAAGAAGGTGCAACTTCCTTTTCAAGAGCTTGTATGATTAGAACTCCACAGTTAAGTGTGCTTGTCCAGGAGTAGTGATCAGGATGGGTGACCTCCTGGCATGTTTCTCAGGGTTTGTTTGAGTGGGGACAATGCACACTGGAAAGGACATGTGTTGGGCTGTGGAGACTATCATTAGTCAGATGACCTGTTCAGGCATGTGGGTGGACGATGGGGTGAACCCCATGTGTCTGCGAGGCAACTGGTGGTACCTGGTGGGCCAGGACCCGACGACTATGTTAAGGCGGGGTGGTTGTGCTGTTACTGGGGCCCAGTTGTCACATTTGATATCAAAGGAGGAACCCAGCCATAAGTGCGGTGCACTGCCTGGGTTGTAGGTCCCACAACGAGGGCGTTGTGCTCTAAAGGGGGGTGATTTTAACACCCCAAAATGATAAAGAGTTAAATGACTAATTGATATGACTCATGTCAACAATGTGCACCTTCCTTTTCGGCAGCATGTCTGGTTAAAACTCCACAGTTAAGTGTGCTTGGCCAGGAGTTGTGATCAGGATGAGTGACCTCCTGGGAAGTTTCTCAGGGTTTGTGTGAATGAGGATAAAGCACACTGGAAAGGACATGTGTTGGCATGTGGGGACTATCATTAGTAAGATGACCTGTTCAGGCATGTGGGTGGACCCTGGGGTGGGCCCCAGTGAAAAAAAAACCACCCCGCCTTAACATGGCCGTCGGGGTAGACCCGGTTGTCACATTTGGTATCAAAGGAGGAACCCAGACTTACGTGTGGTGCAATGCCTGGGTTGAGATGTAGGGTCCACAACGAGGGCGTTGTGCTCTAAAGGGGGTGACTGTAACACCCCCAAATGATAAAGGGTTAAATGACTAATTTATATGACTCATGTCAATAAGGTGCACCTTCCTTTTCGGGAGCCTGTCTGATTAGAACTCCACAGTTAAGTGTGCTTGGCCTGGAGTAGTGATTAGGATGAGTAACCACCTGGGAAATTTCTCAGGGTTTTTGTGAGTGAGGAAACATCACACTAGAAAGGACATGTGTTGGACTATGGGGACTATCATTAGTCATATGACCCGTTCAAGCATGTGGGTGGACCCTGGGGTGGGCCCCACATGTCTGCAGGGCAACTGGTGGTACCTGGTGGGCCAGGACCCGATTACCATGTTAAGGAGGGGTGGTTGTGCTGTCACTGGGGCCCAGTTGTCACAAGAAGCGTAAGTTAGAATTCAATTCTGGCGGTCCGATGGATAAATCCAACGGTGCTAAAATTATCTATCACCCGACTTGCCAAAGGTGCGGAAATAAGCACCCAGAAAATTGTCTGAAGGGGACGAGGAAATTCTTTATATGTGGAAGAGAAGGGTACCTGGCTATTAACCATAGACAAGAAAAACATGCAGCTGCAATAGAGAAGAGGAATTCTCTGTTCGTACCTCAACATGTTTTTCATTTATACAACTACAATGAACCAAGGAATCTTTCAAATCAGTGCGTTAAGCCAAGGGTTTTTTGAGGCAACCAACAACCGCCAAGGCAGCAAGGGAAAGCTTTTCATATCACTACTGCTAATGTGAACCCCGACAATTAAGTGGTGATAGGAATGCTAGTTATTCATTCTAGAATAGAGAACGTACTTTTTGATTCAGTTTCTATACATTCTTTTATATCTAGAAAGTTTAGTAGATCAATCCCAGCACTACCAAAAATCAGGGAAGTGAAGATGTCGGTGAGTACGGAAAATGGAGAAATCATTGCATCCCATGAATATAACTCCACCGCTATCATAATTTGTTGAATGAAATTTCCAGATATCCTCTTCATACACACTCTAGTGGAATTTGATGCAATTCTTGTCATGGATTGGCTTTCCTTATATAGAGCTAACATAAATTTCTGTGAGAGGGAAATCACTCTCCATGTAGAGAATCGACCCCCGATTCGTTACAAGTAAAAAGAGGAAGATGGACCTCCTTTTGACCCATCATCTCAATAGTGGATATTACTACCCTATAAGAACACGTATATGGATTAGATGATTGAGTATAAGGATGCAACCATCCTAGAAGACATGCCTATTGTGAGGGAATTCTCTGAAGTGTTTCTCGAGGAATTTCCTAGTCTTCCTCCTAGAAGAGATTTTTAATTCTCAATTGATCTTATACCTGTGGAATTTCCAAAATCCAAGACTCTGTATAGAATGGATGTTGTGGATATTGAATAGCTGAAGAAACAACTATAGGAGAATCTAGATAAAGGGTTTATATGCCCAAGTGCTTCACTATGAGGTGCACCAGTCATCTTCATCAAGAAGAAGAATGGGTCAATGCACCTTTTCATCGATTATCATGAGCTTAACAAAATCATGATAAACAACAAGTATCCTCTCCCACGAATTGATGAATTGTTTGATCAGCTGCATGGATAATAATACTTCTCCAAGGTGGATTTGCGGTCAGGATATTATCATGTAAAGGTGAAGATGGAAGATATCCCCCAGATTTCTTTTCATACAATATACAGGCAATATGAATTCATTGTAATGCCTTTTGGACTCACTAATGATCCAGAAATCTTCATGGACTTGATGGATAATGTCTTTATATATTACCTCAACAAATTTGTGGTAGTATTTGTAGATGATATTCTGATATACTTCAAAAACAAGGAGGATCATGAAGAGCATCTAAGAACTGTACTAGAGACCATGTAGAGGGAGAAGCTCTATGAAAAGTACATCAAGTGTGAGTTCTGGTTGAAGGAGGTCTCATTCTTAGGCCATATCATCATGAGCAATGGGATATATATGGATCCCTCCAAACCAGATGCAATTGGGGGATGACCGAGGCCAACATCGATAACGAATATCCGTAGCTTCTTGGGGTTAACTGGATATTACCGACGATTTGTGATAAATTTATCACGATTGTCCAACCCTCATACCAAGATAACTCAGAAAGCAGTAAAGTTTTCTTAGAGTGATGAATGTGAATAAATCATCAAGGAATTGAAAAGGAGGTTTATTACTTCACCCGTTCTCACTTTACCCACAAGTGGAGAACTTTTGGGGTATTCAGTGATGCTTCGAAGAAGGGCCTGGGATGTGTGTTGATGCAAAATGAAAAAGTCATTGCCTTTGCTTCATGTCAATTGAATGTTCATGAACAGAACTATCCAACACATGACCTCGAGTTAGCTGTAGTTATATTCTCTTTGAAAATTTGGCGGCATTATATCTTTGGAGGGAAGTGTGAAATATATACAGACCCCAAAAGCTTCAAGTATATATTTACACAGAAAGAGTTGAACATGAGCCAACAAAGATGGTTAGATCTAATCAAAGAATATGAATAGTCAATCCATTACCCCCCTGGGAAATCCAACAAGGTGGAAGATTCCCTATGTAGAAAGGACCCAATGATTCTATCATTGATGAGAATTGAAAAGGACCAAATATTCTTAGATTTGATGAAGATGGACATGAGAATCACAAAGAAAAGAAAAATAATCAATCTTTTCCCAAATGATTGCTCACCCATCACTTTTAGAAATGTTAATGGATTCTCAATAGTATGATGTGGGAATTTATGAAAATGTGGAAGCTATTAGAAAATGGAAATCCTCAAAGTTTAATGTTAATGAAGAAGGAATTGTGAGATTTGGAGAAATACTATGTGTTGCATCAATTCAGGAGCCAATGAAGGAACATTTGGGTGATTCACATAGATTGAATTTATCTATTAACCCACTAAACACAAATATGTATCTACATCTCTGAGAGCATTATTGGTGGGAAAATATGAAGAAGATGATTGCGGAATATACATCAAAGTGCCTGGTGTGTCAGCAAGTGAAGGTAGAGAGGTATAAGTATAAGGGGGTGATGCTACCATTTTCCATACAAGAATGGAAATGAGAGAACATCACTATGGAGTTTGTCACCAGACTTCTGAAGACATACAAATGCAACAATGCAATCTGGGTTGTTGTGGGTCGTCTAACAAAGGTTTCACCTTACATTTCTATTCGGGACGATTTCTCATTGGATTAACTGGCGCAAATATATATTAGGGATGTGGTAAGCCTACATGGAATACCAAAAACTATTTTTTCTGATTGAGATCCAAGATTCACCTATATGTTTTGGAAGAGTCTTCAACATGCTCTGAATACCGAACTAAACTTCAGTATGACCTATCATCCTAAAACTGATGGCCAATTTGAACAGAATATTAAAACACTTGAGGACATGTTGGGAAAATTTTTAATGGACTTTAAAGGAGGATGTGATCAACATCTTCCTCTGGTTGAGTTCTCTTATAATAATAGTTTCCACTCAAACATCCAAATGGAACCATAAGAAGCCCTTTATGGGAAAAGGTGTAGAAAACCAGTGTGTTGGGTTGAGGTCGGTGAGCTTAAGCTACTTGGACCAAAAATGGATGATGAAATGGTGGAGAAGGAGAAAACCATTATGCATCATATTAGGGAATCCCAGAGTCAACAGAAGAGTTATACAGATGACCATTGAAGAGACCTTGAGTTTAATGTTTCGGACATGGTATTTCTACACATATCTCCAAAAAATAAGGACATGAGGTTTAGAAAGAATGAGATGTTATGTCTAAGGTACATCCACCCCTTCAAGATTCTTGATCGGGTTGGGGTTGTGGCCTATCGACTAGAACTTCCACCTACCATGGTCAAAGTACACGATGTCTTTCATGTATCCCTCTTAAGGAAGTACATACCAGACCCTTCACATGTACCCTCTTCAAAGGTGGTACAATTAGAGGATGATTTTTCTTATGAGGAGCAACTGGTGAAGATCTTATATCGTAGAGAAAAATTTCTATGAAATAAGGCAACGCCCCTCATCAAGGTGTTGTGATGAAACCAAAAGTTTGAATAAGGGACATGGTTATCAGTGGAAATGATGAAGCAGAGTTCCACCAATATGTTTTAGTGCAGGAAAAGTAAATTTCGAGGGAGAAATTTCTTAATGGAAGAAGATTGTAACAACCCAAACATTCATTAATGGAAATCCCTCATGATCTAATTAAATGTATCTTTATTTAAAATGTTTATAAAAAATGTCAACTTCTTTGGTTTTATTTTAAGAATTGTGACCATTGATAATATAGCAGTCAAATAGTGATCACATGATTCGTATATATACAGGGATTTAACAATCTAATTTACTCAGACAAAGGAAGTGATGGCCTCATCTAATATAATTTATCTATACAAATCCCATTTTCCAGAGCTCGGAAAAGAGGTGGAATCATTGAGCTTCTCTCTTGACTAATCCTAAGCCGATATATATCTTGTCAAGCTCGAACGGAACCGTCTACGAGAGAAGTGGAAGTTGATACAGATTACCACCCTAGTAATATTATCCGAGCCACCCTATGAGTCTGTCACAATCGTGCACCTTACCCTTAGGTCATAAGAAGTTTTTTTAAGGGTTTATGTGACAAATACCTAGTACTATGGTTATGTTCATTACTATGTATATAATAATTAATAAACATTCATTTTATTATTGTTACCTTGGAAATAGTTTTAAAATCACAAATAGCATTTTTAAAAAATATTCAACTAAGAAATCTATTTTGATAAAATAATGGATATTTTAATTAAATAATATTTTAAATTATTATTATTATTATTAAATAAATTTTTATTAAATATAAATGATCATATAATTTTATAAATGCAATTGTAATTTTTATTATTGTTTGAAACCGATTTTTGTCAAAACCCATGAATTTTCGATAAATGATGGTTTTTATTTTAAATGTTCAAATGAATATAATTAGAAAATTATTTATATAAAATGAATATTATTTCTGGAATCATGATTTCGAAATTATCGAATGATAAATTTTTCATAATTTTCAGAGACAGTCAAATGTTTGTGTAAAAATTAAATACCGTTTAAATATATAATGTGTTGTATAACATCATAATGACCCATTAGTGATGTAATAAAATACTATAAGCCTTATGTTCGCCCAATATATGTTTTACAATTAAAATAATGTGATTTTGGGTTATATTGACTTATTTAACAAAGCATTAATGGACCCTTCAAGGCTTATTAAACATCTTGTCTTTTTAAATTGTTTTCCTTGGTCGTGTGACTCACCTCCACATAAGAAACCCCATTATTTTAAGATTTTAGGACATTGGCCTCATAAAATATTGTTTTACACTTCCTCTTTCCAAAACCCATGGGCAAAAAAGATGTTCTTGTTTGTGGTTTGGATTAGTTTAATGGGAGGGTCCCAATCCTAAATAATAAAGAATTCCCTCACCTTTCCTATATAAACCCACCCAAGATCCCACTTCCTCCTCACTAAAAGCCTTTAGAGTTTTTCCAATCTCTACCCTACTCTCTGTAGAATCCTCCCAAGTTGTCCCATGATCCCAAGAATCCTCTCTCAATTCTCTCTCAAGCCTTTGGGAGCATACTTCCAATAAAGGGTTTTCTTCTTTTCTCATTTTACCCAATTTTCTTAATGTTTTTATTCCATTTTATTTCAATTATAAATGTTGGAGTATGGTTTTTATACTCTAAAATACTTATATATTTATGTTTTAAGTATGGGATACCCCTTTATCTCTCATTAAATGCCTCCCATGTACTCCCGTTACTTTGTTGAAATTCCAAAAGGAATTTCTCTCTCCTCATTTATATTAAAGCAATTATTTTGTATCATGATTCTAAATTCCATTAAAATTGTTAGGACATGTATTTATCTGACCCCCTTACTTTCCAATTCATGTAAATATATTGAGACACCCCTTTCTATCTCATCAACCATTTTTAGAAATTCTTACGTCATGCTGTTATGCTGCCAAAATTGCACTGATTTTCTAAGCCAATGTTATTGTGTAGTGAATACAATGCCCATTTATCTATCAACGATATTCAACTTTATACACATTTTCCTTTTGATTATAAATTTTGTTATATGAATTCCACATTACTTTATAATGGAATAAATGATGGTGTTTTATGAATCCATGTTATTTGATCCATGTGGAACACTTATGCATGAAATGAAATGATTAAAAAGGGTGCTCCCTTGTGGGGCTCCAATGCATTGGGTAAAGTATAGTATCATGATACATCATGTGAAATTGGTGTTGACTCAAGATAATTCACGTAAAATGGGGTTTTACACGTGATTCATGTTCAATGTGGATTTACTCATACTCTATGTGCAATGAGGCTTGGCTCAAGCTAATTCCATGTTAAGTGTTGTTGCCACATTTCAATGTAATGATTATCATGATTTATCATGCATTTATGTTTATTAGTCTCTTGTTCCCTATTGATATGCCTATTTTCTAACATGTATTTTATTCCTCATTTTATTCCATGATTATTCCGTTACTGGGCTTTATAACTCACCCTATTCTTATGCATGTCCTAATGTTATCCCATGCAATGCTAAGTACGAGGGAATTTAGTGGTCATGTAAAGAATTTTTTCAACAACAATGCTGTTTTTTCATGTTTTATGTTGTTATGTAATTATTCTAAGCCCCAAAACACTATACATCTCGATATTCTATTTTGTATCAAATGACGTTTATGTAATAAATTATGTTTAATTGTGTAATAAAAGATCAGGGTTGTTATATAATTTTTTCACCTTATTATAGATATATATAATGACGGCTAAATATTCCTTATTAGATAGTCCATTAAATGCTGGCAGTAGTGAAATGTGTGACTATTTTAGCTCATCATTTCGGGCTCTAGGAGATAACCTAATAGAAGTTGAATTTCATGAAACTTTAGGGAGTTGGAACTGCCTCATACTAGGACTTTCATTTTATTCTAAGAGTTCTGGATGATTTTGGAAGTTATTATGTATAGGAACTCTATCATCTAGTATTTTCATTTTAATTTTTTTTATTTCTTAGAGCATTCAAAGGTTTATCTAATTTAGGGTTCAAGGACTCTAATATAACACTATAAGTTCATTTTCTCAAGAAAAAAAATCTTTTTTTTCAATAGATACTAAAACTGAAACAATTCTGCAAGGAATGCAGTTGTTTTTACAGTTTTCAATTTTTCATTTTATTCATATTTTTTAAATATGTGATTATTTTCAATTTTTTAGAAAAATAATGGCTCGTGCCTTTTTGAGCAATGACGCCAAAAAACATGACCTGAACCGTCATTGATGTCAGCCAAAGTTTAAAATTTATATTCATACTAACTACTGTATATGTGGAAAGCAGGGTCGAACCCACAGAGAAGGAAAAATTAAACACTATTCTTTGAAAACATTCAAAGAGATCCAACTGTTGTCAGTAGTGGGGTATATTTTTATTTTTTTACTTTTTTTTTATATTGATTATTATAAGCCAAAATTGAAACACTATAATATTTTTATGTGTTTGTCCAATATTGTAATGAAACAAGAAATAGGTTCAAAATAGTATGTAACAGAGATATAAAACGCTGATAAATGATCTATCAAAGTAAGTCACTCCATGAAAAATCTAAACTCTACTAGTTTTAAAAGTTTTGAAATTCACATAGAAGATAATGAAGAGTGCCACATTAAAGAGAATGACTTACCTCCCTCACCAGGAATTACGTCTGACAGATTGATCAAGAACAGAGTTTTTCACTCTAAAAAGATCAACTGTAAATCTCATTATTTAAATATGACAATAGGACGAACTCACCGTAAGTCATGAAGTATTTTGAATTTATTATCATTTGAAAAGTGTTCCCAAAATAAATTTCGACAATTGACTGTGAAAATTTTAAATTAAGTTCTAAAGGTTCAAGGAATTGAATGAACTTAACAATGATCTCGCCGATCAATACTGAATACATCAAAATGATGAAGTGAAAAAGAAAATAAAAAATTATCCAATGGAAATTCAATTAATCCCCAAAATAAATGATTTATCCATAAAATATATATATTATCAATAAAACAACTAGGAACATACTAGAATAGAGTACAAAATTTTCAGTAACGAGGGGAGAAGAACTTCCCAAATGATGTGCTCTGCCCACAGAATCTCTCTGATCTGATGAGAGAAAATCCCTCAAATATCCAATGGAATTTTCCAACAATGTGTGTCTATCATATCTTGTATCCCCCATTCAAATAAGCTTCTTACTCTATTTTATGTACCCAATGTCTTCTACTTCTCATCACCGCCACTCTTCACCAACTTAAACTTGTCTGTTACTGTTGCACCGCACACGTGTGTTTTTTCATGACTGACATGCCGCGCTAACTTTACCATTATAAATAACTTAGGTTGAGTTAGTTTGAAGAACATGTACATGTTTTATACTCATTAATGATCCTACACTAGAAAAGAAACACAATTACAAACATGAAGGAAATTTAAATTATAGTTATTTTTAAAAGTCCAACGTTATAATACATATTAAAAAATTAATTAATGTTAATTAATAAATAAATAATTGATAATTTTTATTTACTTATTTTAATATTATTATATTTATTATTAATTTATTTTTAAATCTTTAATTAGATAAAATTTATTATGTTTAAAAGTTATTATTATTAATTAATTAATTTTAATAATATTACTATTATTAGTACTTAATTATATTGTTGAATTAGATTACATTGTTTGATTATTTTATTTATTATATTAAATAAGTTATGTTACAATTAAAGTGTTAATTTAAATATATTATTTTTATCTAATAATTAATTCTATTTATAGATTATTATTTTATTCTTAATAAATTTTATTATTTTATCTTATGTTTTATCTTATAACGCATTTATTTATTTATTTATATTATAATTGTTATTTACTATAGTTTTTATTTATTGATTTGTTTAATTTATTAATTAATTTTTTTATATTTTTAATCACATTTTGTTTCAATATTTTGTTAAAGAAAAAATTTATTTACTTGTCCCCTATAAAGGCCTGACGGTGGCAGCTTCACCAAACCAGTCCGACGCATGATGACTTATACTTCTGCCCCCGACGGTGTTATTCTGATTCAGTCAATCCTCCTCCAGATGAACACCAATGGCGTCCTTCGGTGGCTCAAACCTCTTATTCCAGGTGGTTGAGTTTTAAAAATGATTAATCTAGAACTAGATTGGATGAAATGATTTAGGGCTTTGGCATCGTGAATATGAGGAACATAGATCTATGTTTTTATGGTAACGATGGAAAATTTTTTGTTCTTCATACTGGAGTTCAAGTTTTTTTTCCAAGATCTATGCTGAAGATTCAATAAATAATATGAAGTGTTATGTATCCTACATTGGAATTCAAAAAGAGGCTGGAAAGAAGAACTTCTTCAACTCACACGATGACCGGTGATGGCCCGACATAGACTATAAGGTACCGCGATGATCAGATCTGAACTGGACTGTTGAAATCTATAAATGGCGCTGGATTCAGAACATCATAGGGAAGGGAAAGATATAAGAGTGTTGGGACCAGAAACAATGGCCTTCTATTTATGGTGAGGGTGAAACAACGACTTCAGGTTCAACATCATAGAGAAATGCGAAAAAAAAATTGAATGAATGAAAATGATCTATCTTTATGTTATATGATTTTTCTTGGGTCTGGATGAGATCTAGATTTTGGTATTTGGTTCAATTTTTATGCCTTCGTGGAAGAGGTGCTGGGTATGGCGATGGAAGATCACACGGTGCACAACTACTACGGAACCATGGAGGTCTGTCGGTGGAATGTTGAGGAGTATTAAAGTAACTACATTAGTGGAACTGATGGAATCAGTGTATTGTACTACAGAGAGAGTAAGTGAGATGAAATGAGACTAAAACCGTTGGTATCAATTTTAACACCGCAGGTAAATAAATAATATGAAATTTTCATATTTATCCATATTTGTGAATAAAATATTAATATTACTTTAAAGGGGACGCTATGCTCGATGGCGTACCCAACACGCAACAACGAGTTTCTTGGGAATCTTACATTGCACTCTTATAATAAAATAATATTATTTTAAATGGTAGTTAACATGTAGGCATTGTATTGGTGGGAATGGATAGAAATATCTAAAATATGATTATATATGTTTTTAAATGGTTTTACATTTATCCAATAAAAGATAAAGGCTTAAAATACGGAAATAATTCAATTTTAGGCGTATATGCCCTAGTTTTCACTAAAGGTTCACTTATCGCCTTTTGATGGAGAACCGTCATTAAATATAGTTTTGTTCACTCTTATACATCCTTTTGGACCAAATAAAACTCTTCTCAAAAATTGGGACATCAAAATTTACTTTGTGTAAATTTTTGGTATCTTTCTGATAAAGTTCTTTTTTTAAAATGAATAGTTTAAAAGGTTGTATTTTAATTCAAAACCACTTTTTAATCTAATTTATTTATATGATTATATTATCTTTTGAATTGGTTTTAAAGTGAAATTATAATATATTTTTACCATTAAATCCAATAGTGGTCGTTGGACTTAATTTCACTTTGAAATCAGACTTAAACCAGTGTCAATCTTTTGATACTTATTGTTTCATAAAAACACGCTATTTTATTTGACAACGGGAATTAATTATTAAATTAATTAATGTGACTTATATGTTTTGAATTTTTTAAAATAGACTTAAATTTTGAATTCAGAATATCAAATATATCTTAGGGTGAATTTTTGGGATTTTTCTGAAAAACTTCAATTTTTGATGAATAGTGAAACCACTAAATGGTACTTATAAAAACTGATTTTTCCGTTTAAATAAAATTTTTCCATCTTTGTGTTTTGAATTTCAAAAATCCGACATACATGGTTGTCATTAAGAAGTAAAATGTGGTTCAATGGGATAAAAATAATTTTTTGGTGAATAGTAACTTATTAAGTTTTTAATCGCGATTAGAGGTAATTAGTGTAGTTTAAGGTAAAAATAATGTTTTAATAATATGAAATGAACTTGAAACATGTACTAACATCATTGGATGTGTCATGGCCGACAAAGAAAATTCATGGGTAAACTTGGGGACCCCATGGAGCCACTTTTGTTTGAAAATGACATAATTATCTTTTTATTTAATGTTAAAGTAAAAATTGACACAAACATGAAATGTTTTACTAAAACAATTTTTACATGGGGTTATACAAGAAATAGTTTTGACTATAAATAGTAATTGGAAAGATATAAAGATTTCCTACATCATAGTATTTTTTTATAATTTTGTAACATTAAATAAATTAAATTATTTATGACATCATTATGATGCAGCGATGACCCCATTATTTAACGATTTAAATAAAATGGAAAGATAATGTAATATCTAAGCCCTACACATGTCCAAAACTTATTTTATGAGTGTATTGAGAACCCTTATCACCTTATCCTCGAAATACATAAATGTGGGACCTTTAAAATCCGAAACTCTTTTGAAAATAAAGTAACATTTTGTAACATTACAAGAGTGCCCCTCCTCTCCTGTTATAAAAGGCCCCCACCCCTACATCCATACCCACACACCCAAAGCCTTTGGATCGTCCAACCTCTGCCCATTTTGTCTCTCCACTTCCCTCTCTTACTCCTTGAAGCCTCACTTTGGGCATAAGTCTTCCCAAGGAAGCCGTTGAGCTCAAACCAAAGGGAGTTACCCGATTTTAAGGTAATGTCTTCACTTGAGTACTTTTGTTTTATTTTGCTTTTCCAACCCCCTAAACTCTTTTTATTCATTTATTTTGTAACAAATCCAGTATCATCAATATACTAGGGTGTTGGTATAAGAAGGATTCGAGATACACTATCACACACCTATATCTAATGGTTAAAGAACATATTGTTTCCGTGGATGGCGAATTTCAACCTCCCGAAACGATGATTGTTCAACATTCTTTTAACACCTTAAAAGGTGGCAATTAAGATGACACTATATTTATATATGATATATAATATGTTTATGATTTCATTAAGATTCTGTATTTTTTATTTTGGGCATACCTTTATGGTTTCCATTATGGGTAAACGTGATATCTTCATTTAAGGAAGTGCGGACTACCGCCCCCTCAAAGTGATTTGATTCGTTAATACCATATGTGGTACGTATAAAGGATATATTTAATGATATTATATATGATTCCATACTGGAATTAAAATTATATTATGTATCATTATGTTTTAATTCCATTAAATATGAAATAGAAATGGAAGTAGCGTTCATGCGTACGTACGGCTTACCGTCTCCATGAACGATACATTTCATTTCTTATCTCAAAATGTTATGTAATACTATAAGTACATATATATAATGGATATATATGTAATATATTACATAAAAATTATGGATATCATTCTGGAATTATAACATATATATATCACTCTCATTTTGTTTTAATTCCATTAATATTACAAAAAATGAAAGTAGCGTTCATGCGTACGTACGGCCTACCGTCTCCATGAACGGTGCTTTTCATTTTTTACCTCCAAATGATTTGGAATAGTATAAAATGAATATTTACTGGATATATATGATATTTTAATCATTAATACTATTCCAGAAATTATTTACATATAACTACATGTGCAATCTTTTTTCAAACAAGTTCATTTTTGACTCATGTACCAAACATCGGCAAAAACGTCTGATATGAACTAACATTATTAAACAATTATTATAACATTATAATATGTGATATGAAATGAATAATAATCGCTAAAGGAGGTACTTAGGAAATTATTAATTGACCAACGTTTATTATTCAGGAATATAAATAAACGAACAAGACAAGTTGGACTTGAGGTAAGGGATCTTACTCCTCTCTTTCTTTTTAAGTATAGTCTTTTATGTCATTCCCTCTAAATCTCATCTTTCTTGTTATTGGGATGTTATTTTATATTAGACTTACTGTAATTTTTATTTTCATGTGATGAGAGACCCTATTCTCTCTCATCAATCCATTTTGGATGTTTTGAGTGGCGCCGTTAGGCTGCCGAATTATCGTAAGAGATCTAACCTCTCTCTTTCTTTTTAAGTACTCTCCTTTATGTCACTTATTTTAAGCTCCTCTTTATTATGTTGGGGGATGTTCTTTTATATTCCTCTTTCTATAAACTTTAAGTTAATATGATGAGATACCCTATTTGGTCTCATCAATCCATTTTTGTATGTTTTATGTGGCGCTGTTAGGCTGCCGAGTTTTCGTAAGGGAATTTTCATCTCACTTTTATTCCTGTGAGATTTATGCTACATTTACCACAATTTCCTTTGAGTGGTATATGTACTTCCCATTATTCTACTCTTTGTGTAATATAATTTCGTTTATGAGTATTTACATCAATGATTTATTGTCCTTCTTTCATGGGGTGTATGTTTTGAAAGATACCCAAGTCAGTAAGGGAACCTTTCACCCTCCACTTTTTTAAAAGACTTCTTTTGTTGGGTATTTTAATTTACATATTGTTATGTTGGGATATGTTCTCATATATCCTTATTGATGTAAATTTTATTTCCAAGTGATGAGATACACTTTTTACCTCTCATCAACTCATTTTGAAGTGACGCCGTTAGGCTGTCAAGGGAACTTCTTAACCCAATTTCGATTTCTTTGGGTTCAACATGTAGTTATTGAATATGTCATCCTTTGAATATGTGTGAATGACATTTGATTATTTTACACTTAATATCCACTTATATTTTGTGTATTCGTTTGTCACACATAATTATGTAATTGATTTATCCTTAAACCAAGGATACAGTCTTTGTATGGGACATCGTCTCAATCTCCTTTCATTGAGGCATATTTTATTTTATACACAACTTTATTTTATACGGTGTATAAACCCCTTTGACTTTTACGTTTATCCAAAAGTAATCATTTTTATACGAAGCGTTTTACAAAACAACAAAAGGGAATGTTTTTGTCGTATGTATGCGGCGACAACGACTTCTCCGCCGCCGTGACCGTTATTTGGGTTTCGTCTTCTTCTACAAGCCATAACTTCTTTTTAAAATAAAAATAAATATCATTTTTTACTTTTATTTTATTTTGGTATTGAAAATGATTTTCATAATGTTTTTATATCAATATGTTGTATTGATTGAAAGGTGGAAATGTTATGTTTCATTTATGCATGTTTTATGTGATACGATTATGTTGAGGTTCTTGGGCATTATTTTGAAGATGGTGGTTCCGTGATAAACTAAGGGAGGGTGAGCCCGATATAGCTCTCCAATGCATTGGGTAACGCGAAGGAGTGAAATGTTAAGGTTTCTCCGAAGAGATTTAGGGAATATACTGTGATGGGTATTCCAAACGTAACCAAGAGGGTTACTCCCTACGTAAGAATGTTATGAATGCCTCAAGTTACCCTTATGTCTTATGTTTTCTATGATTTATTCATGGTTTGATGAGGTATGTTAAAGTGTCTATGTTTTATGGGTAATGTATGATTTCATTCTTATGTATATATGAACTCATGTTTCCTTTCCATATTTTTATAACCCTTACTGAGCTTTTTATGCTCATCCCAAGTTTTTGAAATGTTTTTCACAGGTCAAGGGAAAGGTACATGATGTGATGATAGTGTCAAGGATGTGTCAAGAAATAATCCATGTTTTATTTTCAACATTTTTCCGTTGATGGGAAGAATGAATACTGTCTTTTATGTAACCACTTTGTTTAAATGTGGAATGTAATGCATGTTTCATGATCTAATTCTCCAAAACTCTAAACCTGAAAATATCCTCAATGTCCAATCTCGTAATAACTCAAGATTAAGTAAGGTTTAAGGCTGGGGCCTTATAGTTGGTATCAAAGGTCGGTTTAGATAACTTTATATGTTAGGGTACTCTTTAAGCATAAGTGACACTACCATAATGGTTAAGATTTCAGAAAGAGTCCTAGTTTTAGATAAAGTGAATGAGTAAGTGTATCTTAGTGTTTACCTTCCTCAATAGTACATGATGGTTTTGTTGATATACTCACACTGACATTTCTGTTTTTAGTGAATGGATGGATCTAGCAGGCACCAAAGAGACAACAGGTTTGAAGGAAACTGTCGTGGTTCTATGATTAAGATACTAGATAAAATGGGGGATTCAATGAGGAAACTCGTGGTTGTTATAAACCAACTATCAAGGAGTCATGATCAACCACTTGAACCATGGTATTACCTTTAATTCATCATGTACGAGATGACCAATCCATGTGGAAGTTCAGGTAATAATTATAAAGGTAACCATTAGAGTTTATATGATCCTTACTTTTGAGGTAATTATGGGTTATTATATGATATGCTGGAAAATGAAAGGCATGAGATAAACTTGAGGTTAAAATATGTTATGATAATTTTTGATGATTTTATCTCTTGTTGGGGAATGATTTAAGAATTATATAGTTTTGGAAAAAGGACAACACGCAGACCGTGTGACAACCCATCGCGTCGGACAAAGCTGCGGGAATCGAACCCACAACCAAAGTGCGACTGGTATTTATCGCCTACCACTGGACTATGTGAAGTCCCTGGTTAGTTTTACTGATTATTTTTAGTTATATGATTTTATGAATTAAGATTAAGTTGATTTTGGGTTATTTATGAAAATTATTAACCTATCATGGAGGATATGTGATTAGGTTATTTACTTTTCAATACGAGACTTTAGGAGCAACTGATGTTGTTTGGAGATAAATGTTACGATTTAACTTGGAAGACTATGTGACTAAATCTTTCAAATATTTGGGTTTCAATCATATATTGGTTTACTTTGAAGAATTTTATTGAAAAATTGTTTATTGTATGGTCCTTGTTGAACTTTGGGTTTTGTTGGACAAATTTTGGAGATTAAGCATAGATTTTCTTTTTAAAGGGTTATCCTTTTCTGGATTATCTGACCTTGTAATAACCTTTTTGGTTTTGGTTTTGGTTAAAGCCTAAAGACATGGGAAGTATATAGTCCTCTTTGGTGGATTAGGTGATTCTCTAGAAGTTGATTATAGTACTCTTAATGAGAACAAGTCTCCATAAATACTCGTCTTTTGGAAAAAAATATGAGTTTGATTAAGGAATCTAGTAAAAGTTGAAAGTAAACATGATAAGTGATTATGTTTCCTTATGAATAAATTCCTCAATAAAAAGTATATTAAAACAAAAATGTTGTCTATTAACTTTTACTACTGGGGAATCGAATATCGTTTAACCCATCACAGGTTTGTGATTTTCTTATGGTTAACTTTCTCCTAGACATGTTTACTATCACTGTCCCTCAAGAACATGACCCTTTTCTTTTTCTTCCATGTCCATGTTTTTCTACATGTAATCTTAGTATGGCTTAACTCGGGTGACCTCTGTACTTATCTTCCATTATTTTAAAGTGATTTTTTTACCGACTATTGTTCCGATGTGGGACTTTCAAGGATGTTCCCAAGCTCAATTTTAAACATTACGAGGACGCAATTCCCAAAAGGGGGGAAGGATGTAACACACCAGGTAAATAAAGAATATGAAATTTTGATATTTATCCATATTTGTGAATAAAATATTAATATGACTTTAAATGGGACGCTATTCTCGATGGCGTACCCAACACGAAACAACGTCTTTCTTGGGAATCTTACATTGGACTCTAATAATAAAATAATATTATTTTAAATGGTAGTTAACATGTAGCAGTTGTATTGGTGGGAATGGATAGAAATAACTAAAATATGATTATAAATGTTTTTAAATGTTTTTACATTTATCCAATAAAAGATAAAGGCTTAAAATACGGAAAGAATTCAATTTTAGGCGTATATGCCCTAGTTTTCACTAAAGGTTCACTTATCACCTTTTGATGGAGAACCGTCATTAAATATAGTTTTGTTCACTCTTATACACCCTTTTGGACCAAATAAAACTCTTCTTAAGAATTGGGACATCAAAATTTACTTTGTGTAAATTTTTGGTATCTTTCCGATAAAGTTCTTTTTTTAAATGAATAGTGTAAAATGTTGTATTTTAATTCAAAACCTCTTTTTAATCTAATTTATTTATATGATTAGATTATCTTTTGAATTGGTTTTAAAGTGAAATTAGAATATATTTTTACCATTAAATCCAATAGTGGTCGTTGGAATTAATTTCACTTTGAAATCAGACTTAAACCAGTGTCAATCTTTTGATACTTATTGTTTCATAAAAACACGCTATTTGATCTGACAGCGGGAATTAATTATTAAATTAATTAATGTTACTTATATGTTTTGAATTTTTTAAAATAGAATTCATTTTTGAATTCCAAATATCAAATATAGCTTAGGGTGAATTTTTGGTATTTTTTTGAAAAACTTCAATTTTTGATGGATAGTGAAACCACTAAGTGGTACTTATAAAAACTGATTTTTCCGTTTAAATGAATTTTTGCCATCTTTGTGTTTTGTATTTAAAAAATCCGAAATACATGGTTGTCATTAAGAAGTAAAATTTGGTTCAATGGGATAAAAATAATTTTTTGGTGAATAGTAACTTATTAAGTTTTTAATCGCGATTAGAGGTAATTAGTGTAGTTTAAGGTAAAAATAATGTTTTAATAATATGAAATGAACTTGACACATGTCCTAACCTCATTTGATGTGTCATGGAAGACAATGAAAATTCATGGGTCAACTTGGGGACCCCATGAATCCACTTGGGTTGGAAAATGACATAAATATCTTTTTATTTAATGTTAAAGTAAAAATGACACAAACATGAAATGTTTTACTAAAACAATTTTTACATGGGGTTATAAAAGTAATATTTTTGACTATAAATAGTCATTGGAATGATAGAAATATTTCCTACATCATATTAGTTTTTTATAATTTTTTAACATTAAATAAATTAAATTATTTATGACATCATTATGATGCAGCGATGACCCCATTATTTAACGATTTAAATAAAATTGAACGATAATGTAATATCTAAGACCTACACATGTCCAAAACCTATTGTATGAGTGGAGTTCGAACCCATATCACCTTATCCTAGAACTACATCAATGTGGGACCTTTAAAATCTGAAACACGTTTGAAAATAAAGTAACATTTTGTAACTTTACAAGAGTGCCCCTCCTCTCCTCTTATAAAAGTCCCCCACCCCTACCTCCTTACCCACACTCCCAAAGCCTTTGGCTCGGCCAAACTCTTCCCATTTTGTCTCTACAGTTCCCTATATTACTCCTTGAAGCCTCACATTGGGCATAAGTCTTCCCAAGGAAGCCTTTGAGCTCAAACCAAAGGGAGTTACCCGATTTTATGGTAATATCTTCACTTGAGTACTTTTGTTTTATTTTGCTTCTCCAACCCCCTAAAATATTTTTTTTCATTTATTTTGTAACAAATCCAGTATCATCAATATACTAGGGTGTTTTCATAAGAAGGATTCGAGATACACTTTCACACACCTACATCTAATGGTTAAAGAACATACTGTTTCCGTGGATGGTGAATTTCAGCCTCCCAAAACGATGATTGTTCAATATTCTTTTAACACCTTCAAAGGTGTAAATTAAGATGAAACTATATTTATATATGATATATAATATGTTTATGATTTACTTAAGCTTCTGTATTTTTAATTTTGGGGATACCTTTATGGTTTCCATTATGGGTAAACGCGATATCTTCATTTAAGGATGTGCGGACTACCGCCCCCTCAAAGTGATTTGATTCGTTAATACCATATGTGGTACGTATAAAGGATATATTTAATGATATTACCATAATAGAATTAAAATACTATTATGTATAATTATGTTTTAATTCCATTAAATATGAAATAGAAATGGAAGTAGCGTTCATGCGTACGTACGGCTTACCGTCTCCATGAACGGTACATTTCATTTATTATCTCAAAATGTTATGTAATACTATAATTACATATATATAATGGATATATATGTAATATATTACATAAAAATTATATATATCATTCTGGAATTATAACATATATATATATATCTCATTTTGTTTTAATTCCATTAATATGACAAAAAATGAAAGTAGCGTTCATGCGTACGTACGGCCTACCATCTCCATGAACGGTGCTTTTTGTTTTTTATCTCCAAATGATATGGAATAGTATGAAATGAATATTTACTGGATATATATGATATTATAATCATTAATACTATTCTGGAAATTATTTACTTATAACTACATGTGCATTCTTTTTTCTAACAAGTTCATTTTTGACTCACGTACCAAACATCGGCAAAAACGTCTGATATGAACTAACATTATTAAACAATTATTATAACAATATAATATGTGATATAAACTGAATAATAATATCTAAAGGAGGTACTTAGGAAATTATTAATTGACCAAAGTTTATTATTCAGGAATATAAAGAAACGAACAAGACAAGTTGGACTTGAGGTAAGGGATCTTACTCCTCTCTTTATTTTTAAGTACACTCTTTTATGTCATTCCCTATAAAGCTCAAATTTCTTGTTATTGGGATGTTATTTTATATTACACTTACTGTAATTTTTATTTTCATGTGATTAGAGACCCTATTCTCTCTCATGAATCCATTTTGAAAGTTTTGAGTGGCGCCGTTAGGCTGCCGAATTTTCTTAAGAGATCTAACCTCTCTCTTTCTTTTAAAGTACTCTCCTTTATGTCACTTATTTTAAGCTCCTATTTGTTATGTTGGGGGATGTTATTTTATATTCCTCTTTCTATAAACTTTAAGTTAATATGATGAGATACCCTATTTGATCTCATCAATCCATTTTTGTATGTTTTATGTGGCGCCGTTAGGCTGCCGAGTTTTCGTAAGGGATTTTTCATCTCACTTTTATTCCTATGAGATTTATGCTACATTTGCCACAATTTCCTTTGAGTGGTGTATGTACTGCACATTATTCTACTATTTGTGTAATATAATTTCGTTTATGAGTATTTACATCAATGATTTATTGTCCTTCTTTCATGGGGTGTATGTTTTGAAAGATACCCAAGTCGGTAAGGGAACCTTTCACCCTCCTCTTTTTTAAAAGACTTCTTTTGTTGGGTATTTTAATTTACATATTGTTATGTTGGGATATGTTCTCATATATCCTTATTGATGTAAATTTTATGTCCAAGTGATGAGATACATTTTTTACCTCTCATCAACTTATTTTGAAGTGACACCGTTAGGCGGTCAAGGGAACTTCTTAACCCAATTTCGATTTCATTGGGTTCAACATGTAGTTATTGAATATGTCATCCTTTGAATATGTGTGAATTACCTTTGATTATTTTACACTTAATATCCACTTATATTTGGTGTATTCTTTTGTCACACATAATTATGTAATTGATTTATCCTTAAACCAAGGATACCGTCTTTGTATGGGACTTCGTCTCATTCTCCTTTCATTGAGGCATATTTTATTTTATACACAACATTCTTTTATACGGTGTACAAACCCCTTTGAATTTTATGTTTATCAAAAAGGAATCTTTTTTATATGAAGTGTTTTACAAAACAACAAAAGGGAATGTTTTTGTCGTACGTATGCGGCGACAACGACTTCTCCGCCGTCGTGACCGTTATTTGGGTTTCGGCTTCCTCTACAAGCCATACCTTCTTTTTAAAAGAAAAATAAATATCATGTTTTACTTTTCTTTTATTTTGGTATTGAAAATGGTTTTCATAATGTTTTTATATCAATATGTTGTATTGATTGAAAGGTGGAAATGTTATGTTTCCTTTATGCATGTTTTATGTGATACGATTATGTTGAGGTTCTTGGGCATTATTACGAAGACGGGTGGTTCCATGATAAAATAAGGGAGGGTGACCCCGATATAGCTCTCCAATGCATTGGGTAATGCAAAGGAGTGAAACGTTAAGGCTTCTCCGAAGAGATTTAGGGAATATACTGTGATGGGTATTCCAAACGTAACCAAGAGGGTTACTCCCTACGTAAGAATGTTATGAATGCCTAAAGTTACCTTTATGTCTTATGTTTTCTATGATTTATTCATGGTTTTATGAGGTATGTTAAAGTGTCTATGTTTTATGGGTAATGTATGATTTCATTCTTATATATATATTAACTCATGTTTCCTTTCCATATTTTTATAACCCTTATTGAGATTTTTATGCTCATCCCATGTTTTTGAAATGTTTTTCACAGGTCAAGGGAAAGGTACATGATGTGATGATAATGTCAAGGATGTGCCAAGAAAGAATCCATATTTTATTTTCCGTATGTTTCCATTGATGGGAAGAATGAATATTGTCTTTTATGTAACCACTTTGTTTAAATGTGGAATGTAATGCAAGTTTCATGATCTAATTCTCTAAAACTCTAAACATGAAAAGATCCTCAATGTGTAATCTTGTAATAACTCAAGGTTAAGTAAGGTTTAAGGATGGGGCCTTATATCAATGGTGTTTCACAATACCGAAAGGAGGAGACAAATAGTGTGAGGAGGTGAGGATCGATGAGACTAATAGTAGACGAGGGGATCAGTTAGTGTGTGAAGATGTGAGATTAATAGTTATATTGGTATGAGGTAGATACACCCATGTCATCAGTGGTAGGATGAGGAAGGGAGAGGGACAATGTACTTATTGTTAAAATAAATGAGTATCGGTGTGTGAGTGAAACCGGTGGAAAAAATAATGAGGAACCGATAGTTAAAATAAAAAAACAAAGTACCTGGTAGTTTAAAAATAGATACCGATATTGCATCAGTGAGTCACAAAAAAAGGATCAGTGACTCGAGAGGATCAGTGCGTCGCGACATTGGTGAGTTGTGACATCAGTGTAATGTGAGAAACTATTGGAAGAAGAAAATAAATGAAGATAGTGATAGAATAAAAATAAATATGAGTCACAGATAGTTTAAAAATGAAAAAATGAAACCGATGTTCATTAGAGACCAATGGTGTTTCAAAGTGATCGGTAAGTCATGACTCACCGATAGTTAGAAAGACTTTGGTGTAATAAGGGATTGGTGAGTCACAACATTGGAGCACCGCCGCATCAGTGCGTCAACTCATCGATAGAACAAATTGAAATTTTAGCAATAAATATTATATATTAAATAGATAATAAAATGAATGAAACATTAATTAATTAAAACAAAAGAAAAATTAACTAAACTGTTAAAGACTAAATAATTATCTTAATTAAAAACTAAATAATTTATTTAAAAAACTAAAAATAAAGGTAACTTTATTATTAATTAAAATTAAAAATATTAAGATTGATTAATTACATATTTAAATATATGAAAAACACAAACAATGAATTAACTACAAACATGAAATTAAAATATTTAAAATAAACTAAATATTTTAAAACAACTAAGTAATTTTATTAAATGAACAAATAAAAACTGAAAATTATAAATGAAATATATCATTAAACAATTACTTGATATCATACATATATAAAAACAGAATAATTAGACTAGTTAATAAATATGGTTAATTTATTTTAATAAATATAAAATTAAATATAATTTTTTTACATTAAAACTAAATTAGATCGATGAAAATTACAATAAATAATTAATTAAATAATAATCATTTAAAACTATTAAAATTTTAACCAGATTAAGATTATTAATCTAAATAATAAGTTAATATAATTAGAATAATTAGAATGACTAAATTATCTTATTTAAAAGACTAAAACACGTATTTAATTATAAAAAGTTATTATTTAATAGATATAGTGTTAAAAATATAACAATTTAATTATTTATTAAAATGTGTAAAAATAATAATTAAATTGATAAACATATATAAGATGTGGAAAAACATTTTAAAAATAGAGCCACATCAATAATGATAATAATTATCTAGATGATGAAACAATGATCAAAATAAATGGACTGATACTAATAAAATGAACGATATAAGAAAAATGAGGTAGCTAATAGCCTAAAATAATGATTTTAGTAAGGAATTATTAATAAAAAAGTGATGACATATTATAAGAGGATCACCTATGATATATTATAAGAGGATCACCTGTGGAAGCATGTGGTAAGTAACTTTGTCTCCATTTCCCATCATTGAGGAATATTTTTATGTTATGCACCTCATTTATTATATATAGTGTATATACTATCATATTTAAATGTAATATCATGAAACCATAATTATTCATGGAATTTTATGTGGTAATTCAAATTATTCAATCTATATGGATTTGACATAAATGTTTCTAAATGGTAAGTGGTTTCTTAAAAAAAATCAACAAATCAGGTTATATTTCTACTTCACCGACTATGTTATGACTTGACTATATATGCTATTAAATCTGATTTTATTATGTTTTATATAAAATAAATTTTTTGGATTAATATTTTCCGTAAATAATGTATTAATTTATTAATTGTCAAATTGTTGATATAAACATTGTAATAGATTTTCATGTTACATCTATTTTTGTGACACACATGTCATATTCCACAATGGTTTCTTTTATGTGGTGTATATTTTACCCATGAATTTTTTTAAAAAATGAAAATAAATTACAGGTATATTCAGATCCATCCAACATTATCTATTTGAAAAGGTTTTGATTCAAAATAAAAAAAATTGGTAAGGTTTAATTTCATAATATGAACAATATAACAAATTTTTTATTTTAAAGACTCAATTAGGGTAATTATATTATTTACTAAATGGATGTTTTAATTTTATTAATTATAAATAAAATTCGAAAACCAATTAATTGTAGTAAAATAGGAACCGGGGTTATCACCAATGATATTTCCTTGTATGGGAAATTTTTTATCAATTTATTTAATATTGAAATTTTATATTTCTTCTTGTTTATGAGGTGATGAAAAATACTATAATATCGATCAATTAAAATTACAATACTAAAGTTTTATTGAAATAAAATGACAAAAAATAGAATAAATTAGTAGAAGTAACAACGAAATTGATAGGAAGAATAAATAAAAATCGTACCATTGTGTCATATGCATCAATATCCCTTTATAGTATTATTGTATTTCACAACAATAAATATATGAATGATTGGACTAAAATATAATATCTATTATCCCATTTTGTTGATTAATTATGATTTAAATCCAATATCTTAAATTAATAACTTCTTTTAGAAGGTTTTGATCAATTCTCTCAATGATCATCGAAAACATTGACACAAACAACAGTCAATGTACTCACAACCTTCAATCAAATATTGTGGAATTAAAGTAGTGAAGATATTATTGAAACTATAAAATATATTGAATTAATAGTCTACATTTATAGTCAACCAAACTCCAATTATAAATGGTACATACTCAGGATAGAATTAATTTTTTTGACAAAATAAGAGAAGAATGAAACTTCAATATACGATCAAATTTAACGATAAAAAAATCGAGATAATTAATGTTTATAGATTAAAGAAATTAAATCCTTGAATTATGTAACCATGTAAATCCCCTATAACAGACATCTTGATGTTTATCTTAACATCTCTAAATATTATAGTCACACTTTGATCGATATCTTCTATGTCTTTGAGAGTAGAAAAAACATCCAAGAAGATCTCACTGTTCCAATCCTATTTATCCATTTCCAACATCTCCAGAAAATTATATATGTGTTTTTTCATCTTATGATTGAATAAACTACTTTATAAAATCCTCTGAAACACTATATTCTTTTACAAAATAATTACATTCTATATTTTTCAATCCCTTTTTTTGGTAAATAGGGAATGGTTTTTTATTTTATTCCTTCTTCCACTACCCATTCTCATTTTTAAGCCACTGAATAAAAACCTTAAAAGTGATCAAGTAATGATTTCTATAGACATCAACAATTCAGTTTCACAATTTATTTTTAATTACAGAGACATGGATATGTGGATGGTCTCCCTTACTAATTCAGTCCAACCAGATCATGGGAATTACCCCAACTTCTTTCATGCTTAACCACCCAATAGTGAAACAAAACCACATCCTTCATCAAAGAACACATATAAAATTTACAATTAACATCAAACTGGGTCGCTGGTATTTGACATCATTATTTTAATTATAAATGATCATTACTTTTTTTACTGACTAAATAGTAACTTTTTTATTAAATAAACAATTTTTAAGGAAAAAGTGGCAAACCAATAAACATGACATCATTAGAAATCGTCATCACATCATTAATGGATTTTTATAGTATTTTTTGAGAAAAAATTCACATTAATATGGCTAATTAACTTATGAAGATAAAGGAATACTTCCCTCTATAATCAATAATCCCTCTAGAAAACTAGAGAAAATCCAAAAGTAAAAATATTTAACATGTTGATACTGTTAGATTTAGTGTATCCCGATACCCTTCAGTTGTTTTTGGGCCGAATCATTCTAACTCATACTGTACACTGAGCCATCAGGGTTTATAATGTTCCCCAACACTACTATTTTTCTTTCCCTAAAGAAAAAAATTAGTCATATTTTGTGGAAAGAAATAAATTCTATTCTTGAAATAGTGGATGAAAAAGAAAATTTGATTTAAAAAATATTTACCCACTTAAAATTTCATCCATCAGTGAAAACATTAACCATCTTGAAATTAAGTATTATTAGTGAATAAATAATTCCAGATTTACCAAAATTATCAACCCTAAAAAATTGATTTTAGATTTAAAAAATATTAATTTAAATTCAACGAAGAGTCCAAACATTAATTTACCTGAAGGAGAATAGACTCATAAAAAATGGTAAAAAAATTAAATACAATTCTTCTATGAGAATATTTAATAATTAAAAATGAGAACTAATAACTAATCAAAAAACATAAATAATAAAATAAATACTTCAATATGGATTAGGATTTTGGTTTGTAATTACATTAAATTATTATCTTATGATTTTGAATTCAAATTAATATATTCAATGTAAATAATAATTGCAAAACATTCACACAAATCATATAACTATGTTAACTTATTTTTGAGATTGGAGTGAAACATTAATTACCTAACTAAATCCCAGTCATATTATAGAATTAACATCCTTAATGTGGATACACAATATTGAATCATTATAGAAATTTAAAACTACTGAAAATAATTTCTTGTAACTTGAAAAATAATAAAATGTTAAAAAAATTTGTGGAATTTCATTGGTATTAAATGAGGTTCATATTAAAACATTAAAATACACTTTCCCCAATATGAAAGCTCAATATTTTACTCAAATTTTGATTTATGGTGAAGATACATTTTATTTAAATTTTAAAAGATCAAGATATATTTGAAAATTTAATGGAAATAATTTTTTTTCAAATTGTTTAAAAGAAAAATGAAGGTATTTTTCCAAATAACATAAATAAAAAAATCACCATATGAATATTGGTTCACTACTAGTTACGACTTTATTTATTCATCTAAAATGTAAAATGTGTAATTAAGTGAATTTTTTAACTAGTGTGATGAACAATATCCAGCAAAAGAAATTGAATATTTACCACCAATACAAAATCGAAAACAATCCATTTAGTGGTATCTACTAGCATGAGAATTATAAAAATTCAACAAGAAAATACTCTACAATTTAAACTCTTTTAAATGGATAAATTAAAAGGAAAAATAAACAACAAATATAATTTATGTGAATGATAATATTCATAATTTTAATAAAAAATCCCTTAAAATGGAGATTTTTTTTTCTATTGGATCCTAATAATGTTCCCCTAACTATACTTCTATAAGGTCCCTATATATAGTTGGAAAACTTTTAAAAATTTGAAAGCATTATCATTAGGTAAAATAAATTTCATATCATTCAAAATATGACAATAGTATATAATGTGTGAAGAAGAATCAAAATTATTCATATTGTAGATTATGATAATCAATGTACAATATATGAAATCTTATAAAATAAAAAGATAAATTGAATAACATTAATATATTGATTTATCATGGTCAAAATTAGGAAAAAATATCCTTACATCAAGAAACATTTATTATATGTAAATTAAAAATATATTTAATAAAATAAAATACTAATAAATATATAAGAACTATCCCAAAAAATATTCTAAAAAAAATTGTGAAAAAAATCAATTTATTCAATGGTCTTAGGCTTCGAAAAAATAGAATCCACCCCCAGTGGTTCTTTATTACCTTATCTAAAATATTCAGCCAATGTCCATTATTATTAAATTGAACATCATTCTTTGGATATCAAATATAGACCACACCAAAAGGGTAAATGTGAGTTAGAATAAAAGTTTCATTTAATTTGTAATTAAATTTACCAGGGAATATCCTTATCCTAGAATTATATAGCATTAGCATATCTCTAATTTACAATTAATTATTCAAGATCATCTTGTAAAGACCAGCCATGGGGTTATCTTTAAATATAATTTAATATTCATAATAATTGTTCCATATCTCCTCCAATTTTTGAAACACAACATTCACTTTTTACTAACTATAGGAAAATTAAAATTGAATGATTTTACATTCCATAAATAAATATTCACTACTTATATGGTTGGATGAAAATATATTTCAAAAATGATCCTATAAGGTGACATCCTAATTGGACACTTATTGGAAATAATATGATTCATAAGTGAATCCTAAAAAAATACTCTAATATTTAAATTTTTGTTTTATATTTTTTTCATGATTATGAGTATTCTCTCAGTTTAAAACATCTTCCATTCCATTTTTTGGGGGTGATACGGTGTAGAGTTGTAACGCCCTGACCCCAATTACCTTGAGTCGGTGCATTATTTTAATACATTGGCATGATTACAAGGAATCAAGTCCCTATGGACCGATCAGTTTAGTAGTTTTGGAAAAGTAGATCACATACATGAATGTTACATTTACACTTTAAGACGTACAAAACAACATAAATAATCTTTATGAATTCCATTATTCCCTTGGCTTAACCCTGCATATCAATCACATTACACTTCTTGGAATCCTGGGAAAAATGAAACATATAAAGTGGTGATCTCAAATTCTCAGTATGGGTAATCAATACAGTAGAAACATTCAAAAATAAGCATAAACATTTAAGGCAATGTATAAAAATAAAAAAAATCTTTTTAAACTTGAACTTCAGCATAATATGGCAGAAATAAAATGAAATAATGCCATTTACTTATTCACATAGATATTATACTAATCTAATAATTGCATGCAATATCACTAACCACTTTCATAATAATGGAATGCATGATGCTGAACATTAATTTTTGTGTCGAGGTCTCGTGCCATAACCTAAGGGATAACTGTAACCGGAACCCAACCCGGAGAGCCTCTGTTACCAAACTCCATCCTAGAGTGCCTCTAATAACCACACACCAACCCGAAGTGCCTCTAATAACCGGACACCAACCCGTAGGGCTTAATTTTACAGGTCCCCAACTCGAAACATACTAGTCCAACACATTCATCTTGAGAAGAGAATAAAATATAACAGAAACATTTGTATTAAAACTAGCATACTAAATGTCAAAACTTCAATCATAAACCATTAATGGCATAAAAATAACTCATACATAGTCAAAAATATCACAAAACCATAAATACAATATGGATAATTTTTATCATAATAAATCAACTTGAAACAAGTTTAAAATTTATCCAAGGATGTTGACATAGATGAAATCAATACTATTTGAGAGAAATATCTATTTTTTTGAAATCATTTGAAAGTCGCATAATTATAGAGAAAACATATATTTTGAAAATATCTTTATAATATTGTGAAGGAAGATTTAAAGGTGTAATAACGGCGGAGAATAACCGCACCCACCGTATAAGTTGATAAAATACATTCCTACATTAATTTTGTCAAAAAGGTTAAAAAGGACCTTGTTTGGAAAACGACGGAAAGATTCCTTTATAAACCTCTAATAAAAAGTCAAACAAGGGTATAAATGACTTTAACCCATATTCTTGTAAATAGTAATAATGTTTTGAAATACATTTTTAAGAGTCATGGATGTGGATGATAAAGATATCCCAATAGATTATTATGTATAATCAACCTCGGATAATGAAGAGATTGTGAAATAAACCCTTACCAATTTGGTAACTTACGAAACATACACCCCATGAAAGAGGTATCATACAGTGAATATGTAAATAAACATAAATTAAAATGTATTACATAAATAATACAATTATGGGCTGTACATACACCACACAAAAGGTAATAGTGGCAATATGGCATTAATCTCACGGGAATAAGGAGTGAGATGAAAACCCCTTACCTTGCACTTTCCTTTAGTCAAGGGTACGTTTAACCTCCTGTATGAATATCGTAGTATGTTATTAAATTATACCAGAAACATATTAATATTTATGATATCATACATGATTCATTTATGACTTTATATTACCCATTTAATAATAATTTTTTTGTTAAGTTAACATTTCGGGTAATAATCACTTTCTTTATCGTACGTGTTTTAACTTGTCACTCTTGGTTGTATCACGTAGTTCATGATTTAAATACTTCCAAAATATAAAACATGATAAATATATCATATATATTTAGATTATAAATATTTATAATAGACATGTATATGAAATGGAAGACACCGTTTATGGAGACGGTAGTCCGTACGTACGCATAAATGCTGTTTCTGTTTTCATATAGTATTGAACAGAAGTAAGTGAATAAGATATATGTAAGTACATAAATCCTTATATATATATATATATATATATCTTCAGTAGCATTATTATGTCATATATTACATACTAATTAGTAATATATATTTTTATAATCGTCGATGAATGGTGAACTTGGAAATGAATCCCATCGCGTCGTGGAGACGGTAATCCGTACGTACGCACGAGCGAAAGTATCATTCTTTTGATATTAAAATAATATATAATTGGATTGTATATCATATATACAGAATCATTATCGTGTTATATTTATTATTTACATGAATTAAAAATCATTATTATACACATCCCAATAATAATATATTGAATAACAATTACACCACGACGTGGAAACGGTAAGCCGTACGTACACACGTATAGTGACATGTCATTAAAAGGACGGATAGAATACTGAATATGGTTGTACCATATTTATAATAATATTACAGTATATAGTAGATACTGGATTAATTATTTTATAATGGTAATAATAAAGAAATAAGAAGTGTAAGAAGAAAGGAACTTGAAAAAGGGTGGTGAAATCATTACCTCTTCTTCGGGTTCTTCCTTTTGATTTGATCAAAAGGGAACCTTAGGTTGGATTTATGATCAAACTAAGACCTCTAGGTTATAGTGAGGGATGTTGAGAGAGTATTTGGGTAGGGTTTGGGCTAACCAAAAGGCTTTGAGGGTGTGAAGTAATGCGAAGGGGGACTTCCCTTTTATAAGAGGGGTGATGGGCACCTTTGGAAAAGCAAGAATTATTAATTTATAATAAATTCATATTCAGTTTCTAATGTCTCCGAAGTTGATTATTTAAATTTTAAGGTGGGGATGGGTCTAAAACCATTCAACTAATAGAATTTAGAGAGGTTTGGGTACTATATTAACCTTATCTTTAAAAATTAACTCTAAGTTAATTAGTTTCACTTTTACAATGTCAGTTTGTATTTTTATATTATATGGTTAATAAACATACTATATATATCCAAGATACCCCCATGTGGTCCATTAATGATACAATTATCATGATATAAGTCTCTTGGAAGATCTTTAGATTTTTAGGAATTTAATATCAATTAATAATATAATATTTTTTTTAAAAACTCTTTTATGTCTATTTTGACAGTATTCAATAATTGATTTTTGTGAAACTCATAACAGAATGATTACTTCGAAAAACGACAATTAACTCAATCCTAATATGTCATATTAACCTAGAAAATTAGTGTAATTCAATAAAAGTCTGCAATTATATTTATTTGGGTATTTATAATATCAATTATTTTAATTTTTCACTATTATGATAATTAATGCATCATTATTGTGTCATAAATAAATTAAATTATTTAATGTCTAAAAATTATAAATAAAATATAATTATGTAGGAAATCGTTTTATATTTCTAATGAATATTTATAGTCGAAAATACAACATATATAACCCTATTTAAATTTTTTTTCTAAAAGATATATGCTTATGTCATTTTTGAACTTATTTTAACTTAATTAAAATAATGTGCCCCAATCACTTACAAGTGGCTCCATGGGGTCCCAAAATCGACCCAATGATGCCCATGGTCGGACATGTATCCACCAATAAGGTTAAGACTCGTTTTAGGGTAATTTAGTATTATTATAATATTATTTTTTAACCCTTATTTACCGGATTTACCCTTTACCATGGTGAATAAAATATTTACCACAGTAATTATTCAAAATATCTAAAAATAGAAGTTACCTATTTACAAAACATGAAAATACTGATTCCGAATATGGAATCCATTTTTCCAAATTCAAAACACATATGTGGCAGAAATTAATTTAAAATTAACTCCCATTGTTAAAACAAAAAACATGTTTTTAAGAGATAATAACTATCAAAAGATTGACATTTGTTTATGTCCGGTTTAATTGTAAAATTATGTACAATGACCAACATTATATTAAATGGTAAAAATATATTATAAATATACTTTAAAACCACTCAAATTCATCTTTTATCAATACTAATTATTTCGATTAAAAAAGTTGTTTTTAATTAAAATTCATTAATTTTCACTATTCATCAAAATATAAGTGTTATTCGAAAAGTTCAAAAATTCCACCCTAGGCTAAATTCGATATTCCAAATCCATAAATGAAGTCCATTTTGAAATATAAAATATATATAATTTCAAAAATAGGTATTACTATTCATAACGGTTAGTTTGATTGATTGTGGTGTGTGTTAGAACTCGAAGTTGTGTACAACACACGCTACTGTATTATTCAAAGGAAAGCGTACCGTGGAAGCATGGGATGTTTCATTTTAAATTTTTGATGTCCCCATTTAGTCAAAAAGTTTAAAATATTGTATTTAAAAAGGGTTCACTATTAAAAGTTTTTAAAAGTGCAATACTGAAAATGAATTTGTTCTTACATTATGTCTAAGAAACTCATAATTTGGATTCTAAAATTATAAGGATTATATAAAGTATAAAATTTAGTTAATTCTATTCATAACCTCTTTTGAACGGCTTGTTTGGTATGTCATGTTGTTCTTGAACTCGGTGTTGCGTGTAGTGCAAGTTATTGAAATTTTTTGATGAAATAACACACTATGAAATCTTGGGGTGTTACATTCTTCTCTCTTTCAATAAATTTCGTCCTCGCAATTTGAAATTGTTCTTCAAAAATAAAAGGTTGAAAATAAAAAATATATTTGTGGGAAAACCCACATCGGAAATTGGGTTACTAAAATTTAGTCTTAATATGAGGAAAAGAGAAATGAAAGGGTCACCACCAAATTATGATCTCGATTTGGAGAACATTGGTGGAAATTAGAGACATATAATTGGGGGAAATAACTAAATATTTATAGGTAGTGATTGAGGTCATCAATCACAAACAAGTGTAAAATTGAGGTCCTTAAATTCATCAATCTATGATGATTTGAAATACCATCGGTTCAACAAAACATAGGGTATTAAGATAACACATTTTTGGTTTTAGGATTCCTTAAATAAAGTATAAGAATTAATTTCTTCATAGAATAAGAGAAGAAGAAAAATATATTCTTGACACCAAGAGTTCCATTCTTTAACTAATTTCTACCACAATCTCATCTTTCACTCTAAAAGATAATAGAACATAAAAAAATATTCTATTTATCCTATTCGTATAGGGTTAAAAAACGAATTTATAATTCATCTACCAGTTCTTTTAAAAAAACTACATTATTTAATCTCAGACATCGCGTGGGTCAGTGGTAGGTGATACACTATTTTTGCCCTTCAGTTGTGGGTTCATGTCTTGCGGCCTTGCCGGAGGCGACGGGTTGCCACCCGACCTCCGGGTTGTCCTTTTATGGAAATCCAAAATAATCCAAACTAGAACTATCCAAATAATTCAGTCCAAAATTTATAAGGAAGGAAAACACAATAAAGATCCTTTTTTCCATGTAATATCATGTGAACATCTTCATCATGTATTCTTTTAAAACACTGCAACATCCCGAATTACCATAAAACCTTATTGATTACATTCATGATCCCTTATTTATTAAAGAATAATAGATATACTCCTTCAATCCAAAAATGTTTTAAACCCCAAAAATGATGGAATATAAAGATCATTAATCAGTTTCAAGGTAGTCAAGAATATCCAATATAACTTATCCAAATCAATCATGTATTAGTCCAAAATCACTACCTCATTATCAGAACTATATTATGGTTTATCATTCTCTCAACCATATATTTTCCCAAAATTTATCCTGCTATTGAGTTAGTTTTCTTTGTTCCACACAATCTCAAGTCCTTAATGAAATAGTACTGCAGTAAAATCCTTATATACTCCATAATTATTATAACAAGTAAATTGTTGATACAACACTCAAATGACATAATCAACACAAGAAATCTAATCATTCCTCTTCATCTATGGTATTATCATAACTTGATTATTATCCAATAGCATCATTTGCGGCATAGTCTGATGACTGGGACATAGGTTCACGTAGTGTCCAAACTCATTTCAAATGAAGCATTGTACATTTGAAACCATTTTCTTACCCTTGCAGTCATGTACTTTGTGCCCTTTTCCTCCACACTTATAACAAACTCCCATTCCTTTCAGGAAAGTTCCAGGGTGTTTCTTCCCACAGTTATCACATATGGGAAAATTCTTCTTTTCCCTCTTCCCTTTATCCATCTTTCTCTCTTCTATCCTTTTATTCTCTTTCTTCCCTTAAAATCCATAGGACTCAGTAAAATATTTACTTATCTTATCAACACATGATATTATTTCTTAATATGATGATAATACATGGGAGACTATTTCTCTTATAAATTATTGCTTAAGACCAGAAAAGATATGATCCTTCATTCTCTTTGGATCATGTGCATTGCTGGAGTTCTAATTCCTTCTACTGGGCGCCATTTCCAAACAATGGCATACACTAGATTAGTCTATGAAGAACAATACCTAATCCCAAACTTGTAAGACACATAACATAAATTAAATATTATATGGATATAATCCATAATCATAAAAAATTTTCCTTTGAGGAAATATATACTCAAAAACCATTCATAATGGTTTGTAAAGAAAATGAAAATTATCCTAAGCATATCCCCTGGGAGTGTCGTAACCAAGAGTGCAGCAAGGCCCGTTTTCATGCACCAGTTCCCGTTTGAGTCCAGCTCAAAGCGGTGTTTTCGGGTTTTACCCCTAGGTACATCTTTGCCAGAGCCGCCTCTACCTGCTCGTATCCAGACATGGATGTATTAATCGGAAAACTCACAAAATCTCTATAATACCAAAATTTTAGGAAGTTCTTCTATACTAATCCTCAAAGTCTCTCTTAGGGCTATGTGCTCTAATCAGAGTTTATCTAAATCTAGTATCCATGGTTATTTCTAAACTTCCTCTGATACCAACTGTAACGCCCCGACCCCAGTTACCCAGAGTCGGTGCATTATTTTAATACATTGGCATGATTACAACGAATCAAGTCCCGAAGGACCGATCAGTTTAACAGTCTTGGAAAAATAGATCACATACATGAATGTTACATTTGCACTTTAAGATGTACAAAACAACATAAATAATCTTTATGAATGCCATTATTCCCTTGTCTTAACCCTGCATATCAATCACATTACACTTCTTGGAATCCTGGGAAAAATAAAACATAGAAAGGGGTGAGCTCAAATGCTCAGTAAGGGTAAGAAATACAACACAAACTTTCAAAAATAAGCATAAACATTTAAGGCAATGTATAAAACTAAAACAAAAGCCTTTTAAACATGAATTCAGAATAATATGGCAGAAATAAAATGAAATAATTCCATTTACTTATTCACGTGGATATTCTACTAATCGAATAATCACATGCAATATCAGTAACCACTTTCATAATGATGGAATGCAGGATGCCGAACATTAATTTCTGTGTCGAGGCCTCGTGCCAAGACCTAAGGGATAACTGTAATCGGAACCCAACCCGGAGATCCTTTGTAATCGGACTCCACCCCGGAGTGCCTCTAATAACCGGACACCAACCCGGAGTGCCTCTAATAACCAGACACCAACCCAGATTGACTCTAATAATAGGACACCAACCCGGAGGGCTTACTTTTAACGGTCCCCAACCCAGAACATACTAGTCCAACACATTTATCTTAAGAAGAGAATGAAATATAACATAAACATTCGTATTAAAACTAGCATATGAAATGTCAAAACATTAATCATAAACCATTAATGGAATAATAATAACTCATCCATAGTCAAAAATATCACAAAAACATAAATACAATATGGATGATTTGTATCATAATAAATCAACTTGAATCAAGTTTAAAATTTATCAAAAGATGTTGACATAGATGAAATCAATACTATTTGAGAGAAATATATCTTTTTTTGAAATCATTTAATAGTCGCATAATTATAGAGAAAACCTTTATTTTGAAAATATATTTATAAGATTGTGAAGGAAGCTTTAAAGGTGTAATAATGGTGGCGAATAACCGCACCCACTGTATAAGTTAAAAAAGGACATTCTTACCTTAATTTTGTCAAAAAGGTTAAAAATGACCTTGTTTGGAAAACAATGGAATGATTCCTTTATAAACCTCTAATAAAAAGTCAAAAAAGGGTATAAATGTATTTAACCCATATTCATGTAAGTAGTAAAAATGTCTTGAAATACATTTTTAAGAAACATGTGTGTGGATGATAAAGATATCCCAATATATTATTACGTATAGACAATCTCAGATAATGAAGAGATTGTGAAATAAACCCTTACCAATTTGGTAACTTACAAAACATACACCCCATGAAAGAGGTATCGTACAATGAATATGAAAATATACATAAATTAAAGTGTATTACATAAATAATTCAATTATGGGCAGTACATACACCACATAAAAGGTAATAGTGGCAATATGGCATTAATCTCACGGAAATAAGGAGTGAGATGAAAACCCCTTACCTTTCACTTTCCTTTAGTCGAGGGTACGTTTAACCTCCTGTACGAAGATCTTAGTATGTTATTAAATTATACCACAACCATATTAATATTTATCATATCACACATTATTCATTAATGACTTTATATTACCCATTTAATAATAATTTCTATTTTAAGTTAACATTTCGGATAATAATCACTTTCTTTATCGTACGTGTTTTAACTTGTCACTATTGGTTGTATCACATAGATCATGATTTAAATAATTCCATAATACAAAACATGATAAATATATCATATATATTTAGAATATAAATATGTATAATAGACATATATATGAAATGGAAAACACCGTTTATGGAGACGATATTCAATACGTACGCATAAACGTTGTTTCTGTTTTCATATAGTATTTAACGGAAGTAAGTGAATAAGATATATGTAAGTACATAAATACTTATATATATATATATATATATATTCAATAGCATTATTATGTCATATATTACATACTTATTATTAATATATATTTTTATAATCATCAATGAATGGTGAACTTGGAAATGAATCTAATCGCGTTGTAGAGACGGTAATCCGTACGTACGCACGAGCGAAAATATCATTATTTTGATATTAAAATAATATATAATTGGAAGGTATATCATATATACAGAATCATTATCATGTTATATTTATTATCTACAAGAATTACAAATCATTATTATACACATCCCAATAATAATATATTGAATAACAATTACACCACGACGTGGAGATGGTAAGCCGTACGTACACACATATAGTGACATGCCATTCAAAGGATGGATAGAATACTGAATATGGTTGTACCATATTTATAATAATATTACAGTATATATTAGATACTGTATTAATTATTTTATATTGGTAATAATAAAGAAAGAAGAAGTGGAAGAAGAAAGGAACTTGAAAAAGGGTGGTGAAATCATTACCTATTCTTCGGGTTCTTCCTTTTGATTTGATCAAAAGGGATCCTAAGGTTGGATTTACTATAAAAATAAGATCTCTAGGTTGTAGTGAGGGATGTTGAGAGAGTATTTTGGCAGGGGTTGGCCGAACCAAAAGGCATTGAAGGTGAGATGTAATGAGAAGGGGGAGTTTCCTTTTATAAGAGGGGTAAGGGGCACCTTTGGAAAAGCTAGAAATATTAATTTATAATAAATTCATATTTGGTTTCGAATGGATCCAAAGTTTATTATTTAAATTTTAAGGTGGGGATGGGTCTAAAACCATTGAACCAATAGAATTTAGACAGGTTTGGGTTACATTATTAACCTTATCTTTAAGTATTAACTCTAAGTTAATTAGTTTCACTTTTACAATGTCTCTTTGTATTTTTATATTATATGGTTAATAAACATAATATATACATCCAAGAGACCCCCAAATTGTCCATTAATGATAAAAATATCATGATATAAGTCCCTTGTACAAAACATAGATTTTTAGGAATTTAATATCAATTAATAATATAATATTTGTTTTAAAAACTATTTTATGTCATTTTTGACACTATTCAATAATTGATTTTTGTGAAACTCATAACAGAAAGATTACTTCGAAAAAAGTCATTAAATCAATCCAAGTATGTCATATTAACCTAAAAAATTAGTTTATTTCAATAAAAGTATCAAATTATATTTATTTGGGTATTTATAATATCAATTATCTTAATTTTTCACTATTATGGTAATTACTCCATCATCATTTTGTCATAAATAAATTAAATTATTTAATGTCTATAAATTATAAAAAAATATCATTATGTAGGAAATATTTTTAGCTTTGTAATTAATATTTATATTATAAAATAAAACATATATAACCCTATGTAAAAAGTTGTTTTTCTAAAAGATATAGGCTTATGTCATTTTTGTACTTATTTTAACTTAATTAAAATAAAGTGTCCCTATCACCTACAAGTGGCTCCATGGGGTCCCAAAATCGACCCAAAGATGACCATGGTCGAACATGTATCCACCAATAAGGTTAGGACTCGTTTTAAGGTAATTTAGTATTATTATAATATTATGTTTTAAGCCTTATTTACCGGATTTACCCTTAACCAAGGTAAATAAAATATTTACCGCCGTAATTATTCAAAATGTCTAAAAATAAAAGTTACCTATTTACACAATATGAAAATCCTGATTCCAAATATGGAATCCATTTTTCCAAATTCAAAACACATAAGTGGCAGAAATTAATTTAAAATTAATTCCCGTTGTTAAAACAAAAAGCGTGTTTTTAAGAGATAATAACTATCAAAAGATTGACACTTGTATATGTCTGGTTTAATTGTAAAATTATGTACAATTACCAAAATTATATTAAATGGTAAAAATATATTCTAAATATAATTTAAAACCACTAAAATTCATAATTTATCAATATAAATTACTTCGATTAAAAATGTTGTTTTTAATTAAAATTTAGTAATTTTCAATATTCATCAAAATATAAGTGTTATCCGAAAAGTTCCAAAATTTCACCCTAGGCTAAATTCTATATTCCGAATCCAAAAATGAAGTCCATTTTAAAATATAGAATATAGTTAATTTCAAAATGTAGGTATTACTATTCATAACGGCTAGTTTGATTGGTTGTGGTGTGTGTTAGAACTCGAAGTTGCGTACAACACACGCTACTGTATTATTCAAAGGAAAGCGTACCGTGGAAGCTTGGGATGTTTCATTTTAAATTTTTTATGTCCCCATTTAGTCAAAAAGGTTAAAATATTGTATTTTAAAAGGGTTCACTATTAAAAGTTGGTAAAAGTGCAATAATGAAAATGAATTTGTTCTTACATTATGTCTAAGAAACTCATAATATGGATTCTAAAATTATAAGGATTATATACAGTTTAAAATTTAGTTAAAACTATTCATAACCTCTTTTGAACGGCTTGTTGGGTAAGTCACGGTGTGCTTGAACTTGGTGTTGCGTATTGAATTATTTTGAAGAAATAAAACACTATGAAATCTTGGGGTGTTACAAGAGTCATTAGTACACACCCCATATATTTTCAACAATGTCTCTAAATTAAAATTCTAAAATGGGTTCTTTTGTCTATAAGAATAAATCATAGTACTCTAAATCTATAAAAAATATTTCTGTTGAAATATTGGGATGCCACTCTAGTATCATTTATCCTAGTTGGAATATCATCAATCCACTTGGACAAATACTCCACTAAATTCCTGATGTAAAAAAATATGAATGAATTTGGGAAATGGAACAAAAAATTTATTCCACAGAGATAAAATACGTCATAAAAGATCAATGTTTCTTGTGGAATATCAGGTCTTAGAGAAAAATTTCCTTCAATTTTTCAAGCTTCACAACTCCAAGAAAACAAAGGGTAGTCATTTAAAATGGTTTTCCAAAAAACAACTGACTCAAAAAAACTATAGTAGTCCTATTTGGCCTATTTTGGATACTACATAATAGACCATTTATTAATTTCATAACTAAAGTACTGTTAGAATTTAGGATATATCACTTAAAAATATTATCAACTCATAAATTAAAAATCTATGAATCATCCAAAAAATATAGTAACATGACTCATTAACTAGTTTAGAAACAAGATGGTTTGGAAACAAGTGAAGAATGTTTTAGAAGATATGTAATTCACAATATTTAAAGGCCATAAAATTTTTTCCACAAAAAAAAAAGAATTCAACTATTTCGATGAAAATTATATCATATTGATTTATTTTTTTTTATTTAATTAATTTAGTAGGTATCAAACTCAAATTATTATCTACAATATTCTCAGTTACTTTCTTATCATATATCTATATATCTAATTATCATAGAAAAAATTCATCTAACCAAAATTAGTATTGAATCATTCTTCTTCATGAGATATTGGATTGTAGAATTAATAGTGACAACCACCACTATTGATCCCACAAGAGAACTTCCAAATATATAATGGGAGGAAAAATGGGTAAAAACTATTATGTATTTGGAGAGTAATTGTACTAAGAAACATATTGAGTTCATTAAGAATAATCCATGACATGTTATTTGATCTCAACTAATTTCCCAAGAACAACACCGAATTATCATTCTAAATAGTTGTTCATCAGATTAAAATGTATGTACCAATTATGTGGTAGAACTATTTTTTGAGACAAAAACTTATGTTTGAGTTCATTAAAATATTCCTTATGCTTCTCAACTATTGAAAATGAATTTCTTTCTGAAGTATTATTGTCAATGTCAATTTAGTTTGAATGAAATATTTTATCAATGTCCAACAGAAACCATCATGTCCATGATAAGATCTAATATCCTTTAAATTCATAGGAAAATTACATAAATAGATGACTTTATACATGGAATTTCCACTTGAATTCAATTTATTGACACTTCATGGCCTAGAACAGTTTACTTTCAACTATAAATAGAATTTTTCAATGTTTAGAATAATTTTTTAAAAAAAACACTAGGAAAAGCTCTTAAATCCACATTAATCTTTTGAAATATAGGCCATACTCTTTAATTTCATCTTTAAACACTTACATGAACACCTAAATAAATTTATATTAATTTATAATCATGCATTATTCGAATGCGAATTGATAATGAAAAATTAAAAATTTAATTCCCTATTAAGAATAGGTACTGATAAGACATGTGAAAGATATTTTATACTAGTATAATAAATATATGTGAGTCTATAAGTAACCAATAAAACCCAAAACGAAGTAAAAATGATATTTTCCAGATAACCATTCAAGGATTTTCTCAATAAAATTAAAGGTAAAATGGTATTTTCTAGCCAATAATTTAATCACCTATAATCAATGCATACATTCAAATTTTTGGTTAAAAAATAATAAATAACTCTCCAAATTCATTCAAATCAACCATGAATCCACCCTTTTTATGAACAATTTGAACTAGACATACCAATTGACTCTCATAAATGTGTTGAATTATACCCACAACCAATAAGGTGTTATCCTATTTTTGAATTAGTTCTAGAAGTGTAGGATTAAATATCCTTATAAGTATTATAATATGATTGTAATTTTTCTCTATGAGAATCATATACATTCCATCCAAGGGAATAATTCTTGGAAAATCATTTAATGTCCAGCCTATGGCCTTCATATTATTTACAATGAATTCTAGAACATGATATTATTACTCATTGAAAATTCCACATATAATAATAACTGAATATTATTGTTTTTAGTTATGTAATAAAATATATAATTTTTAGGAAAGTCTCTATGTTCAATAGGGTTTTGTTTTCCAAAATGAAAAAAATATGTATTTATGGGTTTTTTATTTAATTTTTATCCACAAAAATAACATAAAGAATATAAAATTTTCAAACACTTATACTATAAGTGAAGAAAATTTCTAAAACTGAAATTGTTCCATCCTGAAATGAAATTTCATATTCAAGTTCACAAACATGAGCTACTAATTGAGGAAATGTTTAGGATAATGTTAGTCATTTTAGTAGAATCTATTTTAATTTCAATTATTTCATGTAAAATATCACACTGTAATTTACAATTCTTAGTAGAATTAAAAGTTTCATAATTTTTAGAAAAATCTATAACATTTTAATTATTACATTCAGAAAAAAAATATTTTTTACATTCACTGAAAATCAAGAAAAACATAGAATTTAATAAAATATATATTTTTATTTTCTTCCCTATAAAATATTTTTTAATTTTTAGTTTAATAAGATTCATAAGTGGATAAAAAAATCAAATTTTAAAACAATATTTATTTTAAATGAATCTAGAGTTGTGTTCATTGAATTTAATAAGTAGAACAGTATGTGAAAAAAATTCAATAATGTTAAATTTTTTGTTCAGAATGGTCTTCTATATGATTCTTCATTAATTTGAAGATACAAAAAGTAAATATATTTCCTCCAAAATCAAAAGAAAATATACCTTTATATTAATTAATAATTTCATTTATTGTGTTTAAGAATTGTCTTCCAAGAAATTAACTATTAATGTCAACTGAAACGATAATCATTAATTTCTATCATGTAAAAATATACAGGGAAACAAAAATATTTTACCCTCACCAAGGAATCTACAAAATCTTCAGCTAAATTATCTGACCTTCTATTTTCCTGATAGGTGAAAATTCTATATTTCATATGAACTATAACCCAAGTGGATAAGAATAAAGAATAAAGAATCAAATTTATAGAAACTCTCGAATATATAATCTATTCATTAAATTGTTGGTCACCAATGATACATGGGAATGAAAACATACCTAGACCCTATCATTTAATTGGGTGGGTATTTTGACTAATCGATGAAACATTGCATCCCAAAGTATCATTCTCACCACCCCTGAACATCATTTTTTGAGTACATATCAGATTAATAATTTTATCATAAAAAATGACATGTTTGAAAAAATAATTCAATGGGATGTTGACCTACACATTTATAATGTTTTCAATTATATATTTATAAATTCGAGATTCAAAATTTTTCACAATATTTGGGCTTCCCAAAGGATAAGATGGAATATCCCAATACATTTTTGAACATAATCAACATTGATTTTCCCATTGTAAGAACTGATTTGGTTTCAAAAATTCTTAAAGGTTCGTTCAAGATGGATTTATTTATTTATTTATTATTTTTCTTATTCAACTGGTTTATGGACTATATATTAAATAATAGATTCAAGAAATGGTTTAACAACTTTATCAGGTGGAAAAAATAGATCATGAATGTGGTTTTGTAACATTATATAGTGGTCTTGACATGGAATCATGATATTTTTTATTAATTATAAATGTTGAAACTTTTTTTTCTATTTCTTTTTCAATGTTACCATATTAAGGGTTTTGAATTTTAGTTCCACTTATCAAAATTTTTGACCTTACATTTTCTATTCTGCTTGGGTTAAATTAATATTTTAATATAAAATTTTCACATCACTGATTCATTAAAAGACACATATATGTTTCCATCTATTCTATTTGAGTAACCAAATCTTGTAGAAACACTTGTTTTTTAATAAATTTTTTAACCATTTACTCATTGTATTAATAATTTCATTAATTAAATTTATATATCTAATTTTTTTGATTCTGAAAAATTGTGATGTTCCCTATAGAATGGATTCCAATGCAGATTTCATTATATTTGTTATATTTAAAAAATGTTTGGGGATATAAATTTTTGTTTTGCCTCTCATTTGGCCTAAAACTATAATTTAGTTATTGATTATAGCTTTGTCAGAAAAATTGGTTTGTTTTCAAATGCCTACTTAGGAAAATATGGTTGGGAAAATTGTTATTTCTATTGTTTTGGAATGGTTATCATAGTGAACCTACCTTTTATTATATTACTATTACATCATTATAATGACAAAAACATAATATTATTACACCTTGAGGATACAGAGGATTAATGTCTTGGGAAAACTAGGACCAAACAAAACATTTACAACATTAAACATTAACATTTATTTAATTCAATCTTCTCCAATATCTTATTGTCCCTTGGAAAGTCCTTAGTACACATAATCACCTAATAATATACATCAAAAGGGGTGAACTAAAATCCTATTATTAGGATAGATAAGAACAATATAGCATGGGGTGAGGATAAACATAACAAAGGCAAGGTATCATGAACATAAGAGGAATCGTTAATAGAATAGTTGAAATGTGGAAATTCATAAAAATGCAACATCATGTATTAGTGGTTAACTACCACACATACTTGTGAAAAAAGCTAGAATATTGTTCAAAAATTATTTCAATTTAACTCATGAGATTCATCACTTTACCCTCTATATTGGAGCGCTGTATAATTCTTGGGAGACCTTTCACATTTAAACATTCTTATTGCGCTATATAATTCTAGGAACACCCATCACATCATAAAATTATCATTGTCATGCACGCCACATAAGAAATTTATAATAAATTAACATAACTAACCCATGTAAAGGAATGTGTTTCATCTCATAGGAACACATTCATAAACATTGGGTTCCCAAAAGAAAGTGGGAATAACATACTTGATATAATAACCATTAAACTTGAGTGAGAAATAAAAGGTTTTTTTTAAGGAAGAGTTATTTTGGAAAAACATTATTTGACATAAATTCAAGTGGAAAACATGTATATCTCAAAAAAATGTGATAATGATTAATAAATGATTTTAAGGAGTGACCATAAAAAAAATGGAGTGAAAGAGGGAGAACCCGAAGAATGAATGTTGGGTTCGATAATTCCCCCTTACCTTTTACCTGAATGCTTTCTTCACATTGATGATTTATATAACCACCTTAGATTTATTAATTGAAAAGTCAAAAAACTTTAATACATTAATAATATTCAATATGGTTTGATTAAGATAATTTATGGGCTTTTGGATGCGTTATATAGTTTAAATTATTTTTTTGGGAATGTTCGTTTTTATTGGATTCTTGAATAGTGCACTAATATTTATGAACAGATGTTTGTGTAGAACATGTATAAAAATATAGAACTAATATTACATGTTGTTAATTATATTTAAATGTTATAAATGATATTAAAATCAATTATTTTATATACCATGTGGATGAATCATTAGTTAATAATTTAATGATGATTGTTTGGGTTAATTCAGGCAGTTTTTGGATCACAACGAACATGTTTTGATTTATCAGTTATTAATATGTACATAAGTTAGATATAGAATGTTAAATAGGATATAACAAATATATAATATTCTGGTTCAACCATGAAAATGGGTCCACGATTAGATATTTAGGTAGAAATGGGAAAAGAAAACATGTCATTCTTGAAGGTGATACATTGACACCTCATGAACAACGTTTTGTTTTATTAAATAAAAAAGAGGAGATGGGGATTAGATTATATATTATCCCATTAGTATCATAGACTTCCATTATATGTGACATACTAGAGTTACCATACCATGTGGAGGATGATAGGTGGGTAGATATTAAGAAATGAACTTGAAATTTTATGTAATTTAAAAATAAAAAGATATAGAGGAGTTACCAATTTAATCCTTCTCTAGAGATCCTCCTTAAAAAACCTAAAATTGATCTCTTTATGAGACATAAATCTCTTTTACGTGGGATAGGGTCTATTTAAGATGTTTGGGTAGAGTTTATATATGTCTTGAAGCATTACAGGTGTGAGGAAATGAGGGTGTAAAGGGTGGTGTTAATAGTGGAGGGGAGATGAGATTTCTCAATATAATATTCATTAATTTATTATTTATCAACAAGACAAGTAAAAGTGAGTCTAAGATGTCTAATTACTTTAATTTTATCTTGTTAATCTGAAAATTTTTGGCTTACATCAATATAGCATCATATATGACTCTATAATTATTGTATTTAGCTTATTTTGTAAATTATTTTATTTCACTATTCATCAAAAAATTCAAGTATTTACGAAAAATCCCAAAACATCAACCTAACTATATATCGATGTATCTATTCCAAAAATTAAGTCCATTTTTTAAAAATAATTCTTATAAATATGATTAATTTTTTTATTAAAATCAAAATTTACTTAAAAAATACAGTTTTTAAAACATTTGTTTACTTCTTCCAAAACATAGGTACATCATGATTTCACATAAATCATACATATATACAATCATAGGGGAGGTTAATATTCATAAAGGTATATCAATATTCATAAGGGTAACATTATTGTTCATAAGGTTATGCTACTATTTACCAAAAATTATGTTTGTTATATTAGACTACAAAAATCACCCTGAACACAACCGTGTAATGTTAGATTTTTAAAATACATACCGTAGAAGTGGAAAGATTATTTTTAATGATCACATAGTATTTATTATAATGATACGTCATTTTTCATCCTAATGTGATTATACTATAAGGCATAATTATAATAAAGTAATTCCATTGATAAAACATTGGGTCTTTACATTCTTCTCCCCTTATGAAATTTCACCCTCGAAATTTCATTTTTACGCAAACAGGTAATGGTACTTCACCATCATCACCTCCTCCATTTCCCATGTAGCTTCTTCAAAATTATTTTTCCTCCAAAACACTTTTACAAGGTGGGTTGTCTTGTTTCATAGAAACTTATCTCTCTTGTCTAGAATCTCTATTGGCTTCTCCTCATAAGAGAGATCATCTTCTAGCTGCACCACCTCTGAGTTTAGTACATGTGAGGGATCTGGTATGTACTTTATCAAGATTGATACGTGAAACAAATCATGAACTTGATCCATATTATGTGGAAGTGCAAGATGATAGGCCACAACCTTTATATGGTAAAGGATCTTAAAAGGGCCAATATACCTTGGGCTTAGCTTCCCTTTCTTTCAAAACCACATGACTCTCTTCCATGGTGATATTTTATGGAATACATTATCCCCAATGTCAAACTCGAAGTCCCTTTGACATTTGTCATCATAGCTCTTTTACCCAACTCTGAGTATATTTGATGTGTTTCTAGATTACTTGAACCATCTCTATCATCTCTTACACAAGGTCGGTTCCAATTAGCTTTCTTTCTCTAACTTAATTTCAATAGGTTGGAGTTCTACATCACATTACATACAGAGCTTCATATGGATCCATATAAATACTCTAGTTGAAGATATTTTTGTAGGAGAACTCAATCAATGGGAGATACTGATCCCATCCACCTTTGAATTCTAGAGAGCAGGGTCTTAGCACATCTTCAAGCATCTGAATAGTATTTTCATATTGGCCATCAGTTTGGGGGTGATAGGTCCTGATGAAATTTAATTTATTACTCATTGCATATAGGAGGATTCACCAGAATTTGGATGTGAACCATGGATCATGATTAGTGACAATTGATAGTGGAACACTATGAAATCTCACCACTTTCTTCACATATATCCTTGAATGTTTTTCAAGAGAGAGATCTTCCCAAATATTGATAAAATGGGCAGTCTTGGTGAGTTAGTAAACCATATAACATATCACGTTATGTCCCTTAAAATTCATCCGGAGACCCATGACAAAGTCCATAGTAACATTCTCGCATTTCTATATGTGTATAGGAAATGGTTTCATCATCCATTTAGTCTTTTTTCTCTCTTCTTTAACTTGATGACATACCAATCACCTTGAGATATATTGTGAAATCTCCTTCTTCATGTTATCCCACCAGAACTGATCTCAAAGATCTATGTAAATCTTTGCACTACCAGGATGGATAGAGAATTTGGAGCTATATTCATTGTCTAAAAGCTCATTATTTATCCTGCGTAATGAAGGGATACAAAACTGCATTCCAAACCGAATCACACCTTCATCGTCAATATGGAATTCTCACAGCTTCCCTTCCTTTACTGCATTCAACTTCTTTTGTAACTCCAGATTACCCCTTTTTTCTTCCTTAATATTTAATTGGATAGATGGTTGTGAAATAATTTTGGCAAGGTAAGATGTGTCCCTTGCCATTATTATTTCAAAATATATCCTTTTCAAATCTAATAAGATAGGGTCTTTCTCAATATGTAACATTGATAGAGTAGTAGGTTCTTTTATGCTCAGAGCTTCAACTACCATGTTTTCCTTTCCCGGATGATAGTGAATAGAGAAATAATAATTTTTGATGAGCTCTAACCATATCTAATGATTCATGTTGATCTCCATTTGTGTGAATATATACATTAGGCTCTTGTAGTTGGTGTATATGTCACACTTTTCACCATAAAGGTAGTACCAAAAAATTTTCAAGGAAAAAATCACAGCTTCCATCTCTAGATCATGCGCCGGGTAGTTCTTCTCATGGATCTTCAACTGTATTCAGTCATGGGAAATCACATTATCATTTTTCATGAGTACACAACCCAATGCTTTCTTTGAAGAATCACTATATGTCACAAAACATTCTCCACTTTTTGGTAGTGTGAGTACATGTGTAGTGATTAGCTTTCTCTTTATCTCCTTGAGGATTCCCTAACATTATTCCATCCAGACATACTTTATCCCTTTCATTGTTAGCTTAGTTAGTAGGCTTCACAATCAAGGGAAATTTCTCACAAAACATCAGTAGTGCCCAGATAATCCAAAAAAATACAAATTCACGTGACACTAGAGGGCCTAGGACATTCCCCAGTTGCCTTTGTTTTAAAAGGGTCCAAAAATATTCCTTCACTTTTGATCACATATCCCAAGAATGTGACTTGCTTAATCAGAAAGTCACAATTTATGAACATGGCGTAAAACATATCATTTCTCAAAGTCGAAAACAAAAGTCTTAGATGTTCATCGTGTTCCTTGTTTATCATTGAGTATATTTGAATATCATTGATAAACACTACCACAAATTTGTCGAGGAAATGTATAAAGACTCTATTAATCAAATACATGAAGATTGTTAGGGAATTAGTAAGTCCGAAAGGCATCACCAGAAACTCATAGTGCCCATATCTGTATGGAAGGTAGTCTTCTAAATATCTTCCCTATTCACCTCATTTTGATTATATCCAAAATGAAGATCCTCCTTTGAAAAGTATTGACCCTTTCTTACCTAATCGAACAAGTCACCAATACTTGGAAAAAAACACCTGTTCTTTATAGTGATCATGTTGTAGTTCCTGATAATCGATACACAACCACATTGTTCCATTCTTCGTCTTCCCAAAGAACACCATCACACCCCAAGTTGATGCACTAATGTGTATGAATCCATTATCCAAATCTATTACAGATTCTTATTTAACTTCTCTTGTTCGATAGGAGCCATCATATTAGGACACATTAAGATGGGAGTATCTCCAGGAAAGAGTTCTATAAAGAACTCTACCTCACAATCAAGGGGAATTCTGGGTAACTCTTCAGGAAATACATTACCATATTCCCTCATGACAGGAATATCTTCTAGGATGACACATTCCTTTGACTCAACCATTTGGGAGAGGTATGATTATTTATAGGGAATAAACACCCACATAGTTGAAGTATTTTTCAAATGATATTCATGACCATCATTGAATTTGTAGAAGAGATTGGGATTTTTCGCAATATGAAATGATATTCCCTTTTCTCGATAGTTGATATGTTCTCTATATAATGAGAACCAATACATTCCCATTATAAAGTCAAATTATAAAAGGAATGTATTATGAGATTCACTAGTATAATATTCCCACATACACCAATCAGAGAAGATTCAAACACTTGGGATGAAATGATTGCACCTCCTGGTTTTTTATAGATATCTCTACTTCAAGGTTTCAGGGATTTGATTATATATTTCTAACAAACCTGTATGATATAATAATATGTGTTGAACCAGAATCAAATAAGACTTTTCCATTCTTGAGTGAATAAGAAGTGTACCTTGTACAACTTCATTATCTTACTCCACTTCTGTAGTGGTTATGGAATAACCTTCCCTCGTTTCATTGCCATTTATTGTCGTTGACACTGATTACCCTCGAGGACCTGAGGTTTAGTGCACTGGATTTCATAGTTCCCATGCTTCCAAAATTTTTAGCATTGAACCATGGGTCATTCTCTCCATAATTCCACTAAATTCTCCTCCAACATCATGTCTTTTCAAAACTCTTGAGCATGGTTTCCTTATTTCCCACACTTGAAGCGTTTCCACATCCATTTGAGGGAGTTCCCATGATGCAACATCCCAAATTTTTGGCATGTGGATCATGGAGTTTTCATCCCACCATTATCATTATATAAACCAACTTGAAACTCCATCTTTTGTCTCTTATCAATATTTGCATGGGACCATTCTGAAATCTCCATCTCCACTTTGAGAGCACATTAGAAAACTTCTTTATAACTCTCGAAGTATCAAATTGCAAGATCCCTTCAAAGGTGTTGTTTTAATCCGATAAATAATCTATCAATTTTTCTATCATTGTTGATAAAAAACACAAAGTGTACCTCACAATCCTTGTAAAGTTCACTTCATAGGTTGTGAATGATTCTCCTTCTTTTTTATTGATCTCTATGAATTCTCTCTCCATATTTGTACAAATAGTTTTTCAGAAATACTAGTTAAGAAACAAGATCTTAATATCTTCCCATTCCATATCTTCAATTTACTCCATTGTCTTGGGGTTATTAATCAAAGTCCAACATTGATCAGAACCTCCATCTAGATGATAAATGACTAGAGTCACTATCTCTATCTCAGAACTGTGGAGCACAGAAATGATATTCTCCAGGGAGTTGACCCACTTTTCTGTAACTAGTAGATCAGAAGATACACTAAACGTCAGTGGTTGTTTCTGCCTAAAACACTTGATATCTAGTTTAGTCCTCTTTGGAGAAGAAGAAAATTCCACATTATTCAGGTTATATTTATAACATGGTATATTTTTGTAATTATCTCCATGAATTTTTTAACTCCACCTCAAAAATCATTGGTGATGTCATTTGGGAAATCATTGCATTGGTCCTCGCATGAGTTGTTGGCATGGTTTCTCCGGATTCCCACCATTTTATAAAATAGGGAATGTTAGAACAAAAAAAAAATCAACAAGTCATGAATAATTTATACATTTTGTATATTTACACTAAAATAATAACATATGGGATCCCTATGTAAAGCTTCTTGTGTGCATATTTGTACTTAGTGTTAGGCTAGAGGTTTTCCCTAGGGTTTACTAATCCTAATTCCCAAATTAACTAAACCATGCCTCTGATACAAACTATAGTGACCATGACTAATTTTTAATTACTATTACATAATTATAATGATAAACAACATAATACTATTACACCACGAGGATCCAGAGGATTAGTTTCTTTGTTAAACTAGGAACAAACATAACATTTACCACATCAAACATAAATATTTATTTAATTCAATATTCTTTGGCTTCTTATTGTCCCTTGAAAACTACTTTGTACACATAATCACCTAAGTAAATAAATGAAAAGGGGTGATATAAAATCCTAAAAAGAGGATAGATATAAAAAATGTGTCATGTGGTTATCATAAACATAACATAGGAAAGTGATCATAAACATAAGAGGAAGCATTAATTAAAGATTTGTAACATGACAATGCAGAAAAATACAACACTATGCATTAGTGGTAAACCACCCCACATACTTTTGAACAATGATATAATCTTATTCAAACATCATATCACTTTAAATAATGATATTCTTCACTTTAACCAATGCATTGGAGCATTTTATAATTATAAGAACACCAGTCACATTCAAACATTCATATTGCACAATATAATTCCGAGCTCACCCATCACATCATAACATTAACATTATCTTTTATGCCACATAAGAAATATATAAAAAACATAACTAACCCATGGAAAGGAATGAGTTTCATCTCATAATAACACATTCATAAACATTGGGTTCCCAAAGGATTGTGGGTATTACATACTTGATACAACAACCATCAAATACGAGTGAGATATAAAAGGTGTGTTTTTGAAATTGGAGTTTGTTGGAATTTTTTTTGAGATAAAAGGTATTTGAAAAAATATATATCCAATAAAAGGTAATATAATGATGAAAAAAATATTTTTAAGGAGTTAACATAAAAAAAATAGAGTGAAAGTGGTAGAACTCGAAGAATGAATGTTAGGTTTGAGAATTTACCCTTACCTTGTATCCGAATGATTTCTTCCTTTTAATGTTGTCTATAAACACATTAGATTAATTAATTAACAATAAAAAACCTTTTAAAAATTAATAATATTAATTAATGTTTTATTATTTTCATTTATGAGCTTCTGGATGAGTTATATAGTTTGAATTATTTTTTTGGGAATGTTCTTTTTTATGGTTTTCTGGAACGGTTCACCTGTATTTATGAATGGATGTTCGTGTAGAACATGGATACAGATACAGAACTAATATTAAATGTTATTAATGATATTGAATGATTTAAAATGATCTTATAATGAATTATGTTCAATACCATGTGGATGAATCGTTAGTTAAGATTTTAATGATTAACATATTGATTAATACAAGCGGTTTTTGGATCACAACGAACATGATTTGATTTATAATTTAATAATATGTACATAAGTTTGATCTAGAACAACAAATTTAATATAATACATATAAAATTTTCTATTTCAACCATAAAAAAAATTTTAATGACCGTGTCACAAGGAATAAATGGAAAAATAAATCAGGTCGCTCCTGAATGTGATAAATTAACACGTCTCAAACAACATTCTCTTTTATAAAATAAAAAGAATTGGAGAAGAGGGTTGGATGATATATTATCCCATTAGTATCATACAATTCTGGTATATATGAGATATTAGAGTTACAATACCATGTGTATGAGGATCGGTGGGGAGATATTAAGAAATAAACTAGAAATTCAAAGGAATTTATAGGAAAGAGAGAGAGATACAAGTTACCTCTCGAATTCCTCTCTTGGGATCCTCCTTAAAAAACATAGGCTTGGTATTTTGATTATACCAGAAACACTTGAATGTGGGTGAGGGGATAAGAAATATTTTTTGCCAGAGATTAGAAAATGCTAGAAGCTAGATATTTTTGAGGAAATGAGTGTGTGAAGGGTGGTATTTATTGTGGTGGGGAGTGAGGATTTCCCAATATAATTTTTATTAATTTATTATTTCTCCACAATACCAGTAGTAGAGATAATTCCATGACCAATTAATGTAATTGTATCATGTGAAACCGATATAATTGGCCCTACATTACCAAAACATAATACATGACTCTATAATTAGTGTATTTAGCTTATTTTGAAAATTATGGTATTTCACAATTCATCTAAAATTCAAAAATCCCAAAAATTCACCCTACCCATTTTTTGAATTGTAGAATCCAAAAAATGAAGTCCATTTTTCAAAAATAATTTTCTAAATATGATTAATTTAATTTTTTTAAAATAATAATTTACTTTAAAAATATATTATTTAAAACATTTTTTACTTATTCATGAGACAACACATGTTCTGTATTTTGTTATGTAGTTACCAATTTTTATAATATTTCTGAGTACAAAACTTTGAAACACTGTTTATGATGTCTTGGTATGAGGGATCAGTGGTATGTTTATGATGTAAAAAATTATATATTCCATAATTATTAAATTATTAATTGATGTCCATATGATTACACAAATAGTAATTATATAAATTAATAATTTTCATGTTCATGTCATTTTTTATGGAATTATTTAATCATAATTTATTCCTACAATATTATTAAATGTGGTCATGTTATTGATTAAATGGAATATTTTTTCAATTATATACCATTCCATAATTATTATTCCTTATATACTCAGAATAAATTTAACTATACAAAATCATTACTAAATATTTATGATCACCAATAAGGTTTTTCCCCAGGATATTAAGATGGAATCTTTGCATGATTTCAAAGATGTAGATTATTTACATTCATTATGTTTGATGCTAAATTTTAAATGTAAAATGGAGAAAATGTATGCATCTAGTGTACCATGAGTACTATAATATTCTGTATATTATGATTCTATAAAAAATATCTTTTGCCTATGTAATAAAGAATACATCAGTTCTACACTACTGATGTTAGTTACTATAGAGTTTTTATCAGAGCATATTTAGTAGATACCATATGAATTAGATTTAAGAAAACATAGATTATGGAAATAACCCAATGAATGACATAGAGTACAATATTAGTCACAAAAAAACATCCATTTTTTTGAAAAGTTATAGATTAGGTGGTTTCCCCAATAATATATCCTTTTCAAGATTCTACAAGTGGAAATGGTTTTTGAATAGATTAATCATGGGGTAATAACTTTGAAAATAGTTGGTAGAGTATATCATAGAAATTTTTCAATGCAATGCTGATTGTGACCTTACAAAAAGAAATATAAAGACACTCTCAAGGGATATTCTCAGGTCAATTTACATTTTCAAAATAAATAATTATGATGTATTTGGATAGATTATGACTATAAATATCCAATGATAAATAAAAGTTGTAGAGGATTGATAGAATGGTGAAATGATTTAGACAACCTATAAATTATTTTTCCTTATTATAGGGTTTCCCGCTATGATTATTTTTTATCATACTCTAATTATTAGTTTTATTCAAGGGATGGAACCCTGAAGAATCATGTTAACATTAAATTTGACGAAAGATGCTGGTATTTATGAAAATCAATTGGATGGGGACTTGAGTGAAACAAATTATGACTATAACTAACTAGTTGTCATGAAATTTTATTAAAACATGGATTAACAAACCCTCTAACATACTAAATAAAATATGCATATATTTTATTGAAATTTCACGTGGTAGAGATCTGAGAGGAATGAATGTTTTTTTTCAATCATGAAAAAAATGTGGAAAGTAAAACCAAAGAGAATGTATTAATGGAATGGGAAAAATATTTCTATTTAAAAAATAAGGGAATTGAAAAATGAATTATTGAGGAGAAAATAAGGAGTTCAATGGAGGGTTATTATATTCAACCTAAGGGATAATTTATTTTTCCATATCATATGTGATGGGTTATGGGAATTATCCAATCAAATTTTTTAATCCAAGGGTTAACACCTATGCTATAGAAGGACCTATGCCGTACAACACTTTGAAGTGTAAGGATTGATTTTCTTTAAATTTTAGGGTTTTAGATTTATTTTCTAGAAATTTTATATTAACGATATTTTGGATATGATATTCATGAAACATATACGGATTGTTTCCCAATATTTTTTCAATAAAGACATGAAAACATTTGTTGAATGGTACTAAAAAGAATAAAAAGTGATTTATTCATTAGGTTATTATATTTATTTGGGATAAAGTACTTATTGATATTTTTGTGGTAAATGGGATAGTATTGTAATTGGTTTATGATTTTAAATAAATGTGATATAGATTATCTTTAATGACATTTATTGTTTTTTTATTTATGGAAATAGTCTGTGATTTTATTTTAGGAAAGATGATTATATTTTTTTTGAAACATATATGTTTTAACGTGGTGTTAACTTATTAATTATATATACCATGATTTTTTATAATTTTATGGTTGACCTAGGTTAAATGGAATAAATAACACTTTTTAGGTTTTTTGTGATGGTATTTGAGGTGATTTGAAACTTTATATGGGTTTAGTTAGAATACTATATTTTGTTTTAAATAAATATTTAGGTTAATATAGGATTTCAGGGTATGTTTATTATGGTATGTTCGATAGTGTGATGGAGACAAGATTTATGGTTAAAAATAAATTCATGGACAATGTGATATATTTTTGAGATATTAATAGTTAAGAAAATAATTTCCATTCAAGTTTGTTTCTAAATTAGATTAATGATATTTTGGATTAAATTTCACAATATTAAAAAATTATATAGAAATTTATAGTAGTGATTAATCATATTTTGGTGGATGATTCATTAGTTTTAGTTACATATACCTCAACTTTTATCATGTGGTTTTACATGAAATATTATTTGAGAGGAATGAAACAATGTTTTTCGTTGATATAACATAAATGGTATGAGAAAACCATTGAGGGTATAACATTATTTAATTTTGAGGTTATGGACATAAATAGGGATGTTGTGTTTTTTTATAGAAGAATAAAAGTTTAACCTTTTGTGTTTAAGGAAAATAATTTAGTTATAATGTATTATTTCATCATATGATAATTATACTATTTTCATATTATCATACCATGTGGTAAGGATTTATGTTTTGGAAAATATTTTAAAATATGTGTAATAACTTCTTATCCTTTTATGGATTATGAGATCCCCTAGAAATTTATTTTAGTTATTCATGCATGAAAATATGATCATGAATACTCCTCGTTTGGAGAAAAACATGCGATTATTGTGGCAAATGGAAACATTATAAAATATATATGTTATGTAAGTATATTTCCTTAGGTTTTTTAGTTGAGATGAAATATGAATTCATAATATCTTATAAAAATATATTTAAATAAAAATGATATCATATTAAATTCATTCTCAATGAATCAGTTGTCCTTTTTACACAATATTGATTTATGGGGTTTTGGATGTAAACATTCTCATGATCATTTAGAATCCTATTAACAATTTTTTATTTCACTACCCCTCATTATTTGGTTGTTTCTATAGTTCCCACTAATTTTCACCTGTTTGAAAAACTAGTTCTGTGTAATTCGATATTGCCTTCATATTTCAATTTTACTATTTTATGAGGAAGTGTTATGAACCCTTTTTATGTGTTTTTTTCTTAAATGTAATTATGAAAATTTGAACACTTGATTACTAAGAAAAATTTAGAATTTAATGGTTGGAATTTATTTAAGGGGACCAATAATTTAACACCCTAAGATTTAACACTAAGTTCAATATCTTATACAACATGAAAAATATAGCACAAAAACCACAGAGTATTATTATTAAAATAATACTATTATAAAATATCCATTTAATTAAAATTATTGAAAATAAATATCAACATTAGGATATATATATATATATATATAAAGGATCTACTCAAAAAAATTTAATAAATAACTATTATGATGTATGTACTAATTTTTTTGTATTTTCATTTAACTATTCAAAATTAATTTTTCATAAACAATGGGTTATATTTATTTTTGGGATATAATTTTATAATTTACTTATTGGAGTTTTTGAAAAAATATATTTGTTAAAATGATTTCTTTTTTTAATCTGTATTTCAATTTAATCATTGACTGATTGTTTTCTATTTTTTCTGAAATAACTGCTTTTATATGGAATAGTGATTAAATACTTGTTTTTGTTGAAAAATATATTTTTCTCAAGGAATTAAACTATTCACTTTTTTAATAATAGTGTTAATGTTTCAATTTTTTATAATATTAATAAATCCAATAACGTTTATTAAATACAGATTTATGTTTGAATTTTTCATAAATGTTTTTTCAAACATAAACATGCATTTTTTGAGAAGAAAATATTTCCTTACAATTTACACTTTCAACATAAAAAATAATAATACTATAAATTTGATCATGAAAAATGGATTCAATATTTAGAATCATGAATTCAAAATTAGGAAAATATGTCCCTTTTATTACTAGATATTTTTAATAAGGAAAGTGTTATATATTTGTGGGATCATTAATTAGTAAAATGTGTATAATTTGGCTAAAAACAAGATATAAGGTTTCAAAATAATCCCAGCACTTGAATTTATCTTATTGTTTGTGGGTCTATGTATTTTAAGAAATTATTTAGAATATGGAATTTTTAATCTATTTTCCCCTAATGTGTCATTTATATTACATTTGGTAAAGAAAATTCCAAAATGTCAATATATAAACATTTGTATACCTAAAAATATTAAAAAAGTATAATAAGGGTTAATATTGGTTAAAATTTTTTATTTTATATAGGATTTATTTTTTTCATTGTAGTTTGTTTCTATTTTTAGTGATTAAATGAATACTTTAAGTTCATACACAATTATGACACATTATTTATTAAATTAGTTGAAAAATAAAATAAATGACTTAAAAAGTAATGTAACTATCAAAAATTGGATGAATTATTATATTTCATAATTTTATTATAAAATTATAACATTTTGTGAATGTTTGAAAGGTTTATATTTTAATTCCTTGTTAATATTAACAACATTAAAATCAAATGGAATGTATAGTGTAAAAATAATATTAGTGATATTTTAAAAAAAATACATTTTATAAAAATATTTAAAAATAATAAACATATAGAAAAAAGATAAAAAGGATAATTAAATGTAGAACAATTATTTACATGTGAATTTATTATATCTTTGTTAAATTATAAATAAAAATACAACACTTTATGATTGAAAAATTCATTATTGTAGTTGAGGTTATAATTTGTTAATAAAGGGGTTATATGAAATGATAAGGAGTAAAAGTACATGAAAACCCATAAAAAATTATTGGGATGAGGATATTAAATACCTAGAACCTTTTTCATATAATATATGTTGATATTTTTTAATTTTTATTGTGAATGACATAATTATATTTTATTATTTTCTGAACATCCATCTATTCCCTTTCACTCCATTACAAAAGGGCACCCAGTTATCTCAAATCATCACCAAATATTTATATGTATATATTAAAAAAACATGATAATTTATATTCTAAAAATACATAGACACAAATTAGAGGTTCTATAATACATAAATGACCTTTCCAAGGGTCCATAATAGTTAATATAAAGGTGGTCTACCATAGAAGTGGTAATCAACATTACTGACTCATTCAAATTTAATTCTCCTTTTAATCCCATAAGTTCATTATAAACATACTAAAATAATACTCACAATTAAATAAACATATTTTAATGATATTATTATTATGGTTTAACAATTTTCTATTTTTTTCCATCTAATGAAAAGAAAAATCATATCTCATGTGTATGAACGACATATTATATCCACATATTAGTAAAATTTATCAGTCATGAAGAAAATATCTATATCATTATAAATATAAAAATAATGAATATATAATATAGTTATGTAATAATTATTATTTTATAATTATTATATAATATCTACCTTCTTAATGTTCAATCTATTTTTAAAATACAATGTTATTCGTGTATATGTGTGGACCACCACCTCCAAAAGTAATGTGATCGATATTTTATTTCAACATTACATTGATGGTAATAATTATATAGTTATTTAATATATATGATATATATGAAATAATAATTATATTATAAATTTGAATTTTTAAATACCATTTTTTAGTTCCATCCAATGTAAAGTGAAAATAATGATCATTCATAAAAACGACCTACCATTTCGATGAACAGTTTTCAATCAATTTTATATCTATACAATTCATGTAAGATTATAAAAATTATATAATGAATATATAAGATATTTATATCATTATAATAATTCCATATATAATGGTAGAATAATAAAAACACGTGGACTAGAACTCATGTTTTGAAAAATACATGAATAACGAGACAGTTAACACCACGAAGTAAATATTTATATAAGAAATTATAAATAAATTGGTGTTGAAATATTAGAAGAAGATATTATGTGATATTATATATATGGTATTGATATCAATTAATATAATTTTTAAATGAATTATACTATAGTTTACATCAATATCAACTATGTGGAAGTGTGAGGTAAGGGATTTCATATCAATTTCTATCCATTGAGGAATATTTTAATGTTAAACACATAATTTGCTTTATGTGGTATAAATAATTAATATTGTAAATGTTATATCATGAAACAATTATATTTCATGTAATTTTCCAACGAAATTATATTATAACATCCATGGGGATTTTATATGAACATTTCAAAATGGTAATGGGTTTCATAAATCACTTTTAATTCAGTGGGTTATGCATTTACATCATTGAATATGTTATTACTTGATTATGTGATAAATGACCTCTGATTTTATTATTAAATATTTCCCAAAAAATGTATATTTATATTTTTTCAAAAATAATCACTTGATTTATTAATTCTCATTTGGATGATACGATCATTAAAAAAGATTTTCATTGAACTTTTATTTCAATGGGACACATGAAAAACATAACAATTGTTTATTTTATGTGTTTAATAATCATATAATGAATGTATTTTATGAATATTATCATAAAAATAATGGTGTTATTATTATCCATATTAGTTTCACCCTTTCATGATGATTTTATTTTAAAGGTAGCAATTTGGTAAGGGTTTATATTACAATATCATCATTATTCTGAATTTTAAAAATTTATATTTTTTTGCGGAAATTATGTGATACTTATATAATAAAAAGATTTATTTCTTATTTTATAATTATTTATTAAAATTATATTATCATATTTCATTATCCACTTTTAGGTGCTCATAATATCGATATAATATTTTTAAGAAAGACCTAAAATATTTTCTATTCATTTCTGTAATTTTTATTAGTTGTACATATTTTCATAAAATTTATTTCAAGAATATTTTTTATATTATACTGATATTTCATAAAGTAAATTCTTCCCGAGGTTGATTTTATAAAAAAAATTCAAATAAATCTTCTTGTCAAGTCACCTTTTCAGATTTACAGAAAATATGAATGGAAACAATGTTTTAAAAAACTCAATAAGAATATAATTTCATATCATAAGGACCACCCAATTAATTTAATATAATTTTAAATGTTTCTATAATTATTTTCTATGATTTTTTTAATTAATAATAATGAATTTTGTTGATTTCAAAATTGAATTTCAATGTGAAATGGGTATTTTCATAAAAATATTTTAAACGACCTTCTTTATGGAAATTATATTAATTAACAAAAAAACATATTTGAAAAATTATAAACTTGGGATATATTTTAATAACTTTTTTATTATTAATATGAATTGTTTATGATCAATTTTTATTGATAATATATAGATATTTTTTATACCAGTTCTTTTTGTACAATGATTTTTTTTTGATTATCAAGGGATTTCAATCATGTTTTATTGTTTATTCATATGATGATATCATTGGGATTATAATGTGAATGGTGGGTATATAATTTATATATCCACTATATGAATGGGTAGTTCTCATGATACAAAAGAGGTTAGGTATTTGGATGGGGTCCTACACATTTATGTATGATGTTTAGCCATGCGGCCATGAAAGTTTGATTATAATCTCTTAGAAGGAGGACTCAATGGTAATTCTAGGATAGCTAAAATTATTCATTCCACTATTATGAAACCATTTTTTGGTGTCCATATGATTTTATAATAGTTATGAAATCCATGGACATGTTTTAAGTTGATGTGAATATTTGTATTTTGTTTTCTAATAAGAAGTTTTTCATTCCATTTTATCCATCATTCTCAAGTTATTGATTAAATTTCATGTATTTTAGTTACTTTCCTTAATATATTTAATATTTATTATTTACTCAAAATATCTTCCACTATACATAACCAATACAAACGATTTTTTAACACCAAAAATTTAAAAAAAATATTCCATTTGGAATAAATAATATTTTTTTGAAAAGATAAATATCTTGAAACACCTTTTTTATGTTTATCTACATGCAATAATGGGTTATCATTCATTACACATGACATTGAGTTTTAAAAAATCTATGATTTATTATTTATAAATTTATTCAAATATGACAACTATAAACTAAATGTGAAAATTAGTTAAGTAAATATTAATATCTAATTATTAAAAATTTAATATATTTTTTTTATATAATTTAAATATAATGATAAAATAGACATTATTTTTTATAATGAATTTGAAATTTTCTAAAATATAATTTTCTCAAAGTGTTATTTTCTTTATTTTTTTGGATAATTAATATAAACAATTTTCACAATATTAGAAAATTAATTTGATACAAATAACATTAGTTTTGAATTCATCATAACAAAATTAGTATAAAGATATTTTTCTTATAATTTTATAATAAGTTTCATTTCTATATGAATACTAAAAAAATAATAAAATATAATAATAAACTACATATTCATTGTATTTATTTATAAAGGTAAATTATATTTTAAATTAGTTTCAAAGAAAATTTTTACCCATTATATATCCATTAATATAGTTTGGTCATTAAAATGAATTTTATAATTAATTGTTTCATAAAAACATTTTAAACTTTTGATCCTTTTCACTTTCAAACCCCATGTTCTCATCGCGTATGCGAGATTAATTGTAAATTAAAAATTTTTACTTATATAAATGGAATTTGGGAAAAAGGATTCAAAAGTTTTATTGGGATAAATTATATTATATGATTAGGTCAACATAATTTTTGACCAAAATTAATAGTAAAAATAGTGAAAATTATTTGTCACGGTTAAGGGTAAAATTGGTTTATCTAGGGTCAAAATACAAAAACAAGGGTTAAAAATTACTTAAAACATGTAAAAAACCAATTTGAATGGAATATATATACCTTATACATTCTATGATATATAATAGTACATTATTGGATCTTTTTTGTATTAAATATACAGGTGTGGAGTTATTTATTTCTAAAAATTAATTTTGTGCCACTCAACAAACTTATAAAAGGCCACTCCTTATTCTCTCCACTACTCACTATAAACCCCTTTTGGTTCTATGAGGTCCTATCAAAGTACCAACCCAAAATCGATTATCACATCCTAGAAGAATTATTTTGGATTTAAATACATCCTAGTAAGGACATTAGTTAAATGAAAAGGAGGACACCCGAAGAAGATGTAGTGTTCATCAATGAGAATTTTTATCTAATTTATTTTTGATCCTACATAAATTAATAGAATACCATGATTATATAATAAAAATTGAATATTCCAAATAATATTATGTTTTTATTTGAATTTAATGATCTAAAAACATCAGCAATTCAATCAAATTTTTAGAAAATCATCATCTGTGTGTATAGTGGACTACAATATCACAAATTGATGTCATTCATTTCTCTATTACAACCTATCAAGGACAGACTCAACGGTCAACTTAGTATTTATAAATTATATTTATGGTGATATTTATGATTATATAATTTTAACATCACACAATTCTTCACAATCTATATTGCTAGAATAATATAATGTTAATCATGTGTATGGTGGTGTACATCCATGCAAAGCAATGTGATTCATTCACTCTTTACAAGTAATGAATTAAGGATGAGTTAAATAAAAATAATTGATTTATATGATATAAAAATTATTTTTTAATTATAGTGAATAAATATATAAATATATATATATATATATATAATTTACTTTTCTTTATTTCTTTCAAATAAGAAAATTTATACAACGTTTATGCGTACATCCAACTCACCTTCTACATGAACAATATACTTAATTTTCTATACCTAAATTTCATGAATTAATCTAAAAACATATATAATGAATATATATGATATTTATATCATTTTTAATAGTTTCTATGTGACAAAACCATTATTTATGTAATAGGAAAATAATTAATATGTCGAAACATGGATGGTAAATGAAACAATTATTGCATGAAACATAAAATTAACATCAAATTGTTTATAAACAGGTAATAAAAGGTCAAAAAAATAATATATAAAATGATATATATGAAATTTATTTTTTAATATTTGATTAATATAAATTTAATTTCAATAAAAATTTTCGTAATGTGTTAAATAGAAGTCAAGACTTGAGGTTAACGAGTTTTGTCTAAATTTTTATTTCATGAGACATATGTAATGTTAAAAACCCATATTCATTTAAGAAGTGTATATAAATCAAATTTGACATATTATGTTCTTTATATGTTGATCCTCATTATATTTTGAGTTTAATTTTTCTAATTACTTTATGGGTATTGTTATTCATGCTATGAAAGTGATAAATATTTTATGTTACAATCCCATTATTAAGTGTGATAATTTATGATTATGTTTCTGATAATAAAATAAATTGATACCTCTCTCAAAAAATCATTAATTTTATTCCACTAGGGTGATCCAATATGTTTTCAAGAAATATTACCTTTTTAACCCTTTGGTACTTATAATAATTTAGTTTTTTATGAAAAATTGAATATATTTCCCCCTTCGTTCAAAAATCATATTTCTTCCAAAAAATGTTTTCAAAAAATGTTTTAAATAAATATTTAATTATTATTCTATAATTTTTAAAATAAATTTTTTCCCATGTTTTACATTTGAAAAATAAAATCTAAAGGAATCGTTAATTGTTTTATTATAAACTCCCATTGGGATTTTAATAGAAATGTGAATGGAATCATTGTTTTATCATTACAACCTGATAAAAAATTCCAATCGGAATGACCATTATTATCATTAAATTTTCCATTATATGTTTTCATGTTAATTTAAAAATAATATTCTAAAAAAGTTTTATTTTTGAATGACTGCTTTTTCATTCCAGAAAGTATATTTTTCATAAAGGATGTTTTTAATGATCAATAAAAATCATTTTCATACATTGAAGTTATCCGTTGATTTTAATTATTCCTTAAAAAGAATAAGATCAATGGATATCATATTTTTTCAATATCTTAATGTTTTATTTTTATGATTGAAAGATGTTTGGGAAACCCAATTCCTTATCTCCTGTTATACCAAGATGAAATTCTTATAAAACCCACATCTTTTTCCACGAGTTATGGTATGATAAAAGGATGAAATGATTATGAAACCTATCTATTTTGTATGGGTTATTATATGATGAATTTTTTATGAATCCCATTTATTTTCATGGGATATGATATAAAGAATGTTTAATGATATTCTAGAACACATATATATGGAAGTCATTAAGATATCTCTAGGACCTATATCTCCCTCCAATATATTGGGTAGATATTTATATTTCATGTGGTATAAATAACTGGAATGTGGAGTAAACCTATATTATAATGTTACTTTTTCCACTATGATGGTCTTGGGAGTAAACCATGACTACTATTATATTTTGGGGAAGTGAACCCACTTTACAATGATATTCTTGGAAGTAATCCTTGATAGATAAGGAAATATTTTTATATGGTTTTGTGTATTCAGAAAATTGATATGTTTGGAAAATGTTACACACTAAAGGATCATAAATTTTGATTATATTATGATTCATGCCTTATAAACTAACATTCATTATTCAACGATTGAGGAAAATTATTATTGGTATACATCTTAAGGTTTTCAAATATTACTCTCATGATCTGATGCCCTTATTTTCACGTTATGCTTATGTATGTCTTGTGTTTACCATTACTGAACATCCAGTGATCTAAGGTCACAGTTTTTATGTTTGTTTCTTCTGGATTTTGATGTAATGTATTAAAAATAATATTTATAAAAGGGTTGTTATTATAATGAACGTAGTTGGGGATGATTTAGCTTAACTATGGACTAATTTTTTAGGTTTCAATTTTTCCAAAGGCACCAAACTATAACAGTAATTAGGTGATTTTTATATAATGTAATGAAAATTCCAAACAAATTATTTATTATCAATGAATGAAAATAATGGATATATATATTTGGTATCAGAAGATAGGATTAGTTAACCTTTTGAAATATTATTATAAATTCTTATTGAAATCCTTAAGGACTGTCTATGTATATTTCTAAGGATGAGTCAACACATAGTAAAATATCATGTAATTTTGGTAATGGATAAAGAAAGAATTCTCCCAAAAATTACATCATTGCTTGGATACTACATGTGGATGTGTCTGTGGATAAGAGGTTTTGTGATGATCCATAGTTTAAATAATGGAAATTACCATCCTATATTTATGTATTATAATACTAATAACTATATCAGTGTTAAAAATAATGTTTCAACTTACGTGTCATGAATTTTGAAAATATGACGTACGCGGTTGAGTTCAGGGTGATTATTGGGGCGTGATGGAACAAACATAATATTTTAGTGAATTATAACATAGCCATATGAATAGAAACATACCCTTATAAATATTAATATGACACTTATTAATAGTAAATTGTCCAAATGAATGGTATCCTCACCCATGAATGGATAAATAAATGTTAGGCATCTTATAAGGGATAATATGACCAAAGTAAAAGTATTGGTATTTTAGTAAGTCATAAATAAATAATTAAAATCAATTAATTAATTTTAAAATAAAGTTTATTTTCTTAAAAGTTGTTCATAAATTAACAGTTTTATGACTTACAGTTTTAGGATAAATTTATAAGAACTTATGTAATTTTTAAATACATAATAAAACAAGTTGTAATTTTAAAATAAGCATTTTTTGAGTAAATTATGATTTTAATTAAAAATTAAATTAATCATATTTATTTATTTTTTGTAAAATGCATTTCAATATTTGATTTTACACATCAAAAAATGGTTCAGGTGAATATTTGGGATTTTTGTAAAATACATGAATTTTTTATGAATATTGAAATATAGTAATTTACTGTATATATACATTAAGGGTGATATACACTATTCCTAGAATAATCGTTGATGTAAGAACCATTGGTAAAAACTAACATGAACTATTTTATATTTTTGGTCATAGAAGAATCAATATTTCTTATCTTTTGGATAAATAATAAACTAATGATTAAAATTATAAGAAAACCCTCCTCCCCTCCTCTACAGTAACCACCCACACTTCACTCTTCTCTTCACTCATAAAAATCGTTCTTCCTTACCTAAATTATTCTCAAATATATCACCAATATCCTCCACCACATCCATAATCCCTTGGTCTCTTCAAATGACCAAATTATCTCCCATTAAGAGGCTCTCAAGAAGATTATTTTATGAGGTAATTTCCACTTCTCAATTATTTTACATTCCTTTCATGTTCCTTTATTTTCTTTTCTATACATTACTATCCTCATCCAAATTTTATGAAAACTCTAGTACCTTATAGGTATTGTAATTTTATTATGATAATTTAATAATTTATTATTTATTCTCTTTTACCCTTCATTTATACTTGTAGTACAAACAACATTTGAGATGTGTTAATTTACCACATTCAAGTATAATGGGTTTTCAATTTACGTTACCAGATTCAATTATGGTCATTAAAGCATTTTTATGGTTGAAACAGACTATAATATATGTGTTGTTTCCAATATATGGTTCTAGAATATTGTTATACACATGGTTTTTTAAATAAAACAAAATGTGTTCATTGTGATAAAAAACATTCAATTAACCCAAAAGGTTATCAAAGATGTTTTATATAATAATTCAACTTCACTACAAATAAACAAATGAAATTTCCAACCATGTAACCTTATTAATTTTCAATAATTAAATATAAATCATATTACATACAACAGTCTTCATTTTACATGATTATCTATTTCATGTATATATGTAAACTAAGGATGATTCAAAAAAGACCCAAACAATGAAATTCAACCTCTTAACCCATCAAAAAGGCCTTGAATGTACGTAAAAGGGTTATAATAAGTCAATTACTTGTAAAATATGTTATTTATTTATTTCTAAATTAACCTAATTTTATTATTCATGTCATTAACCTCAAGTGGAGAACACTATCAGGCTTAAGTTAAGCAATTCTACCAGAACCACCATTATTCCTTCGGGCTATTATTACTCTCTTCTTACCAAAATGAAATACTATATTATATTTTTGTAAATATTATAATTTATACTTATATGTCAAAATTTATGTATCAATATCCAATAATCATTCCATTTTGGGGATATATATTCTTTTATGTCATTGCCTCCTCAATATGTCCCAACAAGTATACCCGTTTAAAGGGAACTTCTCGATTTTGTACCCATTTTCAAGTGCACTCTATAATATATTTTAAGGTGAATTTTTTTTATAAATTTTTTATCATTATTATTAAAAAATTCTTGTTTCAATTATGGTTTTATATAAAATATTATGCATTTTTCTTTTTTAAACACTCATCAATATTTTCCATCAAACTGTGCTAAGATGTTTTAATGAATAATTTATTAAATACAATTCATACAGGTTGTCACTTATTATTGGCAACACATACCATGATATTTTCTTATTTTAACTTATTAATTTCCATTTATGTTTTCATTCATTTTTTATGTACACTTTTATGATGCACCAATTAATTATGCCTTTTGACATGATTGTGGTACTATTTCATTCTATTGGTACCCCTATGATTAAGTATGATTGATTATGTGTGATTCAATGTGTGGAAAGGATATTCATGAATATATTAATATGCATCCACCTAGAAAGAACTCCAATTAATTAGGTAATGTTTTTTCTCATTATACAATATGTGCAATGGTCATCACGGTTAGCCATGACTCATGCTATCATGTGCAACAACCTTGGTGGATAACCATGAATTGTTCTCTTTTATGTAAAATAAGACATTAATTATGTTAAATTCATGTTTTATGTCACTTCAACATTACTATGAATCCATATTTATTTTATCCCATGTTTATATGTTATGATTCCATTAGTTCCATGCCATTATATATCATTATTCCATGCCTTCTAACCATTGTGCTAAACCGTTATTCTTATGTTTATCCCCTTTTAAGTATTTTTATATCATCCCTTTGTTCATGTTATTCATAGGTTATCATATGAAAATTTATGATCACAATTTAATTTAGGAAATGTTTATTAATATTAAATAATGGAATTTTTTATTTAGTCCCATGTTTTTAGTTATTATTTACATATCCTTTTAAGACACTAGAATTTATGATACTTGTCTTTTAATATGATGATTTAATATTATTAAAATTATATAATGATATATGTAAAAGGTTAGGGTCTCTATAGATGGTATTATTGGATGGTCTAGTTATTTTTGGAGATTAGGAATAGAGAACTTTATTATGAACCTTTTGGGAAGAGACTTAGTATAAGAAAACATACCTAAATTTTGGTAGGTATAGAGTAAGTGGTTTATTAATAAAATACATCCGATAATGGATACAAAAAAGTGTATGTGGCTCTAAAACAAATGTATCTAGGGGTAAAATCCAAAAAAATGCATTGATCTAGACTCAAATAAGAACCATTGCATGAAAATGGTCCTTGATGAACTCCTGGTTTGACACTCCTGGGGGATATGGTTGGGTAAATTCATAAGATTAGTACAAAAAACTATTAACAGGGGAAAATAAGCCTATAAAAATATATGTTAGGAAACATATCAGGGATTGAAACCTAGAGAATCACAAGTTACGATATACTTTTCCTTTAAGAGTTTATCCTTTTTTGTTTAAAATGTCTCTTTTTTATGTATTAATTAAGTATTCAAGCCCCATAATTTTACATTATTATTTGTTATTTAGTGGCTAGAAATAAGAGAATAAGTTCATAAAATCAATACAATTTTCATAGTGATGATTTCCCAAATGATATGCCTGATATGGAGGGAAAAAGTGCTCAAAACATGATGATAATACTTTCTTAGCTAGATCATGTTATGAAAAAATACTTGACTCATGTGGAAGACCCTCCTCATACAAGGAAAGAGCATTTTCCCGTTGAATCCTTCATATGGAAAAGGCCTCACATGATTAGTAGTTCTTCTGATCTCCTCCTAATAGAATAGTGGATTAAATTTATTGAAAAGATATTATATGTCCTCTAGTTCTTAGAAGAATAGAAATTATAACCAGTGGTATATCATTTCGTTGGGGAAGTTGATCAGTGGTGGGAACTGATCAAGAATATGAATTCCCTGGAGGAAATTGATTTCATAAATTGGGAGGAATTCAAGAAAATGTTTTTAAATAAATATTTTACCAGAACCCTCAGCCTCATGATAAAAATAGATTTCCTCACACTCAAGAAGAATGATGATGAGTCCATCAAATCATATGATGCAAACATAACAAGGATTACAAGATATGCCTTTGACTTTTTCATGAACACCAAAATCATGGTGGATTCCTTCTTTAGTAGACTAAATCAGAGTCTACAAAAACAATTGGCGATTCAAGACTTTGATAGTTATGAGGATATTGTGTTTTTTTACTTCAAGGCTTTAATGGATAATTGAGACACCCAGTGGTGTAATGGGATCAATAAAAAATAGTACTATGGAGTTTAATATTGGTGGTTTGGAATATAAATCCTATGATGTAAATGAGATCAAACATCCCACATGTCCAAATTGATGGAGAAGAATCATGGGAACTGTCTAAATAGAAACTAGAATTACATTAAATGTGGATTAATAAGTCATCTATCTAAAAACATCTAATTGGATATACAGAATCATACTAATGTGGAAGATAAAAGGATGATTCAAATAAATGCCCAAATAGTGGGGCAGTGATACAAATACAAGGAGCATGGGAATTATATGAAAAAATTCCCTAAGCCAAGGGTTTTTAGAGTAAATCAACAATTACCTCCAATGAAACAAGTAATGAATTATTCTATTACTATTAATAAAGAGGATCCAGAAAAAGATGTGGTGATAATTATGATATTTATTCATTCATGAATAGAGAAAGTACTATTTGATTTTGGTTCTACAAATTCTTCATATCTAAAATGTTTTGTTGAAATTTTTAAACACAACATCAAAATTTGGTGGATATTTTATCCATGAGAATAGGGAATAGGGAAATTATTGCATTCGAGGTTTATAAACCCTCTTAGGTAAATTTTTATAGACCACACCTCTCAGAAAATTTTGTGATTATTTATTTAGTGGAGTCTGATGTTATATTTTGCTTGGATTTTCTATATTTATACAAATCCAACATTAACTATTGGGAAAGGGATATCACTCTCCACATTATGAAGCTTCCTCCAATTTATACACGTGTAAGAATGAAGATGAATCTCATTTAGAATCATTTTCCCAAGTGTGGATATTACATCCTTATGATCTATCATGTCTAGCTCAAATTATTTACACAAAGGAGATGATACTTCTTGAAGATACTCCCATCATGAGGGATTAAACATATGTATTCCTTGAAGAGATTCTTGGTATTCATCATATTAGAGATGTTTATTTCTATATTGAATTTATTCTTGGATACATACCCATATAAAAAAACCTTATATAATGGCCACAATTGAGATGGAATAGAAAAATAAACAGTTAAATGAGAATGTAGAGAAGGGTTTTATATGCCCGAGTGCTTCACCATGGGGAGCACTAGTCCACCTAGTTAATAAGATGGATGGATCAATGTGCCTCCATAATGATTATCATGTGATCATTAAAATAAAGATAATGAAAAAGTATACCCTACCATGAATATATGACTTGTTCGATTAGATTCTTGGGGTTGATTATTTATATATGGGGGACCTTTGATATGGATATCATTGTTTAAAGGTGAGAGATGAAGATATTACCAGGACTAACCTTTGAATGTGTTATGCACATTGTGAATTCATAATGATTCTCCTTGGACTCACTAATTCTCCAAAAATATTCATTAATTTATTGAATAGAGTCTTTATCGATTACCTCAACAAATTTGGGGTTGTCTTCATCGATGATATTATGATATACTCTAAGAAAAAGGAGGAACACACGGAGCATTTGAATACTATTCTAAAGACATTGCAATTGGAGAAAGATTATAATAATTATAGTAAATGTGAGTTCTGTATGGAGTATGCATCATTATTGTGGCATGTTATAACCAGTAACAGGATATCTATAGACTCTTCCAAGATAATGGGAATTGAAGAGTAGCCCAGGACAACATTTGTAATGAAGATCTCTAGCATCTATGGTCTATTTGGGTATCATCGAGGATTTGTGGAGAAATTTTCCTGATATTCAAATGCAATGAACAAGCCAACATGAAAGGGGGTGATGTTAGTTTGGACACCAGAATGTATTGAATCCATTAAGGAGTTAAAAAAGATGATTATCATTTTGCCACTACTCACACTCCCAAATAGTGGAGAACTCTTTATGGTGTATGGTAATTCCTCAAAGAATTTATTAGTTTGTGTGCTGATGAAAATTGATAAAGTTATTTCATATGCCTCAAGGAAGCTGAAAATCCATGAGGAGAACTATATGAAGCATGATCAGGAGTTAGAGACTATGATCTTTGCATTGAAAATATGGTAGAATTATCTCTATGGGGAGAAGTGTGAGATATATACTAATCACAAGATTCAAAAATATATATTCACATAGAAGGATCCTAATATGCACCAGTGAAGATGGTTCGATCTCGTTAAGGATTTTGACTACTCGATCCACTACCACCTCAGTAAGGAAAATAAGGTAGAAGATTCTCTATATAGAATCGATCATTCATTTATATCAATGATGAGAATTAAATAGGATCCAATCGTATTATATTTGTTGAGGATAGAAATAATAATCATTAAGGTAGAAACATAATAAAGCCTTTCTCAAATTATTTCTCAACTATCCATCATGGAGGAAATAAGGGATTCTCAAAGGAATCATGTGGAAAGACTAAAAATGGTGGAAGCTATTAAAAATGGGAAATAATCTTCGTATAAGATTGATGAGGAAGGAGTTCTATGATTTGGTTCACGATTATGTATACCATCCAATCTAGAGATAAAGAAGGATATTTAGAATGATGCACATATCTTAAAATTCTATATTCACCCAAGGAGAAAAATGATGTATCAAGTTCATTGAGAGAACTTTTGGGGGGAAATGTGAAGAAAGAGATTACTGAATTTACATGAATGTTACTGGTATGTCAACATGTGAAGAATAAAAGATAGTAGTCTAAGGGTATGATGTAAACACGACCCATACCAACATGGATGTGGGAGAACATCACCATTGACTTTGTACTAGACTTCCAAGGACATCCAGAGGGAACAATGCTATATGGAACTTTGTGGATCATCTTACAAAGGAAACTCAATTTATCACAATTATAGAATAATTATATTTGTATCTACTTGAAAATATATATATGAAATAGGTGGTAAGGCTTCATGGACTACCACTATCTGTTTTATCTGATAGAGATCTGAGATTCACCTCGATGTTCTGGAAAAGTCTCTAACATGCTCTGAGAACTGAACTGAACTTTAGTACGACCAATCATGCCCAAACTGATTTCCAATCCAAGTGAACTGGTTAGACACATGAATATATATAGAGATCATATTATATGGATATCAAAAGAGGGTGGTAATAAAATTTTCTACTTGATGAATTCTCATACAACAACAGTTTCCACTTTAGCATTCGAATGACACCATATGAAGCCCTTTATGGGAAAAGGTGCAGGACACCAGCTTGATTGGATGAAGTCGGAGAGCATAAGATTATTGGTCCTAAAATGGTTGAATAAATGACAGAGAAGGTGAAAAATATTCATCATATCATCATGTTATCCCAAAGTCATAAGAAGAGTTATGCAGAAAGTTGTCAATGAGAACATGAATTCAAAGTTGGAGACATTGTATTTCGTCACATATCACAATAGAAGAAGATCGTGAGGTTTGGGAAGAAAGTAAGGCTATGTCCTAGGTATATTGTACCCTTCAAGATTATAGACTGTGTTGGAGATATAAACTATCTAATAGCAGTTAAACCTACCATGTCAAAAGTACACAATGTATTCCATGTATCCAATTTTAAAAAGTACATACCAACTCCTTCACATGTACTGTCAACATAGGTGGTACAATTGGAGAACTTTTTTCTTACGTGGAGTATCTATTGAAGATCTTAGATCATAGAGATAATGTTCTATGTAACAAGACTACTCACCTGGTAAAATTACTACGGTGGAAACATACATACAAAGAGGCATCATGAGAACTAAAAGAGGTAATAAAGTAAAAGCACCCACACTTGTTTACATCATAGTATGTAGAACAAAATTTTTAGGGAGAAATTTCTTAAGGGGGTAGGATGTAACCACCCCAAGTTTATTAAATAGAAATTACCTTCAGATAATTATTCTATATAATCACATGAAATCACAACACAATAAACTTCTATGCATTATGTGACCATTAAACATAATTTTTACACTCCTATGTCTTGAATTTTCAAAATATGACATACACAGTATAATTCATGGTGATTTTTGGGTTTTGATGGAACAAACATAATTTTTTTCGTGAATTGTCTCCTACCCTTATGAATAGTAACATACCCTTATAAATATCAATATGAACCTTATGAATATTAAATCATCTAAAACAATATCAAACTCCCCAATGAGTGTATAAATAAAATTTAGGCATCTTATAAGTGCTAATATGACCATAGTAAAAGTATTAGTATTTTTTGTAATTCCTAAATAACTAATAATAATTAATTAATTAATTTTAAATGAAAATATATTTTCATAAAAGGTTTTCCTAAATTATCAATTTTACCTCTTCTTGTTTCAAGATAATTTTATATGACCTTATAGAATTTTGGAATGCATTATAAGACCAGTTATAATTTTAAAATCTGGACTTTGCAAGTAAATTATGATTTTGATAAAAAATTAAATTTATAACATTTAATTTTTTTTGAATAATTGATTTAGCATTTGGATTCTGCACATCAAAAAATGGGTTGGGTGATTATTTGTGATTTTTCTAAAATTAATGATTTTTTGATGGACAATGAAATACAATATTTTTTGTATATATAAATTAATGGGTAAATACACTATTCCTAGCATAATCATTGATGTAATCAACCTTGTTGAAAAATCACATGCACTAATTTCAATTTATGGTCATAGAATCAACACTATTTTTTGAAAAATAGATAAATAATAAACTAATGAATAATGTTTTAAGAAATCTGTCATGTCATCCACTATAAAAAAGACGCATACTCCCCTCTTCTCTTCACTCATCTCAAAAATTGTGACCCACCAAAATTATACTCAAATATCTCCCAAAGATCCTCCCCTACGTCAAAAATCCCTTGATCTCTTCAAAATACTAAATCCTCTCTCATTAAGAATATCTTAAAGAAGATTAATTTAAGAGGTAAATTCCTCTTTTCAATTCTATTACATTCCTTTCTGGTTCATTTGTTTTGTTTTCTATCCTTACCTCTCCTCATCCAAATTTTATGAAAACTCCAGTAATGTATATGTACTGTAATGGTGTTATGATAATGGAATAATTTATCATCATATCTCATTTTCCATTCTTTTATACTAGTAGTAAAAACACAATCCGAGTTGTGTTAATTTACCACATCCAAGGACGATGGTTTTTCTATTTCCATTACCATATTAAAATAATTTCATAAAAGAATTCTAATTTTTGAACTAGAGTATAATATATGTAACATGTCTCATTTATGGTTCTGGAATCTTTTTCTACACATGGTTTTGGTTTATAAAACAAAATGTCTTCGTTGTTATCAAAAACCACCAATTATCCCAAATGGTCATTACTAATGTTTTATATGGTGATTCAACTGAAATCTTTGTAACCAAAATAAATTTACGAACATGTAACCTTCCAGATTATGAATAATAAAATATAACTCCGATTCTAGAAAACCTTTTTCATTTTACATGATTATCCATTCATGTATATAAGTAAACTGATGATGAAACAAACAGCCCCCGGACAATGAAATTGAACCTCTTATCCATCAAAAAGGCCATAAATGAACTTGGAAGGGTTATATAAAATAAATTAAATGTAAAATAGGTTTTGTATTTTTTAATTAATGAACCTAATTTTATTACTTAGTTCATTAATATCATGTGGATAACTCCATTGGAATAAATGTAAGGGATTCTACCCGAACCTCCATTAGACTTAAGGTAAGGGATTCTACCCGAACCTCTATTATTCTTTCAGGCTATTCATAATATAATTTAACCCAAATGAAATTCAATATTCTCAATATGTAAATATTCTAATTTCATTTTACATGTCCTAACTCATTTATCATGATCCATTAATCTTTCACTTTTTGGGATATACATGCTTTTATGTTATTGCATCCTCAATAATTACCGATAAGAAAATCCATTTAAAGGGATCTTCCGTAATTTTTAACAAATTTCAACTTCACTATATCAGATATTTTAAGTCACAATTGTTTTTATAAAATTTTTATATTCATTTTTGATAACCTTATTGTTTCAATTTAGGATTAATATAAAATATTATTCCCTTTTTTATTTTACATGCTCTTTAGTATTTTCCGTAAAACCACGCTAAAATGTTTTAAGGATAACCTTTTTTAAATACACTTCCTACATGTTTTCACTTCTATTTTACAACACTTACCCTGATATATTATTATTTTCACTTGTTAATTTCATTTATTTTTCTTTTCTTTTATCATGGATACTTATATGATACTACCATTTATTGTGCCTTATGACTTGATTCTGATACCCATTTCTTTCCATGGGAACCCCTATGTTTATGTATGATTGATTATTTATGATTAATTATATAGAATTAATATTCAAGAACAAGTTAATACAGGTTCACCTAGATACTACTCTAATAAATTGGGTAATGTTTAGTCTCATGATATATTATGTGCAATGGTCTTAGCAGTTATCCATGACTCATTCTACGATGTGAAATGGTATTGGCGGTTAACCTTGAATTGTTCTCCTATATGTGAAAATAGTCTTTATTCATGAATAATTCATGTTTTATGTTGCTTGCACATTATTATGAATCTATTTTTATATGATCCCATGTTTATAAGTTAGGATTGCATATGTTTCACGACTTTTTATATTATTATGTCATGCCTTCTATCCTATGTTCTAAATTTGTATTATTATGTTGATACCTTTACTTGGCTTTTTAGATCATCCCTTAGTTCAGGTTATCCCCAGGTTATCCCAGGAATATGTATATGCATAATGGAAGTGAGGATATCATTATAAATATTACGTAAATAAATGTTTTTTTAGTCCCACTTTTTCAGTTTTTATGTACCTAGTATTCCAACACACTAGAATTTATGATACTTGGCTTGAAATATGATTCTTAACTTTGATTAAAATCATGTTACGATATTTGTGAAAGTTTAGGGTTGCTATAGGATCCTAGTGGTAATAACTCTGAATAGGGTTCACTGAGATAGACTCGACCGTCACCCAGATCATGTAAACGGGCCTTTCTATACACATGTATTGACTCGATGGAGGATATGATTTTGAAATTCACAAACTATTTTTGAACCATAATGAATGATTTAAATGGATGAAGACTTTGAGTAACTGTTCAAAAAAATATTGTTCCATCGATCAATGAGTATGGTGTCATGATTTAGATAATTTTAATGTTATTTTTCATGATTATGTATTTCCCATATTTGTATTCTTTCTTATACTATTTTTTAGTCAATGACTAGTACCTAAATGATCCATGTTAACACTGAGTGAAATGAATAATGCAGTTATTTTACACCATAACGTCCAAAAATTATGGATTCCATAATTTGAAACCTCATTTTTATACTCACACCACTTTCTAAATCAATAAATCATGCAAATCATAAAAATGCACATAGTATGGAAGACCATTATAATGGGTAATTCTTGAGGAAATATACACATTCCATAAGTGGGACCATTGATATAATAGTTACATCATAATTGATTAGTGTTATTAAAATTATATGTTCTATTATCTTGTGTTTGGAATAAGAAAATTTTATTTTGGCTATCAAACATTTAGAATGTGAATGGGATCAATGGTGGAATTTTATCAAGAATATGAGTAAACAAGAAGAATTTGACTCTATAGACTATTATGAAATCCTGAAATAATCATTCAACATAAAATTTCATCATATTAATCATTCAAATATGAGGAATAAGTTACCCGATTTAATAAAAAATGAGTATTTATTTGTTATTGCCTATGAGGTAAATTTAACAATATATCCAATCCATTATTTTGGTATGATCATCCAACATGAATATATGGTTGATCAGTTCATTAGTTGAATAAAACCGAGGCTTTGAAAGGAAGTTATTTTCAAAAGACTTTAATAGTTATGAATTTAATTTTCAATGTTAATTTTTTTTTGAAATGGAGGTTGGAGGTATATATCAATATCATTGTTTTCACCTGAAAAGGTATATGGAGTTCAATGAGAAAAAAATAATTAAACCATGAAGAGAATAATATGCGCCTTCCATTATGCTAAATGTGTGTGAATAACCAAAAAGATTATTTTCTCAAGGGGACTAGTAACTGTTTTACTTATCAAAGGGAATGTAATTGGGAAATTTATTAGTGATGTGATGAGAAGAAGTTAGCTAGCGATGTAAATAGATTGAAAGTTGGACATAAATCACCACCACACTCCCGTATTTAAAATGAAAGGAGTATGAGAATTATTCTAAACAGTATCCAAATATGATGGTTAATAATGAAGGTTGACTTCAAAAACCTCTTCATCCAAGAGAGAATGGGAATTCTAATAAAATAACTATATTTAATGAGGCATGTGATAACTATGTGGTGAAATTATAGTGACGATTCACTATAGAACAACTAATATCTTATTTGAATATAGATATATCCATCCATTAATATCTAATTTATTTTCAAAGGTATCAAATTTCCACAAAAACATTGATATAGAATTAGTATTGAAATCCAGTAATGGTACAATGATCACATTAATGGTTTATGATTCCTTTTTGGTGAATGATTTTTAGAATATTCTTTCTTTAAATATTCTCATTCTTATTATGGTGGGATTTGATGTTATCAAAGGACAAGGTTTGAGTTTTCTTCCTAAATTCCACATCAATTTTCAAGGAAGGTAAGATGTGTTTAATATTCCAAACCAATATATGATCATCTATTAGTGTGATGGTAATTACTTATTTATGATGGATATTATATACATTGTATAGGTCTTAATTCCCATTCAGAAGGGGTGTTTATCTAAAATGGTTTGGGGGGAAACATTACATCTATGATATTCTTATTGTGCGATAATTTTTTAAATCTTCTAGAAGATATACCTAGTCATTCAATAAAATGTGATGATGAGTTGTCAATAGAACTCATAACTTATTCCATACAAAATTTGAAGACTCTCTATGAGATGACACTCTTGGAGTTGTAGTAATTAAATAAAAAACTCTAAGAGAACCTTGAAAATGGATTAATTTGGAAGTGTGTTTCACTATAGATCTTAGTTTTTCATTTTGTTAAAAACAAATATATATAGATAATATGGTACATTTATTATTAGGAGATGGACAAGATCAAAATTAAGGAAAATTATAATTTTACCTATAATGATGACTTTTTTGATGAACTATGTAGGGCTCAATACTTTTCCAAGATTGAACTTCATTCTAGATATAAAAAATTGAGGGCCATGTAGCATAATATACCCAAGACATAATTATGTTTGTGGTATGAAAACAATATGTTTTTTGTAATGTCGTTCGATCTTATAAATCTCACACTATTTCTATGGATTTAACAAATAGTCTTTTGAGATTACCTTGAACAGTTTGTGATGGAATGTATATAAGAAAACCTTATATATTATATCTGAATTGAAGAGAATGAAGACCACTTCATAATTGTGATAAATACCATAATGGATGAGAAACTATATAAAAAATTTATATTGATTCAATTTTGGCTGATACCTATTTCATTTTTAGGTTATATAATCTCAAGAGATCATATATTAAAAGACCCATCAATGATGGAGGCGATAGAGTTTTGGACAAAACAAACCATAGTGACTAATATTTATTGATTTCATGGTTTAGAAAATTATTATTTATGGGTTGTGGATATTATCTCACTACTTTATGACCTATTTAAAAAGTTAAATTGAAAGGGATCTTGGCTCTTCTCAATAGATGGACGCGAGAAACGTTTTAGTGAAGTAATGTGAAGAGTTCTTAGTGCACCAATAAATATATTTCCCTAGAGTGGGGAAGGATTTATAAAAAAAATTCATGCATCGTGGAAGGGATTATGATGTGCTATTTTATTAAATTACCTATTTATATATTTTGGGTCACAATAATATTTGATTCTTTTCAAAACAACCAAAATCATGGATTGGTGTTACCTATGGAAATGTGTTCATTAAAAATATGGATGCATAATCATTATAAAGAGAAGTGTAATATATATAATGATATTAATATTTTAAAGTATATATTCAATCATAATTAGTTAGATATTATTCATTTAATATTCTTAGAGATGAATTAATATTGAGACATCTCAGTACATTATAAAATTGGGAAATAAACTGATGTGGATGATTCAATGAGTTGAAAAATATCATGTTATCATATCAATGATGAGGATTATGAAAGATCCAATATTTATGTAATTTTAATATATTGTTCTAGAAATCATTAAGGGAGTAGAAAAATATTATCTTTCTCAATTTATTATTCAATAATATATCAATTTCAAAATTAAATAAGTATATAAGGAATTGGTAGAGTTACAAATTAAGGTTAGAAATGTTCATGTGTTCTACCATGATCATGATGGAATGATACTATTTATGAACTTTTTATATGTTACTACTATATATTATTTGAATAAGGGGTTGTTAGAGTAATATAATTTCTCTTTATTATTAGTTCATCCACGATATATGATGATATATAATGGTTTGATAGAATACTTATAGTGGGATGGCATGAATATAGTTATAATATAGTTAGTATCTTAGTTATTTGTGTGTAATAATGTTAAAGAAAAAATAAAAATGTCTAATGGGATGTTATATCCATTACACATAATAGAATGAAAATGGGAAAACAATACCATGGTGTTTTCTATTAGACTTTTTAAATTTTCTAAATAGAAAAATTCATTATGGGTCAAATTTGATTTCCTTACTAATTTAGCATACTACATGATTATCAGAGAAGACTTATATATGTATCATGTTTCCACTATGTAAATTTTAGAATTGATAATGTTTTTTGGAGTAAAAAAAATCAATTATGTATTATCAAGATTCCAGGTTTACCGAAAAGGTATGAAGAATTATTTAGAAAACTCTTCATAATGTCATGACATTAATCACTTCATATCATCCTAAAAAGGATTCATGCATGAAAGAGAAATTCAAACCCCAATTTATATATTGAAATCATTTTCATTGGTTATAAATTATGGTAGGTATTACTATGTTCTTAAGTTTTAGTTTTTCGAAAACAATATATTTCACTTGAGCATTTATACAGATTCTTATAAAGAGCTATATGGACATAATTTTAGATCTCTAGCATACTAGATTTGAGTTTGATAAAAGAAGCTATATGTGAATGATATAATTAAAGAAATTGATGATAATGTTAGATTAATCCATAAACATATCATGGAATCTCATAATAGGTTGGAAAATAATGTTGAATATCACTTGAATAAAATAGAATTTAAATTTTGTGATAAGGTGTTTATAAGAATATATATATATTGAATAAGGTTACGAGATTTCGGAAGAAAGGGAATCTAAACCCCATGTTTATTAGTCACACTGAAATTATTGACCACATTAGGATGGTATCATAAATATTGGTTCTTCCACCATACCACTATCATGTACATTATGTGTTCCATGTATATCTCTTGAAGAAGTATATACCTGACCCTTAAGATGTACTAAAATCACAAGTCATACTGGTGGAGAACTAATATTCATATGTGGAATAACCAATGGAGATTATAGATCATAAAAATAACGTTCAATGGAAAGAGACCACTCACTTGGTGATAATTTTGTGGAAAAACCACCAGTTTGAGGAATCAATGTTGGAACATGAAAATACTATGAGGAATATGTATCATTAATTATTTCTATTGGAGTGACAAATTTCGAGAGATAAATTCATTTTAAGGAGGGTTAAACCTAACACCTAGATTATTTCTGAGTTATTAATTTAGAATAAAATAAAATTTATTTAGAGATTGTGTTACTCACAACACTATGTTGATCTTTCTATACATGCAACACTATGTTATCTAGCATTTCTTAAAAAATTGGTTTTAACAAGAACAGAATATATTATTTATATAATTATTTAAACATTACAATTATATCATATCCTTTAAACATAAAAATATTAATAGTAATAAGAAAACTTTAATTATCAATTATAATATTTTAATATAATAGACGAATTTATATTAAAAATTTATTTAATTTTCAATAAAGTTGTGATATGTTTCAAAAATTATATTAAAAAAAATAATTTTTCTTTATTTTTATAAATAATAATTAATTTTTTTTACAAAATTATATAAATAATATATTTAAAATATAAATTCATTTTTCAACTATTCATATCAGAATTATATTTGGTTAGTTTTTGGGATTTTTGTTGGAAATATTTCATTTTTTGGTGAATAGTTAAAAATATTGAAATTTAATTAAACACTACCTTTTTGTTGCATTTATTTTTAAGTTAAAAATATATATTAAATGAGTTATAAATTAAAAATATATCAATTACACATCAATTAATTAAATTTATTCCAAATTAATAAATTTCATTGTAAAAACATTGAGAACATTTGAAAACTTTCTTTTTAAATTCATACATTCTCGTTGTGTCTATGACACTAATCCTAAACTAAAATTTTACACTTATGTGAAAATAATTATGTGAAATTGAATAAATATTTGGAATCTTAATATTTTTTTACCTGTAATTTTCAACATAATATTTTACCAAAAACAATAGTAAAAATAGTAAAAAAAATATTTTCCACGATTATAGAAAAAATGCCTTACAAGGGGAAAAACTAAAAAAATGACAGTTATAAATAATAAAATACTATTAAAACACACATGTTCTGGAAATATTTAGAATATATAACTTCTTTAATATAAATTTTTCAATAATTGGATTGCTTTCAACTGAAAAATAGATAGGTCGAATTCAATCTTTCAAAAAATTACCAGAGTGCCACTCACCTTACTTGTAAAAGGCCACCTGTTATCCACTCCTATTCACCCCATAAAACCATTTTTGTTTCACCTAATAACTATATTAATTACTTCCCTAAATCAATAATCTTAGTATTTAATCCTTATTTTTTACGTAAATCTAACCTATAATGGATTTTGTTGAAAACCTAAGGCAGATATCCAATGAAGTGGTAACATTCATCAATGAGAAATATTTTATTATTTCTCATTTTTACTATGTAAATTATTATTATAACATATTAATATAAAATAAATTTTATATTATATATAAAAATATGGTTTTATATGTGGAACTAATTACCTACAATTATCTCCATGTCCATCAAATGGGTTATAAAATGGTCATTCCTCTGTATGGAATACTAACACCTCACGATCATATGTCATTAATTTCCCAAATTACCACATCTCAAGGATAGAAATAAAGATATATTTATTTCATATATGTGATATTTTTATGTTATTATAATTATTATGTAATTATATCACATATACCTTCATACTATTATTTTTGTGGGGATATGATAATGTAACTCGTGTGTATAGTAGACTACCACCTCATGAAGCAATGCGATCCATTCCTGCTATACATGGAATGTATTAAAGATAGGTTTAATAAAAATATGTGAAAAAATGACATATAAATTATTATAATATATATATATACATTACTTTTCTTTCATTCAGTATTACAACAAAATGGAAACAGTGTTTATGTGTATGTACGACTTGTCGTCTCCATGAATGGTGCAATTATTTTTCTATAAATATATTTTATGAATTGTTAAAAATAAATATATTTATGATTATATATTATATCTATATCATTTTGAAAAATATTTATTTTATTAAACCATGATACAATTATGAGGGGACAAAATAACAAGTCAAAATATATAAGAAAAACAATGACCTTATTGCTCAAACCATGAATTTAACATTAAATTGCTAATAAATGGTATGTACGAGGCCATAAGAAATTCATATATAGTTTATATATATTAATAAGGTTATTTAGTAGTTTTAAAATAATCATTTTATTATTATTCACATGGTTTTTACATGTACGACAGAATTGAATACTTCTTTTATGATATTTTTTTCTCAATTTACATTCATTGAGACATATGTTATTCTATGAACCAATATTCGTTTACGAGGATCATATAAAATCCATTTTAAATGTAATATCATTAATTTATTTATCCTTATGAAATTTCATGTTTTAATTTATGTTATTATTTAATGGGGATTATGAATCAAGCTATAAAAGTGGTAAGAATTGTATGTTACAATCCTATAATTCATCAGAATGTTTTAGGATTTTTTCTGATGAAAAACTCTTAAGAACTATCTCTCAAGAAAATTGTTAATTTTATTATCCTATATTCATTCATTATACCATCATTAAATAGTACTAATTTTATTATTTAGCAATTAAACAAATTGAAAATAAGTTTGTATAAAAATTGAAATTTAATTATGTCACTGTTAAAAATTCATTTTAATTCAATTTTTTTTTCTAAATATATTTTCTATAATAATTTTATTATTCAATTTGTTTTTGAAATTCATGGTTTAACCATGTTTTCAGTTTTACAAAAAATCCGAAAGGATCTTTTATTTAGATTTCCAATGTTTATGATATAATGAAATTTCTACAAAACCAATTTGAATTCATGGGTTCTAGTATAATGAATGTTTTATGATCTTATGGACCACATATGTATGTTTTTAAATATGATATGGGTGGTATGTATATCTCTCAACAATGAATTGGGTATAAATTTATATCTCAATACATAAATAATACTATAATTAAGAGTGAATGTGTTTTAGTATTGGGCATTATCAGCTATAATGGTATTGGGAGTAAACTATGAATACTATGATGGTTTAAGGAGTGAACCTATTAAACAATGATTTAATTTCATGTGACGGTTGACTACTATTGAAATATTTTTCAATGAATATATGTATGAAAAAAATATTTGTCTTACGCCAATTTTATGCTCCACTTTCACTTTTTATTTTAATCCCTTATGATTCGTGTCTTATAAAATACATTTTTTATTTAATTATATATGATTATAATTTTTTATATCTAGTGTATAGTTTTAAAATGTTATGCTCATGTTCTCATACACTTATTTCCATGTTATTCTTAAATTTCCACATTCCATAAGCTTACTGAGAATCTAAGATTACATTATCTTATATTTCCTTTCCCCAGGTAGTGATGAAATACTATTATGTATGATATGTATACAAAGGGTGATAGTTATGAACATCATAGTGGGAGATGATGAAGTATAGTTTTGGACTAGTTGTTTGTGTTTCAATAATTCCAAATGCACTAAATTATTATGGTCCTCATTAGTGTGTTTATATAATGTAATTAATATTCACAAAAAATAATGTAATATTAATTAATGAAAATAATGGGTCACCGTACATTTTATCCCACACATATTTTTTCTATACCCCGTGATATAAATATGGGATTTTGAATGATATAAAAAATACATAATAATTATATTCACAATATTTTATATTATATCCAATGTAAAATGGAAACCATATAGGCATTAATTTATCCCAGGATACTAAAATATTTTGTCTCTAAGGATAAGATAACTTGTATCTAGTAATAATATAATAAATAAGAAATTATATCTAGGCTCTTAGATTTAGGGTCCTTAGATAGTAGTTAATTATATTTAAACCAAATTAAAACATTGAAACCACATTGGAACTAATCTATGTTTTTAAAATACTTCTAAAACCCTAGTGGTATGTTTTTTTAAAAACAAAATCTAATAATATCCTTCTTTGAAGTAACTTTTTATGAAACCTTCTCCAAATTTTGAAAACCATTTTCAAATCAAAATTCAAAAACATTATCCTTAAATTTTCTCAAAAAGGTAAAATATTCTCTATTTAAAAAACTCCAACAATATGATACATTCATGGTAAATTGACTAATAAAAACATCTAAAAACCCCTCATGAAAACACAGAAGCTTTCTTTTAGAACTGAATTTTTTTTTTCAAAAACCAAAAATCACAAAAATAAATTACATATCTTCCCAACAAGGATAGTGATTATCGATCAAAAAGACAATGAATCAATATGAATTTAATATTCCATTATAAAATCAATGAGAAAAAATTAATAATATTATATTTTAATTCAATTAATAAAGGATTGTTAAAATGAAACAAGTTAATCAACACTACCCACATATATATGTATAATTACCCATGCATACCCCTATAATGATGTATTAACATCTCAGTGTCTCCTAGTTGAGCCTTATGTCTATTCTCATGCATCAACCATCCCATATTAGGATTCCTAATCACCTGAACACCACACGCAACCAAGGTAACCATATCTAACCACTATATTTCCCATAGAAATTTGAGTTTCCACCGATGTGAAGAATCTAATTAATATTCATGATTTGTTTAATGATTTTTTATAAAAAAATAACTCTTCCACTGATTGACTAAATCACATCCCAAAACATGATATGATTTCGTTTTTCAATTCCCAGGCCTAGATCAAGCAAATGAAACATTCACATGGATGTTATGTGAACACAATAACTCCATCCCAAATAAAATAGGATGTAGACTAGTTTTGAGGGCCTAAAAATGTTGTGGGAATACTTTAACATTTGAAAATATATATATGAATGATGAACAAATATAGAAAAAACTTATCATTTCTCTTATATAGAAAAAATCTCCCAAAAACCAATAGATATGTAAAAAAGGATCTTAGGGGCCCATAGTGTTGTGTATAATGAAATAAACTATCAATATGATGTACAAGAATATAATAGAGGTATATAGACAACTAAAAATAATAATGAATGAATTATATAAATATATATGTTATGGGATAGAATATGTTTAACAATAAATAAAAGTAAAATGGGTTCTAACCCATCGCAGAGATTCATCACATTAAAAACTCGGTCTCAAAGACTATCTAACTGAACCTTGTGTCATAATTTAAGTGATACAAGTGTCCTAGAAGAAAATAATAATATTTAGATGTATGTGTATAAATTTATGCCTTATATGTGGGTATGGTTTGTGTTTAGTAACTCAGTAGGAAGCCCCAATGCACCAGAAAAAATGATTGTAACAGTGATCAAATGGATGTATATAAAATACATATAAAATGAGTTCATTCATTATCAATCAAAAAACATACCTAGAAATATAATATAAAATGTATATACAGGTATACATGTTATGATTCTGTGTTCTATCTAAGAAACCATCGAACCCGACCATACCTTATTTGACAATATGATTGATGTAATGTACTTACCTCATACGAAAACCTATGAAATCCCCAATGACTCTATATAGGGTAACATAATATATATCCACAAAAACCAGAATTTTTATTGTAGGGTGTCATGGAAACACCTGAACATTATGTGGAGGTTCATGATAATATTTCATCATGACTTAACTCATCCCATTTCACTCAAGGTATTTTATATGTAAGTTCCAATGAAACCCATTCTTAGTAAACAAATGTTCCCTAACAATTTTCCTTGATAAACATTATTACACATGGGATACCACAAAATAGTAATATCATTATCCCATATCACTCAATAAATATACCATATCCATTATCATGTCACATATTATTACTCAAGGTTCTCAAAGGCATCACACACATCTAGGACCCCATATCTCCCACTAACTTCTTGTTAGAAAAAAATTCACTCATGGTGGGGTCATCCCTCACTATAAAAACTCAAAAAACAGTATCCATACCATAACACATATATCATTAGGCAGAGGTAGGAAAAAATATGGAATTTACCTTTCTCACTACTGGCCAATTTTAATGTAGTTAAACAGTCACTAAAAACCTATTGAGACACATTAAACTCATCAAAATAACCTTCACAACCATCTAACAGGTGTATCAAATTCATCTATACCGTCACATACTTTTTTCCCCAACAATGGTCAATGAACTACACACATAACAAGAACCGTCAAGCATACACATGGACACCAAGATAACTCATCCAGAAAGCATGAGAAGAAAATAATTTATAGAAAATTTATCATAAAAAATTAGTTAAAATCGATTAAGGCAATATCAAAAAAATCCCTAACATATTAACATTAAAAATAAAAGAAAATCAATTCTTTGAAAACATTCAAAAAATGGATCTATTTAAGTTTCACTCAAACTAGGTCCTTCAACTATAATTCAATTAAGATGTTATTTTGAAAACCCTATATTTATTTTTGAATACCCATTTGAAAACCCATTTATCAAATCATTCATTTACCTTTATAATTCCTATTTATGTTAACCCCCCTTTAATATGTATTTTAACAAGTAAATGCATTCATTTTTGGGATCCAAGTCACACCACCATATAAACAATAAAGAGTGATAATGATATTCATTTTACTAATTACACATTTCCAACCATATTCCACGAAATTTTTTCTGAGATGGATATTAGGCCAATGTGAGATCGTAATATTTTATGAGTGATATCACACAAGTCAGAAAATATGTATCTATAGAGAATAATGATACTATAAGAAAATAAAAATAGAAAATGTGAAGGAGGCTAAAATAAAATTAAGTCCATCTACATAAATTATTTATCTGTAAATCCATCCCAGGACTATACTATATTTATTTGATTCCATGAGAAAAACTATGACACTATGTAAAAAATCTAAAAGAAATAGGGTCTAGTCCACTCTGGAAACACAACCAATCCAAGGATCTATAAAATCCCAAAATTAAAAACCTAAATTGAAGGTAAATTTTACACTAATTAACCATAAAATATAATTAGATCCATATGTATGAATACCTCATAGTGAATGATGATTTTTATCATGAATACCTACTTTTGGGATCTTCTTTATGATTCATAAGGAGAATCACAAACATTTTAGATGATTTCACTAGGTTCTTGTGAAATGATCTCACCGTAACCCAAACCGAGTGAACGCAAATCATAGAGATAAAAGGGGAAAAATAAGCAATGAAATATGAGAGAACATACATGAAATCCCAATGAGGGGACACTCAACAATTAGCAAAATCAGTTGATGGTAAAAGGGTAGAAAAGGGTAAGTCAATAGGGGATCTCCTCTCTTGTATGAGAGTCCAAATGCAATAGATCATGTGGGATTCAACATAGGACCACTGTAAAAAGAAACAATTTACCCCCCAAAAAATTTAATGGGGACCCTCTCTAACCTTGAGAAAATAGAAATAGTGAATAAAGTCCCATTAGTGGTTCTATATAGAGAAAACCCTTGGGGATGTAGTATATGGTCCCACCATTGGCCTCTGACTATGAGTTAGAGTGGTGTACCGTATCATAACTTGTATCTACCATGGGGGAACCCCAAAGCCCAACCTCTCATGGGACCTCCACAATATTTCTTCTAGGTTGCAGCACTACCCTTACCCCATAAAACCACACTGTATCATAACTTAACTACTATATTATTACCTCCTTGTCCATGTGACACTATGAAACAATTCAAGTTATTGCACTAGTGTGCCTTAGATACAGTTGAAATTTCAGTGGCAGAGGCACCCCCTAACCATCATTAATGATCACTAAACCTCTAGTAACACCTCTAAGTCAGTGATAAATATCAAAAAAAAACTCATAAATATTACAAAACAATTGTAATTGTGACATGGTTCTTGATTTAAAATCAATCTCCAACACGATGATACAAAATAAATTTTTATTGAATCTCACAACTTGTAATGAAATTGGTCATAAAAAACTCCACAAAAACACTTCTAATCTTCAATGGAAGTTGTAAAAGTACTCAAACCAGACTTCTTGACCTACCCTAGTCGTTAACACATTATATAGATGATTTTACTAACTTATAGATACCAACAAGCATCATCTATGAATCTCTAAATGTCAGTGTAATATTTTTTTATTACCAAAATACCATCTCATAAATATTTTTAACAACTCAAACCATGAAAACCATTAAATAAATTTAATAATTAAGATATAATCTATCACAAAAAAACTTTTTATGTGGTAATGTCATCACCACCTCTAATTTCTAATTAATAAACAATTTATTCCATCTCTGGGTTGCTATAACTGAAATGATTGACTTTATTAAAGATGAATTATGATATCACCACACTATCCAATAACAATTTATATTCACATAAATGAAAACCTAAACCATATAAACACCAAAAAAAATGTTTTATAGAAATTCCCTCTATAATTCTGTGGTGGGTCTTCAACCAACCGATCCATCCACGATTTCTAATCATGATAATCATTGAACCAATACTCTTATTCACTCTCAAATTTTGTATTTCACATGTCACATTTGATATAAACACATGGTTTAATTCCAATTATTCACCTAAATTCATGATAGAAGTTTATCCAATCAGTAGTATACCATTTCAACTCACCTTTCCACTGACCAGTTTTATTTCACCAATGAACCTTTTGATAAAAAGGTAATACTTCCTATAATGATATGATTATACCCACTATTGGAGTAACCATAATGATGGCGCACTAAACCCAACATGTAATCCTTAATAGAATAACTTTTTATATTATATAATGTTTTGATGGTGTGTGACCACCCTAATCATACCCGAGAACCAAAAAAATAGTGGTCACCCACAAATGATATTGTAGTCAACCATACCATTCAATAATAAAACATCAAAGTGTTTATAGTTGATTCATCCATGAGATTATTTTTAACAATAGTCTAATACATAATTCAAAAGTACAATTCCGAAAAATATTCCTTACCTCTTTAAGAATCACCTATAAAAATATATATGTATTCTTTTTCCAATCATGGACCTATAAAAACTCACTTCTATTTATTCAACCTGGATATCAAATACCCATCTCATGAGACTACCAATCAACTCTCCTCATGTAATTCAGACATAACAACTGAATCCATAATGTAGCAATTTGGAAATTTCATTGTTAATATTGAATTAAAACTAAAATTGTTTAATATATGGAACATAAATTTGATAAAAATTTAAACAAGGTACAATATTAAAACATGTAATTCAAGCATCTATGTAACTCTTGGGAAAAACCAAAAAACAGTTTTCACTCACTTTACACATGTACCAGATTATTATTTAAAAATCATCTTAAAAATATAAAAAAAACAACAAAATGTCTTAGTAACATACTTTTACACCAATGGGTTTTTAACTAAAACAAAAATCATGGAACCCCTGAGCAAGATAGTCATTATGAAGAATAATTATTCCAGTTTCAATACTATTTTTTAAATCCAACATAAAAAATTTTTCCCTCACTTTCTCACAAAACCTAAAAATCAAAACCATTATAGAGAAACTAGCTCCATGATCCAATTAATGTAATCCAACTTATCAAAAAATTTGTTTCTTACCATGGGAAGGAACACTATTAAATTTTCACAAATTTGGGTTTTATAAAAAACTAAAAATACCAAAACTCAATTCATTGTAACACTTAAAAAGAAAAAAAATTACTCAACAAAAAACCAATCATATAAATATTAACCTAACAAATCATTATAATGTTATCCATAAAACATTGAATATGTTATAATTTTCCCAAATTAATGACTAATTGTGATGAGGAAACACCTCAAAAAACGAGTAGAATACACACATATATAATCACATAATTATTCCACTTTAATTATCAATAAAAAAGTCAAAATTTCATAAATGATAAAAAAACATATCTCGCATCTCATCCATCCCACATTGGGATTCTCAATATAACACAACACCTTAATTATAATAGGGTTACATGAAACTAACACTGGACATCCCTAGACTACTTGGGTTTTATCCAATGTCGTTTTATCTAGGAATTCACTTGTTGTACCTCCCATGTCATGAAAATTTATTTCTATGCTTTTAGGAAATACCCTTTAATAAAAAAGGCTCTAACACAATCTTGTAGTCCTCAGTCCATGATAGCTCAAATGGCTCCTATGTGAGGATATTATGTGACTTATGATGAACCTTTAAAAATGTTGGTAGATTTTATCTAGGGGTGATGAACAAAAATATTAATTCTATGACTATTTCTATATAATAAATCAAATGTTAATATTGGAATCTACCAAAAAATTTGTATGAAACTTCCTTGTAAAAAACATTCCATTTTTGCAACAACTCTCATTTAATGTGTTATTATACATATTATTATCTTTTTTATTTTCCATTTTTTTTCAATTTAATTACCAATTTATTATTATTTTTATACTAAATAAAACTTATATTCATCATTTTTTATAATTATATTTCTTTGGACATTTATATGTTTATTTTTATTATAATTTTTTGGACAATTGTGTCCATAAATTTTTCTAATTTTATTTTTATTTCATTTTTTGATAAATTATTATTTTATTTGTATATATAAATATACATTTCATTATATGTTTTATATTTCTCTACGTTTTTAGTTTTGTTCACAAATTTATTAATAAATTTATACCCCATTCTGTTAATTTTTTATTAATAGTTTTTAGTATATTCTTTAGGGACCCAATTATTATCAATATCATTATTCCCTGCATAATAAATTTCATTCGATATACAATAGTATAACTTCATTTAAATTACATGTGGAATCAAATAGGAAATATATTTAATTTAAACAATTGTTTTAATTAAATATTATTGTTATAAATCCATATATATATATATATATTTAATTCATATGTTTTACATATATTTATTCAATAAACAATTAGTATTTTTGATAGGCTTAAATAATTATATATATTAAATGAATATGAAAATAAAAAATTCAATCAAATGAAATTTAAAATTCAATTTTCATGAGAATATTTGTTTTATTGAGTGATGTTTGGTCGGTTAAGGATGAAAACAATTAGTGAAAAAGTAATATAAAGAAAAAATTAATTCTAAAACATAATTTTTTTTTGGATAATTTTTTGATGAAATATTAGTCCTTAATCATGAAAATAAAAATTGTAAAAAAAAAATAACATTAATATTTTGAGGATGTATTATTTTTTCCCACCCTCATTGATTTATTTTAATTATTATAAAATAGTCTAAAAAATATAATAATCTATTATTTAGTTATTATTATTTTAATGATTATTAAAATCATTTGTGGTGTTCCCTAGTAAATAAACTTCTTTTTTATGGTGATATTGGTATTGTATTAGTAGACCCTTCTCTAATAGAATAAGAGTTGAGCACATCCATTAAGGGTTTAATTACTCAGATGGGAGACATTATCCTATAATGAAGAATCAATTGTATTATGTTATGACTACATGATAAAACCAATTACACATGTCAAGCTAAAATATTCCATAATTAATAAAAATTATGGATTTTTTGAATTCATCAAATATAAATGAATCATTTTATCAATAGAGATTCAACATTTTGTAAGTTTATTATCTTGGAATAATCATGGAAAAATGATGGTAGTTTTAATAGTATGAATGATACAATCTCACCATTGTATTGGGAGAATATTTAATTATGGTGACCATGGTATATAAAAATTGATAGAGTGATTGTGAAGTCCACATGGAATTATTAATGTCATAAGTTTTTTAATTGAAATGTAACATACTATTGTGTAACATTTGGTGTGTTATTGTTGGTTTAAAATAATGAAGAAATATGATATGTGTGATAATGAATTTTAAAAACAACCATCTCAGGATTCCCTAACACATCATACAAATTTGATCACTACATGGTCAGAAGATAATTCCAAATCCCCACAGGTCTAGATTCGAGTGTCTGGGATTTAAAACAAATAACATTAAAATTAAATAACACTCAAAATAAAAAATAATTAGAATATGTATCCCACCCATAAATATATAATGGGACATCCATATAATGGAAATTTACACCCTCAAAATAGAAAAAAATTAATAATAATAACTTATAGTAACTCACTGAAAATATAATAATGATAAATTCCGTATAAAATCCATGAATAAAATAAATTTAAAATTTAAATAAATATATAATAATAAACCCAATAAAAGGTACATTTAATTAGAGTAAATGTATATTAGATAATAAAACTAGAACCATTATAATACAAAAGTCTCCTTGTGATCCATTGTTACTCAAATTTTCAAATTACCGATCATTATAGTCCTACAGAGGCATAAAACTCACAATACCAGACCACAAGAGCTATGATAAAACATGATATCTACATACATCTAAAGAGTATTCAAGGTTTGAGAAAATAAATCCTAAGATGATATCTCCAAAGTGATTATGCCAATTCCATTTATAATTCATTTTATTAACAAAATGCATAAAAATTATATAAAAAATATTGATTTTATATACTAATTGGATAACCAAAATGTCATATAATAAATGAATATATAAATTGATCCCCGCCATTTAATGTAAACAGTCAAGTCCAAAAACACAGACGAGAATACATTTAAATCCTCAAATTTTATCCTTTCATAAAATCCTGGAATAAAATAAAAAATTATTACATTAATCTGAAATATTTCACAAAAACATATTTTAGTTAAAGGTATTTCATTAATTATAAAACAACCTTTCTAAATAAATTTTAAATCCAATTAAATAGATTAAAAAATCATGGCTAAATGTGTGAATAATAAAACATGGAACAAAACCATTTAATCAAATTGTGAGAAGAAACAAGAATTTTAGTGTTTCCATCATAAAATAAAAGTGTAGGGTATATAAGAATGATACTTGTATTAAGATCCCAAACGAATGAAAAATTCTTACATATCATCATGGGAAGCTCCTAATATATAACATGAACAATAAAAATATTGTTTTATTAGGAAAACTCAATCTCAGTTCCACTTGTAAAAATATAACATCTTTATAAGAAACTATTTCTGCCACTGAGAACAAAAATACCCTTAGGATGGAAAAATTCTTCAAGTTCACAAGATATTTTGGACGCACTAGACTACCATAACACCCATCCATGGATTCTAATAAATACCAATATCCCAATGATCAATCAGTATATAAATAGTAAAACCATAAAATGAATAGGAAATCAAAATTTAATTGATAAATCACTCTAAATAAATCCCGCACTAAACCTCTAGCTCCCTCTAATAAACAAATCCCATTATATTCATAAGAATGACACATTAGTAGAATAATATAATATAAAACCAAAGAGGATATAGAATAGAAAATAGTATTTTAAATCATAAGGGTCCTTATTGAGTGTTTTACCCATATTCATAAATTTACTTACTTTTTCAAAAGGTTACTTTTTTATTAAAAATTATATGGAGATTCCACTCCATCTTCTTCGATTTGAGATCCATTTTTGAAAAATCCTTTAAAATAAATTCTTTTTAAATACACATTTAAAATAATTTAAAACATACTTCATTTACAATAAAACAAATTGATAATGAAAACTATTTCATCATTTAGAAGCTATTTGATGAAAACACATTTTAACAAATTTGGTTAGTAAATTAGTTCAAACACCATTAAAAAATATATTTCAATTAAAACAGGCCTTGTAAAAATTTAGAAATACATTCTTTTAAAAAAAATAAACCAATAAAAATCCTTAAATATCATTTTGTCAACTTATCACTCATGTTAAACATTTAGAAAAGAATCCATAACTATTACATATTTGATTAATTTTATAAAAATAGAGATTTCTAAATATCAAAAATCCTTAGTAGTGATTTTAAATGAAATATTTTAAAATAGATACATTGGACGAAGATGAATATATATAAACCTAATCTAAAATGAAATTACTACAATAGAAGATTATCATACAAGAAAGACAAAACCATCATAAGTCATGAAAAAAAATCTATTAGAAACCACCTAAAGCCATATCATATGATGAATAGTATAATAAAGATTCATGATAGACAACTAGGTATGGTGAAAAGGGATATTAAAGAAGTAGAAACATAATACTTGAGTAAAAATGTCTTATTAAATAGAAATAACAAGAAAATTAAGGACAATGCCACACAAATTTATGGATGATGGGAGGATTAGTTCTCATTTCTTCCACCCTACTCCATTGATGTTTTGTGGGAGAGAAAGGAAGCTTATGGTGGGTTAAAACATAATTATAGGTAGGAAAATTTCTCTTTTTAATGAAATCATGTTATCTCAAAAACGTTTCCGACATGGTTTTGTAAATTGTATTCGAACCGTGTGAAATCCACTAGTAGAAAAAAAATATCTTTCATTGTTTATATTTATAGATTAAAAACATCTTACTAAACTTTCAAATAAGCTCTGTTAAATAATAGATGAATCAAACTTGGTTAACTAACCATCTCTATTAATTATTCTAAGGTTGTGCGTTAAAATCCTTATCAATAAAATGTATCACTTATTTTTTCACAAATTTTACATGGTTAAATCTAAACCATTTTATACCCACGGACTATGAACCATTCGAGAAAAAAATGATCTGAAAATTGATATGTGTAAATGAAACCATTTGGTTTTCCAAAAATCATTCATTAAAATTCTGTGCCGATGGAATCCCTATATAGAGGTCACATTAACATACATGGAAATATTTTAAGGATTCCCATCATACGATAAATAAAAATTGTGCTGACATTGAGGAAACCATATAAAATTTAGTTTTTTTTCAAAAATATTATTACATAAAAAATATAATATAAAATTATTAATTACCAAAAAAATAATAGAATTTTTTATAAATTAATAAATAATTGGGTCATGTAGGTTAAAAAACCCTTCACATAATTCCTCATTATATCCAAAAAAATTAATTTATTTACTTTGAAGAAGAGGAAAATAATAAAACATAACATAAATAAATGTTGGTGGGAAGGTCAAGGGAATTCAAAGGGGTCATATGATAAATAAAAACCTCAAATTATTAACCACACAATACATGAAAATGAAATCCTCAGATAAACACAAAAACATCCAAGCATAATCAAACAAAAATTAATATATATATATATATATATATATATATATATATATATTATATTAATACCTTTTAAAGTTCTTTCAACCATTTATAATTTATATAACGTTATGGAAAATTTGAAAAAAAACCAATTGGAACAAACAATTATAGTGTTACCAAATGTAAAAAATTCCATGAACTACTCAAAAAGAAACCCCCGAAATTAATTAACCACTTCCAGTTAACATAAAACTTTCTTGAATCCAAAAAAAATTATAACTCATCTCAATGCATATCACAATGAATAGGGAAAAAACTGTAACCAATGAGATTCCTCATAGAAAATAAATCTGGTTTTAGACCTTTAGTCAAAAAACATGATGCAAAGAGTGATATAAAAACTCATTCTTGGAAATCTATCTCAAGAAAAACCAACTACCATATTGATAAATATGATAAGTTGAATTATATCAACAAGTTCCACATCCCTCCTAGTATCGTAAACCACTCAACTATAAATCACTCATAAATGATTCATTAATCCCAAATAGATGAATAACCACTTTTAATCCATCATATAAATAATCAAATACAAAGTCATATAAACACCTATATCCATAAAAGACACCTTTGTAAGAAAAACAAAAAACATTTTTAGAAAATCATTATCATAAGAACCAAAATCTTCTCTAAGATCATTAATAAAAAACTAAAACAAATATTTCACTCCACCAAATTTTAGAAGAACAACATATTTTATTCTTGTATATAATATATATACTTCGTGATCTGAAGATGATATGTTTAATATGGACGAGAAATGATGACTTAATGAGATAGATAGAAAGAACCCTTCTATCTCTACCACCATATTCTATGTTTTGGTAGATTCAAATCATTTAAAAGACACACTCGAATATAATATGATTCAACCTTAGGAACATATTCAAGAATAAACATACCATATTTTCTAAAGACCAACCTATAATGAAAAATTTCATAAACTAGCCCAGATACAGTGGTAACTTGAAAATTGATCCAGAAATGACATATCCCTAAGGGAATTCCCCAGAGCCATTGGTTGAATACTGACACCTATAATCATACAAGATAAAAATTGAAAAAAAAAATTCACAAAAAAATATAAAAAGATAATGATACATATTAACACGCTCAAAATTCATCAAGAAGATAGTACCAAAAACTACATTGGTATATCATAAACCCAAATAGTATATAATCAATGTTCTCAAATACGGTCAAGAAATTATCAAAATCCCAAAGGACAAATCACTCTAAGCCATAAGGGATTAAGATCAACAACCTCATCTAAGATGTGATTTTCCTTTACTCGAACCTGGTATGAGAACATCTACAATCCCAATATAGAATGGTTTGGGTATGATTTTATAAGACTTATAGGGTCTCAAATATAGTTATATAAAAATATTGAAAATTAATAAAAAAAACCGTGCTTTAAATTTTAATGTGAACATGAAAGGGATTATTTTGACTTTTTTAAAACAAAAATGGAAACATTTCAGACTTATGGAAAACATTTAAAACAAGGATTAAATAAACACTTTATATAAAAAATTTATTGTAAATCACTAAGAATGAGTGAATTAGTTTCTAAAATAGGGGAATTTATAATCACAACTATCCAAATAAGCACCATGTCCATATGGACTAAGGCACGATAGTTTCGAGTTATAGGTTCCCCACACATCTCATATCACTTGTTATGGAAATATGTGAACTCACATCCCCCATAAACAAGTTGAATAGGACTCATCAATATCCCATTTGAGATGAGATCTATCTAATTTATTATTTTTTGGAGTTGTAATCATCAATTTGTTTTTAGGAAATTTTCATCCCATCATTCAGGCCTTAAATAACCCACTAACTACCCAATATTGCATGTCCTCAATCAACCAATAAAAAAAGGGAAAATAATTACATTTCATATCAGTCATTATTCACAATTTAATTTCCTAATTTTCTATTTCCAAATGACAATTCACATTTAGAACAAAATAATAAGGTATTCATCATTTATTCATTTTTTCAAATAAAAACCTATCATTAGTTTTTAAAAATTAAATTTAATCCATTTTTCTAAAAATCAATTCAAAAATTATTTCACAAATTTCGTCAATTTTAAAATAATCCCTAGTTTTAAATGACAATGAAATTTCTGTTTTCTTACAAACATAAAGACTATATAATTTTCAATCTCAATTATCATTAAATTGGGTTTTACAATTTAAAATTTATGAAATTTAATTAAATCAATAAATTAATGGATTTTTATTTTAGAAAATCCTAAACAGAAGACGTATATTTTCCATGGAATAAAAATTCCTACAATGAGAGTTACCATTGAAAAAATAAGGAACAAATGTTCATAAAACAAAACCCATAATCAAGATTAAATTATTTGGAAATTAGATCCACCAATTTAAAAAATACATGTCAAACTCTTAGAGAAAAAATAGAGAGATATACCAATGAGACATGAAGAATTCCTACCTGAAGAGATGCACCACAATGTTCATGATGATAAATAACTAAAAATTTGATTCATAAGTATTGTAGATCTCCAAAATGACCTTGGGAGAGATTTTAGAATTATATTAAGGAATCCAATGGGAATTAAATGAGGATTTAGACCGAACTTCTTGTTTAAAACCAGTCCTCAAGATTTTACCCATCATGTAACCCAATTACACATTGTGAAATTATTGAGTCCCATATACCAATAAAACCGATACAATTTTATTAAACACTCATTTTTAATATCTAAATAACATGTAATATATACATAGTATGTAACCTTTCATGTCATGTGACCATTTCATAAAATATTCAGGGCGATGATTACATTCCATGTAACCCCATTACCAGACATTTAATCCACATCATACTACAAAACTCTATGGTGTATGCTGAAAAGTATAAATAATCCTTGAAAACACCATTAGAGGTATCCTCCCAAATAAATATTTAAAATAAATAACCAATGAAAAACAAAAATGTAATCATAGTTTAAAATAAAATTAAAAAAATATAATTGGGTGTTATAATATCCCCTTCATAAGAACTATATTCCCATAAAAATCCTTTTAATAATATTCTATATCAAATAGGTAAGGCCACTACACTCTCATTTGTTCCTCACACTCTGATGTATCATGAAAATGAGAACATTTCTTCCATAGCACATGAATTAAAGGTATCATTCTCCCATGAAGTTCCTTGGTCTTCAAATCACCAATCATGACTGGATGATTAGTCACAGATAAATAAGTATCAATATCAAGATCACTCTTAATCAATATATGAGATCGTTCAGAAAGGAATTTTTTTGGCTATGATATATGGAAGATGTTCTATATCAACATCAATTGTTACAAACCTTCTAAATGGTAAGACACTCTCCCCACCTTATCAAAAACATCAAAAGGTCCCCAAAATGAAGGAGAATGGTTCCCTAGTTTCCCAATCCATCGATAACCTAAACTAGGTGAAACATTCAAGAACACCTGATCACTAAGTAAAAATAAAAATGGTTTAATGTGATGATAAGACAATGTTTTATACTATATTAGTTTCATCAACATACTCTGATGAATAAATTGATTTTTATTGACTTTTTTTGAAAATTAATTTTCCATCAAGGGGACTTTCATCAATCTACAACCAACACAACATAGACAAAAAAGGTATGCAATACAAGGCCTTAAATGGGGCCATTCTGATTGTAGACTGATAACTATTGTTATAAGAAAACACATACAACCCCATATGGTAATCCCAAGACTAAGAAAAATTATGGAAATAAGAATGAAGCATATCCTCAAGAATACATATTTAACTCTCTTTATTATCGTCCATACAAAGAATGCATGCTAAAATCAAACAAACCTAAGACCCTAGTACCTTCTGAAGGCCACCCCAAAAAAGATATGTAAAATAGGGATCTCTATATAATTCTATAATAGATGTAACTCCATGAAAATGAACAACCTCTATCACATAGTGATTTCCCTAATCATCAAAAATGGGTTTTTCTTTAATGGGTCAAAAGTGATCCAATTTGTTATTATTATCAATAAAATCCCATTTCACTATCTTTCTTCTCTCGATATGAGGAAAACCAAGCACAATTCCCATATAAATATCATCACACTTCCATGTCAGCATCGTATCTGGAAAAATAAAACTTGTAAGTGTCCCTTTCTTGACCTTGATTGTTTGTTATTATAGAAGCAGGAAACCAAGTCACTGATATCCCATATCTTACTCTACAATTGGAATTATTGCAACATATTATAGAAACTATTTCTAGTTCCTTGATGAGAAACCCACTAGTAATTATGAAAATCCACCATCACATCATTTTTCATGGATAACAGAACAAAAAAATATTATTTTGATTACATACCACACCGTCTATAAAGAATGAACAGTCAGTAAAAGTGTCCACACCATAAGAATATCCTATAATTCTATATAATTCATTATCAAGATATTGTTCTTAATGAACCCTCTTGAGAAGAGTATATTTCAACAAAGAAATTTTCATGTTAAGTCAGAACCCTACTTCCAAAAACAAAACATAAAAAAATACAGAAAGGGAAATCAATTTCCAATCTTATGATGATTCTTTCAAATCCCTTGGCTGAATATTACTTCTCAAAACATTAGAAAAGGCATTCCACTTCATAATATAATTAGAAATTTCAAAATATAAATATTTTAAGTACTCCACACAATGCCTATAGATGAGATTAAAATATTTTTGAGGGATGATATAACACAATCTATTGTGGTAGGAATAGATGGAAAACCATTATCTGAAAAGGTAATACTGCCAACTCTTTAGTGTTTGCATCGAAACTATGACCTCATGGTCTTGGGTAATATATTTATTATTAGTATTACTAATATGTAGATATAAATATGAAGTAATTTGATCTCCCTATATAATAATACAACCCAAACCAGAACATGATTCATCATAGAAGACAACATATCCCATCCCAACCAATATAAGAGTCAACACCATTTTAGAATTCAAATGATGAATCACCTCAACAAAAGAACCCTGGAATTTCTCATCCCAAGAAAACATAACTCACTTTTGATTGATATTAGTCATTATATAATACAACTTCATGAAATACTTTACAAACAAAGAGATAATATACAGTTAAAACTTGGAATCCCTGAGTCTCGAAAACATTATTTAGTTGATTCCATTTTTTAATTTATTTCACCTTTTCGAGAACAATTGAAATTCCATTTTCTGAGAATATATTTTTCAATATCTTCCCATCCAAAAGCTGGAAAAAATATTTCAATAATTTGGTATAATGTTTTTGATGTATCAACAATTCCAGAACAAATCTCAAATAATGCACATAATCCTCATTACATTTATCTTAAAACATGATTTTATCCAAAAATCCAACCATGAATGTATCTAGATAATCATTTAAGATCCTTTTCATCTAATCCATAAAGTTTTTAGTGTCCTTGGTTAAACCAAATGCCATGAACAGATAATCATGTTGTATATAAATATTCCAAAAGGATGTTTCTAAATGTCATAATCCTCTATTCTCAACCAATGTTTACCAAATCAAAGAGAAATAATTAATAACCACTTAACCCCTTTGAAATACTAAAAACGATTCAATTTTTGGTAATATATTCTTTTCAATTTGTGTACTTTAGTTGATTTTTTGGTAATAGACATAGAGTAAATGTATTCCATCCTCTTTCATAATAATGTGAATTGTCACTGTCCAATGAGAAACACTCAAGTGCATTAATACTTTAACTAATGTATAATACAACTATATATTCAAAACATTTATTTCTACTTTTTCCATTCTAAAATAAGTAATAGATACTGGTTGATTTAGAGGTTCAAAATAAATAAAAATCTACTCCTCCCTTACTAGGGGGAAACCCCAAAAAGCCAGAGAGAAAAACCTTATAAAAATCAACACCAACTATAGCATGATCACAAATAAAAAAATTTCAATTCATATAAATATCAATCATAGATATTTATTTTCATTGCTCTGGATGAGAATATATGCATGTAATCGGCCTCAAGTAATAGTCTTCTAGAATGGTATTATACACCTCATCAGGAGCAGTAATGGTGATCCATAAAAGATTTCAGTCAATTCAATATTTATTAGAAATGATCCAATCCAAACCAAATATGAAATAGAGATGTTTTATTTGAAGAACCAAAAAATATAATGGAATACAAATAACATTAAAATAGAACAAAAAATAAATACAGCAAAGGCATTGACCTCTCTTTATTCAGATAGTGTCTACTTCCTCGAGAGACTCTTCCACTTAATGAAGAATATTCATTATGGATGTCTATGTCTAGAGTACCTTATATATTGAATAATTTTATTTCCCTATGATAAATTTAGGTGTTGATGATCCCATTCCACTATGTGGAGAAGAGAATATATAATATAATTTTTTCAAGTGTCCTAAATGACCACATAAACCACATTTCTTTGCTTCTTAAGTGCACACCTATTTATAATTACCAGGGTTTCTAAATTGGAAGAAAGTAAAAGGTAATCTATCAGGAATTTAGGGAGGATTATTGTATCTATTCTCTTGACATACACCCTGAGACTCATCATAATTTCTATTCACATTATGGGAATTCAAAAACTACCATTAAGAGAAAAATGAAATCCAATAAACCCTAAATTTCCATCCAAATTATGTTCAATAATCAACTCCCTATATAAAATATAAGAAAAATTAGGGGGCTTCAAAAGAAATCATGATAATTAATATCATATTAATTTCGCATATCAAAAAACTCAAATCTTCATATTGTCATTCGATAAAATCTCTAGTGAAAAATGAGCATGCTCATTAAATCAATTAACATATCTCATCATGGTCTTATTCATCAACTTTATTTTGAAAAACTACATAGCCTTAGCTGAACAATATATTTTATATAGGATTGGTCGGTGAGAATAAAATTAATGTGATTCCACACTAAACACTCATACTTCTTCATTATCACTATTGATTCCATCCAAATCCTAGTATGTCCCTCCAATATAAATATAACACACCAAACCATAATTGTTTCTAGAGATTCCCACAAATATAATAAGAGATAAATTTTTCCCAAACAATCTTTGGCCTCATGTGGATCATTAGATCCTTTAAATGATGGTGTATTTTTGTGAAGGTACTCTTAAGCACAATTCTAAGATTCATCTCCCTAAGGATTCATAGCTAGATCTTATATAAGAATGGGTGTAGATGCATATCCCAAAAATTGGATAGTAGACACAATAACCACAACAAAATTATGGAATGTGGGGGGATTTTTTCATTATTCTTCATTAACAGTTTCCTCGTGAATCATGTTCACAAATATCTATAGTGGTATTATGTCACATAACATAAAAAAAATTATTAAATCATAATATTACACATATTAACATATATAACATGAAAAATGGAGAAATTTATATCATCAGATAGATAAATAAGATTTGTATATATATATATATATATCATAAAATAAACCACGTAAATGACAATAACTAATAATAAAGATGTCATTCCCTAACAACCCATGGTGTATTATGGTTTATTATGATGAGACCTAGAGAGGCACTCACTAGAAACTACCACCAAATTCATGAAAAGATATTCCAAGCTATATACAGACATAAATGAAGGAAGCTCAACCACTAGCTTTGATACCACATCTACAAGAACCATCCCAGATACCTTGGTACCCTGATATCTTAGCTAGAAAAGACATATACCAAAGGTTGTTCCGGACCTCCACAGGTTGGTGACTAGAATATAGATTCATATAAGATAAAATAGTGAATAAATAGTTAATAAAAACAATAAGATATAGTTATACATATCAGTATGATAAAGACTCCTCAAGGAGATAATACCCTAAAACAAATAGGTATATAAAAAACAAAAACAATAGATCATCAAATTACTAAATGTTTGAAAATATATGCTCAATTCCCAAAGTAGACATATCTCCAATCTCTAATGGATCATGGTCAACCAACTCACTCCAAAAGTGGGTTCCCTTTACTTGGAAATGGTGGAAAAAAATATAAGATTTCCCAATGAAAAGGTACTGTGTTAACTAAAAATCCCTTTAGGGTATCAAAATTTCATCAATAATATTATCTAAAATAAAAATTTATGACATGATTTAAATTTTTATCAAAACTAGTATGAAAATATACTTTCATATTTAAAAAAAACATGATTCATTTTAGAATGATAGAAAAAATTTAAACATGTATTGAATAAACAAATTATTTAAAATAGTTTCTAAAAACCACTAGGAATTTGTAAAGTAGTTTTAATACATTGGAATTTATACTAATGATAGTCATAATAAAAAGCATGGTCATCTCTACTATGGTATAATAGTTTTTAGTTATAGGATCCTCACAGATTTCATATCAGTGGTCATGGAAATATATGTACACACCTCCCTTAGTCTCAAGTCAAATAAGACTCATCAATATCACCATAGGGAAAATATCTACCAGAATTGGTTTTTTAGGCCTGTATTTTTCAATCCAATCATAAGGTGTATCCATCATAGAATTATTTCCCCAAATAACCCACTAACCACACAATCTCACATTTTTTTACTCAATCAATTAAAAAAGGACCAATCATTTCATTTCATATCAATCGTTATTAAGAATTCTATATCCCAATTTTACTTTTCAAAATCCACTTCACATTCAAAAGCAAATAATTTGTTTTTCATTATTTAAAAAAACTCAAATTGAAACCAATAATAAGTTTATACCAATTAAAAATAATCTATTTTTCTCAAAATCAATTAAAACATTTTTTCACAATTTCCCTAAATTTCAAAATACACCCCAATTTCTAATTTCATTAGAATTGAGGGTTTTCCATAAATTCATATCATATACATTTCAATCAAAATATTCTTCAAACTAGGCAACTACAAATCAACTAAAAGGAATAGAAATCAAAGCATGAAATACATGTTTTAATCAATCAACCAATCTTAATTAGATCCACTTTTTCAATGTAATTACAACACCCACAATGGTAATATCTAATTGAAAACAAAGGTAGGGAACATCTTGTAATAGAACCTAGATTTAATATTCAACATTGTAGAGTTTAGATCATTTCGCACCAAAATTAATAATCAAACTCAAAGGAGGAAATACATAGATATTATAGATAGATGAATACAACTAACCTTGATATATGAACAATATACAACATTATGATCAAACGTTAAATGGTTAACCTGGAGGCAATGAAGATCTATAATATCACATAAGAAGATCCTCTATGTCAAGCAGAATGAGACCTATTGGAAATAATTGGGGATTTCATCTGAACCAAATATTTAAAACTAGTGCTTTTAATTTTACACAACTTATATCCCAATTAAACATTGTATAATTTTTGAGTCAAATAAATAATTAAAAGTTTATCACCTTATATTTAATTTTTTTAATATTTAGACGCCATGTGAGATGTACATGGGGTAAAAAATTGATCTCTATGTACCCATTTCAATGAATATTTTAGCCAATAATTATATATCATGTAACCCTATTACATAAATTTTAAATCCCTTGAAGTCTGTTGAACATTATGTTTTATGTCGAAAATTCCAAAAATATCATGAATTCACCTTATAGGTATCATCCCTATTCATTCTTGTCATTAACCAAAAAATTAAAAGGTAAAACTAAAAAATTATAAAAAAATACATGGATGAAAGATAATGGGGCATTACCCAACCCCAAATATAACTTACCTTCAATATAACCCAATTACATTTTAAAAATCAATCCAGAAAAGTAATGAAATTCCACCATGGGTAATATCCAAATATTCAAGTCTATAGGGGAATGACATACAGTAAAAAAAATCAAAGATATATCTTTTTTAAATTATTATATATTATTAAGAATATTCCCAAAAAACATTTCTTTAATTTTATGTATTTAAAATAAATTCTGATACTCATTTCATAAAATAACACCCATGCTTTGATCTGTTCACTTAATTTTAAAAAAAAAGTTACATTTTTTTTAAAAACCTTGCAAGTTTAAATAAATTAAAAATTCCCCTTTGTTAACAATTTAAATGATTAATTGGTTCCAAAACTAAAATATTTTCCAAATTAAATATTTAAAATAAAAACATAAAAAATACTAAAATTTAAATCATTTCATAAACACCAAAAAATTCAAAAAAAAATGAATGAAAAAACTATTTTTAATCAAACTACTACATGAGATAGCATTTTCAATCTAAAAAATGTTTTCTAAAACACAATAACATCTTATGAAATAGAAAACCAAAAAAATAGTTCATGGTGAAACATTGGAAAAAAATTCCATAACATTAATTCAAAATAATCCTCCCTTTATAAACATCATGCCAATGGTATACCCAATTGGGATTAATTTAAAATTATCAAGAAAAATAAAAATTAATCTTTGGGAAAATAATAACTGTGAACTATTTAGTTGAAAATGATGGAAAACCATGATTCACCGATGTGATATCATATTCTTTGTCGATATACCTATATTCTTGGGATCTAAATATTTTTCTAAACAATTCAATAAAATCATACCCAATTATTATTTCTCTATTTTCAGACCAAAATGACAATAAGACCCCCAAACCCATTTTTTATACTAAAGGTAGATCAAAATTCTAAAAACTAATATAAAAATACCTCACGGGGAAAAAATAAAACCCAAAATCTAGATTCAAGTCCCAATATCCCATGGTAACTAAAGGCTTGAGGCATAAAAGAGTTCACATTACTCTCTCCACACATACATCTCAAGTTCCAATAATATTACTAATCTATGTTCTATATTGACACAAGAAAAATAATAAGATAAAATTCTCCAAAACCTAAGACCTAACTATGATCCAAGGTACTAACACCGTTTTTGTAATGAACCATCTTGGGCAGACCCAGGATGTAATATAACCAGGCTCAGTACATGTGTTGAAGGGAATTCTTGACCCCCATGGGATAAAAACTAGTCTAGGTGTATCAAGAATGTAGACCTGGTATCAATTTGAACCTCACAAATAAGAATAATTATTACATGGATCCCATTTGAAAATATTGAATGGAACATCAATATATTTGATGCCCATGCCATAAAAGTAAACATAATTAATTATAAAGAAATTACTAATCAATCAAACTCATAAGAAAAATAATAAATATTACCCAATATAGAATCTAATCATATGATGAACATGAAGAATACATCCATAAAAAATATAAATAGTGGTATAAGATTTCAAGGATAATAAATAATAATCTTAAAATAAATCATAACCCAACTACTAATAAATTCTTCTAATGACAGATTATTAGTAACCATAACCTATTACAGACCTTCACATTAATAGCGAGGCCTAACCCCTAAAAGATTATATTAGGGATATTGTGGGGAAAAAAGAGATATATATGTCAAATGGTGCATGTACAATGTGATTAAATAAATAATAACTTGATTTCATCAAATATATTAATTAATTTCCATTCAAAGGTCATTTCATTAGTTATAGTTCTAAATATAAATAAAAAAATAAGGTTTTCATGTACTAGTAGGAAATAATCAAATATCAAGTGAAAATATACGTTATATAACACTCATACCTCATTAAAAAGTGAAGGGAATGAATAGAAACTTATTAAAAATACTTTTAAATAATTAAAAAATACACTTCATTAAAATCATTTAAGAAATGAAAATATCAATTATTCTTCCAAAAACATTTCACAGAATATCATTTTAGGGAAAAAAATTCATGTTTGGTTTAAAAAAAATTCAAAACCATTTTTCTACTAGTTTGTAAATTGAAAAAAATTATGAATAAAATACATAATAAACACAAATGACACCAATAAATCAATAAATTTGGAAAAATAACCCACCATAGAAGTGGCGTTCACAATTAATCAATGGTTAAAGGATACAAGCCTAGTTTATGTGATAGAAATCTCTAATTTACACAAATAATTATCAAGCATGAGGGGAATCTCATCAGATATAAAATTAATGATACCATGATTGTTTCATTATAATATAATTATTTTGGGTCCACCTAGTGTAACTAAAAGATTCCTCTTAGTACCCAAACTATTCACCATGTAAAAACATAACACCAAGGAGGTAACAAATCTCATAGGGTAGAAGCTTTTGTGTAATAAAAAACTAGTGGACCACACATATAAAATTTCAATTACCTACCATCATTCCCATGATCAATGAAATAATATGTGACAAACATGTAATCAAATAAACTATCACATATTGAATGGTAAGACCCAAAAAATAAATCCCACATATTGCCTCTAATTCCCCATGAAATAGCCCCATATATACGTATAAGAATAAAACCGTCTCAGAATATGATAAATAATATAGGAAGGTTAAAAATAATCCAATATAGACATATTAATTGTAAAGGACACAACCAATTATTTTATATGTTTTAAAACATTTCATTAATGGTGACTAAATAGTCGATTACCTTTCAATACATTATCAAGATTCCAATAAATTTTATTTGATTTCAAATCAAATTTTATATTTTCCTTCCAAAAAAATATATTTAATGTACACATCAAAATCAATTTAAAAAATTATATTCCTTCATAAAATTATTTGAGAAGGAAAATCATTTTATATTTTAAAATAATTTAATTAAAAATAATTTTAGAAAATACATTATAGAAAAGTTGTCAAACACTCATAAAATTTTCATTCAATTTAAAAATATTTTCATCAGAATTTCTAAAAAAATAGGTAGTACATAAACTATTTAAATAACCATAAAATTATAGAAATAAATTTTCATCATGTTATCCAACCCTCATAAAATTCAAAAATATTGTTATTAATATCACAAATAGGATTAATTTAATAAGACATGGAATTTAAAACAATCAAGAATCCAATGATATATAATTTCAAAATATGGTTGTCAAACAACTTCCTTGAATTAATCGTAATCATATTCAAAACATTAAAAAACCCATATCTTATGATGGATTATTCTCAATGATGAAATCAGGCTTCATCTGTAAGACCTAGTTACCAAAAGATCAAATTATAGCAAAGCACAAACCGTAGCCTCCACCAAATATCCCTCTTAGTGTTTCTATGAGATAAAATACCTATGATAAAAGGGATAAGTAATTAGATGAAATCTAAAATCAAGGTAAAGAGGGTTTACTAAAGTAAAACTCATTTAAGTATAATGATGATGCCAAAAAAATTGATTAACCAAGGGAAGAGGATCTCTAGTTCATGTTCCATTGGAATTATCGAGAGGAATCAGTGAGAAAGGAATGAGATGTTGGGGGTAAACAAAAAGGTATAAATAAAATTTTCATTTTTAGCGAAATTATTGTAGATCACAAAATTTACCTATAAGCTTTTGGTCGAAAATTTGGTAAACTATGAATTGATTGGTGAAAGCCAATATATAGACAAAATTACCTCACATAGTTTTTCTACAAGGTTTAATAAATGAAATGACAAAATATTAATTAATTTAAAAATAATATATAATTTTTTAATGGTTTATACAATCCAAAAATAATATGTGAGAAATAAAACATTAAAAAAAATTAGTTCATAGTGTTTTCATGGATTTTTTTGGTTAATATTATCTTTTTGTTACTTATTCCCCTAGAACCATTGAAGAAAAATAAACTAAAAAAATTCATATGTAAGGGTAACTATGCTGCTTCATTTAAAATATTCTTGAAAACATTGTGAATAATAAATCCTTATATTAGGTATCTGGGATAACCAAGCAACCAATGTATGTGTAACCAATATGGTTAACCAAGCCTCATGTTGATGATGAAAGAAATACAAATATGGGAAATTAAAAAATGTTAATTTCAAAAGCATACTCACTATAAATATAAATTAACCCATAATAATATAAAATAATATTAAATATTAAATAATAGATCCATGTGATTGTATGAAAACTTGTATAGTTAAATATTTTGTTTTATAAATATATTGTGAAATCATACTGTAGGGTTTTTAGTTATCAGGTGATTTTAAAAGAAAACCTAATGATCCTATATAAATAATGAAATGTCCTAGAAAGTATTTCATATCATAGATGAAAAAATAGACATTTGAGGTGTGTTCAATGTCTTTTTTGAAATATTATCTAAATAAAATTATATCATCCTCTACTCAACAACACATATCATGGAAATTTAAAAAAAAAGAGTTAACTTCCAAATGATAAAATTTATTGGATATGGTGAGTTTTGAGTCCAACAATTTATGAAGTGATGGGATGATATTTTGGACACCACACTATTTTAGTGGTTTCTATTCCATGATAGATAGTATTATAAAAAAAATCTAAAATTTAAATTTCATGTCTTTTAGGACCTATATTGTGTTTCAAAAGTGTATGTTTGATATAAAATGGTATGATAATGATGGATTAATTTTACTAAGATACTTTAAAAATTTAAGACTCTAGTAAACCGAATGTTAAAGAATTTATTAAAATTAAATTGACTCCAAACGAAATATTAATGGTTTAAAAAGACTATTAATGGAATATATGGTGTTGTATGGTGTTTATATTAAATAAAATTCAACATGTTTGTATTTTTTATTAATGGAAGAGTTTATTGCTACAATAATAAATTACTAATATTTTTATATTGATTTAGGAGATCAAGGATTACAGATGGATGACTTCTATCTTCTTCAATAGTTAGGGGATTGGTGTTGGAGTCATTTCCCTAAAATTTACTTATGCTTACATTACTATTACATATAATATTTCTGTAATTTTAATAAACTCTGTACACATATCAATTATTATCTTATTGGAAAAAGTATGTGATAGTTTGCTGTAGATATCTATCTCTCAGAATAGTTATAGAAGTTCTCCACCGTGTTGAGTAAATAAAAGTGAAATGATAGTATTCTACAATATATGTAATATAATAAGAAAATATCATTTTATGGGATGAAAATTAAAGAGGCTATTAGGGGTAGAGAGTCGTCATATTTTAGTACATTTCTCATTGTGCATCACTATGGTAATTATCAATGTTTGTGATTATGAAAACGTGACTAGCCAATAGGAAATCCACATCTACAAATTTCATTGGATTCTCTAGTCTTCAGGTGTGTGTAATGGTCCTTAGATGTAAATATTTTTATTAATACATGTCATTAGCCACATATATTGATTTATTGAAAACCAATTAAGAGTATATGTATTTTTAGTGATGTAGGATACATTGGGTGCATCTTGAGTGACATTGCATTAGTGAATAATGAGATAAATATTTTACCCTTTTGTTATTTAATAGAAGATGATATGAAGGGATATTTTATAAAAATTAAATATCATAAATTTTGGTAATAATTAAATAATTATATGTGGAAATATTTGAATACAAACTACGTGTTTAATGGCTCCATATTATACATGGTTTTCTGAACTACACATCATGTAACATGTTACGCGTATTTTTTATTCTTTTTTTGTGTAGAGAAACATGGGGTATAAGGTGGGTCATGAATTTATTACTTGACCTGTAGATATATATTTCATTTAATATTAATGACATGCTGGGTGTTTCATAAATATGAATAGTGTACCATATACATTTTTAAATACAATAAAAAGATCATGTATCCCTATAATTATGTCAGATATTAAGATGAATACATTACACAACGTATAGCCTTGGAAAACATTTTGTAATCCATCATACCTCATGTCATACATTTTTTAGGAAATAATAGTTTATTATATAATTATACATAGTCAACAGATGTATGTGTGTCATTTATTAGAAATCAAAACCATGTTATAAGATAATAATATATATATAATTATCATTCTTATTATATATTGAGTTGCAAGTTGTGTATAGTCTTTAAATAAATTGTACATTGTGTTCACTAAGAGGATTTAACATTCTACAATTTACATATTATTGTGTATTATATATTAAAGAATATATAACTTGGTGTTACCATTATTACATGCATATATTTTTCCTTGAGAATGTAATTTACAAGGACAATGAGAAGAATTTTAGATAAGTATATTTTATCTCATCCAAGTACACATGTATAAATTATTAAATTTAAATAAAATTACTTTGTTTAATTTTTTACAGATATATATGATATGTATCTTCATATCAGTTTGTATGGAATTAAAATAAGTTTAATTAATTAGTTGATAGTATAATAAATTCGATTAGTACCTTCCATTTTATCTTAATTAAATAATAAATTTAATTGATCACCATCTACTTTCCAGATCTATATATGTTTCATTTTTTTGGGTGATTATGAGATAAAACTAGCCTTGTGTATGTGACTGGTATCACTATAATTAATAATTATTAAATTAAATTATTGGATTTCTATCTCCCTCTCCTCTCTATATGTTGGGACCAAAATTGCCATTTTTTATTTGATGTAAACAATCCAAATCAATCATTTGGTTATATTAATCTATTCATGAGTAAAGGGTATTTATTGAATGAATTTCATGGATGAGTGGAGTTGTTCAAGTTTGGATTGAAGGTAAATTTAACATATGAAATGCATATAAGAACAAATGGAATGTTATAGAATGATCCATGTTATGGTTCAAGGTGTTTTCTCTAAGGGTTTAGGGTTAGTTTATCAACATATAAATAGAGTAACCATTAGAGAATCAGTTTATCATACCACATTAATTATTTAATTTATATTAAGTAACATGGTTAAAATCATTATAGATAATTTATCTTGATCATTTAAATTAATTAATTAATAGGTAGGAAGGAGGGGATTAAGATAAATTGGACTCCACATAAAATTTTATCTTATACATGGTTCATCAAATAATTTAAATCATCATAATATTAATAAGGGACATAATTAGATAACATGGAAAACTTACCCATGAATATTGAAATCACCTATGTCAACATATTATGTCAGTATATAATTCCACTAATCACATTTAAATCCAAACAGAGTTCAATGTTCATGAATAGAAAATTTCAATGCACATTCAATCATGATGGAATTTTAATGTGTGTTTTGTGTTGACGTTACTTAGGTAGTGAAATGATAGAAATTATTATAAATTCTATTCTATTATAAATGAAGAATTAAATAATAGGAAACATATGAAATATAATTCCTTTATTATATTTGGATCATTATATAATATGAACATAATTATCACATCAAACATGAAATTCCATTATGAATCATACATTTATATAATAAATCATATCAACAGTGATTGTTAACATTAATATTAATTAAGGGTTATAATAATATTAAATAGATACAAATGGACTAAGTGAGGGACAAAACTAGAAGGATCATTCCCTATGAAGCACATTTATTTGAGATTTTAATGGATTAGATACCAAATGGGTTTTCCCTTGATCATTCCCAATACAAGATTCAACCACTGAAACATGAGTGTATCTAATTCTGAGAGATGTTCAAGATTGTGTAGATCACCACCAAGACATTGTTCATTGAAATATCCAAATAATGTACCATTATCCCATACCATATTCTTTGGGAATACACTGGTGTAATAAAAGGTTTGTGTCTAGACCATTTTAGTATTTTTTTATTTTCTATATCATAATATAATGATTATATTCCTACCTTTTCATTATTATTTTTTAATTATGATTAAATAATGTAATGAATAAATATTGTATTTTCATTTGAAGAGAACATAATTTTATTTTTTATAAATATATTGTAACGACCCTAACTTTTTAATAATATTTATTTCTTAAAATTTTGTGTTATTATGTTTTATACTCAATAAAACTATATCCTTTAAATAATGAAGTTAGTATAATTAAATGATATTTTTGGGTTTCGACTGTTATATGAACATTGGTCAATATGACCATTAGAAACTAAATTATTACTGTTAAAATTATTGTATATAAATTCAAATGATCTTGGTTAATTAATATATAAAGAAGAGCCGATGGGATCATCTAGTAGAATTGGGACATATGAAGCCCATTTGTTGTAGATTGGGAAGGAGGTAGAATCACTGGTCTTTGCTCTGGACCAAGCCCAAGACGAACTTCAACATGTGAAGCTTGAACGAAATCACATAAGGGAGAAGTTTAAGTTGATAGAAATCACCACTCGGACAATGTTTTTCGACCCACCCCAAGATTCTATCCCCATAGCACACTTTACACTTAGGTCCTATACTGGTGTTACAAGGGGCTATGTAACGAGACCTTAGATACTTTTTCTAATCATTTTATATAATTAAAATTTTTATTTCTAATTATTTTAATGTTTGTGAATATCAAATGTGAGGATAAATATAGGATTTATAATATTGATGAATTTAGGGAAGAAGGGGTATTTTAAAATATTTTCGTATTCTTTAAATAATTAATAGTGTGAATTTATTTTTAAAAAATGGTCTTCTGAAGTTGGGTTCAGTAAGAAATTTAGAGTCTAATAAGATCAACATAATTTTTAGTGAATAGTAAAGTATGACTAGTAACATACCCATATGAATATTTATGAATAGTAAATCAACCAAAAAAATTATAAGCTTCACCAATGAATGTTTAAATATACTTTAGACATCTTAAAAGTGAAAAAACAATCATAGTTTATTTTTTGGTATTTTTGTATGTCATAAATTTTTTAATTAAAATTTTATTATTGATTTAATAATTTAAAATTGGAATTTAGTTTCATAAAATTTAATCATAAATTGGAACTTTATTGTCTCAGGGTTATATGATAATTTTATGGGACCTTGATTACTTTCTTAAGGTGTTAAAAAATGAGTTATAATTGTATAGTTGTATTTTTGGAATAAATAATGATTTTATATAATAATTAAATTAAAAATATTTCGAAAATTATTTTCATAAAATGGAGTTCCTTTTTGAATTTAAAACATCAATATTAGGTTAGAGTGAATTTGTGGTATTTTTCTGAAAGAGTTGATTTTTCGGTGAATAGTAAAAATACATTTTTTTAGTTTCAGGTGTTAAATGAAATCATTGATGATGTAATCATGATGTAAATAATATGGTCGACTTTTTTTAGTAATATATTATATGAGGTGTCTCATGTGGCTAATACAATGGGAAAATACCATGGGCATGCCCGTGGTCTTGCAAATAGCACTTATGAGGTGTCCCTTGAAATTTAATAATTTATTCCCTCACTTTTCCTATAAATACCAAGACATTACATCATTAATTTCCTTCCAAAATTCTCCTCATCAATTATCTGGTCTTTATACCACCCAAGGAGTCCTCCCAAGGTCCAATCAAGCATCCCAAGGTCTTGACCATCATGCTCTTGAAGTTACTCTTCAAGGTAAAGGAACCTTTCACCCTCCTCTTTTAAGTCATGACATCCTTTATGTTATTTCTTATAGTTCCATTTTATTATGTGGGGTCTTGTTATTATATATATTTACTAATTTCCATTTCATTTCCAAATTATGAGATACCCTTTCATCTGTCATCAATTTATTTTCTGAATTTTTAAGTGACACTGTTATTGTGCCGATTTTTTTGTAAAAGAAATCACATCTTCTCTTTCCTCTCATGTTTCCTTTTCATGTAGTATGTCATTAATATTTCCATACCATGTTATAATCTACATGTTATTCTGTCTTTATATTGTATTATATGTTATTTTAGAGTGGGTTACCCATGTACCCTCTCTTTGTAATGTTTTCTAAAACCTTGTTATATATCTGTTATGTTGTAGAATTTTCGTCTCAAATATCTCTATTTCTCTCATGAAATTATCTTTTTTTATTTATGTGAATACCCAGACCTATTTATTTTCTATGGGTGTTCATAAATAGAAAACAAAATTATATATTTTATTCTGTAAATGACATACATATTACCCTCACTCCCTTTCCATGGGTTATAAATGACATAATGTTCTTTTTTTTAGATCTTTTAAAACGTCATAATTTTGAAATGAAACCCATTTCTTTTTCTGTATATGGGTTATTTATGAAATTTTGGATTATGATATATGTGGATCAAATTAATGTTAAGAAATATTAAAGGGTGATCTCTTATATCACTCTAATTCTTTGGGTAAATAATTTAATCTCTAGATATGACAAGTTTCACGTTACCTTGGTGAATAACCTTGGTAATTTTTATGACTCCTTGTGGATAAAACTTGGTGATATGTTCTTGAATGTATAAATTAAAGGTTGTATCCGCATATTCATGTTATGGTTCAGGTTCTATTCATTATGAAATTCTTCTACTTCCACTCATCATGTCTTTATGTTTTTATAAAGTTCTTATTGATTTCACAAGTAAACTGATTCCCTTGTTTTCTTTACTAGGCCTTCTGATCACCCTTTACTATGATGTGTGTCTCCAGGTTATGATATGTAGTGATTTTACGTAGGCTGAACCTGTTATGAATAATTAAAATTGTATTAGAAGGATTTTTTATGTTGTTTTCGTGTATTATATTCCTGATTTCCAAAACACCAGACATTAAAGATCCACAGAATGTAAAATGTAATGAAATGTTATGTAAAAAAATGCGGGATTCCAAATATATAGTTTCAATTAATATAAATTTTTTTATAAATTGAAGTTTTTTAGATAGAATGTTGATTAAATTTTCCTATTAAAATATTTTTTTTACAAATATAAATGATAATATTATTTAATGAAATCCAATTTATTTCATATACGAGTCAAAAAGATGATTTTTAATAAAATCATGTATTATATAGTAAATCATGATTTTTATTTGAAAATATAAAATATAATACTTATATAATTATTTTATTAGAATAAGTAATATATTTTAAACCATCATGTTAAAATTAGCTAGTGGGGAGTTATTCATAATTTTTTGATACTATTTGATTTTTGGGTAAAATTTAAATATGGTATAAATATAGAGTTTGTATTATGACATAAAAATATCAAAAAAACCAATGTATTAATTTCTATAAAAGGAATCCATGAAAAAAATTAATATAATATATTTTTTAGGATATTTTTGTAATTTTACAAACCTATAATGAATCTCCCAAAACTGTCATTTTATAGTATGGTTTTAAAAATAAATTTTTATTAACATGACTGAATTTCACATCATGATTGGTTTTATTTTTATTTCTATGGATCTTAGAAAACAAAAATATTAAAATACATGCATGTTTTTTAGAAAACCTGGTAAAATTTCATAGGATTGTTTTTATTACATTATTACAATGATTTTGAAATCAGATATTATAAATTAATAATTAATTTCATTATATTATTCTATAAATGTTGACACAATCTACCATTCCTATCCCTTCTAAACCGATTTATTATTAAATTATACCAAAGACCCCTCTCTATTTCCATCATTAAATGTTCCCAATCCCTTAAGAGGCTCTCCACAGATTTAGAAGTAGACTCTCAAGGTAAGGGCCTCCCTCCTTTTCCTCATTAATGAATAATTTCCCTATACTGAGTAGTTTTTTCTAATACTTCTTGTGTTAATTTGTTTTTATAAATACCTTTAATGATGTTATCATTACCATGTAATTATATACCATGAATAACACTCATTAAACAATAATATGAACCATTATATACATTCATTATGATATTGAATTTATTATGTGAGTTTCCATGTCCAAATATTGTGTTTGAAATACCCACCCCCAATTCAACTCAATGTCATTCACCAAGATGTATATATCCATCAGTGATTTTGACCATGCCTTTATATAACTCACATTCATAATTAATGGGATGTATTTTGTTCAATGAATTTATTATGTTATATGATCTATGTGGTACACTAATGTATATTCATAATTTTAATTCGATGAGTGGTACCATAATTATATAGCCCTCAAATGAATTGTGTAATATTTCTATCTCATGAGATACTATATATGTTTCATGGGAAGTTAGACTTAGCACACTACAATATGATTTTTCATTCGTTTTCCCTAAAATAAGATTATGGTTTAATGTTTTAGGTTTTTACAGCATTATAATGATTCGATGATATAATTATTGTATATAATGAATCATTTTTATTGATTATGATTCAAAAATTTTTATTCCAACACATTATACATCTTTACTAACATGTATAACTTTATATTTTGTTATTATTTTTGTTATTTCCTAACTGTGATTTATGGTAAAAACCTTTCTAATTAACATCCTTTGATTATACCATATATTTTCAGAATATCAATGAAATTTAGAGGGAATGTTTATGAGTTTTTTAAAAAAAATTGTATCTATGTATCATGTTACAATGAAATGAATCTAATTACAAGATGAAACTGGTCATTATGATCATTTGGGATTTTATTGTGTGTGTCATTAAGTAATTAATCATAAAAATGACTATATAAAAATATGGGTTTCCATATACTGTATCTGAGTAAGGAATAAGTATAATTTGGGATAAGAAATATAATTCTTAGTGAAAACCATATAGATAAGTCTAAACATAGGGAAACAACCTAATGTTTTTCATGTATATAGAGATTGGTTTCGAACCCGATACTATAAGGGAATATTGATCTATAAATTTTTTACAATGTGTTAATATTCTGACAAAAGGGGAATTGGGTATTGACATGATCATTACCTGATGCATGGAAAAGTTTACTTGCTTTATACTTATTTTGAATGTGTTGGGGGACATGATTTGGAAAATTCAAAATATCTTTATGAACCATTATGAATAGAAAACAATCTTGTGTAATTTTCTGTTTTAAAGTATACTATGGATAACAAATATTGAAACCAATAAATATATGGGTTAAGGAATATATTTCATTTAGGAATTATCCCTTCAATTTTTGTAGTTTATTTATTATATGTTATTATAATTATAAAATATTCATCCCTATGTCTACTTTGGATGAATTAAATGATTAGAAGCAGAATCAAATGGTGGATTTCAGTATTCTACCTATTAATGAACTTCAATGGTCATCTTTGACTATAGTTATACACATTCATTAACATCACATATATTTAGTATAACTTTTCATACACCACATTAAAACATAGAAGTCATGTTTTCATTTAAAATGGTAAAATGGAAAATAATTTATCCAATGTATATAAAATTATACCATTCAATATTATTGCAATGAATTTCCTAGTATAACATTTTATATTTTTTAGAGGAATTTAATGATATCATTGATATGGATTGGCTTTCCATATACATAGCCAAAATAAATTTATGGAAGAAGGAAATCACCCTCAATATCCTGAATAAACTCTTAAATCAAAAAAAGATTACATATGTGGAAGTATATCCTCTGTAATCATCATATCATGAATCGATATTATTTCCTAATAAAAAATTGTATCTTTTATATTTTATTGAGACTAGGTAAAATTTCATCATTGATAACTACCCATTGTAAGACAATACACAAATTTATTTTCTAAAAAATTTCATTCTCTTCTTAAATGTATAGAGGTACATGTCTAAACCAAATATATAACAAAATATTTGGAAATATCTATTAGTCTATATATAATTTCAACTATTAATATTAGATAAATTAAGAATCCAATATAAGAGAATATTGATGAAGGTTTATATTCCCAATTGCTTCACCATGGGGAGAACCTGTCCTTTTTATCATGAGAAAGGATTGGTCAATGTTGCTCCACATAGATTGTCATGAGCTCACCAAGATCACGATAATGAGAAAATATCTCATACCATATATTGATTATTTATTCAATATGTTACAAGGGAACTAGTGCTTATATAGAGTGTATATTTTTCCAAGATATGATCATTTAATGGTAAATAAAGAGGATATCACCAAGGATTCATTTCATGCATGTTACATTTACAATGAGTTCACAGTGTGTCAATTTAGAAACACTAATGATACTTCTAACTTCATGAAAGTAATTAATAGAGTCTTTAATGATTTCCTGGAAAATTTTATTGTGAACATTTTATAGGATATTATTATCTAATTCAAAACAATGGAATAACATGAGGAGAACATAAATTTTTTATTAAATACCTTGATAATTGAAACATTACATGAAAAGAACCTTAAATACATGTTTAATATGGAGAAATCATCATTCATAGGGAATTATATCAAAGAAAATAAATATTTATGGATACTTTAAAGATAGAGGTAATTGAATATTGGCCAAGACCAACTTCTGCAGTAGATAACCACTATTTCATTTATTAGATATGTATTATCAATAATTTCATTAAATATTTTCACGGTTTTCTAAACTACTAAAAATGATAACTTTAATGATAGAAAATTTTTTATAGACTGATAATTTTGAGGAAAACATTAATATGTTAAAGAATCGGATAATCACTACACCTGTAATCATATTACCAATTAGGGGGATGGATTTGTGTATTATAGTGATACAACCAAAAAATTCATTTGTTGCGTACTCATGTAAAATGAAAAAAGTAATAGACTAATCACATTTCTAATTAACGGTCTATGAGAATAACTACCCAATGTATTATTTGGAATTAGTTTTAGTGATATATGAATGATATATTTGGAAACATTATATTTTTGGGGAGAAGTGTTTTATATATATAGATAAAATAGTCATGATCTATATATTCACACAAGAAATCTCAATATTCAATAATGAGGGTCTGAAATATTGTTCATGTATTTTTATTTACAATCAATTAATATATTAGGAAGGAAAATAATGTGGTTAATTCTAAAAGAAGAGATGATCCTACAACACTAACCATTATGTTGATTGAATGGGATCCAATATCATTGGACATAAAAATGATATATATGCAACTCATCAAGTGAAATTTATCCTACATTTCATAAATAACAGTTCAAGAATCCATTACAAAGAGGATCAAGGTGTCCCAAAAAGATGATAATGAAATACAGTTAATGGTACCAAATATTTTGATGTTCAACATTTTTGAATATGGAGATATGAGGTTTGAAATTGGATATGAGTACAATAAAAACTATATTTGAAGGCAAATATTCTGGAAAACTCACATTATTATTCATTTTATATTCATCCAATAAGAACTAATATGTACAATGATATGAGTAAAAACACATTTTGGGATAACATGAAGAGGGAGATTACATAAATTGTATCTCAATACATGGTATACCAACAATTGATGTATAAATAAAAGAGGTGTATGGGTATGATGAAACCATTTCCCATAATAGTATGGAAAATTTATACTATACCTATTTATTTTATCTTAGAACTCCCCATGATGTTTGAAGGAAATAATAGTTTTTTTCGTGATCAATCACCTTAGAGAATCATAATATTTCCTTATTATGGGGTAAGATTTATCACTTAACTAAATATATATGATATAAATAATATATGTTGTATGAATGAATGGAAGGACACTCTATATTGTATGAAATTGAGATTTAAATCAAGGTTCTTGGGAAACATTATTTAAATGCTGGATATAGAGTTAACATTCAGTATTGAATATCACTCCTAGATGGATAGAAAATCTTAGAGAACCTTTAATACTCTATTTGATTTGGTGAGAACATACCCAATATGTTTCAAATGATTTTTGGATCAATATATTCTACTAGTTGTATTCCCATATAATAATGATTTACTTTAATGGATTCAAATTAATCCTTATGAGGATCTATATTTGAAGAGGTGTTGAACTCCATCATACTAGTATAATGTTAATGAGAAAATGTTAATGTGGCCTAATATTATCCAAGAGATGAAAGAGAAGTTTCATCCCATTTAGTGTCATAAGAAATCCATAAAGAGTTGATAGAATGTCTATGTAGACAATAAGGGAATAGAGATGGATTTTGTGGTTTGAGATAAGGTGTTCCTTTTTATATCACCATAGAAGAATGCTCTAAGGATAGGTAATAATGAAATTATTCGTCAAATATTCCTAAACCAATTTTTGGTCCATGTTCATATTATATTTGTGGACTATCCACTAGTAATCATACATAACCTATATCAAATACATGATCTGTTCTATGTATCCCTCATAAGGATGTACCTATCAAACCCCTCATATATTCAAAATAAAGACGTAATACCAATGGATAATGATATTTAATTATATTATTACTCAAGGAAAATTATATCAATTGTGACTAATTTCTAAAAATCAAGAAAAATAACATTGCTAGAGAGCTACACCGAAACAATGAGATTGAGGTGGAAAAATGGGAACGAGAAGTGGAAATGAAACATGAGAATATTCATTTATTTTATCTATGAAATAAAATTTCATTAGTGGAATTTTTTAATAGAGGAAGAATATACTAACTGAACATTTGATAAGTGGAATTACCTTATGAATGAATAGATACCATATTTAAAATACATGAACTATTTTTCATTTATTATTTTTGTCAGTTAAAAATTAATAAAATAATTAGGCTGTCAAAATTAAAAGGATATTAAGCATCATAAAAACTAATAATATAGCCATTAAATAGTGACCATTATTATTTTTATATATATTAAGGTGTATGATAATTTAAACTTGTTAGATAAGTATGAGATGATAGGCTCAAAAAGTAGAATCATACCCTATGAATCACATTTATCAAGGATTGTAAGGGTGATGGAATCATTAGAATTTTAAATTGAAAAATACCATGCCTGGATTTAATAACTGAAAAATGATTGAAGATTTTTATTAGGAAAGTTAATTCTTATCAATATCACCTCCCAACTCATGTTTGCAGAAGTAGTCTAAGGAAGTACCACTATCAAACACTTTATTCTTAGGGAATACAGTTGTGTAATAATGGGTTATAGATCTACACCATAGTAGTTTCACTATATATATATATATATTCAATGCACAATCTTAATGATTTAATTTATTACCACTCATTATATATTAAAAAATGATAATCAAATGAGTTGAAAAAACATATTCTTGATTGGAAGAAACCAAAATTGTATTTTTGAGAAATATACAGGTTCAATTGAAACACTATTTATGTTAAAAATAAGTGATTTTTTTTATTTTTAATTTATGATACATTATTATTAAATAATATTAATTTAAGTATAATTGATAATTAAATTTAATTAAATTTGATTAAAATTTTTTAAAGGATGGAAAATTGCTAGTGTCATAAAAACATGTATGTTAAAGTAAATGAGAATTTTAGATAAAAGGTAAATTTATAATATATAGAAAAATAATTTTGTAAAATAAATATTATCTTTCAAATCATTACATAAAAATATCATCTGTTTAATTTCTCATATTTATTTAGAAACATCAATTTTTTTGATAAAATTAAATATGGTAAAATATATAGTGTGTATTATATCATTCGAATAGAAAAAAGTTTTTAGATAAATTATATACAATTAATAAATGACAAAAAATATTTTTTTTATTGAACTAATTCAATTTTTATGTTATTTGATTAAATTTACAATCGTATAATAATTCCTCCAAAACCATGTTTTATTTAAAAGATTTAAAAATAAATAACTATAAACCTCACTCTAATTCACATCATGAATGGTATTATTTTAATGAGTTTAGTTTGTATGTTAATAATATGGTTAAAGAACATATCTTTGGTAGAGGCTGTGGGAAAAATCATTGAAAATATAGTATTTTTTAATTTTTTATCAAATGACTCTCAAAACTATATTTAAAATTTAATAATAAATTATCCTTCATTTTTCTAGATATACACACCCATCATCAAATTCGTATACAATAATAACTCAATGGTCATAAATTAAATATCTCTATCATACTGTAAAGTCCTCCCATGGTATTTCAAATCTCATAATAACCTCTTTCAGAGCTTTATGAATCACCCTATCAAGTTAAGATATTCCCTCCACATACTTGTTATTCATGTGCTTTCTTAGTACTATGACTTTTTTTACAATAGTTCTAATTGTAATGCATTTTCACACATTCTTTTATTTTCCTTTTTATTCCCATGTGATTATTTACCAAATTTAAACCTCATTAAACCCTTACATGATCTTTTATACACACTCATTATGATTCTTATGTTATTAGGTGATTTTCAATGATAAATTTTATTTATGTGATCACCTATACCAAATTACACTAAAGAATATTCCCATATATGTTCTGATAAATCAATTATTCATGATTTAGATGTTTTTAACCCAAACTCCATAATTTTAACCAGCCAATATTTTATAATACATTTCATTTTAAATAAATTAATTTTTTTGATAACTTGTGATACACGCAACATATAGTCAAAATGAACTACAAAATAGTATAATTTTATAACCTTGAAAATAAATAAGGCATATGAATAGTGATATATAAAATTTATACGTTTGTATAAATGTTTATGATAATTCAAATATATTAATATATATGTAGTAATTTTTTATAGAGACTTTATATTCTTCAAAAGAAAATGTTTTACTAAATAATAGTTTATATTGATTTCTAAGAGAATTCTTGTATTAATAATACTTTGTACATAGAAAAATTTAGTTTATAAATGAACATAATTTGTGAAATAAACATTTAAAAATTAACGTTGAATTAATATTTGATAAATTTTTCAAAAAGAATGATTTTTCTATGAATAGTAAAAAAATACTCAGCTCAAGATCCATTTATTTTATAATTTTTTTAAATCCACTTTATGTTTTTGTGGTAACCGCACATTTCAAAATTCAAACATATAAAAAATTAGATCTCACAATTCAAATTAAATAAAGCAATCAAAAAAACCCTATAAAATCATCAATTAATTAGTTTTACCTTCATATAAAAATCATTTTATTAAGATATGTTAAACATCGGAATCAAAAAACATTTCTTTCATCCTTGGATTCTCAATTAATTTTCTTGGGCTATGTGAAATGGGGAATAAAAATAGAGGAATTTAGGTTAAGATCACATAATGGGAATCAATGAAAAAAATTTGTTAGATGAAAAATATAATACCCAGACTAATTTTGATATGATTCACCATATTCCCTTCTATGTTCATTCATAGAAAAATCACTCTTTCCTCCCTCTAATGAGAATGAAACAACTGATTTAGAATATATCCCATGATATAGAGTGAAACCTTCTCCATCAATAATCTGTTTCTTAGCCTTCCGCATATCAAATACATGGCCTGTGGAACATCAGTGCTAAAAAGGCCAGGATGTTCTTGAGGAGGACTCCCATGGATACTTATATTGTTAGCAGTTAATGTGTAGATGGATCCATGATCCATTGGAATAGATGATAGATTTGTATCCAATATCTTCACAACATCTATGGACATTGTATTTCCACAATTGAGATGAGAGAAATCATATTATTTAGGATAATGTTGAAGAGGTCCCTTCTTTCCAATCTCATACACACCACCAGACCACTCTTCCAAAGATGGCCAACATACAATGGAACATCCATGAGTCTGGACCCTACATCCATGGAATGAGTATGGACCTAAATGTTTCCTTGAGGAGACCTTAATTAGAGTCATAATTCCTATAATAAAAGGCCATGCCTCCTTTCCATTGAAACATCCCTTTATATTGAAATAAATAATGGTATTGTGTGTCAAATATCTCCCCATTAAAACACACAAAAAGGTTCCAACTAGGGAGACAAAAATTTCTGATCTAGAGACACATCATTTCCTAACTAGGCTGGTATCAGGGCTATAGGAATGTATGGCCCATACTCCTTCATATGGGATCAACAATTCCAATCGATGTGATTGAAAGTGTTAAAATAATGATCTTGAAGGTCACTCGTATTACATAATAAAATATATGATTCTTATCAAATCAATTTCTATAAAATATTATTCAAGAATAAGAAGTTGAATACATAAAGGAATAATAGAATCAATCTCACTGTCCATGCAAATATGAGAAGAATAGGGATTCCCTATATCTAGAGTTTCATTGTATGTATGTAGAAAGAAACCAGCCTTATTTCCAATACCAAGAAGAATAAAAAGGTTCTGAAAGGTAATGGGAAGCCTATGTAGTTGGATCTGTAACAGCACATGGCTATTGTAATGACCTATTCTAAAACGCGACACCAATTGAAAGATAAGAAAACAATGGTTATCAGACAAATGATACTCATATCAAAAAGGAAGGTTGAAATCAACCTTTTTGGAAAGTATAATAGCAATGTTCTAGTGATATAGGTTCCCAATCATATTAGAAGAACACAATCCCCATGAGAAATTTATAAAACCGTGTATAATTTGGAAAACATTATTTCCCCAAAAAACTGTTAGATTCACATATTGAGATTTTATTTTAAAATTAATTTCTATTAATTTTTAATTTTTAATTTGATAATATTTATTCAATTTTTTAAATCATCATTTATTTTTTAATAACTCAACTTTAATTTAGGTCATAATGACAATTAAAAATATTATAAAAAAATGATCATTGTAATCATTAAAATGGGGTTATTGGGGGTTGAACCTACATTTATGGGTTTATACACCAATTAAAATATTCAAAATCAAATTTTTTTGGCCATATAAATTTTTTTATCCCACTATTGATTATTTTTACACTTGGAATCATTTTTTTAGAATAAATTTATTCTTTTTTAATTTTCTAATAATTTTAAAGTGCATCATCTCCGTTAAATATAAAAGGAAACCCATCCTTCCTCTAACATAAATAATATTTAACCATAAATCATAAATAATGTAACACCCTAAGCTTCTATGGTACGCTTCTCTTTGAATAATGCGATAGTGTGTGTTGTACGCAACACTGAGTTCTAACACACAACAATTAATCAAACTAGCTGTTATGAATAGTATTACCTAATTTTTGAAATTATATATATTTTATATTTCAAGATGGACTTCATTTTTGGATTCAGAATATCGAAATTATCCTAAGTTGAATTTTTTGTATTTTTCTGAGAACTTCGAATTTTTTATAAATAGTGAAAAATACTTAAAAAAAACTTTTTTAATCAAAATAATTTATAGTGATAAATTAGATTATTTAGTGGTTTTAAAGTATAATTGGAATATATTTCTACCATTTTATCCAATGGTGTTCATTATAATTAATTTGACTTTGAAATTGGACATAAACAATTGTCAATCTTTTGATATATATAGTTTCTTAAAAACACGCTATTTGTTGTGACAGCAGGAATTAATTATAAAATTATTAATTCAACTATTATGTTTGGAATTTTGTAAAATATGCATCATTTTTGAATTCAGAATATCAATTATAGCTTAGGGTAAAATTTTGGCATTGTTCTGAAAAACTTCAATTTTTGATGAATAGTGAAACTACTAAGTGGTTGTTAAATAACTGAATTTTTCATAAAACATAATTTTACCGATTCTGTGATTGGAATATCGAAAATCCGAGAGACACGGTGAATATAAAGGATTTAAATGTGGTTCAATGAGATGAAAATAATTTTTGGTGAATAGTTACTTTTTACTTTTATTTACCACGGTTAAAAGTAAATAGGGTAATTAAGGGTAAAAATGATATTAATATTACCCTAAGACATGTCCTAATTCTATTGGACAAGTTTATCTCGACCAAAAACAACCTTAAGAATATAATATTATCATTTAGGTCCACTTGGATTAGATTTGGACATTTATTATTATTTAATTCAAAGAAGGGTTAAAAGAGTTAAAATCAATGTTTATTTACTTAAACATTTTTAAGATAGGGTTATACATAAGATAAATTCAATTATAAATATTCATTAGAAATATAAAAAGATTAGCTAAATAAATATATTTTATTTATAATTTTTAGATATTATATAATTTAATTTATTTATGAAACAATGATGATGCAGGAATTACCATAATTGTGAAAAATTAAAATAATTGATATTATAAATACACAAATAATTATAATTTGAGACTTTTAATGAATTAAACTAATTTTCTCGGATAATATGACATTTTAGTATTGTCCTAAGTAACTTTTTTCGAATTAATCATTCTGTTATGATTTTCAAAAAAATCAATTATTGAATAGTGTCAAAATTGACATAAAAGAGTTTTTAAAACAAATATTATATTATTAATTGATATTAAATTCCTAAAAATATAATGTTTGGCAAAGAGACTTATATCATGATAGGTGTATCATTAATTGACCACTTGGGGGTATCTTGGATGTATATTGTATTTTTATGAACCATTAATATAAAAATACAAAAAGACATTGTAAAAGTGAAACTAATTAACTAAGAGTTAATACTTAATGATAAGGTTAATATTGTAACCCAAACCTGTCTAAATTCAATTGGTTGAGTTTTTTTCGACCCATACCCACCATAAAATTTAAATAATCCACTTTGGGGCCATTATAAACCGAATATGAATTTATTATAAAATAATATTTCTAGCTTTTCCAAAGGTGCCCCTCACCCCTCTTATAAAAGGGAACTCTCCCTTCTCATTAACTCACACCTTAAAAGCATTTTGGATGGGCCAAACTCTTCCCAAATACTCTCTCAACATCCCTCACTTCATCCTAGATGCCTTTCTTTAGTCATAAAGCCAACCTAAGAACCCTTTTGATCAAATCAAAATGAAGAACCCGAAGAAGAGGTAATGTTTCCACCACCATTGTTCATATTCATTTCTTCTTCCACTTCTTCCTTCTTTGTTATTACCATTATAAAATAATAACTCCAGTATATTATATATACTGTGATGTTATTATAAATATGGTATAACCATATTCAGTATTCTATCAATCCTTTGAATAACATGTCACCATACGTGCGTACGTACGGCTTACCGTCTCCACGTCGTGGTGTAATTGTTATTCAATAAATATTTAATTTTGATGGGTATAATAATGATGTGTAACTCATGTAAATAATAAATATAACATTATAATTATTCTGTATATATGTTATACCATACAATTATATATTATTTTAATATCAAAAGAATGATATTGTCGCTCGTGCGTACGTACGGACTACCTTCTCCACGAACGCGATGAGATTCATTCTCCATTGTATCCATTCAAGTATAATTATCATTTGATTATTTAAAAATAATGTTTAAGGACTTGATATAATTTTGGATATGAATAAGATACATCCTATCCATAACAAACATGACTTACGTAATAAAACGTATCAAAGCAATCAAGTAAGTTAACACCCGAAACGACGATAATACTAATATATTATTAACAAATCAATGTTAAAAGATCATATATGATATCATATTCTTGTATAATTTAATAACAATTATTTCACCATTATACAGGAGGTTAACCTACCCCAAACAAGGAAAATTACAAGGTAAGTGTTTATTTTGTAATCTCTTCATTATCCAAGGTTGTTTATACGTAATAATCTACTGGTACTTCTTTATCATCCACATCCATGTTTCTTAAAAATGTATTTCAATGAATTTTTAGTATTTACTAGAATATGGGTTAAATTCATTTATACCCCTGTTGACTTTTATATGTGGTTTATAAAGGAATGTTTCCGTCATTTTCCAAACATGGTGTTTTTTAACCTTTTTGACAGATTTATGGTAAGAATGTTTTTTTAACTTATACGACGGGTGTGGCTATTTTCCACCATTATAAAATCTTCGAAGCTTCCATTAAAATATTATAAGAATATTTTCAAATAAAAAGTTTTATTTTAGAAATATAAGACTCTTAAATTATTTCAATATAAAAAGAAATATTTCTCTAAAAAGAGTTTTGATTTCATCTATGTCAACATCCTTTGATGGATTTTACGTTTATTTGAAGTTGATTTATTATGAAAAAAACATCTATATTGTATTGATGGTTTTGTGATATGTTTGAATGTGGATGTGTTATTTTTATACCATTCATGGTTTATAGATGACGTATTTACATTTTGTATGCTAGTTTTGATACGAATGTTTATGTTATGTTTAAACCTTTTCATATGGGAATGCATTGGACTTAATATGTGACGGGTGGAGCCCGCTATAGCTCCTCGATGCATCGGTAGGTCTCCTGAGACAAACTAGTGTCTTGGCACAACGCCTTGGAAAAATCTTATTTGCAGTCTTGGCATGAGGCCTTGGCTATGTGGTTATCATAGTCTGACATTATGCATTCCATTATAATGAAAGTGGTTATTGATATTGCATGTGATTATTCGATTAGTAGAATATCTACATGAATAAGTAAATGGAATTATTTCATTTTATTTTTTCCATACTATGTTGAAGTTCAAGTTTTAAATGCTTTTTTTAGTTATACACTGCCTTAAATGTGTATTATTATTTATGAAAGTTTCTTCTATATTGTTATCCTTACCGGGCATTTGAGCTCACCCCTTTTCTATGTTTTATTTTTCCCAGGATTTGAAGAAATAAATTATGAATGACATTTAGGGATATTATGAGGGGATAATAGTGTGGTCTATGGAGACAATATGTTGTTGTAGTAGTTTTTCACTTTATGATGTAATGTAAAACTTTATGAATATATCTAGTGTTTCCAAGGCTATTAAACCAATCGTTCTTTAGTTATTTGATCATTCTTGTGATCATGCCAATGTTATGTAATAATGCACTGACTCTGGGAAACTGGGGTTGGGGCGTTATATTTGGTATCAGAGGAAGTTTAGTAAAAACCTTGAGAGCTATATTTAGATAAAATCTGATTATAGAACATAGATATAAGATGGACTTTGAGGATTAGTATATAAGAACTTCCTAGAATTTTCGTATTGTAGAGATTTTGTGAGTTTTCCAAGAAATACATCCCTGTATGGATACGAGCAGGTAGATGCAGCTCTGGCACAGATGTACCTAGGGGTAAAACCCAAAAACACCGCTTTGAGCTAGACTTGAATGGGAACTGGTGCACGACAACGGGCCTTGCTGCACTCTTGGTTACGATACTCCCGTGGGATATGCTTAGGATAACTCTCATTTTCATTAAAAATCATTATGAAAGGTTTATGTGTATATAATTACTCAATGAAAACATTTTTAGGATTATGGATTATATACATAAATAGTTCAATTTATGTTAAGTGTTTTATAAGTATAGGATTATGTATTTTGATTCATAAACTGATATTGTTTATGCTATTGTTTAGAAATGGCGCCTAGTGGAAGAAATGGAAACCGTATCAATGCACGCACTCCATGTAGGGATTTCCCTCCTGATCAAGATAATTATAGTGGAGCTGGTGATGCAACTGGTGCAGATCAACTAATAACCATACTGGGATAACTCACTCAGGTTACGAATAATAACCTTACCCGTATGGAGAACCCTGATCCGCAGTGTGGAGGATCAATGTTAGATTGCTTCATGAGGCAGAAACCACCAACATTCAATGGGAGTACAAATCCCTTAGTAGCTGTGCAATGGATAAATTCCCTAGAGAAAATATTTCAGGCTTTGGGGAGTAGTGAAAGGGAAAAAGATATCATGGCAGTTTACCGCCTCACTGGAGATGCTGATCAATGGTGGTCATTGATTCAAAACACTAAGGAAGATGATGAAGTATCAAATATGTAATGGAGGGAGTTCAAAGATCTGTCTTTATAAAAATACTCTTCTCGTGACCATCGATCAGATATAGAAAGGAAATTTCTGAGTCTAAGAGAAATGGAGGATGAGAATGTTGCAAAGTATGAGGCTAACTTTACAAGGTTAGCAAGGTATGTTGGAGATTATATACATAACCCAATAAGTAAGATTGATCATTTCTTTGATGGGTTAAAACCATTTATCCATCGAAATTTAGTCTCAAAATCCTTCTCGTCGTACGAAGTCATTGTCTCATGTGCTATCAAGACAGAAAATGAATTCTCTAAGTCTTATGACGTCAAAGCAAAGCAAGAGAAGAAGAGATCTACTGATCAATCTGGGAATGGAAATAAGGGGAAGAAGGGAAAGGTTGAATATCCATCATGTGTTAAATGTGGGAAGAAACACCTCGGTACTTGCTTGATGGGAATGGGTGTCTGTTACAAGTGTGGTGAGAAATGCCACCTTGCTCATGAATGCAAAGGGAAGAAGGAAGCTACCAATTTTCAATGCTACAATTGCAGGGAGATGAGAAATAATGCAAATGAATGTCCTAATCGTCAGGGGAACTTATCTCAGAAAAGGCCAAGGGATCAAGGCCAAGTTTATGTTATCACTACTGCTGAGGTAGAAGCTCCAAAAGACGTGATGATAGGTAATTTAATGGTTTCCTCAAGTTTAGAAAATGCATTATTTGATTCTGGATCATCGCATTGTTTCATATCTTCACAGTTTTCTAAGAAAATTTGATATTTCCAATTTTACTTAACAAGGGAGTTGTCAGTTAAAACTCCTAAGGGAAGTATCATTGCAACAATGTTTTGTGAATCAGTCCCCATTAGAGAACATAAATGTTCTTTATCTGCTGATCTCATTGTCATACCTATGAATGAGTTCGATATAATCCTTGGTATGGACTGGCTTTCGGACTATGATGAAAAGATTTAATATTAGAAGAAAGAGGTTACGGTTCATGATGATGATGGTAAGGAATACCTTATCTTTAGAGAATAATTGTCACCACCTAATTCTTATCTAGATCCACCCCCAATAGCTCAACTAAATTCAATTATTGGAGAGGAAGAGAATGAAATTACTATGGGTGAGGAAAGGAATGTTCAAATAGAGGATGTACCTATTGTGAAAGAATATGTAGATGTATTTCCGGAAGATTTACCTGGACATCCTCCAGAACAAAAAGTTGAGTTTTCCATTGATTTAATTCCTGGATCAAGGCCTATATCGAAGACCCCTTATAGAATGGCCACTGTAGAATTAGTTTAAATAAATAATCAACTAGAGGAATTCAGTAATAAGGAATTTATTCTCCCTAGTGTTTCTCCATGGGGAGCCCCTATCCTTTTTGTTAAAAACAGAGATGGATATATGAGGTTATGTATCGACTATAGGGAGATCAATGCCATAACAATAAATAACAAGTATCCCCTACCTCGCATTGATGATTAATTTGACCAACTGTATGGAGCTAAATACTTTTCAAAGATTGACCTTCGATCTGGATACGATCAGTTGTGTGTAAAGAAGGAAGACATTCTGAAGACAGCATTTCGAACCAGGTATGGGCATTACGAGTTTATTGTAATGCCTTTTGGATTGACTAATGCACCCTCTGTATTCATGGATCTGATGAATGGAGTTTTCAAAGAATATCTCGATGAATTTGTGGTGGTATTTGTTTATGATATCATGGTATACTCTAAATGCTACGAGGATCATGAAAGTCACTTGTGCATTATCTTAAAGACTCTGAGAAGACATGAATTATATGGCAAGTTTAGCAAGTGTGAATTCTGGCTTCATGAGATTTCTTTTCTTGTCCATATGGTCTATAAAGATAGAATCTCTGTTGATCATTCTAAGACCAAGGAAATCCAAGAATGTCCAGCACCTATGAGTATAACTGAGGTACACAGTTTTATTGGTTTGACAGGTTATTATCGACGTTTTGTCCATAATTTTCCCCGATTGGCAAACCCATTAACAAATCTCACAAGTAAAGGGGTTAAATTTGTTTTGACAAAAGAGTGTGAAGAATGATTCGAAAAACTGAAGAGAAGATTAGTCAATGCTCCTATATTGACTGTACCACCGGGGAATGATGGGTTCGTTATTTATAGTGATTCATCGAAGAAAGGACTTGGTTGTGTCCTTATACAGAATGATAGAGTTATTGCCTATGCATCATGACAGTTGAAAATTAATGAAAAAAACTATCCTACTCATGATCTTGAGTTTCCAGCTGTGATATTTTCTTTGAATATATGGAGGCACTACCTCTATGGTAAAAAATGTGAGATTTATACTGATCACAAGAGTTTGAATTATATTTTCTCACAAAAATAACTCAATATGAGGCAAAGGAGATGGCTTGAATTACACAAGGTTTATGATTTTACGATACACTACCACTCGGGGAAAGCAAACAAGGTGGCAGATGCTTTGAGTAGAAAAGATCATGGAGTTTTGAACAATATGAGAATTTAAAGGGATCCAATTTTCATTGATCTAGTGAAGATGGACGTGGGAATAACCAGGGAAGGTGAAACATCAATTCTTTTTCTAATGATTGCCAAACAATCTTTACTGGAATGAATTAAGAGTTCTTAGACTGATGATGAAGAATTTCAAAATAAGATTAAAGCTATGAATGATGGGAGATTGAGAAAAATTGTGTATGAATAAGGAATTTTGAAATTCGGTAAGAGGCTTTGTGTTCCCGATATACCAGATCTAAAAAGGGAATTGTTGGATGATGCTCATAGTTCCAATTCCTCTATACACCCTAGGAGCACCAAAATGTATAGTGATTTGAAGGAATATTTTTGGTGGGACAACATGAAGAGGGAGATTGCTGATTTTGTGTCAAGATGTATGGTTTGTCAACAAGTGAAAGCTGGAAGGCAACAACCTGGTGGAGTATTGCAACCACTTCCCATATCGGAGTAGAAATGAGACAATATTACGATGGACTTTTTAATGGGGCTACCAAAGACTCCTAGAAGGAATGATGCAATATGGGTCATTATTGATCGTCTTACCAAGTCAGCATAATTTCTTGCTATAAGAGAAGATCTACCACTGGAACGTCTAGAAAGACTATATATTGATGAAGTTGTGAGACTTCATGGAGTACCCCTATCAATTGTTTCTGATTGTGATCCCCATTTTACTTCATGATTATGGAAGAGTTTTCAGAAATCCCTTGATACTGACCTTCATTTGAGCACTGCCTACCACCCTCAGACAGATGGAAAATCAGAACGAACTATTCAAACCTTAGAAGACATGTTGAGATCCTGCTCACTTGACTTTCAGGGTATGTGAGATCAATATTTACCTTTGGTACAATTTTCCTATAACAATAGCTTCCATTAGAGTATTCAGATGGCACCATATGAAGCGTTATATGGAAAGAGATGTCATACACCAACCTGTTGGGATGACGTTGGTGAAAGAAAACTTGTTGGCCCAGAACTGGTGGAGAAAACGATGGAAAAGGTTAAGGTAATCCAAAATCACATCAAAGCAACTCAAAGTATGCAGAAGAGCTATGCCGATAATCGAAGGAAGGATTTGGAATTTCAAGTAGGTGATCTTGTTTCCCTGAAGGTATCTCTATGGAAGGGAGTCATACGTTTTGGTAAGAAAGGTAAATTGAGTCCCAGGTACATCGGACCTTTCAAAATTCTAGAACGAATTGGGGTTTTAGCTTACCGATTGGCAATGCCGCCAAGTCTCTCCAAAGATCACGATATGTTCCACGTATCTCTATTGAGGAAATACATGCCTGAGCCAACACATGTACTCACCTATGAGGAATTAGAACTGGAACATGATCTGTCTTATTGCGAAGAGCCCATCAAGATTCTTGATACGAGAGAACAAGTACTGAGAAACCGGACGACGCGTCAGGTAAAAGTCTTGTGGAGAAACCATAAGATGGAAGAGGCAACGTGGGAAACCGAGGAACATATGATGAAGAACCACATGAGTATTTTCATGTGGTATAATTTTAGAAATTTCAAGGACGAAGTTATTTGAAGGAGGGGAGAATGTAACACCCCAAGCTTCTACGGTACGCTTCTCTTTAAATAATGCGATTGTGTGTGTTGTACGCAACACCGAGTTCTAACACACCACAATCAATCAAACTAGCCATAATGAATAGTAATACATAATTTTTGAAATTATATATATTTTATATTTCAAAATGGACTTCATTTTTGGATTCAGAATATCAAAATTATCCTAAGTTGAATTTTTGGTATTTTTCTGAGAACTTCACATTTTTTTATGAATAGTGAAAAATACTTAAAAACAAATTTTTTAATCAAAATAATTTATAGTGATAATTTATATTATTTAGTGGTTTTAAAGTATAATTAGAATATATTTCTACCATTTTATCAAATTCTGTTCATTATAATTAATTTCACTTTGAAATTGGACATAATCAATTGTCAATCTTTTGGTATATATTGTTTCTTAAAAACACGCTATTTGTTGTGACAACAGGAATTAATTATAAAATTAATTAATGTAACCTTTAGGTTTGTAATTTTGTAAAATAGACATCATTTTTGAATTCGGAATATCAATTATAGATTAGGGTAAAATTTTGGCATCGTTCTGAAAAACTTCAATTTTTGATTAATAGTGAAACTACTAAGTGGTAGTTAAAAAACTGAATTTTTCATATAACATAATTTTACCGCTTCTGTGATTAGAATTTCGAAAATCCGAGAGACACGGTGAAATCACGGAGTAAAATGTGGTTCAGTGAGATGAAAATAATTTTTGGTGAATAGTAACTTTTTACTTTTATTTACCACGGTTAAAAGTAAATAGGGTAATTAAGGGTAAAAATGAAATTAATATTACCCTAACACATGTCCTAATTCTATTGGACAAGCGTATCTCGACCAAAACCAACCTTAGAAATAAAATATTATAATTTAGGTCCAGTTGGATTAGATTAGGACATTTATTATTATTTAATTCAAAGACGAGTTAAAAGAGTTAAAATAAATGTTTATTTACTAAAACATTATTAATATAGTGTTATACATAAGATAAATTCTATTGTAAATATTAATTAGAAAGATAAAAATATTTCCTAGATAATTATATTTTATTTATAATTTTTAGATATTAAATAATTTAATTTATTTATGACACAATGATGACATAGGAATTACCATAATTGTGAAAAATTAAAATAATTGATATTATAAATACCCAAATAAATATAATTTGAGACATTTAATGAATAAAACTAATTTTATAGGATACTATGACATGTTAATATTTACCTAAGTAAATTTTTTCTAAGTAATAATTCTGTTATGATTTTCACAAAAATAAATTATTGAATACTGTCAAAATTGACATAAAGGAGTTTTTAAAACAAATATTATATTATTAATTGATATTAAATTCCTAAAAATCTAAGGATCGTCCCAGAGACTTATATCATGATAGGTGTATCATTAATGGACCACTTAGGGGTCGCTTGGATGTATATAGTAAGTTTATTAACCATATAATATAAAAATACAAAGAAACATTGTAAAAGTGAAACTAATTAACTAAGAGTTAATACTTAAAGATAAGGTTAATATAGTAACCCAAACCTGCCTAAATTCTTTTGGTTGAGTGGTTTTCGACCCATCCCCAACTTAAACTTTGAATAATCTACTTTATAGCCATTATAAACTGAATATGAATTTATTATAAATTTATATTTCTAGCTTTTCCAAAGGTACCCCTCACACCTCTTATAAAAGGGCACTCCCCATCCTCATTAACTCACACCATCAAAGCCTTTTGGCTCTGCCAAACTCTGCCCAAATACTCTCTCAACATCCCTGAATTCATCCTAGAGGACTTCCTATAGTTATAAAGCCAACCTAAGAGGCCTTTTGATCAAATCAAAAGGAAGAACCCGAACAAGAGGTAATGTTTTCACCACCCTTTTTCAAATTCATTTCTTCGTCCACTTCTTCCTTATTTGTTATTACCATTATAAAATAATAACTCCAGTATATTATATATATTGTGATGTTATTATAAATATGGTACAACCATATTTAGTATTCTATTCATCCTTTGAATAACATGTCACCATACGTGCATACGTACGACTTACCGTCTCCAAGTCGTGGTGTAATTGTTATTCAATAAATATTTAAATTGGATGGGTATAATAATGATGTGTAACTCATGTAAATAAAAAATATAACATGATAATGATTCTGTATATATGTAATACCATCCAATTATACATTATTTTAATATCAAAAGAATGATATTGTCGCTCGTGCGTATGTACGGACTATCGTCTCCACGAACGTGAAGAGATTCATTCTCCATCGTATCCATTCAAGTATAATTATCATTTGATTATTTAAAAATAATTTTTAAGGAGTTGATATCATTCTGTATATGAATAAGATACATACTATCCATAACAAACATGTCTTACAAAACAAAATGTATCAAAGAAAATGAGTAAGTTAACACCCGAAACGACGATAATACTAAGATATTATTAACAAATCAATGTTAAAAGATAATATATGATATCATATTATTGTATAATTTAATAACAATTTTTTCACCATTATACAAGAGGTTAACCTAGCCCAACCAAGGAAAAGTACAAGGTATGGGTTTATTTCGAAATCTCTTCATTATCTGAGGTTGTTTATATATTATAATCTACTGGGACTTCTTTATCATCCACATCCATGTTTCTTAAAAATGTATTTCAAAGCATTTTTACTATTTAATAGAATATGGGTTATAGTCATTTATACCCTTGTTGACTTTTATAGTTGGTTTATAAAGGGATCTTTCCGTCTTTTTCCAAACAAGGTGTTTTTTAACCTTTTCGACAGAATTAAAGTAAGAATGTTTTTTTAACTTATACGGAGGGTGTGGCTATTTTCCACCATTATAAAATCTTCGAAGCTTTCCTTACAATATTATAAGAATATTTTCATATAAAATGTTTTATTTTATAAATATAAGACTCTTAAATGATTTCAAAATAAAAAGATATATTTCTCTAAAAAGAGTTTTGGTTTTATCTATGTCAACATCCTTTGATGGATTTTACGCTTATTTGAAGTTGATTTATTATGAAACAAAACTTCTATATTGTATTGAAGTTTTCGTGATATGTTTGACTATGGATGTGTTATTTTAATACCATTCATGATTTATGTATGAAGTATTTACATTTCGTATACTAGTTTTAATACGAATGTTTATGTTATGTTTATACCTTTTCATATGGGAATGAATTGGACTTATTATGTGATTGGTGGAGCCTGCTATAGCTCCTCGATGCATCGGTAGGTCTCATTAGACAAACTAGTTTCTTGGCACAATGCCTTGGAAAAATCTTATTTGTAGTCTTGGCACGAGGCCTTGGCTATGTGGTTATGATAGTCTGGCATTATGCATTCCATCATTATGAAAGTGGTTATTGATATTGCATCTAATTATTCGATTAGTAGAATATCCATGTAAATAAGTAAATGGAATTATTTCATTTTATTTTTTCCATACTATGTTGAAGTTCAAGTTTAAAAGACTTTTGTTTTAGTTATACACTACCTTAAATGATTATTCTTTTTTATGAAAGTTTCTCCTAGATTGTTATCCTTACTGGGCATTTGAGCTCACCCCTTTTCTATGTTTTATTTTTCCAAGGATGTGAAGAAGTAAATTATGAATGACATGTAGGGATATTATGAGGGGATAATAGTGTGTTCTATGGAGAAAATATGTTTTTGTAGTAGTTTTTCACTTTATGATGTAATGTAAAACTTTATGAATATATCTAGTGTTTCCAAGGCTACTAAACCAATCGGTCTTTTGAGATTTGATCTTTCTTGTGATCAGGCCAATGTTATGCAATAATGCACTGACTCTGGGTAACTGGGGTTGGGGCGTTACAAATAATCCCTAAAACATCACTTAAATATTCCATATTGACTAATTATATGTTATAGTTTTCATAAAATACTATTCAAATGGTCTTTATGAAAGGATCTAATAGAAGCTAACCGAAGCAGTGGTAATCATCTTACCCAACATATTTAAATTTATATTATCTTATACATCTTCCAAATATATGGAATTTATCCGGAAATAATAAATTATCAATCATAAATATATATAGATTTCATTATTATTATGAAACATAAAACATCAACTAGTTATTTCAATAATTGTAATGTTAATGTGTCGCATGTGTGTAGGTGGGGACTACATCCTCCACGTACCGATACAATTCATCTTCTATAACTATACATAATGTATTGTAATTATGTTGTGTTTAATATTTATATATTATATTAATGATATATTTATTCATGTAGAGTTATAATATCATATATATATTCTAAACATCAAATATATTGGAAAACAATTACATTTCCCGTGTGTACATGTGGACTACCACCTCAACAAAGGATGTGACTCATTTTTCAATTACCTTATACATGGATGGTTATAAAGATATATTTAATAAATATGTATGACATATTTAATATAATAATAATTTTTTATTGGTGAATTTTTATTTACCTTTTTCATTTAATTTATAGAAATGATCAAATAGAACTCCAGCATAAGAATGAACTACTATCTCTGTGAAAGATATAATTAATTTTTATATCTGAAACTTTTATTGATGATTATATATAAATAATGAATATATATATGGTATTTCTATCATTATAAATATTATATAAATGATTTAATATTTATCAAAATATCAGGTTAATAACTAATAAACCAAATTTCTCATGAAAACTGAAATACTTAACACCATAAGATAATGATTTCAACATGGAATTATTGATAGATCGGTGTCGAAATGTAATAAGTTGATACTATATGACATTATATATATATACATAATTTAAATATTGAATTATAAATAATTATAAATAATTATAAATGATGGTATATAACTTTTGATAAAATTTGAAATTGATGTATGGGATTTATGTTACAATTTCACTATTTATCACGTTTGTTAATGATAATCTTTTTTAAGAGGAAATTTTATAACCTATATCTTAATAATTAAATCAATTTTCATCTCCTTTAATTATTTCTCAAGATACATTTATTCCTCCATTTTAAAATATTTAAGGCCTCGAGATATTTAATGATTATTATTTTGAAAAACTACATTTATTTCTCTCTATGAAAACAATTCCATTTTAATCCATGTCAATGTTTTAAACAGAATTATTTTTTTAATATTCTCTTATGAATGGTAAATATATTTTTTACTGTGATTATTTTTAATTTTTTTTTAAATTTATTTTTTTATCATTTTCATAATGAGTTCCTTTGACTTTTTTATCAAATTTTTGAAATAAATATTTATTTCAATATATATGACCTGAACAGAATTTCCCACCATCACGATTTCTTAATTATTTAAATATTCCCATATATATTTCCAATTATATTTTAATATAACATGTTTTATTTAATATATGGGAAATTCTTATGGTTTTAATAAGTGGTTTTAATGTTAAAATAATATTTTTCTCAAGAATTGTTATAGATATCATTTAAAGGAATTTTTAATAAATGATAACATCATTTGATGTCATGAATTATTTACATAGGATAAAATCCAATGATAATATTCAATTTATTTATTTTATTGTCTAATTATGATGCTAATTTATGAATTATTCAAGGAACCCGTTTTATTCTAATATGTTAATTAATCTGTGAAGTAAACTTTTTAAAACTTGTTTCTTTTCAACGGGTTATTATATGATGTTATGATGAAATGTTTATGAAACTAGTTTATGTTCATTGAGTTATGATATGATAAATGGTTTATGATATTGGAGAACAACATATATATGTTTTTTATTTTTTTAGGGTGGTCCTATAAATATTTGTACAGGCAATTAATTTAGTAAATATGGATATCTCAAGAAATAATAACTATTGGAATAGAGAGTGAACCTAGTTAAGAAAGGGACCTTTTCCACTGTGATAGTCTTGGGTGTAAACATGGACTAAAGATATTATTAAATGGGGAGTAAACCCATTCTATTATGATTATATTTTTAGTGATCCTCAACTATGAAAATTATTTTCAATGCTCATGTGTTTTCCAAAAATCATATGTTTTATTGTAATTTTATTCTCTCATGACTCTTATTCTTTTATCCCTTTATTATTTATGTCTTATGAACTACCATGATTTATTTTATGTTTCAATATTTTTAACTATGATTTATTAAGAGTAGTTTTCAAATTCGGATATCATGTCATCATTCCCTCATTCTCATGTTATGATTTAGTGATCTTTGATATATCCTTTGTTTACAATTACTAGGAATTTGACACATCCCTTTCTTAAATTTCAATTCCTTATGTTATAGATAATGGTTTGAAGTTTGATATGTCAAAGAAGGGTTTTAGTTATTAAAAACTTAGTGTGATATGATATAGATCTCTTATAAAAACATTAATTGTATAGCGATGATTTTGAAGAAACTTAATATATATTTTTCATGAATAGATTGTAATTTAATATATTGAATATTCATATAATAAGATCAGACTTATATATATGGAAATTATGGGTCACTACATTTGTTATCGATGCAAGTTTTAGGAACCATTTAAAACTACAAAGCGAAATATCTTGGGGGAACCCCTTGGATAATATTCTGTATAAGAAAAAACATATGTTTTCTCAGAGAAAGTAGTGTATTCTTCCAAGAAAATAATCCAAGTTTGGATAATGAAAGTGGAAATGGTTTTGGAATAGATGAAGTTACGAGTAATATCCCTAAATAGAGTTGGTCGAGTAAATTTCCGCCCTCATTACATGGAATTGTTAGAGTAAACTCATTTCACACCTAGTTTGAAATGCCCATAGTATATTCCAAGATAACTAAAATTTTCATTAAGAACTATTAGGAATGATTTTAATAGATAATGAGCATTAATGTCCATTGAAATAAAGAAAGTTACTGTAAATACTTCGACCCTAGATTCCCACAGTCAAAACCTTAATTTATTACATTAGTATGATTAATAGAGATGTTTCATCTTAATGGAACAAATAGTTTAGTACTTTTTGGTAAAATAGCCACATACATATGTTTTACATTACAAATTAAATGGATGTACAATATAGAAACTCCATTAGAAATATCCATAAAATCCTAGATTATCCCAACAAGTCACCCATAATAATTGTATTATCATCCTGAGGAAAAAACAAAAAATTGGGTGATATAAGACGATCCGTACGAGTAAATAATACTGTGGAATCAAATATAAGAAATGAGGAATGGTCAATTTCTAAAAAAAATTTCAGTAGAACAAAAACATGCCAATAATATGGAAAGAATAATACCTGAATAAGTAATTCCTTAAAAATAATGACATGAGAATACATATTAACCATTGATATTCTAGATTTCAAATACTCACATGGATAATAAAATAATAATTATAATGATGGAATTAACACTCTAGATATCATAAACATACTATCATGGCCTCAACCATGACTCCTGATAATGAACTGTTAAGGACTCAGACAAAATCCATTTCTTTTTTATCTAATGATATTTAACGATGCATTAAGGGGCTATAGCAGGCCGCACCCATCCCTTAATAAATAAAATCCATTATTCATATGAATGAGTATAAACATAAAAAATATATACATATGAACTGTAAATAACTTTTCCTAATCTGTAATCATAATCAATAACTGTTATGAATAATATGGTGTATGGTATCAAGATAGCACATCTACAATCAAAGTGATCATAAAACACATAATAAAATATTTTACATGATAATAATAAGATATTATTCCCAATTAATAAAAATTTTCAAAAAATGGGTTTTGAAATAGATGAAAATACTCTCATAAAATTATCAAAGAATGCTCGAGTGGAATACCATTTTTTTACTTCACAAATAAAAGTTATTTTGAAAAAATAATTTTTATTTCTCATAAATGTTTATTTAAAATTGTTAATCAAGAAATATAATTTTTAATGAAAAAAATAATTTTTGTAGAAAAATAATGGTGTCTTAAAATATAGTATGGATGGTACTTGAAAATGGGTATAAAATCGGTATGATCCCTTTAATCGGGTTTTCTTACCCAAATTAATTGAAATTGGAACCACGTAAAACATATATTTGACCTTAAACTAAAGATAAAATAATCTAGGTATATGATTATGGAACATATAAAAATAATTTTGAATAATTATATAAAAATAATGATGAACTGAATTGGGGAAAATAGAGAGAAAGCATAACTCGAATAGAAAATGGAGGTTTGAGAAGAAACTCTAACATCATGTATGAAAGTGTTTTTCACTTGAACATAATATCATGGAAAATCAAATTAATTAATTAATTAATTAATTCAAAACCTTTTATACATGTATTCTACTTATTATAATTTTGTTGTGTTCATTTATGAAATGTTTTTTGAGTTATATGAGACAACTAATACCCAACCTGGGCATTTCTGCAACAAGATCATTCAATTAAATATTTTCGCACAAAAATTTATAATTTGGAGTTATTAAATATTTCACAATGAAACAATATTGAAAGTGTTAGAAACCTAAGAGTAAATATTATCTGATACATAAAACAAAATCAAATCACAATAAAAATATTTGATTATAGTATTTGAGTTTTTGTAAATCTATTGAATTTTTCTTTCCATTTTGAATTGATGTTCATTGAATTACATTATAATATCATTTATGGGGATGATCAATGGAATCTATTTCACTCATTGATAGAGTTGTTGTAAAATGGAAGAATAAATGAATTGAGTGGATTGATTGTGACACATTGAAATGGTGGAAGGCTGATGGAGACACAAGTAGATGAAAACATTATATATAACTATATATATGGATTTATTGGCAGATATGTATAATAATTAAATAAATGTTTGCATAAAGTATTCATACATTTCCAAAAATGTACGAATACTATATGCAACTTGTTAATGTAGAATATTCACAAAATGAATAATAAGATACAAGTAGAAGGAATGCGTTCTATAATAGTATACAGTATATCATGTGTGAATATGTCGTCAAAACAGTGGTGAATATAGGATAGGAATGATATTAAATAAATTTTTTTATAATTAAATATATATATTTACCAACATGAAAATGTATACATATTTTAAAATATGTTTTATTATTATGAATGAAAAATGCTAAATTTCACTGTACATATGGAACTAAAACTTTTAAATTAATGGTATTGAATATATACATGTCATCCTCAATGTATAAGTCAAATATATAATGAAACCATATACTTGCACCGTGTGTCTCTTTTTTATGAACCATCAAAAGAGTCAAACCAATTCTAATCATTATTTAGACAATGATCTTTATATACCAACATTCCATGAAATATTAACTGATGAGATGCATGGAGTAAAAATGTTACACTTCATTCAATGCCCCAAAATAATAAATTCCTAATAAAATATTATAAAACTTTTATAAAATAAAACCAGAACTATGCATAATTGTATACAAATAACAAACCATACATACTGTCATGGAATGTATAGAAACTAAAAATGAATACTTGTTTGGATATAAGAAATTTTTTTATATAAAATTATATTTATTAGTTAAACGAGTTAATAAAAATGAATAATTATAGGATATTTTAGAAGGCATAATTATCAACATGGCACACTAGTTTAACATACATCAATAAACTAAAATGCCCAATTTTATCATGACACAGTCAATGGAAGAATAAATAAACAAATATTATCGTATAAAACCAAAAACAAGCATGATATATAGGTTTTAATCAATTAACCATTTAAATTAATTAAATTCATAACTAAGTTGTACCACTGTAAAAACAAATTATCCTGATGTAAAAATACCTTTTAATCAATGTAGTACAAAAACATGTGAATCAATGTTTCTCATCACCCATCTAGATAACATTTAGTAGTTGTTTCATTATAATCAACTTGACCTCCAAATAAAAACATACACTCAACACCAATATTAACAATTATTAATAATATCATGTAAATTATGGTTTCAATAACAAACAAAGATATTTTTTCAAAACAAATAAGAAACAAAAGCCAAGAAATTGTTTGGATAAACAAACTAAACAGAATTGATTAATTCTTATGTTGAAAAATTGAATGAAATATTCAAATATGTACATATGATAGATATTTTAAAATTTTCTTATATTTTAAGTTATCCATCATATAAAAATGTTCAAAAAATAAAATCATAATACATGAGATAGATAACATCATCAAAATCATGAATAAAATTACAAATTAAAACAATACACTTGCAGATGTTACCAAATGTAAATATAAATTATTAAATTTTCAAGTAATATCAATAATACTCACCTTGAAAAAATATACCCTTCCAATCGAACCAAAAAAAATACAAGGGATGCATCAAATAAAAAAATAGAATCTGTAAAAATTATCATTTCACATAACGGTCCACCACAACTTGGGAACATTTAAGAGAGATCAATGAAATGAAATTCTGGGAAAACCATAAGGGCATTGAAGGTGTAATTATTTTGGATCCAAGGATGTATGTTCCGAAAAAATACCAATGCTTTATAGAGACTAATAGGTTGGATTCTTGAGGTATGCAATGATTTCTTCTTTCTCCCGAGGCTTCTTCAACCTTGGACACACCATTTTCATCCATTGAATATACTTCATGGGGTTGTACTGATAATCATACAATGAATTCTCTATCAAATAAACACCACTATTTTTGTCAGCTATTGAGTATGAGTACTAAGGAGCTGCTAAACCAGTTTAAATTTTAAAATTATCATGAATATTAGGTCCTAGTTTTGGACCGCTTCCCGGATTGGACGTGTGACATTGAGCGCACTTCATTCAGGTTATTTTTTTGTTTTCTATATTTCTAGGTGATTCTTCATCAAATATTAACATTTCTCATTCCTAACTACCTGAAATAAGAACAAAAACCCACCAACAATAATTAGGATTGGTGGAATAGGGTTATTGAGATTATGAGAAGGGAAATAAATTTCCCTACAGATGCAAATGTTACATTTATGTAATATATCCAATAAAATTGTATGTAATCATCTTATTGAAATATGATATTAATATAGGTAAAAACTAAATGAAGAAAAATAATTTATTTATAACATTTTATGACAATAAATGTTTCCATTCATGTAATATAATCCTTAAATAGGTGAAGAGGTAAATTTACTTGAATAGTTATCGTAGATCAAGTGATGTTAAGAAATTTAGTGAAAATGTACCTAAAGTACAAGGATCATTGAATTTTTGAACAAAAATGTTAGCCCTAGATTCAACTATGTCTAAAAAAGGAATAAAAAATAGACAATTAAAGAATAATAAAGTGATTGAACTAACTATTGTACCTGGAATAGGTGATTGGGCAACCTGCTATACTTTATTGGAGTTGAACGGGTGTTTAGATGGGCCTTAGCATTGAACTAAAATTTCACATCAAATAATTATAAAATGCATTGGAAATCAACTAATTATCTATGTGACTATGTGAAGGGAATCAATTTCTAGTGTAATATGTACTCAGGGAGAATGTAAAATATGAGCTTTAATGGAAGACACAATAGTTGTTCTCGTTTGAAAACACATCAATTAATATGTTCTAAAGTTCAATCTAGTATTTAGAATCTAAAAAATTCATTTCTATATAACAATACTAATATTTTTATAGTATAACTTAATCTAGATCTTTTAATTATAAGATCATTATGTAGAATCATAGTTTTCAAATCATTCCAAATAATCAAGAATGGAAAAAACATAGAATAAAACATAACATAAAATAATTGTAATAAAAAATTATTATTTAAAATGGACTAATAAGGTGAAACTAAATTAAAGTCATAGAGGTCATTACTAAAATCATTCTTATTCAGACGAATATAATTTTTCTCAGTTTTATAAATGAAACCAATCCCAGTTTTTTGGTCAACATAGAGAAGGTGTGAAGCCTGCAACACATATATAACAATCTCAATTCGTAATGGGAACCAATGCCACAAAACATCCCAATAAATAAAAAATATTTCATAAATGAATAGAATCATTCCCCTATAACCATGTTCTAGTTACCAAAACCCTAATCTTTACATCATGTTTAATAGTTGAATCATGCATTTTCATTGTGAAACAAGTAGTAAAACATTGATAACATTTATTCAAATTAACGCATGCTATTAGATGGATGAAAAAATTGTAATTTGATTTAAATTAAAGATCCATCAATAGTTTTTAATAAGAGGATACAATAATTATTATGATCTTAGTAGATTGAAATGACTATGAAGACAAAAAAGAAACATAAACAGAAAATGTTTTCTAGGAACTGTTAAATGTATATGTTTCCATATATTGTATAAGAATAGTCTTTAATCTAGTCTAGAAACATGTTGTGTATCCAATATTTAATTTTTTTAATCAACACTATGAATTTATAAATAGTAATAATGGCACTGTGTCCCATCCATAATCATTTTATACAAGTGAGAAAACTTTGGTAGTGGAAAATGGCCAATTTTTATAGAAGAGGACTAATTCACTACTACAACTAGGACCTCCAGTTAACCAGAGAATGATTGAAAACCATGAAGTGGTGATTACAATCTGTAACCATTTAATGAAAACAACATTTTTTAGGATACTATAACACCATTAAATATTTTAATACTTTAATATATAGAGGTTTTCTCAGTTTATTATAACTATACCATTAATTTATGGTGGAAAAATCAGCCTGATTCCAAACCTCACGTGTTTACTGAAGTTACCCTCACATGTGTTTATTGTTTTAATTTGGAAATGATATCAGATTATGTAATTGGAAGACATTTTTATGAAAAATAAAATTATAATGGGTGAGTTTTATATGGTAAAAATATCTTATTCCATGTTTCCTGAAAAATGAAAATCCATGTGATGGTAAATCACATGCTTTCTAGTTTTTTCATTCTATTTGAAGTAAATTTTAACATATTTTCTATTATTTTTTCTTAAAACAAAAAAATAAAATGTTTTTCAAAACTAAAATAAACTTGCTTGCTTAACTAAATTACACCAAATGGAGTCATAACTTCAATGTGGAATCCATTCAAGTGTAGTAAAATATTTATCATGTTGGTATTTCTATGGGATATTTACCGAGTCTAGATTTTTACGGGGAAATATATCACATTCAAGTATCTTGATTTGGTGAAATCTTCCATTCCCAAGAAAAAAATGAAAGAATAAAAGATACTTGTTATCACTAACAAAATAGAATTCATAAATTATTAATTTTAACTCCCGATATCATATGGATAATTTTTTCCCTTAAAAGATTACTTTCTAATTTATTATTACTCAAATAATTGCATCATTGCATATAATTCTTTAGAACATGATGAGTATTGTTACCTTGAAAAATTGAATCAACAACACTACTTCTAAGTTCCCATTAAATATGAATGAAGGGAGAGAAAAATTATTTACCTTCAGTTCTCAAAACCAGTGTTTGATGTTAAAATAAACCTAAATAAACTCATCATGCATACCAATATTTCATTGGAAGTGCTACAAACTGCAACTTGGACCCCACTTGCCAATTATCGGACAATGAGACTGTAAAACAAGAATAATTTACTGATTATAGAATTATAATTAGGGAAAAATAAAATAATGGAAAAAAGGATTAATCATATCATTCCTAAAAACATAATAGTCTCATTTACACAAAATACCAAGCTATTATTTTTATCATACAATTTTACCCAAAAACAATTCATATTAAAAATTCATGTATGAAATTATATAATTGACCATAAAATTTTTTTAATCCCATTAAAATGAAACTAACCAACATCAATGTAGCTATGTCATATGCCTTTTATGTTGTAATAGAGACTGGGAGGAGAATCCATGGAATATCAACATAGAAACAACAAGATGAAGAGGAAGTGATTCTTTCTCAATTAGAATCATAAATAACTCTTTCTTCCTCTTGTGGAGTAATGCTATGAAATCAATCTTTTCTTCTTCACTTTTGGGGGATTTTCTAGGAAAACCTGTATTGTTAATGTAAACTTTCATTCCTAAATTCTTAGAATCCAAAAATAGAAATACAATTCATGTTATATATCAAATGATAAATAAAATGATATTCTGCCAAAACAAACATGTTCATTCTTCCAAATAAAAATAATCTTGGGACTCGATCACGAAAAAAACAAACTTTAACTTTCATTACCACCAATTATTTTGGGAAACACTCTCTATAAATTCATATCCCAAGTAACACCCATTCCCCTCTGTACAACCAATTTAATTATGCCAGTAATCTCAATTGAAATTATTTTTGTAAATAGAAAGTAAATTCACTGGAATAATAGAATATGAATTTTTTAAAGAAACCCATTATAATTAATTACTTAATTTAATGTCAAAGTCCGATCACAACATGGAATTAAAACTAAAGAATCGTATCCAAATCAGGTCACACAATGTATGCATATTTCAATTGCATACTGTGTGAATTTGAAAGGGATATGAGAGGAATGAAATTATGCAATGATTTATATTACAAAATATTTTAAAATAATGTAAACCAAATAAAAAAATAGATTAATATGTATTGAAGATGTGTGAGAAAATAAACAGATTAGAAAGGATATGTTTTTCAAGGGAGCCCGTGGAAGGGGCTGTGGCGGCCAGTGTGTAGAATTTCATGAGTCGTAGAGATGGTAACCTAAATTGTTTTAATGGATATCCATTTGCACAAAAATAATAGAAAATGATGGGAAAAAAATTATTCATCTCAACCTCAACGTATTTCAACCACTTTGTGCGATTGGGATAGTAAACATTCATGTAATTCTCCAACACAGAACATGCATGATTACAATCCTTATTAGATTCCTCCCACTGCGTATACATGACACAGATGCCCATGTTACAGTAGATGCACCAAATGAGGTCCTAGATCTCCTTCCATTTTGGAAGATGATAATCTGTGAGAGAGGAGTAGGTTGAGGTGACGACAATGAGGAGATGGAGACAACAAGGTAGAAACGACAACACAAAGGTGTAGACATCGACAGAATGGTGGAGGAGGTGATGGAAAGGTGGAGGCGGCAAGACAAAGGTGGAGGGTGGATTTTAAGGATAAGGGATTAGACGAGATTGGTATGGAAGAGTCATATATTCTTGGAGGGAGAGGAGGATAGGAAGATAGAGGAGATGAATGTAGAGGAGATGAACACCGAGCAGAGTCGACATAGGAGGTAGTGTTTGCAGAGATAAAGCAGATGAGGAACTTGTTTTTGGGGGAATTGGGAAGTGCGTAGAGGATGTAATGTCACCCAAATTGATATGGATATGACTTATGGATTAGATTAAACACCCTATAAAAATAGATAATGGATTTTATCATTTAAGAACATTCGTTTCCTTGGTTTTCAAGATAAATTTACTTGAATATGAGTATGGATGTTCATGTAAATTTGAAATAGATATCTATAATTGAAGTTATATGTTATTAAGAAAATAAAATTTTATAATAATATATTTCATTTAGTTTCTTGGGGTGAGTATGAATCATTAGATAAGAGATTCTTGATAATCATTTAGATTATTTTGGATTTTCTTTATCATCAAAAAATAGTTTTTTTATTAATTAATATCACATGAATATAATGGTTATAAATTATTACATAGGATGTAATACATATATTATAATCTGGTATAATCGTAAATTTGACTTTATGAACATCCTTGAAGGCATTAATGGAAAATTAAAATGCATCATCCATTATCGCGGTAAATTGAAACATCCTTTGCGATTTTTCATTTATAGAATAAGAGAGAGAGAGAGAGAAATGAATTTGATGGTGGATATTCAATCAACATGATAAAATTACAATATATACATGATACTTGAGTTATAATATAACTTTGGTTTGTGAAGGAGAGATAAGGATAAGAAAATGAAATAAATTAAAATGAAAATAAAATAAAAGATAGAGGATTTTTACCTCTTGAATTATCCTCCTTGAGAACCACCTTAAGGGAATTGGTTTTGGACATTTATTGAAAAAAATGCTCCTAGATGTGGTTGAGGGGCTTGGGAATAATATTTTGAATAACTTTGACATGGATTAAATCTTTTCTGGTGTGAGAAGAAGGGGTGCTGAGTGGTGGTATTTCTAGTGGAGGAGAGGAGTGTTTTTTAATATTTTAATTATTTATTTATAATTTTTCTCAAGACATGCAATATTGAATATTATTTTCTCAAAATACGAGAATTAGTGCATGTGGGTTCTAAATAATGAAACTTCTCTTATCCATCACTCAATAATTACTAAAAAAATTATATTTGACAATTCTATAAATTTCCTTAGTTTAACATTCTAAAAAATTGATGTATTTTAGAAAAATCTAAAAAAATAAAACTCACCATTTTACTATGTCTAAAATTCAAAATTTAACCCCATTTTATATAAATAATTCTTAATATGAGAATTTTATTTTTAATTAAAATATTCATTTACATGAAAAACCTATATTCTAAAATTATAAATAATTTTATAACACTTCAAAAAATTATCCAAGGAATCATAAAAACATATTAAAATTTTATGAATAAAGAATTAATTTATGAATAATGTTTTTGTAAATAAATTTTTATACATCATATTATTATTAATAAAATTGTAATTAAATATTTATGACTTACAAAAACACAAAATCTTAATAAATAATTATTAGATTATTTATTTAATTACACTATGATATAATTATATCATACTTTCGTTTATTATATGTCTAAATTTAATTTATAATTTTATTAGTGAGGTTACAATTCATTAATTTGTTTTATTATTCATAAGGTCGTATTACTATTTCGAAATAAATGTTACTATTTCATCGGTATAGGTTCATTTAATTCTAGAAATACCTATTAATTCACCCATTATTCATTTATAAGTTGTTTATTGTCTTCTATAATTGGTTTATGTGATTTATAATGCATAAAATAATTATAAGGGATAATTATTTGATTGAATTGTGGGTCGTTACATTCTCCCCTCCAACAAATATTTCTCATCAAAATTTCAAGAATGTCACATTATAAAAATATTTGGGTATTTATTCATTATTACATCCTATGGTTCCTATATCGGCACATAAATTTTATTATTCTTCTATAGTACATTTACCAGCCTAGTTTTATAATTCCTCTACACATATTCTCTAGTGTCCAGAATCTGAATAGGCTCTTCACAGTAAGATAAGTTAGGATTAATATATATTCATTTAGAAGTTAGGACATGTGTTGGGTTAGGAATGTAAATTATTAACAAAGATATGTGGAACACATTATATACTTTATGAAGTCTAAGAGGAAATGAAAAATGATAATCCATAGATCTAACTCTCTCAGGGATTTGAAAAGGACCAATGTACTTGGTGATTAGTTTTCAATTATTTCCAAATACTATAAAACCATTCAATGGAGATAATTTGAAGAACACATGATCTCCCATATTACAGTCCATGCCTTCCTTGGATTATAGGAATAGTTTTTCATCTAAATTTGAGTTGATTAGATATGGGATTGAATAGTATTTAACTTTTCCATAGTTTTGTCCATAAGATCAAGGACCAAAATCTTCATTCCACCAACACCATCGCAACAAGATGTTGTACACAATCTCTATCCATAAAATGATTTATATAGTTTTATTTTAATACTTGAATTGAAACTATTATTGAATGAAAAATCTTCCAAAGGTAAATACTGATCCCACATACCTTTAATTCCAAGAGAGTATGATCTTAACAAGCCTTCTAATGTTTTAATTCTCATTTCGGACTCCCCACATGCTTGAGGATGATAGGAAGTACTCAAATGAAGGTCAATATCCAAATTTTTATAAATAATTTTATAGTATTTTGATGAAAATATTATTTCACTATCAGACATAATTGAAAGAGGTTCCCTATGATGTCTTGAAAATTCATTAATATAGAGTCTTGCAAGGTGGTCGAGTTGAAAATATTCCATTATAGTGAGGAAACGTGTTGATTTGGTAATTCCATAAATTTATACAGATATTGAATTATTTATCCATAGTGTTCATTGTAATTCAGTGACAAAATCCATATTAACGTTAGCTCATTTTCATGTATGAATAGGAAGACGCTGCATGAATCTTCAAGGAATTTGTCTTTTAGCCTTCACCTATTGACTGAATAAAAATCAGGAAACATAATTATCAATTTCATACTACAATTTATCTCACATGAAATTTTTCTTATATTCTCTCAACATATTAGTGCTACCATGGTGTATAACAAAAATTGAGCTATGGGAATCATCCAATAACTCCCTTTTTAGCTCGAGGTTAGAGAAAACACATACCGTTCTCCCAAATTTCAAAATTCCATCATCATATAAAAAGTCTACCAAATTCCAATATTTCACATCTTAAATTTTATTTTTAAGAATTTCATCATCAGACTATGAAATTTTAATACATTCTAATTATGATGGTTGGGAATCCATATGAAAATGTAATGTTATTTCACATTCCTTGATAATTCTCATATCTATATTTTCTAGATCCATGTACAACAAATCCTTATCATTCATCATTTTTTAAGAACATGATGATCCTTTCTTCTCATTCAATCATTAACCTTATTCACCTTCCCTTAGTGGTATTATATTGAGAAATCATTATACTTGAGTAACTCGAGTCATATCCTTAGCCTCTAGTTTAGTTCATTCCAAGAGAAGGTATAATTCAAGAGATTTTGATCTATATATATCTCACATATTTATATATAGGAATAGTTTCTCTATATTTTCAGAGAAAGTATTATAGTATTTAACTCAAGATCCTGTGTTGGATTGTTTTATTCATGATTTTTTAATAGTCTTGAAACACATGAAATTACTCTATCATTCTGTATAAGGAAACATACAAGACATTTCATTGATGCATCACTATAAATCACAGACCAAAAATATCTACATGGTAGTTCCATGATAAGATAATTTAATAATATATCATTTAATTCTTCAAAGCAATCATCAAATTATATTATCCATATAAACATAAATCATGTATGTGTAATATTTGTTAAATGATTATCTAATCGGGAAACTTTTTGAACAATCTTTTGATAATAACCTACTAAAATAATTAAGAGACACACCTAAGTTATGTTCATTTGTTTATTCCATTTTTAAACATCTATTTTTTCACAGTGTCAAATAGATTCTAACCATGGAGACATTACATCCAAGAAAAGAAAGTGTTTGAATCTATAATTCACACATTTTAAACTTCTTATATAACTCTTTTATTATTAGAATATACAAAACAAACCACAAGTGGTTCTCATGGTCCACATAAGTATTGGAATATATAAATATATAATCAATTTATACCACAACAAAATATCTAATATATTCCATGAACACTCTGTTCATTATATCCACAAAATAATTGGTGAATTAGTCAGTACAAATAGAATTACTATAAATTTGTAATGTCAATACTTGGTTTGATATTATTTTGTAGTAATATCATCCTTCATCACAAAAAATTGAATATATCTAAATCAAATGTCTGTCATTGAAAAATATTTAGTTTGGTAAAGTAGACCAAATAAATAATTAATGCAAGGAAGATTATACTTTTTCATTATTATAATATCCTGAATTTTTATATTGTCAATGAGGAGCCTCATGGATAAATATTTCATATTGAAAATATAAAAATATCTCCCCATAGAGGAAGACTTTGGTAAAAAATCCTTTAAAAATCAATTCCCTTTATTGTTTATTTAGATATACTGGTTCTAAAAGGGGAATTCTATAATGTGTCTTCGATATTTTCTCTGAATCTCAAATTAAATCAATGGAAAACCCAATTTCCCACTGCAGAAGATGTCTAATTAAATCCTATGAAAATACATATACATATTCATACACAATAGGTACATATTTAATATTATGATCTATAAATGATTTCTTATCATCCTCCCCTAGAATTTAATTTAGAAGAGCTGCTAGAGGGGGATTTGTATGAGAACCAGATGACGATGTTTCGACTCTAAAGATAAGGTATTCTTCATCTTCCTCGTAAATTGTTACTTCCTTTTATTTCAATATAATTTTTTACAATATTTTTAAATCCATTACATACCATGGATTAATTAAAAATCTACCATAGGTATGATGATATGTTTTTCAATTAAATCATGATTATGTTTAATAAAAGGGACTTTCATTTAAACCATTATTTAAATGATACATTCCTTAAGAATTTTGATAGATAAATCCTCATTTAAATCAAAATGGAACTATCTAATTTACAGGGAAAATTGGAAAGATATTAAATAATTAAATGATTGAGAATCAAATAATGAATTTTTTAAGTTTGAGGAAAGGATTAAGGTACTTTCCACCACATCATTAAGAACATAACTCTCTACATTTGAGATCATATAAGCATGTGCTTTCCCTAATGTCCATTACTGGGTAAGGTTTCCATGAAACTTATGGAAATAATTTTCATAATGTCCCCACTCCCTAAAATTGTAGAATTAAACATTGGTATCTTTTTTGAGTCCATTTTCGTCATGGGCATGATGGATTTTTTTCTTCACACTATTAAAGAATTCCATTTCCTTTTAAGGAGTCACCAGAATGTTTATTTTCACATGTATCACACATTGGAAAGCTCCATTTTTTACACTTTATTTTATCCATTATTTCATCTTCCAACGACATATTCCATTATTTCACCATAATGTCATAAAATATATATAAATATTTCTCTGTATTGATAACCCATGATTCTATATCTTTATATGATGATAAATTTGGGGAGATGAGTTCCCTTTAGAGAAATGGTTTTAAAGCATCAACGTATCGATCATTCTTTCTCATTGGATTACAATTGTTTTATGTGGCATGCATTTCGATCCATGAAAATTTAGATTCTTAATTTGAAACATTTTTATCCTCTTATGGTTTTAGACACCATGATATCATCTCCATATCTGATTGATGTTTGTAAGAGATTTAATTTTCAAGGAAAAGTTCCTTAAAATTTTTCTGTTACATATTATCAATTTATTACTCCTTTTTTGGTATTAAATCGATGACAACAATCTATTAGAATCTATTGAGAGATGATAATATCCCTTGATAACCTTCTCTCTTTTATTACTTCTAAATGCTATAAATTTCTTCTCCAAGGAACATATCCAATGCTCTGCTACCAATGGGTTTATTGTCTCATTGAATGATGGATGATATTATTTGATAATGAAGTATAACATTACTCCTCCGCAATGTGGATATGGATTCTATATCTGTTTAGGGTTATTGTTCAAAACATGAGTTAGATATACTAGTATAGTTATATGTTTTTCAGCACTAGTAATATCTCAAGTACCAATATCATTTTTTTGTGTAGGAGGGAAATCCCCAAATGGGACACACACCTTGATACAATTTCTATTCCTTATACTAGGAGCTTTTTTTAAATAATGGAATACCCTAAATTATGTTATGAATCATATTACACAATCTTGAATAAGAAAAAGAATTTACATTAATTGATATATTATTCATAACTAATCTCATAATCATAAAGATGGATTCATTGGGGATGTGTTTAATTTTAAATCCTTCATAATTCATTGTAATGTAAACGTGAATTAACCTAAACATTTCCCATAGAGTGTCAAAACTGTTGCATAGTAAGGCCAGTTTTCATGTAACTGGTTACATCGAGTTATGCTCATGAAACCTTTTCAAAGTTGTTACCCCTAGGTACTTCTACTCCAGAACCACATACATTTGAGGTATCCAGATTAGAATGTATTACTTAGATGACCCACATAATATATACCTTACCAAAATTCTATTATTTTATTCTATTATTATCCTCGATGTCTATCCTAGGGTTTTTCCCTAATCAATGTTTTCTAAATCTATTTTCCATTTTGTTCTACTAAATATATCTGATACCAAATTTAATGACCCTGACCGTAGTCACATGGGACTGGTTCCATACATTATTAAATTAAAATAACAAATAAGATGTTTCATCCTGAAGGAACAAATAATTCAGTGGTTTTGTAAAACTAGATAAATACATATTTTTACATAACAAATTTTCAGGAATGAAAACATAGACACTCCCTTAAAAGAATCCATAAACTACAAGATTATTTGTAATATACATTCTTAAAATACATCTTCGCATTATAAGAAAAAATAAGAAATGGGTGAGCTAAGATTCCCTGTAAGGGGGTGTAATAAAACATAAGGTAATATAAATAAATATTCATGGTGAATGTCTAATAATAGATTCCATTATGACATAAACATGAAAATAATATGGAAAAAAATATGAATAAATAATGCCATGGAAATAATCACATGAGAATGAAACTTAACTATGGAAATAATCCTAGTCTAATTTTCATGTGTATAATCAATTTCTAATCATAATTAGGGAATTAATATGCCAGAAATCATAAATATATCATTGAATCCTTGGCCAAGACACTTAAAAATAAATGGTTTGGGCCTCAACCAAAATCTATTTTTTATCTCATGAGACCTAGTAATGCATGGATGGGATATAGAGGGCCCCAACTAATCTTAATAAGTCTAATGAAATACTCATATTAATGGGGTTGTAAATAAAGAATATATACATATGAAAATTAAATAACTTTCCCCAATCTATAATTATAATAAATAACCATTCTTAGTAGTATAATTACTGGCATCAAGATATCACATTCATAATCATACTGATCAAAAAAATATAATGAAATATGGTAGATGATAATCATAAGATATTATTCACAAATATTAATAATATTAAACAATGCATCTTTATGTAGATAAAAAATACTATAATTAAATCATAAAGAAATACATGAGTGAAATACACATTTTTTAATTTTCGAACAAGAGTTCAGTTGGAAAAAACAATTTTATTTCACATAATTGTTTGTATAAAACCATTAATGAAGAAATTTATATCTTCATGAAATTTTATTATTTTTGATTAAAATGGTGTCTTAAAACATATAATGCATTTTAATTGAAAATGGGAAAGAAATCAAGAAGTTCCCTTCAATAGTGTTTTCTTAATAGGGAGAATTAAGATTAAAACCATATATAACATGTATTTTACCATAAAATAAATATGAAATGATCTTGATTTATGAGTATGAAACATGTAAATATATTTTAAAAAAATTATAAAAAATAAATAATTAAATTCGGTTAAAGAGAGATAAAGCATAACTAGAATAGAAAATTGAGGTTTGGGAAAAAACCATTACCTTTTGTGTGGAATTGTTCTGAAAATGACATTAATATCCTATATAATAAAATTAAATATATTAATTAAATAATTTAAAACATTTTATAATTTTTTTTTTAAGTTTTATATTTTTATTATGTTCAGTTATGGTCTTTTTTAATGAGTGATAAGATACAATTTTATTGTTTGGGAGATTTGGTATCCATGGTTTTCAAGATCAATTTAGTTTTATGAGTATGGATGTTTATGTAAAATAGTAATAGATATCCTAAATTGAAGTTATATGTTATTAACGATAGAATATTATATTTTTATATATGTTATTTGGATATTTTTGGTGAGGATAGATGATTAGATAAGGCGTTCCGGATAATCATTTAGATTATTTTGTGGTTTTTTTCAATCATCACAAACTAGTTTTTTTATTAATTAAATTCATACGAATATAATGGATAAATATTAACAGTTAGGTTTTATCACATATATAATAATATGGTTCAACCGTAAATTTTTTTTATGACTATACATGAAGGAATTAATGAAACATTAAAATGAATCATCCATGATGTCAGTAGATTGACAAATCTCTAGTGATATTTTCTTTTATAGAATAAGAGAGAGAGAGACAAGTTTTAGGATGGATATTACATTAAAATTATATTATTATAGTATATAAATGATACATGTGTTATCATGTCACTTTGGACAAGGGATTTTAGGTATGGATATTAAAATTAAAGAAAATAAAAAAGAAATTAATGAAAAGAAAGACGATTTTTACCTCTTGAATTATTTTCCTAGAGGACCTCTTTGTATAATGGGTTTGATCTTCTATTGAGACTAATGTATCATGGTCATGGGAAAGGTTATTTTTAAATTATTGGGTATAAATTTTACAAGACTTAAAATCATTAAAGGCGTGAGGAGAAGGGGTGGTATTTAGAGTGGAGGAGAAAAGGGTTTTTTGAATATTTTATTTATTGTTTTATTTTTGATCAATATAAGAAATAGTAAGTATAATTTTGAACAATTACAGTAGTTATTTTATATTATTTCAAACCAATGGTCACTTACATAATCCATGACTCGATCATGATTCAAAAATTCATTTATTCACTTAGTCTACAAATTGTCGTATTTTACTATTCACCAAAATTCAAGTCTTTTAAAAAAATCCAAAAATTCACCCTAAACATTATTAAAATTGTAGAATTCATAAATAAACACTATTTTATGAAAATAATTCCCTGAATAAGTGAACTTTTATTTTTAATTAAAATAATCATTTACTCAAAAAAATACAGATGTTAAAATTATAACTGATTTTATAACACTTGGAAAAAATTAATAAGGTATCATAAAATTATCTTAAAATCGTATGAAATTGATATATTAATTTATGAATAAATTTTATGTTAATAAATATTCTCTTAAATAATTATATTAATTATAAAATTGTAATTAAATATTTCTGATATACAAAGATACCAACACTTAATCAATAATTTTTAAAATATATATTTAATCATACTTTAAAATAATTAGATCATACATTTATTTATATGATGTATATTTTTTATTTATACTTTCATTAGTGATGTTAAAATTCATTTGACCTGATTATTATTCTTAAGGTTTGTATTATTATTCAAAAGTGAAACATACTATTTCAATAGTATATGTTCCTTAACTTTTAAAAAAACTTCTTAATTCATTCATTATTCATTTATAAAATTCTTGATGTGATCTCTATGTGAATTCTTGAAAAACCTCTTAATTCATTCATTACCTTGAACTCCTAAATAAGGAAATGAGGGAAAAAATTCTATTGATTCATTGATAAGGAATCATGGACCTTCTATTCATGGGTTTGTTGATCCACTGGTTTCCTATCAATTTATAAGGACCAATAAATACATATTTTACATTTTCTATAATTTATAACAAGAAAATGTTTTTACAGTGTCATTTGGAAGTAATGTAGATCAATGGTCGATAATTATCAATAACATAAAAAATGGGTAAAAAATTAACTACATGGAATAAGATGACATTTGGAGTATATTTTATAATAAGTAATTTTATGGTATTCTAAATATGAAAAATAGATATTAATTACATGATCTATTGCAGAAGCTGGACGAAACCATATGTATATATGTGGAATCTATTGCAAGACATTTGAAGTATTCTATTGCAACTGTCATCCAACCTAATACAGTGTTGATCAATTCTTCAATGGAATAACAATAGTTCTATGTTTTTTTGTTAACCATAAGAATCATTAGTACATAAACGTAAATGAATAAATTTTATATCAAGGTGGATATAAAGTGTAAGAACCTGTTTTTTTCGGACTGTAGTTTTGAGCAGAAATTTGAATTTTGTTGGTGGATGCTCGTGAAGGGGTAAAATGGTCATTTTCCCTTACCATCTGATCTCAGATAATTTTTTGACCACTTCGCTGGGCTTGGAATAGGGTGTTTACCCTAGGACAAGAGTTTGGTGCAAATATGAGCTGTTCGAATTTTGGAGAAATATTTAATATTTAATATTATTAAATTAAATATTAAATTATTCACGTAGGTTCTTTGGGAAATATATATTAAATGGAGCGTTGGATTGCGATTCTTTCTGCGTCGTTGAGTCCGGAATGGTTAGTTTATCCTAGAGAAGGCATAAACTCATGCCGGGCGTCGGGGTCAGCCCGAGCCCCTTTTTCTTCCTTTTCTTATCTTTTCTCTCTCTTCCTTCCTCCTCCTCCTAGTGTATGCTCCATGTGTCCTCTTCCTTGGCCATGTCCCGTGGGGGGAATTGGGAGATTTAGAATGAGTGATATTTGGTTGGCAAGAGAGGTACTGAATCGAAGCCCTCGACGCGCTGAGTCAGTATGCGACATCCATGGACAGTGAAATCAACCGAGGCTTGGGCGGTTTCCACCCAAAGGTAGGGATGTTTACGTTTTCACCATAAATCCCTTTTAGACAAGTTGTTTTAAGTTTTTAATGCCTTATATTTCTTGCTTGTATGCCCATGAGGCTCGATCTGTTGTTTCGGGGGCGAAAACAGGCGAATCAGGTGTTTTTAGGGATTTCCCATTGGAAAACCCAATATACACAGCGTGTGTTCCAGGGGAATACACCGTATGTTCTACCCATTTTGGGAAGATGAGTTTTTCTAAGTAAATTCCGTGTACTTTGAGTAGACACCATGTAGTGGTGGCCGTGTGACCGGCCGTGTGAAATCGAACACGGTTTTAGTGTTTTTTTAAGTACACATCGTGTATAGTAAAGTACACGCCGTGTAGTGGTACATGGGAATGTGTTTGGATGAAAATGAACACGGTATAATTTTTTTTGAATATTACACACCATGTACTGCAATATACACGTTGTGTACTGTTACACAGGCAGGCCCAATGGGTTCTGGCCATGTACTCTAGCCATTAACTGCTTCATTTTGGTAATTTTTTGATATCTTATGCTCTGGAATTCAGAATTGGGCGTGTCAGTAGTCGATTCTGAGCGTGTTTCCACATAGATCACAATGGTGGACTCCTTTTTTACATTTATAGTTCATGTAAATGGAGTTTTGTGGTTTTTATCCAAATAAAGGGGTTCTTGCTCTTGTTATAGATCCCAGTCGTCACCTGAGGGTGAGACTTGGTGAGGTTGCTAGGTTGGTTGTTCAAACCAACTTAGTCATGACCTTTAATATGAGATTAGTTGTGAGATATCTCCCGTAACCTTTTCTTTAAAGGATGTTCCCCTTGTGAGACGTTTCGTTCTGGCGTAAGAGGCTGTGAGACCGGATGCTTCTTAAGGGTCCCCTGAGGGATGCCGTTCTTGTATGCTGAACTAGAGAGTCCTTGTAGGAACTCTCTCATGTTTTCATTGAGGGGTCCCCTGTTATGGGTTGCCTTTTTTCTTCATTTGAGGATCCCATGTAGGATTCCTCTTCCCTAAGGATCTCGTGTAGGATGACTCCTTGGTGTTTGACTAGTGGGACCCGGTGGGTGCCCGTTGTTTGACCGGCCTGAGATGTTACATCGGGTTTAGGTAGATAAGGTGTTCAGGTGTCATCTAGAACCCTTGCCAAACTAGTAATCCTGTGGGGTTATGTTTTTAGTGTTGGGATGGGCGTTCGACCACCCTCTCTTGATTGTTTATTTTTGACATCGGTTGTTGATGTTGTAGTGGTTACTAGAGGTGCTTCCTGGTTGGTTGCTGTTGAGCCTGACGTGAGGCATCTTTCTTGTTTGTCGGCATGCCAGAATTCCCTTGTGTGCCTGAGTAGTAGGTGGATTGGTGTTTAAATTCCAACTGCTATGCGTTTTTATGTACCGTTGATCTACAAACCCATGTTGGGGTGTCGTGTGGCTGAGGCCTTGGATATTTTGAATACCTAGAGTTGTATAGGTAATTAAATGTGATAATAAACTGCTGTTTGGGATCCTTGCTTGGATCCAGGACCACCCTGGGGGTGCGTTCCTCTGTTTAGCCGTTTGGCCGGATACCTGAGGGTATGCCATTGTAATAATGTTTATTGTATTTTCTTGAGAGGGATTTTACATCAATTCTTGTTTGTATGTTTCGATCGGCCCGGTTACTTGGTTTCCTATGGAATGCTTGAGGGTTGTATTCTGTTTAGCCGGAGGGAAGTGTTTGTTAGCCTGAGGGTAACATTTCAGATGCCTGAGGGCAGGGTTTGTTTTGCCTGAGGGCAGTGTTGTTTAGCCTAAGGGCAACGTTTCTCATGCATGAGGGCAGTAGCTCCCATTGCCTGAGGGAAATATTTGGTATGCCTGAGGGTGAGATTACATACGCCTAAGGGCACTATTCGTTATTCCTGAGGCAGTCACCTGAGGGTTTTGTTTTTGTTCACCTGAGGTCAAGGATTCACATGTCTGAGGACAATAGTTACTTTGTATATTCACTGTGGTGATTTCTTCTATTGAACCCGCCATGCTACATTTTAGGCTTGGCATTGTTATCTTGGACTTTTTGATAGCCTATTGTGGTTTCTTCTGTGGATTTGGTATAGGAGATGGTCAGTTGAGGCCGAGTCTCGGAGAAAATCAAAATTGAATTATATTGAAATGGTTACTTGTTTTTGGTTAACTTGTCCAGTGATATATTTCTGGCATTGGCCGAAGCAGGTATATGTTGATGGGATTACAGACCCAGAGATCGACTTAATGATACACAGCTTGAGTGGCATGACGTCTAGCTCAATTCCACTGCATAGGATGTCAAGGAGATCAGGCTTAAGGTCCCATGGATCGACTGTTGAGGTGGTTTCTTGTCATTTAAATCACCTAATCATGAATATTCATATTTATGTATACGTATATAGGTATGGGAATGTGCATGTGTACGTATATATATATATGAAAATCCATGGTGGAAATTTCCCAGTTGAAAGGGATTACGTACCCTGAGTTTGACTGTGGTTGCGTGTTTGGTTTACTTACTTTGTTGTGTTCCGGCTATGCTGAGCATGTTGCTGTTGCATACACTTTTAGCAGCACAGTTGTAGGTTTCTTGTAGGGGTGCCATACTGAGATTATTTCTCACCACTGCACGTGGACCTTGGTGTACGTGTAGACCTTATGTCTGATTTTCAGGTTGAGCATGAGTTTCATGGTGGATAGGGCTGAGGCCCAATGTTGCATGATCGAGTGGAGCTGCTCGATTAGTACTACTGATCGGGCTGCTGCAGTTCGACAGTGTTTGGAGATCGGGTATGTGGTTTGGCTCGGAGTTAGTAGTAGAGCCCTGTACTTTTACTTTCAGTTTCATTTGTATTTGTATCTGTATGGGAAGCCCGGTGGGTGACTAGTGTTGTATTGTATTTCATAGTTGTTCGAGCATTTATAGCTTTTTACTATTATAGCTTGTTCTATTTCAGTGGTTTATTTCATCCGCACTCTGTTTACTTTCTGTTGTGTATGCTACATAGTTATTTTCGTTGTTTTCTTACTCTGGTAGGAGGGAATAGTATCCCCACTATCACACCCTAGGCCCTCGGTTCTAGTCGACAACCTCTAGCGTACGAGGAGGCGCGCTTGAGGCCATGTGGAGAATCGGCTCGGAGCACCGGTTTAGTGGCTTCCGGGTCGGGACGTTACAAAGCGGTATAAGAGAACTTTTCTTTTCTCATTCTACTATTTGGGATATGGTAGACATGAATATTAGGAATGTGTCGGATCCTGTGATGGATATCGGGCTGGTGCGTTGAGAACACTTGTTCCGGTAAGATGCCTTGGTTGTCAGGGTTTGGGATTGCTATTCTGATTTTGTGATGTTACAGTTGTATATGAGTTTCGCCATGAACGACTCACATGTTGTGTGGTAATTTGATTTACAATGGATCTCTGGATGTTGGCCATTGGTAAGATGCCAGGGATAGATTTTGACTCCTGGGCGTAAAAGGCAAGAGGCGTCTCATGCATCATACTAGGCACGTAGGATTCACATCATATAGCCCTACTAGTGTGTGTTATTACAGATGAATGAGAACTTTTGGTCTCCTTACACATAATATTTTTCTCTGATGGCAGGTTACGTGGATCTTCGTTGAGGCATTTTGATGAGGATGGTGAATTAGACCTCATGCACATGTGGTGTAGTGACCCCAGTTGGTCTAAATGGAATGTGATGCCTTTTTGTTTAACCCCTTATTTGGTGTTGTTTCTCAGGACTGTGGTTATCTAGTCGAATCGATGAGTATGATGTCAATAGATTACAAGGCTATTCTTGTGGACTGTACTTCCTTGTGGTATTTCTGTATACGGATACCCTATGAGAGTTAGTTCAGTTTCTCTTCTACTTGGGTTGTGAAATATATTGAGTATTTCCTTATGGGGATGCTCGTAGAGGATTAGGGCCCTTGTAGGTTGTGTTTTTGTTTTGACTCGTACCTTTGTAGGTCGATGTCTGCTCTGTTCTAGTGAAACCTGTGTGAAGATGGTTGACCAGTGTTGGAATCCTGGTCGAGTTTTGGTAGGCTATTAGCATGGCTCAAAGGGAGCTTGACACTCCATTAGTGAAATCTCAGTGTACTCATGTGAGAGATGATCATGCGCTATCTTGATTCATCTTGTGTATGATGAGAGATATTTGACCATACATCGTGCTCCTTTTTCTTTCTCAATGTTCATCCCTGTTGAGGATAGAAAATGTTCTGGTTGTGCTCTCGGAGTGGTTTAAGGAAATCCATATGGTGGGGAGTGCACCATTGGCCGTTTGACGGTGGTTTTCCTCTTTGTGATTAGACTTCGGTGTTTTCTATGAGCCTCTGAGCTTGGAGGATTCTTTTTAAGATGATGATAAGCGTATTATTATGGTGAGGAGTACCAAATCGGTCGTAGTTGAATATCTTCTATGTAAAAGGTGGTGGTTAATGCTATAAGGATAGTCTTTGGATAGTCTAGATAGCTTTTTTGTGCAGATGCTCAGGTTATGAGTATGGATAATGGTTATTTCACTGGGATTCTCGGGGATGAGAAGGTTTATGGTGGGGAGTTTGTAAGAACCCGTGTTTTTTCGGACTGTAGTTTTGAGCAGAAATTTGAATTTTGCTGTTGGATGATCGTGAGGGGTAAAATGGTCATTTTGCACTTCCAGATGATCTCAGATAATTTTTCTGACCACTCCGTTGGTCTTGGAATAGTGTGTTTATCCTAGTAATGAAGTTTCATGGAAATTTGAGCTGTTCGAAATTTGGTGAAATATATAATATTTAATATTATTAAATTAAATATTAAATTATTCACGCAGTTTACTTTGGAAATAACTTATAAATGGAGCGTCATATTGTGATTCTGTCTGCACCGTTGAGTCCGGAATGGGTATTTTATCCAAGAGAAGGCATAAACACATGTCGGGCGCCGGGGCAGGCCCGAGCCCCTTTTTCTTCCTTTTCTTTTCTTTTCTCTCTCTTCCTTCCTCCTCCTCCTAGAACACACTCCATGTGTGCTCTTCCTTGGCTGTGTCCCATGGGGGGAATTTGGAGATTGATAATGAGTGAGATTTGGGTGGCAATAGGGGTACCAAATCGAAGCCCTCAATGCGCTGAGTCGGCGTGCGACATCCGTGGACTGTGAAATCAACCGAGGCTTCGGCGGTTTATTCCCAAAGGTAGGGCCGTTTATGTTTTCTCCATAGATCTCCATTAAAAAAGTTGTTTTAAGTTTTTAATGCCTTATATTGCTTGATTTTATGCCCAGGAGGCTCGATCTGTTGTTTCGGGGACAAAAATGGGCGAATCAGGTGTTTTTAGGGATTTCCCGTCGAAAAACCCAGTATATATAGCGTGTGTTACAGGGTAATACGTCGTGTGTTATTCCTGTTTGGGGAAGATGAGTTTTTTAGTACACGTCGTGTACATTGAGTACACACTGTGTAGTGGTGGCCTTGTGACCGGCAGTGTGAAATTGAACACGGCTTTAGTGTATTTTTTGAACTACACGCCGTGTACAGTAAAGTACACACTGTGTAGTGGTGGCCTTCTGAACGGATGCTTCTAAGGGTCCCCTAAGGGATGCCTTGCTTGTATGCTGAACTAGGGAGTCCTTGTAGGAAATCTCTCATGTTTTCATTAAGGGGTCCCCTGTTATGGGTTTCCTCTTTTGTTCTTCATTCGAGGATCCCATGTAGGATTCCTCTTTGCTAAGGATCCCGTGTAGGATGACTCCTTGGTGTTTTACATGTGGGACCCGGTGGGTGCCCGCTGTTTGACCAACCTGAGTTGTTATGTCAAGTTTTGGTAGAGAAGGTGTTCGGGTGTCATCTAGAACCTGTTCCAAACTAGTAATATTGTGGGGTTATGTTTTTAGTGTTGGGATGGGAGTTCGAGCACCCTCACCTGTTTTCTTATATTTGACTTGCGTTTTTGATGCTGTAGTGGTTACTAGAGGTGCTTCCTGGTTGGTGGATTTTGAGCCTGAGATGAGGCATAATTCTTGTTTGTTGGGAGGCCTACTTTTCCTTCTGTGCCTGATTAGTAGGTGGCTTGGTGTTTAAATTCCAACTTTTGTTCTTATTTGTGTACTGTTGAGCTACGAACCCATGTTGGGGTGTCGTGTGGCTGTGGCCTTGGCTGTTTTAAATACCTAGAGTTGTATAGGTAATTAAATGAGATAATAAATTGCTGTTTGGGATCACTGATTGGATCCAAGACCACCCCGGGGGGTGCGTTCCTCTGTTTAGTCGTTTGGCAGGATACCTGAGGGTATGCCATTGTAATAATGTTTATTGTATTGCCTTGAGAACAATTTTATTTAAATGCTTGTTTGTTTGTTGGTCTCGGCCCGGTTACTGGGTTTCCTATGGAATGCTTAAGGGTTGTATTCTGTTTAGCCCGAGGGAAGTGTTTTTAGCCTGAGGGTAACATTTCTTATGACTGAGGGCAGTTTTGTTTAGCCTGAGGCAACGTTTCTCATGCCTGTGTGTAGTAGCATCCGTGCCTGAGGGCCATAATCGGTATGCCTGAGGGAGAGATTCCATACGCTTGAGGGCACTATTCGTTATGCCTGATGGCAGTCACCTGAGGGTTTTGTTTCTATTATCATGAGGGCATGGATTCACATGTCTAAGTATAGTGGTTACTTTGTATATTCACTGTGGTGATTTCTTTTGTTGAACCCGCCAAGCTACATCACAGGCTTGACATTGTTATCTTTGACTTGTTGAAAGCCTATTGTGGTTTCTGCTGTGGTTTTGGTATAGGAGATGGTCAGTCGAGGCTGAGTCTCAGATAAACTCAGAATTGAATTATATTGAACTGGTTACTTGTTTTTGGTTAACTTTTTCAGAGATATATATATCTGGCGTTGGCCAAATTAGCTATTTGTTGATGGGATTACAGACCCAAATATCGACTTAATGATACACGACTTGAGTGGCACGATGTCCAACCCAATTCCCTTGCACAGGATGTCCAGGAGATCGGGCTTAAGGTCCAAAGGATCGACTATTGATGTTGTTTCTTGTTATTTGAATCACCTAATCATGAATTTTCATATTTATGTATACGTGTATAGGTATGGGACTATGCATGTGTACGTATATTGATATGCACATCCATGGTGGCACTTTCCCTGTTGTCAGGGATTACATACCCTGAGTTTGAGTGTAGTTGAATGTTTGGTTTTCTTCTTTGGCTATGGTCCAGCTAGGCTGAGCATGTTGTTGTTGCATACACTTTTAGCATCACAGTTGTAGGTTTCTTGTTGGGGTTCCCTAATGAGATTATTTCTCACCCCTGCACGTGATCCTTGGTGTACGTATAGACCTTATGTCTGCTTTTCAGGTTGAGCATGAGTTGCATGGTGGATAAGTCTAAGTCCGAGTGTTTCATGATCGATTGGAGATGCTCGAGTGGTACTACTTATCAGGCTGCTACAGTTCGACAGTGTCTGGTGATCGGTTACGTTTTTTGGCTCGGTGTTAGTAGCAGAGCCCTGCAATTTTACTTTTAGTTTCTTTTGTACTTGTATCTGTATGGTCAGCCCGGTGGGTGACCAGTGTTGTATTGAATTGCATAGCTGTTCGGGAATTCACATCATTTTACTATTACAGATTATTCTATTTCAGTTGTTTATTGCTTCCTCACTCTATTTACTTTCCATTGTGTATGATACTTAGTTATTTACCCTATTTTCTTACTCTGGGATGAGGGAATAGTCACCCCACTATCACACCCTAGGCCCTCTCTTCTAGTTGGCAGCCTCTGGAGTATGGGGAGGCGCGCTTGTGGCCTTGTGGTGAATCGGCTCGGAGAACTGGTTTAGTGGCTTCTGGGTATGTATGTTACATAAAGTTTGAAATTACACATTAATATCATGGTTTTGAGAATAAATTAAAGATTCAATTATAAGAAATCTATAAAAACCATAGATATTAGAAGATGAAATTTTCTTAATGCACAGTGTGTGGAAAAAACATAGGGGAAATTCTCATAATGGTATAGGAAAATTATTTATGTTTTGGATAAAAGGTCACCTATAAATCAAATTCTAAAGTAATTGGAATAATTTAATTAGTTAATAATTAAGGGAAAAAATATCAAATGAAAAAATAACACGCTACTGTTTCATGTTCATAGAGAATGAGAATTTAGATAATGATTTCTCAAATATGAAGGTTAATGATGATAATTGATCTTAGTAACCTCTTACACATCGTGAAAATTTAAAATATGAGGTGATATTTCTTTATAATGTGGATAAAAATGTTGTAAAAGTTATACTAATAATTCAGTAAACTATTAAAAATAACATATTTGATTATAAATATACCAAATATTTTATTCCAAAATAATTCTATATGAGTATCATAATACCCCCACAAAGATTAGATATTGAATTATATTTCAATACCCATAGTCGTATAATGATATCATCTGAAGTATATGATTTTTCTAAAATTGATATTTGTGGGAATTTTCTTCCTACAAATCATGATATTTTGTCTATAGTTGAATTTGATATTAACTTATGCATGTGATGTATTTATATACATAAATACCACATCAAATATATAGGAAGGGATGTCATATCCAATATTTTAGACCATCATACTATCATCTATCATTGTGATATTAAATATTATCTTCTAATGGAAATAAAATCATTTATATGGCTCTCAATTACAATTCCAATGGTTTTATTATCTCAAATCATTGTATATAAAATAAAAATAAAATATATATCTATTGTGAGGGAGTATGTTTGTGTCTTTCTATAAGAGCTTCATAGAAATCCACTAAATCGTGATGTTGTGTTTTCAATGGAATTCCTTCCAATTACTATATCTTTTAGAATGACTCCACATAAAATTTCCCCAATAGAGTTGCAATAATTGAAGTATTAACTCCAGTTGAATATTGATAAGGGATTCATTTTTCCAAGTGTGCCACTATGAGGGTAAACTAAAATTTCTATTAAATAATAAAATTGACCAATGTGAATCTACAATAATTATCTAGAACTTAATAAGTTCACTATCAAGATCAAATATCTTGTACAACATATTTATGATTTATATAATCACTATGAAGATCTGAATACATTTACAAGATTTAATTTTATTTCCGATATCATTTATTTTGTGCCAGTGTTGATATACCAAAAACAATATTTTCAAAATGGTATAGAAAATATGAATTTATAGTGATGATTTTTTTTACTAATATTTCTTCTACTACCTTCATAAATTTATTGAATATAATATTCAAAGATTACCTTAATTATTTTGTTGAATATTTTATATATTCACGATTCTTATATTATCAAAGATAAATAAAAAATTATGATCCAATGAGTATTGTATTGAATACCCCAATGAATGAAAAGTCACATTAAAACATTACCACCTGTAAATTTTGGCTAACAATTTATCTTGTTTTTTTATATAATCCTAGGTAAGTGTATATCTTTTGATCCACCAAAGATAATAGTCATAGAACTGTTACCAAAATCAACCACGGTGCATATGATCTGTAGTATTATTGGTTTGACATTTTATTATCGGTCTATTTTGGAAATTTTATCATGTCCTTACAATCAAATCAATAAGGAAAATCAAAAGGTACCCAGATTCCATTGTATGGATGAATGTGAAGAAACATTAAAGGTACCAGAGAAAATGATAGCTAGATCACTGGTTCCGACATTACCCTACTGTTGAATAGATCGTTGGATTTGTAGTGATGCATCAAAAAGGTATTGGGTTAATTTATTATGATTAATAATATAATCATATCATAGCCTTAGGGAAATGAATGTCTATGAAGAAAATTACCCGACTTGTGATTTGAAGTCATCTAATGTAATTTGGTCATTAAAGACATACAAACATTATCTTTATGGAGAAATTTATGATGTAAATTAAGATCATAAAATTTTATTGTATATATTCACTCAGAATGAGTATAATATTATCCTAGGGAGATAGATAGAGAACATAATTGATTATGGATACCTTATAAATTACCACCCTTAGAATGAAAAAAAGGTGGAAGATTCATTGATTCAAAGGATCACAATAACTAATCTATGATGGTGATCCAAAACGGTTCAACTTTTTTTGTATTTCAATAGGATGGATCATAAAATATTGTATGAGGTGGGAAAAACATTTCTTTATCAAATTATTGTTCAGATATCTATAAAAGTAATGATTTTTTACATACAAAATAAAAATATAGAATAATATTTGATGGTAATAAATTCACTTGAGTTCACCCATGATTATATTAGACAGATAAGGTTCGAGAAACATATATTATCTCATTTATATAAACATGGAATGTGGAGATATTGGATGAAGATAACATTCTGTCATTCTTGGTTAATCTTAAATGTATGAAGATATATATTGTTATTCAAGAGTATTTATATTGGGAATATATGTAGAGAGATATTTTATATTATGTATCTTTTTTCATAGAGTATTAGTATGTTAAGGCTGAGAGATAGAATTATAAGGAGATTTCACCTATAATATCCATGAAAATAGATTGTGGGAAAACACCATAATGGATTATATCACAAGACTACCCAAAATATATATAGGATATAATGCCATTTTTTATAGTCGATCACCATACTATTTCAACACAATTTAATGTCATGATATAATAATTATATATTGGCCCACTATTTAGAATATAAATTAATGAAGTGGTAGTGTGGTATGTAGTACCACATTCTATTACATATTTAAATGATTTAATATTACATCAATGTTTTAGTTGTGTATTTAGAATGTGGTTGATTTTAAAAAAAATTGTGAGAAGTATACTAGCTATTCATTCAATAATCAAGAATGTAAATTTTTATTTTCATTCCATGAATTATTTTATATCATCCATGTTTGGCAATGTTATGCTAATAACACAACAAAAAATGGAAGTAGATGTATCTGAGAAAATAATGGTGAAATTATTCCAACCCATAAATATAATTTTACTATTATATAAATTTTAGTACTGAACTTCCTATATATTTGTGTGATACTCTCTTTAGAATAATTTAGTGTTAATCTATGTATGGATTGGATTTACCAACATTGATTGATCATTAATTTCCGAGGGATGGAAATTATTCTATGTATTATAATTCACCCTATAACTCTATATAATGGAATATAGGTGTAAAAATATTAATTGGTAACATCATCTAAAGAATTTATACTATATTCTTATTGGAAATAATATCCAGAATAAATTATTGAGACTAAGGAAAAGATCATCCATTATGAAATACCCATTGTGAGGTAATATGATAATATATTTACTAAATAATAATTTTTTATTAACCCTAGTTGAGAGGTTGGATTATCAATGAAGAAATCACTAGACGATTTTTCAATATCCAAAAATTCGTATTGAATGTTTGTTGTTGAAATTGAGTAGTTGAAGAAGAAACTATATATCAATCTAGATAAAGGTTTTATATGCCTAACTAATTTACGGTGGGGTGAACTAGTCCTATTTTTCATGAAAATGTTGTGTCAATATGCATGTACAATGATTATGATGAGCACAAAAATACGTGACTACGAAAAAGTATCCACTTCCACAGATTGATGATTGTTTGATCAGCTACATAGAGCCCAATATTTCCTTATGGTGGATCTTCTATTGGGATAATATCATATACTGGGGAAGGATGATATCCCCAATAATACATTTCATTCAATTTTATAGCACTCTGAGAACATTGTGATTGTATTTAGACTCACTATGTCCCCAAAACATATATGGACATAAATAATATAGACTTTAGTGATTACCTTGAGTAATTTTTTGTAACTCTTTATAGAAAATATTCTCATTTACTCCAAAATAAATGAAGAACATGAGGATAATTTTAATACTATACTGAATACTTTTTATAAAAAAAATATATAAGTATGGTACATTAAATTGAAATTATAGTCAGATAAAGTAACATTCATTGGCCATATTACAATCCCAGAAGGGATATATGTGGATCATTCAAAAAATATTGGAAAATGATTTATGGAAAAAAAACCTTTATGAAACATATCCATAGTTTCCATGGATTAATTGGGTATTATAGTTGGTTTTTGAAAACCTTCTCATAAATTTTAGTCCCCTTAAAAAAGATAAGTTAAAATGGAGTCATGTGATTTTGGAATGATAAATTTAAGGAATGTTTTAAAGGGGTGAAAAAGTGGTTAATCACTTCACTGATGTGAACATTAACAATCAGTGTGGATGTTTTTTGATATATAGGGATGTATCAAAAAATAGATTGGGTTGTACACTCAATAAAAATGAAATTTTAATATCCTATTCATGATTCCAACTAAATATCCATGTGAAATTATACCTATATTATGATTTAGGATTGTCTTTGGTGACACACGCATTAACGATTTGGTTATATTTTCTCTATGAGGAGAATTTTGGAATATATATGAATGATAAAAACCTCATGTACATATTAAAAAAAAACCCTAATATACACCAATGTAGGTGGTAAGAGACGATCAAGGATCATTATTGTTCAATCAGTCAACACCCTAGGAATGTAAGGACAGTGGAAAACCCTCTTAGTATAAAGAATCCAACAACTCAATCCCTGAAAATGATATAATTTGATCCAATATTATAGGAATGAAATTGATGGTAATGATAATATAAAAAGGTTCTCCATCATAAATTTCTCAAATAAATGCTCAACCATCCATTTTATGAGATGATCAATGACGATGAGAAAGATAATGAGGTGATATAGAAGAAGTTGGTAGTTATTCTATAGTTTTAATTTGATTAAGATGGAGTAATAAAGTTTGAAATCTAGATATGTGTCCCAGAAAAACTATAACTAAAATGGGAACATATAGTTTATTCACATATATCATCATTATCCATTCATATAGGATTCAGGAAGATTTATAGAGATTTAATGATACATTTTATAGGGAAAACATGAAGAGGGATTTTACAATTCATATAACGATGCTTAGTATGAAAACAAGTCAATGTTGGATGAGAGATTTAAAATGGTACGATTAAACCTTTTCTTAAAATTGTATAGAAATCAGAAAACACAACCAAATATTCATTCATATTAATCCCTTGGTTGTCAAGATGCTGTAATTCATCTGGGTGGTAGTCGATATTCTTATATAGGAAACAATTTTATTTTCTATCACATAATATTTCTATTTTCACCATCAAACTATGATATAAAAAAAAGAAGTGTCAAGTCAAAATGGATTGTAACTCTTCATTATATATAATAATGATATGTGGATCACCTCAATGTTTTTTAAATGACTTTAGAAATCATTTCAAAAAAACTGAGCATTCTAACTACCTATCACTATTAGACAAATGGTTAGTCATAATGGACCGTTGAAACTCCATATGATAAAATGATATCTGGTTTAACGGATTTCCAATGATATTGGGACTAGAAAATTCTTATATTGGAGTTCTAATATAAAAACAATTTCCATTTGAGTGTTAAAATGACTCCTTAAGAGGATCTACATGAGAATATGTGTCATACTTCAACATGATATGATGAATTTGTGGAGTGTAAGATAGTAGGACTTGATCATATCAAAGATATCATAGATAAGTTTTGAATAATTCATCATCATATGAAATCATCATATTGTCTATAGAAATTATATAATAAAATCGTCAACAAGATCTAGATTTTGAGGCTGTTGATAAGTTGTTCATTCATATATTACAATGTAATAATGTGATGAGATTTGGGATGATGGAAAAACCTAGACCTCGATAAATCTTCCCTTTTTATATCCTCGATTGAAATAGAAAACTGTCATACTGACTAGCTATTGGGTCTTAGATATTCTTCACACAAGATCAAGGTGATTCCACTTAATTAGAAAAGGTAAAAAATACAAAGAATATTTTGATGGAAAATGTTCATAGGGGGAGTATGTGAAGGAAATATTGATTCGGTTAATTGAAAATCACTCTATGGACCTCCACTCTACAAAGAATTATGTAGCTTCACAACGAATCTAGAAACAAAATTGTTTTTTCGAATGGGATGATACCTTCGACACTTGAAAATTAAACGATTTCTTTTTTAGGGAATGGTAGTGATTTTTCCCTAAAAACAAATATAACCTTGTACTAAATAGTTCATTTGAAATAAACGACTGTCACTAACAAAAAATAAAAATAGATTCATTTGTATAGCCATATAGCAACATTCACCCCATGAATGATTTCATTCATTGGGTGGGGAATCCTCTTGGGCACCTGAAAAATAAGTTCCACATATCACCATAGATGAATGTCCTTGAAGTTGTAAAATACCTCTCTTATTCAATATGAAAACCCTAAGGGGAACTGAGATAGAAGGGTCCAAACCAAACATATTTTAAGGATATGAGTCATAAGGATTCAAAAAAATGGGTTCAACCAATATTAATTAAAAAAATTATCGACTCTAAGTGTGTAAAAATTATTTTTATAATAGTAATGAGGAAATAATAAATCATCGAGTCATCTATGAACTCAAAACCCCTTTGTGTACACCATTATTTGTGGCCTAAATGTATTCCCCCATTGCAGATAAGAATCCCACAAAGAGAAACTCTATTTGGGAAGAACCCTACACTATGTAGAAAACTACCATGTGGGAGGAACATAGCCCCTCGTAGAAACACACTACATGGATGGAACCATTCTCCATGTAGAAAAACTCTATGCAAGAAAATCCTAGGTCCACATAGCACAATTCTACATGAATGGTACCCTCGCAACAGTGTCAAAATTCTATGAGGAGGAAACCCCATCAAAACCAAGATCTACTATGTAGAATGGGGAGTCCAACTGCATCCAAATATCCACTTATTCTCCCAACATTCAGTCACATTACCAAGCCCCATTCAATCCCCTCTACGAAAAATTCCAACAACATGAGGAAAAGTCCCCTTCCAACGCCACCTAATATGTATGACCAGAATAGCAAGCACACTATTGTGTCCCTTTAGGTATATATACCCATGGTAAGTGGAGTCAGGGGTGTAACATCCACAACATGGAGGATCCACATAATTATTTCGGTTTACATTATAGTGGTAAAACGATTTCCAACCTTCAGGTGCTCATGTGAACCTACATTCCAGGTGGGGAGGGTAAGGATGATGCCTTCCTTCCCCTTGAGAGGGAATGAAGTCCTCCCCTGGAAAAAAATTTAGGGCATCCATACATGAAGGATCCACTAGTCATTATTGGGAGATTAAGATATTTTTCTCCACTTCTCCTCTGTATAGGGCCACATCTGGATAGATCCCAACATGTGTCAATCCAAATTACATAAATGAAATTTTAGACATTCACACTCTAGAACCTCTCCCTATACTTTTGAGCATAATAACCACATCCATCAACAGATAGAATAGATCATTCGATCTTTAGATCCACTTATTACTATTCTTTATCTCACTGACCATGACTGACATGAGATTATAGGTGTGTGGTGATCTGGACATCTACACAATCCTTAATCAATATGGGCCTCCTATATGGTATAAGCCCCAATCATGTCCAATAAAATGGGTCATCTCTATTGTTATATGCTCCAACCTCCATTAAAATGGGTGACTCCCATGCAAAATCCCCAACCACAAGCTCATCTAGGGCTTCTCTAATTTGTAAGTCTCAACATTCCTAACTACATGGTCTTTGATTTCTAAAAAACTATGATACATAAGAAGCCTCTCTATGGTTCAAATCCAACTCCTAGACTAAATCAATTTTTTTCCATGCCACATTCCTTGTATTTTACATCTTCATGTGAGACCATATATCTTCCAGGCCCCTTAGGCCACCTAAATATAGGTCCCACCCCAATCAATTTCTCATAATCTCTCTCTTTGGTGTCCTTATCACTTGATGTTAAAATACTTGGTTTTTTCTTAAAAACATGACCTTAAAAGTTTCTTTTTCCTATTAGGTTCTTCCAAAATACATGGGATCTGATTCCTCTAATAAGAACACATAAGATGCTCATATTACTGGTTTCATCTCTAAATCAAAACAAATTCTATCTCCCTGTATGATAGATAAATCCATAGTGCCTCACTAAGTGGATTAAACTCAAGTCGTTCAAATAAATGACCAAATAATCTCTCATCCTAGAATAAAAGGTTTCCATTGATGGGGAACCTCAGATATATATAGAAGACCCAATCAATAGAGAACCTCAGATACATATAGATGATTCTGGAACCCATGTATGTTTGTAATTGATCACTAACTCAGTGTAATCAATGAATACATACGTAGGATTGAACAAAAGATTTTTGAACATATATAAAATCAATAAGACTGTCTTTGAATCAGCTACATTTCCCCCCAAAAGGATATGATGATCATGACGTCCCATAATCTCAACCAATATGAGTTCTATGGTAATTTTCAATGTTCCCCAATGAATGAACTAATTTGGAATCTAGTTTAATGAGTCTTCTTGGATGTATGTGTCATTGGATATTTCTGGCTCCATGAGAAAAAGTTGTTTGAGACAGTTTGAAGAAGTTGTACCCAACATCATTGATTGGAGACAAATCACCTATCCAATCATCCGTTGAAAGAAAATTATCATTCACTAGAAATAAATGGTTAACCCAATTTTAATCCATAACCAAGGTGGTCATGTTACCCCATGTTAGGCCCCATTAGTATCTAAAATGTAATAGGGCTAGAGAAGAGTGTTAATTACACATGTGGTCATGGGATGCTACTTTGACGAGTTTTTTTGTGTTTTTTACTTATATTATTCGAACTCTCTAATTGAAATCTCTTCAATCCAATGTTATCTGACCATATTTCTCATGTGAACACATCATCCACTATACATTCCAGGTTATCAACAAAATGGTGGATTATGTTGCCTACCCAGTGTCTTTAATATTGACTTTTGAATGCATTGGTATGTGAGTACCATAAGAATGGTACTATCCAAACCCTATAGAAAGTTCGACATGCCCTAAAATCTATGAATCCATTATGATCATCAACCTAATTATGGTTAGTGATCCAAAAGTGGATTTTTCCACTAGCCATCTTGAACAATTTTTGGAGCATGTTCCTAAAACATGTTAATTATTTCCCCCCATTCCTTTGGTAGGATGATGATGTGGTTACTAATGATTTCATTCTAGAAGGACATGGTTACCTCATACCAATCGATTCTATAAATCATTTTTGACAATTATATGTGTCCTAGAGTCATCACTATGTGGATAATACCACCATGTGGTCCCCAGCCGAAACAATGACGAACTAGATCCCCATGGGAGCCTGTAAGGCGTGATGGATAGACAACTAGAAAAAAGACCTCACACTCATTCATGTCGAAGAATATATCTAATTAAATATGGTGTAAACCCGTGATAATATTTATATTGTTTCAAAACCACATAATGTCCATCGGTCAAATATGAAGACAAATTATAGGGAGACATATATCCCTACCATGGAACGTAATGTCTACTAAGAAAATATTACTGAAAAAGAGAATATGGAGATCCCTTTTTGAAAATATGAATCTCATCAGTCAAATAAAGTGGTAACGTAAGAGAATACATATATTACTACTCATTCACATCAATCCTATTATGAAAATAGGGTTGTAAATTTCAAGAAGATGCAAATTCATGTAGATAAACATTAATCCCTGTAGTCAAATAATGGAGAAATCAATGATTAAATGCAAGTCCATAATTTTCAATATGAAGCTCATTAGTCAAATATAGAATCAAACTAGATGCATATTCATAAGCCTAATAATTCATATCATGACTGGCGGTCAAATATGCTGGAAATCAAATACAAGAAGATGAAATTTCATGTTGATACTTATCAAGCCTATTAGTCAAATTTGAAGGAAAAAACCAAGAATATCCAAATTTCTTAAATCTCATGTCAATTATATTAGTAAAATGTGAAGAAAATTTGTGAAAGAATATGACAAATACTAGTTTCAAATTAAGGGTATACTCGTACCTATCTCCCTACATATGAGATGTGTCAGTACCCATTGGCAGTAAATGGATCTCCGAAGAAAGGACATATTCCATCCCCAACACCAGAATAAGAATATTTTCTTGTTACCACAATGAAATTATCTGAACACATCATTGGAATTATGTAGTATCATATATTAATCCCTGACCATATCCTACATACTTCCCATGATGTAATCACATCTTTAGAAATAACAAGGCTTCAGTCCCATACCCCACCCCGTCAAGTGGGGCGACTCATCCACATAGTGGCCTAGTCACTCAGGATCAGATATGAAACCCTGATCCCATCTAGGAGTGTCATCTAAAAAATTACATGATAACCAAATTATATGATTGGCCATACATACCTATTCCAACATGGAAACACCGGACCATTTTGGTGGTCTCTCCAAAGTAGGCATATATCCCTTCCAGAATTCATGAAGCTTTCTAGCATATCCAGGTAGCCACAAGGGATCCACATCAATAGGAACATATATAGTAAGGTCAACACCTACTGTAAGTGTCTCATTCTGATCATAAGAGTTTTCCTAAATTAATCATTCTAAATGTATCAGGAGTGTCAGGAGTAGAATCATGACAGTTATTTTATAGAAGTTGGAGTTTTAATGCCATAAAATTTTTAACAATGATATATCATGGTCCTTATGATCAAATAAAAAATTATGGAAGTGGTACTGTCAATTTTTAAGGCCTTCCCAATTTTTTACCATTGCCTCTAGATATCCTCACTAGAGCAGTTTCTGTGATGTCATCCTTTAAAGAAAAAACTAATCAATCAAGGGATCATATTTCTTGAAGAGTTTTATAATTTACCTAATCATAAAATAAATAAAAAATAATTTACTCCCCTAGTTTTAATCCCCCATAACGTTCCTCCCATGGTATATGATGTAGAAATTCTCCCTATAGTTGGTCAACAAGTTGTGATGGTAGTCCTCTCCATGATGGAATCCACTGTGAAGGTCCTCCCCATAGCGACATATTATTTCATCAGTAATATCCTCCCCTTATTTTTATTCTCCCTAAATATAATCCCTAGAAAATAAGATATATAAATTCTCCCTTTAGCCAAACATTAATCTGTGATGGTAGTCGACATCATGATGTCATCCACTGTGAATGTCCTCCCAACAGTGAGATGTCATTTCTGCAAGAAGGTCATCACCTTACTACCATCCAACATTAAGGTCATTCCAATGGTATAGGATGTATAAATTCACCCTATAACTTGGCATCAATTTTATTTGGTATTCCACTTTATGATAGAAAACACTTTGAAGGTCCTCCCTATAGTAATATTTCATGTTTGTATGAAGTTATTCCCCTTACCAAGTTAAATAAAATAAATCCCTCATGTTAATAAGATCTTATAAAGATCAGTTCATACATTTTAGACACCCTATCAATGAAAATAAGTATCATTTAGATCCCAGGAGACGTCCTAGAGAAAATATCATCCTCTATGCCATCCCTGGACCATTCACATAAAAAAGAGACCCATATTATCCCTACAACATGTGACAAAATAGTCAAAAGATCCCCTGTTAGGAAGAGCACGTAAAGTAATATATAGTACACTTAAAAAGTATATTATTAATAAGAGAATAAAATTTGTTAGGGATAACATTCCCATTATGTATTGGCCCTCATAAAATTCTCAGTTTGACATTCAAGATTCATTTTCAAAAGACTGTTTAGATAACATCTGTATCAATATCTGGAAATCTCTCTACCACCAAATTGAACAATTTTTTCCATAATATTAGTATACAAACCATGTAAAAATATTGGGAGATTGTGATCATCAAATAGGATTTGAAGCCCTTCCATCTATGTGATGACCATGATCAGAGAAGCGGCGAAACAATATTCCATCAACATGCCTAAATACATTGCATAAGTTACTTCATCTGATTATCAATAGCTTTCCTGGAATTCATATTCAATATTGTGGGGGCATTTATCATTACATTTCACCTCATTCCCCCATCACCAGGACCAACTTTAAATGGAATCCTATAATTTCATTATTCAAATGGGGCCAGCAAGAAGAACCCTTTCTTTGGAAATACATGATTCTCAACAAGAATAGGCATTGAATAAGTCTCAAAACTATTAGGACCGATGGGAGAGATCAATAAAAACCACTTGAATCATGCTAATGGGAACATTAAATTTGATTCTCACATATGGGAGACCAATAATCACATAATATTAATTTCATTTGAATAAAAAATTTCATGTGCACACCAGACATCACATATGACTCATGCTCAATCCGGGATGCATGAGATCAGTAGAGCGGCGAGAGAATTAGAAGCCACCACGGTATGGAATCATCCTCGTCATGTAGGGAAGGGGGAAAGTTTAACAAAAAATTCAACTATATGATAAAAAATTATGAAACTATGTACAAAAGGTGAATGGTATAAAACCCCTCCCATAGGGATGTGGGAATTTTCATCTTAACCACCCTTCAATGATAATTAGCCTTTTCTTATTTATGGAGCATTACATATAGAAAGGTCTACCATTACTTTATCTATTGTGACCAATATTTCCCATAAGGTTGGAATATGAACATGCATTATATAGGTTCCCTCTGAGTTACTCTTCTCCATGAATCCCTAAGGGATATCTATAAAGTAAGAGAGAAAAATCTAAAAGGATATAAATAGGTATCCAAACATTCGGCATCCAGTATGGTGCCCACTATGAATTGTGCATCATTGATCATCATGGATGTAAATGCTATAAAAAACACTATAAATAATGAAAATGTAGAAGAAATGGAATGTATGGTTCCATATGGAATATGATTAACACCGAGGGTGATGTTGTGCATATCAAGAACCAAGAATCACCCCAAATGTGGGTTCTCCATTAATCAATCCTCCACTTCCTCCTTAGAAAATATATACCAGAATGAAGAATATATTCAAGGATGTATATGAGCCTCCTTATCCTATTTATGAAAATGAGATCCCTATACTTGAATAAAGATTAACATTCTAGGATGAATAAATTAATGAGTTTAGGAGGCTCAATGTTGAGATGCTCTAAGGTGCCCATCCCACAGATTTTTATCCATGGGAAGAACCCAGACATACACTTATTGAGGGTGTAGTTATTCATTGGTTTATGCTAGTATATGAATTAGAGTGATGACATACACCAAACTCTACAAATATACCATTAGTTTATCAATAATAGATAATGGAAAATATCAACATTTCCCTCCATTAAGGATAAAAATGGAGCAGGTTCAGGAAGATCCTCAAAAGTTGTCCCCAACTGGATATCTGCTGCAGGTAGTGGTAGAGATGAAACATTAGATACTTACCATTGAATCACTTTCCCCATATCTTGTTCAAATGAAAACTCATGATGTTCATATCTACAACATTGAGTCCTTGGAAGCTTGATTGGAAGCCATAGCAGGGTGGACTACACAAGTGAAGTCTGAACGGAAACCATAACCCAACTGGGTGAGTGACACCCCTCAACCTCCAAACATCGGGAGACATTTGTTTTATATATTTAATGCCTTAGGTGATCTGGAACAACATATGACCTACTATTCATCCTATCTGGATCCCATGATGGGGAGTCACGAGCAACAAAGAGTACTGATACTCAGATGCTTCGTATGAACATTACAAGGGCCCGCCTTTATGTTGTACACTAGTATTCCAGATTAGTCGATCACATGATGGGAGGATCTCCATTGGAAATTTCGCTTTTGGTTCTACATAACTCTGAAAATGATGGACATTAGTGACCTCTTGAATTTTAAATAATGATAAAATAAGTGATTCTAAAATATCGTATCCAAATGGAAAGGGCAGCATATTCCATGAACTAGCCACTCCCCTAGGAGGATATAATGTCTCTATACATTGATAACCTTAGTGATGAGTTGCGAATGATAACCATCCCAATGAAGTATATAATTGAGGTTTACGGTTTCTCCAATATCTCGTAAAAGGATAGATTACTCCATGCAACAGACTAAGCTCAATTCATAGCTAAATCCATAAATCTCAGGGAAAAGAACAAGAAAAGTGGTGGAGACATCTGAAAGACATAATCCATCCTTCGCATCAGATCTAGATCAAAAACATTCCCTATATCCTAAAACACACCTCAGGAATCAACAATGATCCCTAAATTGATAGAACGAGTTGAGGGGACCCATGTGAAATCAATTCAAGGAGTGAAGGAATAATGTTTACTCATTACAAGATGATCAAGTCCATGTATAATTTATAACAACTATGGATAATGATTTACTCCACCATTGAAAACTGAAAAAATATACCATGTAGGTCTTAATGAAAAAAAATTTATTTACCCTTTCACCAGATATTGGAATACACCATTTAGGAATGATTCATCTTCAACATCCCCTTATAAAAAATGGGAGATTGAAGGAATGTAAAACTAGGAAGGTCGCTAGTGTAATTGGTGTTTATTTTTTCCACTTACCCCAAAGAATGAGTTGGGTGGGAATACCTTTTATTAGGAAGTACCATAAGTTTTATAGTTGGATGAATCAAAATATGATCAAAGAAACTTAGGGAATTTGAAATTCATGATAAAAAAACCAACTATTCCCTAAACTTGTCTTACAGCAATGCGGTCGATGTTATTGTACCCAAAACCCCCCCAAAATCCATCATTCCAAAAAGTGGTTTGTATAGAATGTAAGAGAGAAAAAGTATGAAGGAAAACCTACATCAATTCCAAATTTAACATTGAATATCAATTTTTATTCACTCATATATGAAATAATGGTATCCATCCCACCAAAAATCTCCACTAGAAATGGTCATCCAGAAAAATTAATCATTGGATGATGAGTTGATATTCAGTTCTATTAGAGTCATTCACTTAATGGATCCATCATCTGATGATTATTATGGATATAAACTCATGTTCCATTTATCTGTTTTGAGATCCAGAAGATGATTCCATAAAAGTAGAGGATACTAGGGATGGTGTATCAATGTTTTAAACACGACATCTATCCATGCCCCTACCCATACGTTCAATATTGTCGAAAATCATAAGAGAGACCTTCAGTGGAACCAACAAGAATAGTAAAACCCCATAAATCTACTAGAATCTACTCTGAAATAATCAATCTAGAATATAAATTAGAGGAGGGCCTTTCTTCCAATCGCACTTGGTGTGAAAGGTGACCTTATTTTCCCAACACACCTAAAGCAAGAGCACCTCCAACTCTTGGGGTGCATTATTTTTTGATCTAGAAGTTTCAAACTCCTTTATATCACCATTTCTTGTCGATGTTTTTGGAATTGAGTTAAAGAGGCTTCTAGTTCCTTTTGTGTTGACTATGCGAGATGGGTGTTGAGATGACTTGATTGAATAATATAGAAATATTGATATATTATAGCGGCATCACCATTCTCCGAGTTATTTCCTATGTTTATTGATACAACCATATGACACCATCCTATGAATGAATTATTTGTATTTAGTTTAGTCTATCTTATATTTGTTCAAGATGTATGTTCTGTTCTTTGATGTTCATGGAGACCTATTGGTGTTTATTGGTGAGTGAGACCCTCAGATAGGCTAGAGACGTGTTACGATCTTGTCGTCCATGAGGGAAGGGCTGGTGCTCAGTTCATTAGAGGATCAATAGTTTTTTTCCCATGGTCATAAATGAATACCATAATAAATTTCTAGATGAGGTTTTAACATTACATCCTCAATGAGAGATCGAGTTCGTGATTAAACAACTGGAAGACGTATATTCCATCTCGATGTATCCATATAGTATGGAACCTTTGTAGTTGAAAGATCTATGTATACAACTAAATGGTCTATTTAAGTGTGGTTTTTTTCAACCGAGTGTTTCATAATGGGGTGCACCAATTTTGTTTGTAAAGAAGTGTGATGATTGTTTGAAATTTTTTCTCGAATATCATCGCTTGAACTAAGTGATAGTAAAAAACACTATAATTTTATGCTGATTGATGATTTAATAAATCAAATGAAGGGTTAATTTTTTTCCCAAATATTGATTTCTGGTCATGGTATCATCATATACAACCTACGGATGAGGATTTTCTGAATACAACTTTCTTTTTTTTTGTCACAGGCATTATGAGTTCATTGTGATGTCGTTCTATGTGACGAATCATCTAGGTATGTTGATGGGATAAATTGATTCCATGTTTTGTGAGTTCCTATATTTGTTCTTTGTAGTTTTCGTCGATGACATCCTTGTGTACTGTATATTTATGTAGGAGCATGCAGAGCATATATGTTCCATTTTGGGAGTTCTGCACCAAGAGAAATTGTTTGGGATTCTTCCAAAGCGTGATTTTTGGGATCAAGAAGTCTGTTTCTTGGGGAATGTTGTATCCCATTAAGGAGTAGCTTTGTATTTTTCAAATATATATGAAGTTGTGACTTTTGAAGCCCCCAAGGAAGTATCCTAGGTGTGAATTTTCCTTGTTCTTTCAGGCTACTACAATAGGTTTATATTGATTTTTTCTTAGGTTGCGCCTCCTCTGACAGTGTAGACCAGAAATGATCTGGCATTCCTATGGACTGATCAGTTTCAAACAGATTTTGAGTATCTGAATGAGAATTTGGCTAGCTATTTGGTTCTTTGTCTACCTACAGATGGAGTTTAGTTTGAAGTTTTCACTAGCGCTTCTCATATTGGGTTGGTATATTTTTTGATGCAGTAGAGATTGGTCATTTTTATTGGGACATAGACGTTACGTACCCATGAATGTAACTATTACACCATAAATTTTGAGTTGGTGGCATTAGTCTTTTCTCTACAGTTGTGGACACATTACCTTATAAGTGAGAGTTTTTTAGTGTTCATCATTCATAAGAGGATGAGGAATGTTTTCTCCCAATGTGACTTGAACATTCATCAACAATTGCTGATGTAGTTCTAATAGGATTATGACTTATAGATTTTATATATACCATTAAAGGTGAATTCCTCGGAAAATTCCTTGAGTTGAAATTCACATAGTGATTTAGTGTGTAAATCAGGTGATTCATGGAGAGTGATGGAGGAACATTTAGCTTTTCACCAAGATATGGGAGAAGGTGAGGGACAAGGTTATCTTTTTTAGATGATGGTGATGTCATCTCTGTTGAAATAGGTGGAGGAATCCTAGTTGGGTTATCTTGATGTGGTGGTTTGGAGGGACCAAGTTGTTTGTGGAGAAGCTCCTGATGGTTGGTCTGGAGATAAAAACCCCCAGATGTTGTTTTAGGGTATACTTTTCATTCCTTTGGTGATGTGTGATATAGTTCTTGGAGAGTTCCATAATTCATCATTGGTAGTATATCCAGGCATGAAAATGATGTACCAAGGCATGAAAGGTTTGTTTTTGTATCCTAGTTTGACGCATGAAGTTGTAGAGTTTATGTCTTGCTGTTTGGTTTACAAGAAGGTTAAGGCAGAGCACCGTGTTCCTAATGGATTTCTCCAGCCATTAGATGTTCCTCCATGATAGTGGGATGAAATCTTGATGGATTCTGTTACTGGTTTACCTCAAGATCAGGGAGTCTATGATTCTATATGTGTGGTAGTTTATCGTTTGAAAAAAATCATCCCACTTTATAGCGATCAAGGAGTCGAGAACAAAGGTGGTTCTATCAAGGTAGTATCTATAAGAGGTGGGGATACACCACAAAGTCCCAAAGAAGACCATTTATGCCTGAGATCCTCATTTTAAATCTTGGGTGTGGATATGTATTAAATATGTGTGTCTTTCTCAGCTATTTCATTAAACATCTTTTCATCTACAAATGAACGGTCAGAAGGAGTGGACCATCCAGACTCTAGAATACATGTTGTGCTCTTATGTCTGGTATTTTAGAAGATCGTGGATGAGGAACTTTAACAAGGTAGCGTTCTCTTAAAATAATAGTTTCACTCCACCATCAATATGGTGTTGTTTGAAGCCAGGTATTGATGAAATTTCTGTACTATGTTGGGATAGACCTGGGTGAGAGAGTTAGCGATTCTCGAAGCAGAAATGGTATAAAATATAATAGAGATGTTTCATGTGATTCATGAGAGGGTGAAAGAAGTATAGGATCATTATAAATCCTATGGTGTTCATAGGATGAGACATATGGAGTTATATGTTTTGGATTTGGTGTTCATGAATGTGACACCCCGTCGTGGGTCGTGAGGTTTTGGTCATGGGAGTATACTTATACATAATATTTTTGGACTTTTGAGGTGTTCGATAATGTTGGATCCATAGAATATTAGAGAGTAATTTCCCCATAGATCATCTGCATACATGATATCTTTCAGTTGTTGTAGCTCCTTCTTTATCTTCATGATGACTCTCACATCATCAATTTGGACGAGATTAATGTTGATAATGATACGACCTTCAATGAGAATCCTATAGAGATTTAGGACCACCTGAATAAGGTGTCATATAGAAATTATATTCCCTTTCTTTTTTTCTTGTGGTTGAAATTTATTGTGGATGAGTGTATCTAGGAACGTGACTAACAGATACGTGCTCAAAACCCCAATCTATTTTTTGATTAACTCATCACAAGTAATTTTTTTTGTTTTATGGTTGTACACCTTTCTTTGTTGTGATATGGATTTCCCTTTTTCTTGTCGGGACATTCTCTCTTTCGAGAGGTATTTCCCAAGGGAGATTATTTAGGAGATGGTTGTGGTTGTTGTGTGGTTTTTCACATATTCTTCTAGTGAGGTGGTGAGCTCCTGTTGTGATGGGAACTTACAGAGGTATCTCATGGGATGGCTATTTGGATGACCCATATTTTATTTACTCTCTAGGTTGGTTATGGATCCTCAAAGAAAATAGCGTTTCAATAGGTATCTAATGTAAGTTCCCGAGTCTGTCTCGATCAAGCCTTTGCATGTTCCTAGGGATTTCATAGATCATAGGAGGATTAGAGGAAGTATAGAGTATTTTGGTTTTTATACACTATTTTAGGGATGAATTTCACATCATGTAGAATTACATGATTTGAATATGGGTTTGATGAAGTATTATATTTAAAGGATTGAAAAATAAAATAAAATTTAATGGATTTGGTTTTATCAATGGAAACTAATCATGAGGCACAACACAACGTGAAAGGGGATTTCATGAAATGTAAGCTCTAATAATAAATGTTCTAAAATATTTTCCAGCCACTCTGGTTGTCAAAACCTATCGCTGTAGAAGCTCCTACACTTCTCCGTGAAACGTGGTGTCCCCACTTCAATTTTTTGGGGATCCTTCAGAAAATATCAATTCCAATCTTCACATATTCAATCTGCAATGATATTCCATCGATCTAATGTATGTTCTTCCACCATTATTCTAGTTTCTTCTAATTTGTTCTATTTTTTCTTTCGTTATTTCTGTCATACAATGTAGAATGATATCCCATGGATTTAATGGGGTTTTCTTTAGTTCTTTTTAGTGCAGTGGTGTCTCTATGTCCTCATATGGATATAGTTCTTATAGTAGGGGTGATCAAAGATTTGTTTCATGGGCCATTATTATGTAAATAACATCGATGAAAATTTTAGTTAGGGATTCATTCCTTCTCTATTTATTTACTTGAAATCAAATAGGTATCATGATTTATCCCATTAGATCACATATAAATTGACCTAATAATTATTTGAACTAGATTAAACAATTGTTATTGATCATATAAGGTTATTTATTCTTTATAATGTGATAACAATTTGACTCTTGATTTTCTAGATGGTGTGATATATCTTCCTTTCAAGATCTATAATTTCATTCATGATTGAAATGTGAAATGAATTTAAATATTGACCTAATTGAAAATTAATTTCCTATAAGATAAAGAGGTATGTATAATGAATCTGGTTTCTATAGAATAAATTGATGCCTAGAGTGACAAGATGTATGGATCATTAAATTTGAGGGTTGGGGATGGAACTAGAGGTGAAAGAATGGTTTAAATCTGTGCTTACTTGTTGTTTTGGAAGATGGATGCAAGTTGAATATATTTTTTGTTTGGAATCCCTGTTGTTTGTTTATTTAATTTCATTTCCCCACTATATGAGGTAGACATATGTGTTTGGTTACTCTCTTTACTAGGTGGTAAAGATGAATGGAGAATGCCATGTGATTTCCATTTTTATCTTCTAATTGTTGGGTGAGTTTCTTCTCCTGATATAGGTGGAAATGACTCGAAGGGTATCCCATCTACTAACCGTGTTGGTCCCCTTATGTATGAGGAGCTTAGAATGTTTTCCAAGAGAATGTAGTGATATGGAAAGTAATGTTGTTAAATTAATGAATAAATGTTTAACCATTGGTGTTAGAGCTTTCTGGGATGCAATATTGAGGTTCAAATTTTATGAAGTTGTGGAGTTGATTTGGTTAAGCCTAGAGGACATGTATCTTCATTGAAATGGTAATGTGATATAATGTGTAAATTATAATGGTTAATCAGTGGTTGATAATTAATTAACATAAAGTGTAAGTCATTAAAAAGAATAATATAATTCAATGTAAATCTTTAAATGGTTGTGTGATTATAGGATATATGGTCTTGGATGTGGTAGTTGAGGCTCCAAGAGATGTTAGGTGCAGCTATATCTAAAACTCGGATATTCTCTTAGTGTGGTTCTGAGATATATTATATCATGTACATTGTGTGTTTCCTTACAATAATCCACCCTATCAGATAGGGTAACTGACACCCTATTGATTCTGAACCATGGGGGATGTTTTCCCCAAAATCCTAGTGGGAGGATGGATGACTAATTACCCCCTTTGGCCCTAGTCTCTTATCATCGTAGATATTTGTGTAATTATTCTTAGAGATTAGTTTTCCTCATATATGCGTGTAGAGGTATGTAATGTCTTGTGGTTATTTCCCTCACATATATTTTGGATATAGTTCCCTATGAACTACTATAGGTATAATGTGTATAGGAATTTATAGATTTAAGATCCTTACTCTGTGTATGGTCTGTGATGGATTGAGGTATAATACACAATGTGTGATACACATTATATGATCTCTGGTATATCCCAAATACCACTTTGTTACTTTTGGATATGTGGAATTAGTGGTGTGTTGTATAAGGTGCATGCTGTTGTGAATCACCCCAGTGTGTTTGTGGGCTAGCCTTTTTAGAGAGAGATGATCAGGATTTATGACATTGGGATAGAGCAGAAAACTAGTGTAGAAGTAGTGGTAGGGTACCCTTTATATTCTTTATTATATTATATTCAATTGTATGAAATACATGTTGAGAGTATCAATAATGAGTATGGGGACATAATATACCTGTTTAGGTGAGAGTTAGCTATAATTTTGTTTATTGTTAATTAGAATTATTTACTAGCTTTTACATGAGAGGCTCTGGGGAGGGATTATAATTAGTTTACCATTATACTCTCTCTATGTATATATAATTTTTTTTCAGGTCAATCATAGAAGGTTGGAGATCAAGATGGTTATTACTAGGTTTTTGGTTGTAAGATATGTTTTGGCTTTTTGGTCACTTTTGTCTTTACATTCTTTTCATTTTTAGTATTTCATGCACGAAATTAAATAGGTTTACTTATGTTTTCTTCTATATTGTAGAATTAGTAGGGTTTGTTTGGTTTCTATATTATCTCTCTCTTCCACATGTGTTCCCCTAAGAGGGTAATGCCTCCCATCATTATGTTTATTATAACCTTGGTGGTAGTCTACAACCTGGTGCCTGTCGGAGGCTGGAATCATTGGCCACTACCTCTATTCCCCCATTCTATCCCAATAATAGGTACACTTTTTGGGGAGGCGGTCTTGATATAAAGGGTAACTTCACATCAATAAGTAAATATTCTAACTGAGACCTCATTAACATATGTTGGGTAACATACAGAGTATCAAAAACACACACAACCTCATCTTTACTTAGAGATATTGAATTATTTTTCTTGTATGCTAACCATCACAAATATTCCCTATAAGTAATGCTACACTATATGTCAATCTTCTATCGTCAACATTTCCTCCCCAATCATCATCTGAATACCCAAAAAATTTCTACTTTCTAAGCTACCATACCTGATTATGATATTTTTTGTTCCATTGATATATTTGAAAACTATTTCTTATCAAGCAATATTGATTCTTTGGGGTAACTATGAAATATTAAAAATAAGGTAACAAAATAAATAATTTCAGGCCTTCAGAGAGTTGATTGTAAAAAAAACCTGTCAGATTTCAAAATTTATTCTAATCAACTACCTTACCTTGTTCATCTTTACTCAACTTAGATACCATTGAAATCATTGTGGAAATAGGTTTTAATTTTCTCTTGTGAAACTTCTTAAGAAGTCCCTTAGAATATCTTTATAGATAAATAATGGTGTGTTTCTTATTCTATAAACTTTGTACACCAAGAAAGTATCTCATTTCTCCAAATAACGACATCTCAACCAATATTTTCATTTCATTAAAATATCATTCAAAAGAACTTTCATCATTATTATCAAAGATGATGTCATAATCATAAAACATTACAATTGGGGAATACTCCTAAATTTATTATATATATATATTTCTATCAGCTATTACTTTCATAATATTCAATATCCATAAGAAAGTATCCAATATTTAGTACCATTCTATCAATGCCTATTTCATCCCATACAAATATTTCTTCAATCTACATTGATAACTTTCTTCTATCCCACAAACAAATCCACTAGGTTATTCAATGAAAATAACCTCATCAAGATCAACTGTAAAAAATGTAAACTTTATATCCAGTTTTAAGATTTTTTATCTTTTTTATATAGTAAGTGAAAGATAAATTTTAATTATTTTTAAACATTCTACTAGTGGATAAGTTTTAAAAAAATCAACACCTTTAATATTTGAGTATCCTTTGAAATGTAATATTTGTTTATTTCTTACCACTTCACCATCTTTATTCATTTTGTCCCAAAAAACCCAATTTTTACCAATAAAAATTCTTATCTTATTTAGGTATGATTTCCCATGTACGATTATTTTCTATCTAATCCATCTAATCACTCATAGTCTGAACCCATTATGAATCTTCAAAAGCTTCTTTCACATAATTATAATAATCTTTTGAATACAAATAAATTTTTGCAAGAGGATTTAATGTTCATCTTGTTTAAAGTTTCTTGCTATTGATTAGAAATAATGTTTTAATCTTCCACAAGCTTTCCCATCATAGTACGATATTTTTAGTATCCATCTCATCACTCAAAAATCTTAGTCTAATTCTTAAGTAGGGATACAATTTTGTGTATCCTTATCTATTTTTTTTAAAAATCTTTATACTACTCAATTTACTTATCTAAATGAGTATGTTTAACTTACTTATTCTTTTTCAATGACATTTTCATCACAATAATCAAAAATTATTCTTGTTTCATTCTTGAAACATCTTTATCCTCTTCCATTAGATTCATATAGAACAGTGATTCCATATTCACCTTCCTTCTAAAAAACTCTCTGATTTCCAACTTTCATATTTATAATTCATGGACTCCCAAAAAATCTTATTTCATTTAATCCGATAATTTTATATGAAAAAATTTCATATATGGTCATATATAATTTTATCTTTTATAAACATCATTTTTGAATATATACAGAAGTACTAATTGATTCCTCTAATATTAATGAGAAATACCATATTCATGTAACATATTCTTCCTCATTTCTACAAAACATCTATTTTTCGTATTAGAAATTCCATTTTGTTTAGGAGATAATGATGAACTATACTCATGTTGAATTTAATGATTCTCTAGATGATTTTTAGATTATTAATTCTTATACTCAGAACCACTATTAGTTATCAACTTTTTCACTGAATACTCACATTATTTTTCATCCTAACTCTTGAAACTTTTAATCATTTTTAAAGCATGTGACTTATGTTTCACAATCATCACACAAGTAACAAATGTAACATCATAGGTGAAAGTGATGAAGTATTTATCTCCATTTGATGATTTTTTTCTCATAGTGTCCAAAATATATGAATAAATATGTTCCATGGGTTTTTAACAAATATAATCTTTCATATGGATGGAATTTGTAATCATTCTTTTCTGAGATGTAGTGAAACACCAATCTATTCTTTTGAAAAAAATGGAATATCACAGACACTATCTTGTTTGGATAACTTGATCATGTTTCTCTAACACATGTGTCCTAGAATTTTATGATGTAATTCATTCTCATAAACCATACTAATGTAACAAGAGTTTTAAATTTCACCAACATTGAATAAGTTTCATGTCGTATGTTTCCCCCATGTAACAATATTTCCATTTTCCTCACCTTTCACAAAAATCCCATATTTTTTTGGAAGATAACATTGTTACCATCATCTAAATTTTGTGAAACACTTATCAAAATGTGTCTCATCCCATCAATATATAATTCTTTCTTGTATTTCAACTTTTCTTTCCCAATAATTACAAAACCATCAACTTTTATTCTTGATGATTTAACATTTATAAATGTAACCATTATTTATTTTAATTATTTCAAATTCATCAACAACCTTAAGTATCCAGACATATGAGAAGAACAAACACTATCAAAAATACAATGACATTATCTATTTAAAGCTATTAGAGTGGTTTAAAAAAAGCCTCTTTTCTTATATATTTTATTTCTTCACTTAGAGTTTATGAGAATTGTTAATAAAATTTTGTTGTGAAAAAAAACAAAACATAATTTTTCATGTTTTACAGTTTTTTCACATATTTAACAATTGGTTTCTGATGGTTGGAACCTATTTTCATCTTTCACACCAACCTTCTTAGGTTTCATTCAAACATTCCTATCAAAATTCATCATTTATGATAATTTACTCCCTCTCATACTTTTCCATAAATAACATATGGAATAATAGTAATGTTTCTGATTAAAACAATACATATTTTCTATATGTATGATCCACCATAATATCAGCAGTATCCATAGTAAGTGTATTTTCATCTAAAACAACCTTGCTGACTGGAGTTGTGAACATGATTCTGAAAAACCTTCAAGACTTTTTTATCTGAAGCACCGACCATTCTCTTATCATTCAGAATATTATTTTTCTGATCAATTTTCTATTCATATTTATTATAATCATAACAATTATAAAACATTTCAGATTCATAATTTTTTAAAAACCTTTTCAAAATTAGTGTTTTTATAATGTTCTAAATTCCCTACTTTGTTAATATTGTTCATATACATCATTTTTCCAGATTTAATCAATTCAAAAAAATGCTAGATTTCTTATCAAAATTTAAAGGTATATTTTGTTTATACCTCTCAGGTTTCTCCTTATGAGAACATTAACCAACGTCAAAATAATAATTTTTGAGACTTTTACCTTTTCAGTTCATCTTTGGTTTGTGTTTGATGGACATATTTCAAGTAATCTTATTTTACCATTATCTTCATTTCTAGAATTCCATTAGGATTTTTTGTTTATCAAGTTATTTCTTCAAATCATCATTCTCCACCAGTATCATGTACTTATCTTTTGGAAAAAATTCTTGAATTAGTTTTTTGAATGATACATCATCCAATATCTTGTTTTTAATTTCAATCCTTCTAATATTTAACTGGAATTCATTCAATTCTTTTTTTAGATGATATAATAGATGAGTATCTTCTTTATTATATCTATTTCCTCTAAATTCTTCATCATTCATTATTGAAATAAAATTTCTCTCACCAACATGATTAGTATACTTTTTATATTTAGCATCACATTCTTCTTATTCATCATCCATAAATTTTATACTCTTTATTTTGGATTTTAATAACATCTTATCTTTCCCTATAAAAAATATTTATCTTTATCACCCTATTTGTTTCATGATCTTCCTGGTATTATTTCATCCTTTTCACTATCTTATTATTTCTTTCTTCATGGGCAATATTACACAAAGTTCTAAACAGCTCCACATTCAACACATTTCAACGAAATATTACCTTTATGTTTACCTATACATATTCTCACATTTTTAGAAAACAAGGATAAAATATCATCATGTTTTTACATACCTCATTTGTATAAGATGAATCACTATATTATTATATAATAAAAATATTCTTTGACTTCACTTTCTTGGCATCCATGAAAGACATTTTTCTATAAACGGTTTTTCTTTTCATATTTTTTTTCCTTCTCATTTTATAAGTGATTATTTATGTATGTGAATAATCTAGAGATAATGTTTCAATATCTATATCTTTCAATGAAGAATCATTAGCATTATACATTTCCGAAAGGATTCTGAAAATTTTCTCAACACCAGTGGAATCATATAACTTTTCACCAAGATATATGATACTGCTAAAAATTTATTTTACTATGGTAAATAAGTTCCCATTAAATTCACACCCACCAATTTAAAATCTTCATAATTAAGCCTCTATATTTGAAATATTTTCATCTTCAATTTTATATTTACTTTATAAATGTTTTTCAACATTCACAATATACCATTGGATGTGCAAATAACATCCACCCTTAAAATTTTGTTTTAAATTTTTTTTGATAGTAATGAATTCTTGGCCTTGCCATCATTCTGAAGATTATTCATAAAAACATATTTAAGTGAAAATTTGTCAAAAATAGGAGGAAATTTATATATTTTAGCTTCAAAAACATCATAACCAATAGTCATAAGCAAAGTAAGCATTCTATATTTCCAGAGAGGATAGTTGATTCCTTGAAAAACTGATATACCTTTACTATCCACACAATTAAGAATCTAGATAAACTTTTTTTAAAAAAATTAGAAATGAAAAATGAAGGGAACCTTTCTCTGATACCAATTATAAGTTTCTAGTCATGATAATTGTATCATTGATAGTGGTGGGGTGAATCAGTGATACATTTTTCCATTATATTTACATACTTATGAAAAAAAATTATCTTCCTATTAATTATTATTTTCCCTATTAAATTAAATGAAACACACATTCATAAGAACATAAGAGTTAACATGGTTCAAAAATAAATAATAATATCTACATCCTTGGTATAGTTAGGAAATGATACAGTACCACACAATCAACTAGAAAAAATTCATTTTGTGTGGAATACAATGACTAGGATATTCCATTAGAATTATGTAGAACTATGTAAATAATCCAATAGTTCATGGGATCCTTCTATAAAATTTTTTTCAATATAATGTTTTTGAAAAATAACATGTTATGGTGCTACTTTTTCAACTTCCAAAAATATAATATTTCAAATCAATTCTTTAATTTCTTACCTAAAATATATTGTGAACTTTGTAGAATTTGTTACAAAACCTAGTCTGATATACCAGTATGATTCTCCCAGTCTGATTCTCCATGTACAATTTATCAGTACGAGAAAATGTAACTCTATTAGAATATAGAAGACTCAATTCTAAACACTTACTTATTCACTTCAAAAGTCATAATACAATAATACTTCCCAATACAATGAATAGTTGAATATGATGATCAACTTAATACAATATTCATATGAGTACTTTGAAATCCTGTATCATATCTTTTCTTTACTGTCTAGGCTGATTTATTCAAGAAAAACAATCTGGAATCCTCTTATTATCTGTATAATTTCGTTGATGCTCCACCTTATCTATAATTCTTGTGAACAATACATTAGTCATAATAGTACAATGTACTTTTTTATTTTTACACTCATCAATAATATGGTTTGGGTGGGATTTTGGAATAAAATTTCCTCTCAAGTAAATTACCCATATATTCATGTTTCTATGAACTTTGGGCGCATCTTGAATTCATCAAATTTTCACAACTCTTCTAGATTCTTCTTAATCTTTATCTAATCTTCTAAACACTCCATCTATCATTAGAATTTATTCACAAACAATAGTGTGATTCAAATATCCCATTTTTATTCACTCATTATGATCTCTCCATTAAGATGTTATGAACCAGTAACATTAATGATGAAATATAAAAACAAAATTCATAATATGATTTATCAATTAAAATTATTTATAGCATCTGATGAAAAAAAATATTCTTCCAACTATATGCTTCCAATTCAAAAACTTTTGTATATCTTTCATTATATTTGGGTCCTTATACCAATTCTAATTAGATTTGTATCTTTTTGATGAAGAAAAATGTGAATCAGTAGACTTGTATTCATCTGCCCCATTTAAAACATATGAACTATAAAAAAATTAATTCAAACCATTGTAAATTGTTGAAAGCATTATTGATTAATATTTGGATTTATTATTTTCAATGGTCACCACATTCTATTCTTTTTATTTTCATTCATCAGTCCCAAAAAATTATACCTTTAATGATTACGATGGAATACAACGTCTGATTGACCATTTTCAATAGCTTCAACATAAACAACTTATTTATCTCTAGAATATGATACTAATTAATTATTTTTTAATGAATATGTTGAAATATTGAATATGGTGATCTAGTGTCATCAAATTCAAGTTAAAAAATTTTTTCTTTAACAAACATCAGCTTTTATCATGACATCCATTATCACTTTGAATATGTCGAAGACTAGATTTAGTATTGTATGACTTACAATGGAGTTTATTTCGACTTCACAATCAATATAATTATTTACTTCCTAGCTGAAATATAATTATCATGATTACGATTAGAATGAAGTTGATTTCCAACACATTTTTCTATCTTTATTTTATCAATATTTCAACACAAGTGTCATAAAATACTTTTGATTTATGAGTACTCCAAGATTAGAAATGAACTTCCAAATTTATATCATTTTCAAGAAAACTTTAATTATCCCACAATATGATATCTTATTCCATTCCAAGCCTATGGTGAGTCCAATGTTCATTTTCATGTAGAAATAAGCTTCTCAATATGATGGAATTTGACAACCATTTTGAGTACCATTTTCTGGAATTTGATGGTCATTACGATTTTCACCAAAAAAATTAATGTGATTTATTTTATTCTCAAACATAATTTTCTTCATAAGACTAATTTACAACAAAAGAACATGGTTGAGAGAAAATATATAAATATAATGGATAAAATACCTTCTAACCTAAATGAAAGTTATAGTTTTAAAAGGACTTTGTAATCCCAAATGGTATATTGGCCTGGGTTGAGAGTTTCCCAGTACAAACTAATAATTTCTTGGGAATGTTTTTTTAATGAGTCCTATTATAGATAACTTTACACATAAAAAAATTACATATAAAATAAAATTATCCAATCATTGAATTTAATGAGTAAAAAGTTGTGGAGGGGATGAATAATTAATTTCTCTCATATAGTTAGTAGATTTTTTTAATAGGGATACTTTCTTAGAATTTTCCTAGGTATTTTTTGGAGGCTGTAATTATTCATTTATATTACCAAGAATGGGGACTCCCTCTAGCCGATGGACACAATGTAATCATATCCCTAAATTAAAGCTTGATAAAAAGAGAGGATCGGTTCTCGAACACCTACTGCTATTGTATTTTAGAAGCACCTTGGTTGGTGAATAAATTTCAAATAAAGGGTCCCAAAATGTAGGGTATAAGTTGATGACCTCCAATTATTTGTGAATTTTAATGAATACCTATAGAACCCAAAAATCACATCCAAATCAGCTAAAAAACTACCTCCAGACTGAAAATACAACATGGAGCTCCACCCTCCATAGGGATTCCCTAATGAGTGTTTGATAATTTGCGGATAATCTTGAATGGATGATTTTAAGGATATATAATGGCTTTCTTAGTTTCTTTTCTTCCAAATAGAACCATTTAGAATAAATACATTCTCTTTAACTAAACCAAAAATGATATTTCCTAGGGAAGTTATTTTCACATCGGAATGATCTTAGGGAATCTTAGAAAAAGAAGATGGAAGAGTTTGACAAACTGGTGTAATGGGGGCATCATATTGACTTCTGATGTTATAAAATTTAAATTTGATGTATCACCATATAAAGAACTATAACATAAGGCATTGGCCAGTGAGGTATCAACCTATGAGATTTCATCCTGTAAGAAATTCCAGCCGTGAGGTATCTCATTGCTTTGTAGAATATCAAAAATTATCATTTATAGGCATCAAACTATAGTTCGTAGAAAGGGTCATTCACAAAAGAGGAACTATGCAGATGTTCGATGTGATATGGAATATTCTTAGAGCCTTTTTGTGAAAAAATAGTTATATGCCTCCAAAATTTATAGGTTTGGTAACCTCTCATGGGTTCACTTGTATAACACAAATCATTTCAAAACAGGACCCCTTTCAATATCAAAATAGCATCTTTTTCATCTTGGTCGAAACCCATATGGATTGTGGTAATTTTTTTGTGTCCTTTATATTCCTCATGGAAGAGGAAGATAATCTTATTAATTTGAAAAAGGAGAAACTAAAATACGAATAAGAAAACATGTAACAATGTTCAAATGGGGTGAGATTCAATGGATTGTTTGATAAAGCTATGAAAAAATCACTCCATAAAAAACCACTCTACACAACTATTTTTTTTTGAAAATGACCCATAAAAAATAGTTCATGGAATAGGAAAATGCCTCTAATTACCGCAAATGAAATGAATTTATTTTCAAGGATAAGTGGTGATTTATACCCACAAAAAATGACATTCTACAAGAAATAATATGTCATTGGAAAATATGGATGGTCGGGGCCCATGAATAAAAACATATTCATTTCTAGATTCGGGCACCCCCCAAAATGACTTCCCATATGAATGAAATCATTCAGGGTCTTGGGATTCCTCCTAGGATCCTATAAAATATGGTTTGCAAAACATTGTGGATGACCATCCATACTCGTATCTAGTCCCTCTGTTCTTTGATAAAACATTTCTATGGGTAATCAAGACTGAAGGGACAAAACCAAGAAGATTTGAAGGTGATCAATGAAAAAGGGACACAAAAAGTAGTTCCATTGAGTTGAATATATATATAATATGATTCTTATCATGTTAAAATATTCCACATATTAGTAAGGATAAAATAATAAATTATCCATTCATCAATGAACTAAAAACCCCATTGTCGACACTATTCTGCATAATATAATAGGATGGCCGCATTTCCGATAGTGAACCCGCATATAAAAATACTATGAAGGAGGAACACTAACCCATTTGGATAATTAATACATTTTAGAAACTTAAAACCACATAGAAACATGATACATAGATGGAACTCAGTCCCGTATAGAAATAGTCTATGCAAGGAAAACCCAGGTCTTTGTGAGAAAATTCTATATGGACAATATCCTCAACTGCATAGAAATATGTTATGTGGAGGGAACCCTATTCTGTATAAGAAAATTCTATGTGGAATGGGGCCTCCTAGAGAATCTTACTATCCACCTCCTCTCGCTCTATTTTTTCATATGATTGGGGTCTATGTTCGCCAATCTATGAATTAGTCAAATAGAATTAGTCTAAGGCCCCTTCAAAAGACACTTCATATGTATAATCATATCATTCATCACAACATCAGGTTTTTTCAAGCCTACATACCCTAGGTAAGATGAGTAATGTGTGTAACCACCATAATATGGGGGACCCTCATAATGTTTTTAGGTTTACATTTGTATGGTTATGAAGGTTACAACTTTGGGGTGCTCACGCAAACCACCCCATTCCAGGTGTGAAGGGTAAGGATCACACTTCCCATTACCTTTGACATGGAATGAGATCCTCCACCTAGAACCAATTTTAGGGCATCCCTTCTGGATTGAGCCCCCAGTATTTCTTTCTAGAGGTGGTGGTTTTTCATCTCTTCCCCTTAACCATGGTTCATAGTTGGATAGATCCAATAAGGGACTATTCAATTTTCAAAAATAAATGAGAAAATGGGTAGACTCCAGACCACCTCCCTCTATCTTTGGGATTGAAAACCTCATCCATCAGCTGATAGAGTGGATCATATGATCTTCAAAACCACTAATTCTTCTTATTTCTCAAACCGCTCACGACTCACATGCTCTTATTGGTGAGAGGTGATCATACAATACATGTGATTTTAAAACCATATCGGCCATCTATATGGTATAATCCCAAATAATATGCATGAATATGGGCCTTCTCAATTGATTTAAGACTTGACCACCATTCAAATTGGAGGCTCCCAACCATATGTCCCAACTACTTTCTCCTCTTTTAATTCAATAAGACGTGAGACCCATTTTTCCAAACTACATATGATTCGAATCCCAATATACTTGGATATGTATGAAGACTCCCTAAGGTCCAAACCCAACAACCAAATGCACACTAATTTCTCAAGTACACAAACTTGATAGGGTTTCTGTTGGGGATGCCAAATCTCTTCAGTGGCTTTTGGTCATCCTTGGCAAAGGTATCACACTAAACCATGACTTTGAACCTTTCCCCTGGGAATCCTTTCTACATGACATTAATCTCCATGGATTGGTTCCCATGAAATGACCATAAAAGGCGATGTTTCAACTTATGTGGAACTAAAATACGTTCGTTCTTGTTCATCTCATGAGGATACGTAGGAATACCATTTTATAGGTTCGATATAGAAATCATAAAAACTTCTATCTCCCTATATTAATTATAAATCTGGAGTTCGTCACTCTGTGGATTTTAACTAGAATCAGCTTAATAAACAACCAATGAATCCTTGATCCATCCATAATATAGTTCCATTGATGGAGAACCTCATATTCATACATATATACCTATCATTAGATAACCTTGGATACATATAGATGATTTTGATCCCATGTGTGTTCATAATTGATCTTTTACATAGGGTAATTATTATATAAAAACTTTGGAATTAATAAATAATTCTTGAACATATCATAACTATATAAGAGAGTCCCAAAATTGTTATAAATCACCCCAAAAAGCTGTGATGATCCCAAATAATCAACCTCTCGACCAATGAGTTATTATGTGTCATTGGATAACTTCTCTAATGAATTCCTTCCTTTTGAATGTCTTTTAATGATTCTTCAAGGATCTGAGGATCATTGGGATTTTCTACTTCCACGAACAAAACCCATTGGAGACAGTTCAAAGATGATGTACCTAAAATTAGTTATTGTATAATAATTTACCCCCATAATCAACCATTTTTCAACAAATGATATTTATTCAGAAATAATATCACTCCTACATAATATATCTCAAGGAATGATGCATTATAGGTATCCCTCTTGAGGAAGTACAAAATAAACCCTTTACATGTGCTGAATCCAGATGTGGTACCATTGGAGAATTATCATCACACAAGGAGAATCTAGTGATGATCTAAGTTAATATGTAAAATTATATATAAAAAAAACTTTTAAAATAAAGGTTTTGAAATGATAGGTTTATGGTTGATACATGGGAACCAGAAGAAATAATTAAACAGAACAAACCCTCATCATGTTTATAGTATAAAATTACTAATTAATGGTAGAAATTTATAATGATGGTGTAATGAAAGAAACCAAAATTTTATAAATAAAATTAATTTTTTTATTAAATTAAATGACCTATTTTGTAATCTATCTATAGAAAAAACATTCACTTATTTGATTATTTTGAACTATTATAATTTTCATCATATCATATTTAAATGACCATTATGAATCGTAACAGTTTAGAATATAATCCTTGAAATCATTTCATATGATTTGTATTTGTACAGGGTTTTGATAAACCTCAATTTATACAGATGAATGAAATGATGTCCACATTCGGTAAGAGTGTACAATATGAATCCCAGTTATTAGATATTATGAGTGAGATAGATTCTCAGAGATTTTTTGATCAATAAATACATAATATTTAATAATGAAATCACGATTAAAATTGTTTATGAGTGAATTTCAAGACCATATATAGCATTACCCAAACAATTTTTACCAAACCATGCCAAGAAAATAAAATGATTGTCCACCTTAACCTTAAGGAATAAAGTATTGTAGTAAATGGAAATGTTCCATGACACTAATTATATTAATTTCTATCATTTTTTAAAAAATATTGATTATATATATTTTTATAATTATTATAAATTTTAAAATGATTATATAATGAGGTGATAAAAATAATAAGAATTTTTTTTTACTTCTATAAAATATATAGTTTCAATCAAGACAATATATTTTGTAAAATTCAAGAATTTATGAAATAAATTATATTTTTTAGGACACTCTTATTAAATAATATTTATTAAATATAAATGATATTATAATTTTATTAAGTAAAACATAATTTTTATAAGTTTCATAATTCATATATTGTAAACAAAACAAGTATTTTTCAAAGAATGTTGATTTTTTACATGAAATAATACATTATCATACATAGATATTTCTTGGTTGGAATAAATAAATTTTCTAAAATTACTAGGTAAAAATTATACAAATGATATTTGGTCTTATTTTTTATAAACTATTGAATTGTTTGGTAAAAGATAAATATAGTTATAACACATAGTGTGTATTCTCGCATTATAATGAAAAAAAACAGATGAAATATATTCCATAAAGGTTATAAAAGAATAAATAAATATATATATTTTTTCACTTAAGAAATTCTTTTTAGGATATTTGATAATTTTTATAAACAATTTTTTAATACTTAAAAACATATATTATATATTTAGGTTTTGAAATAAATTCTTTATGAACATGACTCCATTCCACATCAACATGGGTAATATTTTAATGAGATATATTCATAAACTTGTAAAATAAATATAAACTATACAATTATAGAGAATCCATGGGATATCCATTGCATATTTTGTGATTTTTATTAATTTTTTATATAGAGTCCAAAACATATGTATTAGAAACAAAAAAAAACACCCCTCTCTAATACTATATATTCCAACATGGGATCCAATTATTCATCCCTAAACAATCATTAAAAATGAAAATAATCTTCCCTACCCTTTCCAGATCCATACCATGGTGCTCTCACCCTCATATGAAACTCCAACCATGCTTTTGGAAACAACCTTTAATCAAAAACCATCATTTTGTTTTGAATTTTAATTACCCATTGATTATGTTAGATTCTATTATAACATATCCTTATTGGATAAATTAAGATTTCCATGTGATTAAATACCCATTTTAGACTAGTAAATCCCTCCCGTTATTCTTTTTATACCCTTGTTATGGTACCTATATTATCTATTGTTTTTCTATGCCAAACAATTTCTATTTGAATAATCATCAATATTTCCAAAAAATGGTATTCACCTAGATGTACCTAACCATCAATGATTTGGGAAATCAATTTTTATCACAAAAACCTTAATCTTGGAGTTAAATTTGATGAATTGCGATCTTATTTTGACTGATCTATGTGGTAAACTTCTAAATTATCATAATTTGAAAGTGATGGCTATGTCCAGAATTATATATCTTTCCAATGAATTGGGTAATTTTTTAACCTGGTGATACTCAATGTATGGTTCTTGGGATTTTATTATAAGTACATTTTTTTATTTTAAATTAGATGTAACACTTAACCGATTTTTATAATGGTATGTTTTATGATCTTTCTATATTATGGGTTTGTCATTTTTTTCTAATAATATGCCATGCTTTACTATTTTTGTTAATGACTCTAAACACTTTTATGTCAGATTGAAATGTTAATTCTTTAACATGTCATACATTATTCATGATAGGTTTTTTATTCCATTAATGAAGTTTATATTTTACCCTTTTCTTAGGTATGTGCCAAGGTTATCTAGTGTATTTTTAAAAGGGAATGGTATTTTAGAGGATGTTAAGTAGAGTTTCAATAATTCTTTTGTATACATATGTCCAGTAGAAATTATATATACCTAATATTCAATAGAACCAATGCTACATGATCTTTTGGGATTGATTAATTTTTAGAATCATTAAATAAATATTGAATTGAAGTGAATTAAAATAAAGTTTTTCAATCAATAATATATTAAAACATGTCCATTTGAGAAAAATATGATATAAATGTCAAGTAAAAATTTTATAATTCTATAATCCTTGAAATATAAATATAATATAATGTGTTCAAATACATACCACAATATAATAGTGTGGAAACATGAGACAATAAACCCAATTCATGGATTATAACATAACAGTATAATGATGAAATATTATATATGCATGACAATATGAAATCATAACATAGTAGAACAGGAATCACTACTAGATCCCCATAACAAAGTGAGATTCAATTAAGAACCTATTTAATCTTTTTTTCTTGGTGTAATATTATGGGAATATTATAGGTGATAGTTAAAAAACATTAATACCATTGTAGTCATGGGATATAACCATTCTTTTTTTGGACTTTCATACTACCCATATTACATTGTGGTGTTGTGATACTACCCATGTACCCTTTTGGTGAATAACTAACAACCTATAACCCTATTGATCTCATGAAATATAAACCATTAAATAATGAATATAGAGGTAATGTAGTTACCCATTTAACAACATCCATAAATATATTTACTATATTAAATCAATAAAATAGAATATCCAAACTATACTAGGGAAACAAAATTGTTTTCATTACATTTCAAAAATATATTACACAAATTGGATTCAATAATTAGATAGGATGATTAATAAAATCAAATCACAAAAATTAATATATCATAAAATAATTTATATGGTTGTTCATAAAACATAAATCCATAAGACATAAATACTTTTTAAGTTTAATGGTAAACGGTTGTGAATCATAAAAAGTGATTTGTTAAACGTTTTTATTATTTTTATATAAAATTATGTAATGTGACACTTCTAAATAAATCAATAATGTTGTTGGACAAATCATCCAAAAAAATCTTTTGAAATTAATTAATCCCTAAAATATTAAAAATGGGTATCCTAAGAAAAAGTATACTGTATGATAAAACATACAAACATAAAAGGAAGAAAAATTTTTATATTTTGTTTTCCTTTATTAAAACTAAAATCATAAAAGGGATAATAAAACATTATTAGAAAAAAAGTACATATATTTTGATCAAAATCAAAAAAACATATTTGTATTGTCAAAATATGTACATTGAGTGAAAACCATTAATGTTGATGAGAATTATTCTTAACATCATTGCATTTGTATGAGGAATGAATTCCATAAATTAAGAAGAATTGACATAAAAATCATTCAAAATGTAGTTAATGATAAGTAAATAAATATCCTTATATTAATTTTATGGTTATTAATTTGATTCCTTCTTAATGTAGAATATAATAAACATAGTATAATTAATTTCTTAAATAATAATCATTTTACAATTAATGGAGACTGAGTTTCTAAAATATCCCATCATCATTGGTATCTTTAAAATCAAAATCCATTGAATGATAAAATCGTATATCGATCTTCCAATACAATTAATTTCCAGAAAATTATGGTTTAGAAAAATTTATGGGTTGTATATACACCACAAAAAATAATTTAAGTTTGTAATATCACACATGTCTTAAAGAATACAAATAGAGACAAGAAAGACCATTTCAAACATCAGAATTCCTCAAGTGAGAAATATTTCAAAATTAGATTTAATTATTGAAATTTAAATCGCCTAGAAAATGGGAAATATAAAATAATATAGGTGAAGGAAAACCATTTACATATTATACAATAATGGAATTATATAAGAAACATTTTGACTAAATGAAATGATATTATGTTAAGAAACAGACCTAGCTTTGATTCATGCTTGGGGAGACACACTCTAACCTCATATATATTAAATAGAAATATCAGAATCACTTATTTCAAATCATTATTATTATTATTTTAATTTTATAAACATCATTTATAATAATTTCCTTATTTCATTCATTTCATACATGTTTCATCAAAGAGATTTTGTTTCTCATTTATTGATAAAAAAATTTATCATTTTATGTTATTAAATAAAAAACTATTTTTAGTTTTATAAATTTTTATAAATTTTAAATTTCATACCATTTGATATTTTGGTGTGGTTCGTAAAGATGAAACTCATAATGGTATTCAAGGGAAAATATTATTCAAAATAATTTAATATCATAATATAGAGTTAAGTATTATTATTATAATTATAAATCCAAAAAAAATTATTTGAATATTAGTTTAATATATTACCAGTAATTGGGTTTACATAACAATTTTTTATATAAATTCGTTGCATCCATCAAGTAGATGGTTATGAAAACTTAGACAATAACATGTTATAATCAATTTATGTGTATTATTATGAATTGAATTTAATGTCACCATATTTAGTATATAAAACCTATTTAAATAATTTTGATTCAATTACATATACATACCTATGTTCATATTTTTGAGACAATGTGAATAAATCATTTGAACAGAATCTATGAGAATTTTGTTTCATGTAATTTATCATTATCAAAAACTTACATTATAATAATATTTAATATTTGAGTAATCCTTTCCAAACATTATGAAGGAAATATATTACTATTTAAAATCATATTTTTTTAGAAAATATTTTTTAGTAGTAGACTTTTATGGTGTTGGTGAATGACTAAAATTTTTTTTCATGAAGGCAATAGTTTGCACGTAAAATGGGAAACATTTTATTTTTTGAACTATTGTGGGGAAGATAGAAACTTACTTTTAAATAAACATTATAAAATTTAATTATACATATAAAATTTATTTTATTATTATACTATGGTAACAATGTATTTTTTAGAGGTACAATGATAAATAAAATAATATAAATGATAGGGGAGTGATTATAATTTATTAGCTTACTTCATGGGACAATTCGATGAGCATTCTTAGAATGTTATTTATGTTTGACCAGAACATTTAGAACTTGTAAAATAGGGATATGGAGTTATGTGGGCAGATTTGGGTTGATATAAAATACTTGTGTCATGAAGAGATGTGGGGTGGTGAAGTGATCTGCATACTAGTGAGAGGGGTGGAAAGTTTGTAAAGATATATAAATTTTTATTAAATGATCTTCTATTTCAGAAGAAAGTGTCACCAAATGGTGAAAATAGTGGAGAGTATATTATATTTTCCATTCCACAACACAAAAAAAAACAAGGGATTTGAATTGAGAAATTTTATTCTCATTACCCTTAATTTTACTTTATAACATAATATTCTTTTACTGTGGTAGCATTTTAATTTACCTTGATAACAAATTTTTATTCCTAAATTTAAAATTAACCTTATATGAAAATTTTTATTTAATGATTCTGGATATAAAAAATATTTTATATTTTTAATTTCAAATATTGTTAATGTTTTATTATAAAATAAGAAATATATAATTCATAAAATAGTGTGAAAAAATATATCATAGGTTACAAATTTTTTAAAACAAGATTTTATTTTAAAAATCATATATTAAAAATAATAAATTTTTTCTTAAGTAAATAATGGGTCAGGAAAATGGTTTCATAAATTTTTATGTCTTTTTCAAATAATAATGATGTCATAATAGTCATAACCATTATAAAAATAATATTTTGACCTATTCACCTAAACATTATTCCTTCAAAAAAATATCAATCATTCATTATCTAATAATATTTTATTGTTGAACCCATAGACAATTTTCTTTCAAGGAAAGTAAAATTATTAAATTTTAGAATTTAATACTTAAATGTAACGCCAAAAATATAGAGCAATTTTGTTTTTATAAGAAATTAACTCTTATAATAAATATTTCAAATAAATTATTTTTGAAATTATTTTTAATATATAATTCAAATCTACAATATAATTTATCACTATTTAGCAATAAAAAATTTTGATTCATAAAAAAATTCACAGTGCATAAAAAATAATTTTTTTGTACTAATTGTTTTCAGTATAAATTCATCTTATTTATTATTTAACTACATTATAATTTTAACAATGAACTATTACTGAAATATTATATTTTTTTATTTAAATATAGTTATGAATATTTCATTACTTCTACAAAACCCACCAATTGAATCACTACATTATAATAGTAACATTTAATAAATAAAATTTATCTGATAAAATGTATCAAAATTTTCGTTAGTTTTTTTGTTATGAGTGAAACAAGTTATTCAAAGGATAATGTAATTAAATGTGAACATATAAAGTTAAAATATGTGATTTTCATTTTTTATTATAAAAATGAATTATTTAGTTTTTATCAAATAATATATTTATAATGAAACTATTTATTTTAAGATAAAAGAACATTTTTTTATATTATATGAAACTAATTATAAAATGGTAATATCTTGAATGTTACAAAATATATTTGATATAGTATCCCCAAAACACGCAAAACAATAATATTAAATCATGTTGACCAAGCTACTGGACCCCAAATCCTTCCCCCACACCCTTCCACCAAACCCAAACCACCCATGCTTCATATGTATAATTATATTATAACTATTTAATTTTGACTCATATATTTTATATGTTCGTTTTACATATGTTCAAATATTTTAATAGAATAGGTAAAAATATATTTTTCCATTTTATATATATGGATTAAGAAGATAATTTGTTTCATAAAATCATCTCTTTTTCATTCAACCCTAAAAAAAATTGGGTAATTTAAATTTTAATTACTACTCACTAATGAAAAATTTTCAAGGGTATGAATAAGGAGAAAATTTTATACTCACATTTGTGTGTAGGAATATAAATATATTATATCCTTTATTATAGACATATATTTTTAATCTTGGACAATTTGACCAAATATTCCTCCTCGTATATCAAGAAATTATAGAAGTTTCTAATGAAACACATTTAACAACTAATTTTTCAGGATATTACTTTCAATAAAATACTAATGCCTAAATGGTAATGATAATATCAAATAGGATCAAAAAGAATTTTAACCTAAAAATGAAAAATCAATCACATGATATTTTCATCTATGAAACCTTCACTTCAACATTTTATACATTCAGTTCATGTATGATATTATAAGGGAAACCTATTTTAACAGTAATTCATCCTAGGTTCTATAAGGAAATATTCATAAAATCTAATCTAAAAAATGTATTTTTATATTATATAATCAAATTTCATTACAAAAAAAGATAAAAAATGTATTGGTCCTATTAATTGATGAATGTTTTTCCACTAGGAGTGTGAAACTAAGTCTATTTTTGGCCCTTTTATCATGCACTAAGTGAATATCATGTCAATTATCAACCAACCTTCAAGTATGTTATTATAAATAGGTTCATATATCCCAGAGCTCACATAAACATGTCTGTTATTATATAGAGAAAAAATTTATAGGAAACCACACACTCTACAAATTACTAAATCATTGACATATCTTCCAACATTAAGTATTTTCCCTTAGGGGTATCAAAATATTCCCTCAGAATAATCCCAAATAAACTAAACTAATAACAAAAAACTATTAACTTAATAAAAAAATTAAAAAATTAAAATCCTTTATAATAATAATTTAGGAAGACTAAAGTCATACACACGTGTCTCATGCTAAAAAACGTACCTAAAATAAAATCTCTAACTAGTGGGATGACCCAATACATACATTCATATTTTACACATTACAATAATACATTTACCATTATATGCTATTGTAATCTTGTAAGCCAAGAACCCAAAGGTTTAGTGTATTTAGATATTACCAATATAGAAATTTTAGTTTTAATAACTGTGATCATTTTTTCATAATCAAAACATACTAGATATCATTTAATATATCTTAGAGATTATACTCATCTTTATTACTTGAGGAATAGAAAATATAAGAATGGGGTGAGCTCAAATACTTAATAAAGGAAAAATGTATCATTGAGTCATAAAAGTTTATTGCACAAGAATATAAGAAGACATGTCCACAAGTGAAAAACACGATGAAAAATATAATTGAATAATTTTATTCATCCATACTCTGATATAAAGGGTATGTAATCTCATGTGATCATACACAAACCATATCATAAAAGTGTATAAACATGATATAATAAAAATGATAAATAAATCATTAAATAATAATATCAAAATGGAATGTGTCATAAAATTATTCATAAGAAATAATAACATATTTATGCATGCAATGAAAAATGATTCCAATAACAAGCTTTAATTCAAAGAACAACCCATGTAACCCCTTGGGATTGGGACAAAAGCATGTAAACCCAATTCTGATTGTCACAACAACATATGTATATTTTTGGGACTAGGATACCATCCACGTACCATCATAGACTTGGAATAAATATTATGTACCCTTTCATATTGGTCTAATACTTGTATACAATTTTGGTCTTGGACATACAAAAAATATACCATTTTTAAATAACGAGAAAAAATATCAATCATTTAATTTGAAGGTAATATAAGACCCAACCCATGAAAATCCATAAATATGTGTGCTATAAGAAATCATCATATATCATACCATAAAAAATGGAAATAAAATTGGTTTCATTAAATTTTAAAATTATATAAAATAAAATAATATAATGAATTATATTGGTTGATAGAAAAAAATAACTCACCCCAATGGAGTATTTCATAAATTCATATATAATGTAATTAAAAAACACAACTTCATAAGATATAGATTCATTATATATTGAAAGGAAAATGGGTGAAATCATAAAATTTTATTTCATAAATCATTTGTACCCATGTGGAATAAATAAAAACATATGAGTTTCATTCTAAAATTATTTTCAATATGATTCATGGAAGACTGTTTCAGAAACCATTTTTATATAATTCCAAATACTAGTGAAATGAATTATACAAAAAAGAATATCCAAGGGAAATTTATAATGGGAGATAAAACATAAAAACTTGAAAGGAAAATCCTTATTAATATTTTCAAATTCCAATCAAAAAAACAAATATTAAAGTGGTTGATAAAATATTATTAAAAAAATAGGAAAATAGAAATAATATGAAAAAATTAGATAATTGATATTTGGGTATGAGAATTATAATGGAAGACACTTGAGGAAGTAAATAATATGGAAATGGATAAAAATACCATAAAAGTGGATGTGTGTTATTTATAATAGAATTACCTTTTTATAATAAATAATTATATCAAAGAAGAATAATTGATATATCCAAATGCCAAAAAAATTAATGTGAACGAAATTAAAATCCCTAGAATAATGAGATTAGGTAAAATATATTTCAATCATAATGTAGAATTAACCAAACATAAAAATATAATGATCCATATGAATGACCACATCTAGATGAACAAACAATAGTTTAACAAAAAGAACCTATGATTTAGGTAACATTAAAACAAAACTAATTCTCCACAAGTTAGTTATAAAGTCCCATGATGTTTGTTCCAGGTGAAGTGGATGCATTGAATGAAGAATTCCAATTTTTTTGTATTGATTGATGATTAATATGTGATTTACAGAATGGTAAATATAGTGATAAAAAAAATTGAATCAATAAATATATACAATAGATAAAATTAAAAACAAAATAGTAGGATCTTTACATATAATTTGTCATTAATTTATGTAATTAAATAATTATCCTTCAAGAAATTATTTATCTGTTGAATTATCTTTCAATTTCTCAACAATCTACCATAATTCCATTTTTGAAACCATGAATCGATTATCTCCAATAGTGATCCATACGTGCTCCATAAACATTTAAATTCCATTGTATGATTTTATAGGTGCTATCACAGCATATTCTAATTCTTTCTTTGTTCATATTTGATATCCCTAAAAATTATTTCATTGATTGGTTATCCTCGATCTCCCTATACCTGAGATATGTGGTAGAAGAGGATGTCTCTCAGTTCTTGAGAGTGTGATTGGGTAGGGATATCTCTATTCCTTTGAGAGGATTTTCCCAGGATCACATTGTGCATAATAAAAATATCACCTCACTTATGAAAATAATATATGTTAATTTTATAATAATATAATACACATATTTTGTGACATCCTAGTCCATATTCTCTGTGTCATTAAAATTTGTATCCCATAGTTCAGGGTTATAATATTAAAAAAATCATTAAAACCCAAAGGGAAAAAAGATAATGTCGCAAATACATAATACCTCATATGGAAACATACTAGGTAATATAATCCCTCTATCACAATATCTCTAATCATACTGGTTCGATGATGGTGTCATGAACCTATCTACTAGATGTATCTTTCTTTGAAAATATAGAAACAAAAAAATTTCAAAAGAACACCATGGATATAGATTTATTTAGTGTAAACATTTTTCATAAAAGGTCCATAGATATAAACATCCATTAATGAAAAAAGTGAAAAATCCCTTATAACATTATTAATTAGTGAAACATTACCTGTGATGCACCCAACATATCCTACCTCACTGTGAATATATGTTATTATAATTTTTATCAATAAATAAAAAAACTCAATGTATAGTACTCATTAATAATAATATTATTTTCTGTGGATCAATAGAAAATTATATAGATCAGAAAACCCAATGAATCATATAAATATATATTTCATACTTGTGATTATTATTCTTATAATATCATACCCATGATATTACCAATGGCATACACCATAATTAATTTTCTCAATGTACAATGAGACTCCACCCTTGATAACCTGTATAATTTTTGTCCCAACGATGATTTCATCTACCTATTGAACATATAATTAAGGATACCACCATGACACTTAGGGGTTCTCATCATTACATGGATCTGTTATGACATTTCAATGTGAAAACTACTCTTAATACATTATCGAAAAACTATGTACAATTGTATAACAATCAAGATGTGATAATAAGTTAATTATTATTTATAAATATTAATATAGGTTATCATAAAGTATACAGAACATGGTTATTGGTAACCCACTCCATTACAAGAAGATGGGTACATTGTGCTCTGAAATTTTACACCTAAATTTTAAAATTGGTCACAAGAATATTTAAAAACTATCCTCATATTCTAGTTGGAATAGTGAATAAAAATATATCTAAGAAATTAATTGTGCTAAAAATATATTTATAGTGGTTATGGGAAAAAATATCCCCTAATCCAATCAAAAAACAAAATCTCATTAACTATGGTAAGTTTTACATGAACAATTCATCTTTTAAGGATTGAAAGACCATAGTACACGAATCCTCCACGTGTTATAATGGTTATAAAATTTTAATAGGATTATTTTAAATGACATAAATAATCTATCATTAATAATCATTAAAATGTGATTTTATATGAAAAAGTTAAAAAAGAAAAACTTCTCTAGCTAAAGAACATAGTTAGAAGTCGCATGTAGTTGTAGAGAAGTATTATTCAAAGCTAAATATTTATTAAAAATAATGGTGTGGAGGAACATGTGGATTTTTATGTTTTTTTCTTGGATATAAATATATATTAGATATAAATACAAGTAGTCTTGTTCTTTATGAAATAAGTTCTAGCATGCAACACCTTAGAAGAGGAATATTATTTCTATTTACAAAACTATTCTTAGATATATATTTATTGATGAAATAATCACATATAATTGAAATAAATATTCAATATAATATTCTATTTTATAAATAAACCCATATAATTACATTATATTATTATTATAATACCTTGGTTTTTTAATTTCATGAATGATACAAAACATTCCATTAATAATTTTCCTTGATCTTCCCAGAAAACCGATTGGAAAAGGGATTAAAGTGGAAAATTTTTACCTTAGAAACTATATCATAAAAAATTCATTTATTCTAAATTTACTAAATCAAAATATGATTCAAGAAAATAATCCTTGATAATACAATAAATAACATAAATTTAATAAAAGATTCAATAATATGAATAGTATGTATAGAGATCGCCTGAGAATAAATTCTCCGTGTAGATAAATACTACCTAGAAAAAAAATTCATTTCTAGGTTATAACACGCATAAGTTGATATTTCATAGACAACTGCGATTATATAAGAAAAAATAAAATTGGTTTTCTCGAATAGTTAAATTTGTAACACCCCGAACCAAGTTACCTAGAGTCGGTGCATTATTACATAACATTTTCATGATGACTAAAGATCATGTCCTGAAAGACCGATTAGTTTAGTTGCCTTGGATGTACTAGATATATACATATGTTTTAAATTACATCATGGAATGGAAAAAAACAACAACATTTTGTCCCATTTGAACACGCACATTTCCATTAGCCTATTCCTATAGGTTAATCATAATATACTTCGTCGCATCTTGGAAAAACTAAAACATAGGAAGGGGTGAGCTTAGATGCTTAGTAAGTATAACAATATAGCAGAAACTATCAAAAATAAGCATAAGCATTTATGGTAATGTGTGAGACTAAAATAAAATCCTATTAAAAATTAACAGCAGTATAATATGGTAAATAGAAATAAAATATTTTTAGTCACTTTTTCACATGGATATTCAACTAGACGAATAATCGCCTGAAATACCAAAAGATAATTTCATAATGATGGGAAGAATAATGTCGAACATGATAAAAACATTTTCAAGGACTTGCGCCAAGAAAAAAAATAAACTTTTTTCAAGGCCTTGTGACAAGAAGATTTTTTTTCTCATGAGACCTAGCGATTTATCTAGGAGCGATTACGGGCTCCACCCGTCACCTACTAAGTATAATTCATTGCTCATATGAAAATGTTTAAACATAACATTAACATTTGTTTTAAAAATATCATACAAAATGTTAAGACTTAAACCATAAATAATTAATGGTATAAAAATAACAAACCCAAAGTTAAACATATCACAAAACCTTCAATACAATATGGAAGATTGTATTATAATAAATCAACATCAACCAAGTGTAAAATCTAGCAAAGGATGTTGACATAGTTGAAATAATAACTATTTGAGAGAAATATCTCTTTCTATTTTGAAATCATTTAAAAGTTTCCTAACTATAAAAAACATTTATTTTGAAAATATTCTTATAATTTTGTATGTGAATCTTCGAAAGTGTCATAACAGTAGAAAATAGCCACACCCACCGTGTAAGTTAAAAAACCATTCTTACCTTAATTTATCAGGAAGGTCATAATGTGCCTTATTTGGAAAATTATAGAAAGATTAATTTCAAAAAAATTATAAAAAGTAAAACAAGGGTATAAATTAATTTAACCCATATTCTAGTAAATAGTAAAATTATTTTGAAATACATTTTTAAGAAACATGGATGTGGATGATAAATATGTCTCTGTAGAGAATTACGTATAAACAAATTCATATAATAAAGATATTGTAATATTAATCCTTACCTTATACTTTTCTATGAATTAGGGGAAAATAACCTCCTTTATAATAGTTAAATCATTGTTATTAAATTATTAAATAACCAAATATATAAATATGGTATCATATATGATCTTATAAAACTACTTTGTTAATAATATTTCAGTTGTGTCATTATTTCGGGTGTTAACTGATTCATTTTACTTTATATGTTTTGTTATAAAAGTCATTTTTGTTATGAATAGGATGTATTTCATTCATATCCATAATTATATTATGTTCATAAACATTATTTTCAATCATTAAATAAATATTATTCTTGAATAATTACTGTGGGGAATGAATCTCATCATGTTCTTGGAGATGGTAATCCTTATATATGCACGAGTGAAAATATCATTTTATTGATGGAGAATTCAGTGGTAATTTGATGGTAAATCATATATAAATAATCATTGACATGTTATATTTATTATTAAAATCAATAAAACTCAATATTATTCTCATCCAAATAATGAACTATTGAACAACAAACTACACCACAACGTGAGACGAAAAGCCGTTTGTACACATGCATGGTAACTTTTTCATTAATAGGATGGATAGAATAATTAATATCGGTATAAAATATTTATAATAACATTAGATTAAGTATAAGGGACTAGAGTAATTATTTCGATATCGAAAAAACTATGATAGAGGACGTGGGAGAAGAAAAGAACTTTGAAAGAGGTGATGGAATTATTACCTCTTCTTTTGGTGATTCCTTTTGATTTGATCAAAATGGATCCTTAATTGGATTATGATCAAAGTATGTCCACTAGAAATAAGTGAGGGTATTAGAGAGGATATTTGAGAAGGGTTTGGAGGAGCTAAAAGTCTTTAGAGGTAAGATTTTGAGAGAAGGGGAATACATTTTATAAGAGAGGTGAGGGCCACTTTAGGAAAATGTAGAAATATTATTTTATTATAAAATCATATTCGATTAATAATGGATCTAAAAGAATTTACATAGAGGCTAAGGTGTGTATGGGTAAAAAACCCTCAACCAATATGTTTTTGACATGTTTAAGTCACCATAGTGACCTTATCTTTTAGATTTAACTCATATTTTAATAGTTTAACATTAATCATGTATTCTTGTATTTTTATAATAAATGGTTCATAAATATAATATAAGAAGGAAATAAAACACCAAGTTGTTCATTATTGAAATATCTAACATTATCTAAGTCCTTTTCCTGAAACATAGTTTTTTATGAAATGTATATAAATTAATAATAGGGTATTTTTTTAAAAACACATTTATGCCAATTTAGATAATATTTAGTATTTGGTTTTTGTAAAAGTCATAAAAACATTATCACTTAGAAAAAAATTTATTTAATCAGCCCTAACATGTCATATTAAAGTAGAAATTTTTTGGAATACATCAAAAGTCTCAATTTAAAATTATATTATTATTTATAATATCAATTATTTTAATCATTAATTAAAAAAGTAATTATTGTATCATCATTGTGTCAAAAATACATTTAAGAATTTAATGTCAAAAAATTATAAATAAAATAAAATTATGTAGGAATACTTCTTATATTTATAATGAATATTTATAGTCTAATTTATCTTAATTATAACCCGATATTAAAAATGATGTAGTTATAAAATTTGAATTTAACAATTTTAACTCTTCTTTAAATAAAATAATAATAAATGTCCTAAAAAAATCCATGTTGATCAAAGAAGAGCCTATTTTATTCCTATGGTTTATTTTGGTCGAAATACACTTATCCAATTGAATTAGTACATGTTTTAGGGCAATTATAATATCATTATTACTTTTAATTGACATGTTTTCTTTTAAACATCGTAAATAAAATTTAAATGTTAATTTTCACCAAAAGTTATGTTTATCATATTGGACAACATATTACATACTGATGTAAACTAAGTCTCTCATATTTTTGAAATTCAATTCACAGAAGTGTTAAAATTACATTTTATGCAAATTTGATAACATGCCTAGAAGGTGGGTAAAAGACGTTAAAAGTTCAAAATAATATATATATATAATCTTAATATAAAACGAATCTAATGAATTAAATTTAACATATATAGTTATTATGTATCTATTTTTACCTAATATAAATTTAAATAACACAATTAATTATTTAAATAAAAATTTGATTTTAAACAATAACACTGTGTTATTCACTATTCATAAAAATGGAATGTTTTCCAAAAATACCAAAAATTCAATTTAATCTAATTTTGATATTCTGAATCAAAAAATGAAACACATTTTGAAAAAAATATAAAAAATAAAAATGTGGGTATTACTATTCATAAGGGATAGTCTGATTGGTCATAGTGTGCTGGAAGTCGATGATGCGAATAACGCAAGCTATTGCATTATTCCAAGAGAAACATATTGTGGATGCTTGGAGTGTTATATTCACACCTCCTTCAAATAATTTCATTCCCGAAATTTCAAGAATACTGCTACATAAAAAGATTCAAGTGGTTCTTTATCATATGTTCCATGGGTTCCCACATTTCCTCTTCCATCTTATGATTTCTCCATAGAACATTTTGCAGACAAGTCATCTAGTTTCTCCAAACTTTTTCTCTAGTATCAAGAATCTTGACATGTTCTTCACAATAAGATAGATCGGCTTCTAGTTCTATTTCTTCATAGGTGAGCTCATGCATTGGGCCGGGCCTGTATTTTCTCAGAAGTGATTCATAGAACACATCATGATCTTTGGAGAGACTTGACAACAATGACCAATGGTAAGCTACAACTCCAATTTTTTTTGGAATTTAAAAAGGTCAGATGTACCCGGGATTTAATTTTCCCTTCATACCAAATCGTATATCACCCTTACCTGGAGATACCATCAAGAAAACATGATGTCTTACTTGAAATTTAAAATCCATCCTTCAGTTATCTGCATAAATATTTTTCCTACTTTGATATGTTTTGATGTGGGTTTGGATAATCATTAACTTTTCCATTTTCTCCTCAACATGTTCCGGGCTTACGAGTTTTCTTTCACCAACATCATCCCAACAAGTTGGTGTAAAACATCTTTTTCCATATAACACTTCATATTGTGCGGTATGAATATTTTAATGGAAGCTATTGTTATATTAAAATTCTTCTAGAGGTAAATATTGACCACACATAACTTTAAAGTAAAGTGAGAATGATATCATCATGTCTTATAAGGTTTTAATAGCCCGTTATGATTGTCTATTTGTTTGAGGGTGGTAGGTAGTGCTTAAACAAAGATCAGTATACAAGTAATTCTCGAATACTTTTCTATAATCCTAATGCTAAATGGGGATCACTATTAGAAAAAACTAATAGGGGTACTCCATGAATTCTTTCAACTTCATTTATATATAGTCCTTCTTGACATTCAAGTGGTGAATCTTCTCTTATAGCAAGTAAATGTTCTTACATGGTAAGAAGATAAAAAATGACCCATACAACATCATTCCTTCTAGGAGCCTTTGGCTTCCCCATAACAAATTCCATCATAATATCATCCCATTTCTAATCAGTTATGGGAAGAGATTGCAATAGTCCTCTAGGATGTTCTCTTCTAGTGTTCACCTGTTGACAAGCCATACACCTTGACACATAATCAGCAATCTCCCTCTTCATGTTTTCCCACAAAAAATGGTCCATAAAATTTTTATATATCATAGTGCTACTAGGGTGTATAGAGAAATCAGAGCTATGGGCATCATCCGAAAATCCCCTTTTTATAACAGGTATGTCAAGAACACCAAGTCTCTTCCCAAATTTCAAAATCCCATCTTCATATACGAATTTGATAAATCTCCCATCATTCACAGCTTTAATTATCATTTGAAACCCCTCATCATCATCTGAGAACTTTTTATTCTTTCTAGTAAAGAGGGTTTAGAAACAATTTGAAAAATTATCGATGTTTCAACTTCCAAGATTATTCCCACATACATATTTACTAGATCAATTAACATATGATCCCTTTCAACTCTCATCTTGTTCAAAACTCCATGATCCTTTTTGATCAAATAATCTTCCACCTTATTTTCCATCCCCAAGTGGTTGTGTATAGTGAAATCATAATATTTGAGTGGTTCAATCCATCGTCTTTGTCTCATGTTGTTTTCTTTTTTTGAGAAAATATACTTCAAACTCTTGTGATCGATATATATCTCACATTTTTTACCATATAGATAGTGTCTCCATATCTTCCAAGAAAATATTTCAAAATCTAAATCAAGATCATGAGTGGGGGAGTTTTGTTCATGGATTTTTATCTGTCATGATGCATAGGAAATAACTCTCTCATTCTGCATAAGGACACAACCAAGACCTTTCATTGAAGCATCACTATAAATTACAAACCCATCATTCCCCGATGGTATATTGATGATAGGATCATTTACTAATCTTCTCTTCAGTTCTTCAAAACACTCTTCATACACTTTTTTTTCAAAAAAATTTAACCCCTTTACTTGTGACCCTGGTTAATGGGTTAGTCAGTCGGGAAAAATCTTGGACAAAGTGACGATAATAACCTTCTAAACCAATAAAATTACACACCTCAGTTATACTCATTTGTGCTGGTCATTCTGGTATTGACCTTGTCTTAGAAGTATCAACATAGATTCCATCCATAGATACAATATGTCCAAAAATAGAAATATCTTGAATCCATAATTCACACTTGCTAAACCTCCCATATAATTCATTTCTTCTTTGAGTAATTAGAATAGTGTGCAAATGATTTTCATGATCTTTATAGATTGTGGATTAAACCATGCTATAATCATTAAATAACACAAAACATTCATCAAGATATTCCATAAAACACTATTCATTAGATACATGAAGATAGAGGGTGCATTAGACAGCCCAAAAGGTATTTTTTAAAATCATAATGCCCATACCTAGCTCAAAGTGTTGTGTTCCGAATGTTTTCCTTCTTCACAAAAAACTGATGATATCCAAGTCGATGTTAAATCTTTGAAAAATATTTAGCTCCATGAATTTGATAGAATAAATCATCAATATGATGTAGGGGATACTTTTTCTTTATTGTTATAGCATTGATCTCCCTATACGCAATACACAACCTCATAGATCCATCTTTTTTTCTTAACAAAAAGAACAAGGGATCCCTGTAGAGAAACACTAGAGAGAATAAATCCTTTATTACTAAATTCCTATAGTTGTTTCTTTATTTCAACTAATTCTAAAATGTACATTCTTTAAGGGGTCTTCGATATAGGCATTGAACCAATAATTATGTCAATTGAAATCTCAATTTCTCATTCTGGAGGATGTCCAGGTAAATCCTCTAGAAACACATCAAAATAGTCTTGCATAATCGGTACATCCTCTATTTGAAAAGTCGTTTCCTCACACATTGTTATTTCACCCTCTTACCCCCTAGTAATTGAATTTAGTATAACTACTGTTGGTGGATCTAGATAAGAATTAGATGATGACATTTCTGCTCTTAATATAATGTATTCCTTATCATCTTTGAAATTTTTAACCACCTTTTTCTTACAATAACTTTTTTCATCGTGGTATGAAATCCAACCCATATAGAGGATTATACAAAATTCAATAATGGGTATGATAATGAGATCAGTAGATAAATCATGTTTATATTTCCTAATGGGAACTGATTCACAAAACACTGTTGCAATGATACATCACTTGGAATTTTTTACTGACAAATCGCTTGTCAAATAAAATTTGAAATATATAATTTTTATAGTAAACTTGGAAGATATAAAACAATGCGATGATCCAGAATCAAATAATGCATTGGTTAATTTGAGGAAACCATTAAATTACATACCACCATGTCATTTGGAGATTCAAACTTAGTAGTAGTGATCGAAAAATCATGGACTTTCTCCCTTGGCATTTTTTGAGTTAAGTTTCCCTAATGATTAGGTCATTCAATTGAATAATTCCCAATTTCTCTACAATTATAGCATTCAACACTGACATCCTCTTTTTTTCCCTTAAAATCACGAGGTTGGGGTCCTTTTTCACCACACTTGTAACAGACTCCCATTCCATTCAGGCATATAACGGGGTTTTTCTTCTCACAATTACTACATGATGGAAATTAAACTTTTCCCTTCATCCCATTATTTCCATTTTCAAAGTGTTCAGAAGATCTCTTCTTCTCTTTCTTTGCTTTATAGTTATAAGACATAGATAATATCTTTTATTCCTTGATAGCACATGAGAAAATATCTTCATTAGATGAGAATGATTTTAAAACTAATGAATCCTAGAGAAATGGTTTTAAAACATCTAATAATCGATCAATCTTACTTCTCGGGTAACATATATAATCTGTTTCATGCCTTGATATCCTTGTAAAATAAGCCTCATACATTGCGGTATTCTCATTCTCCTTTTTTCTTAGACTCAGAAATTGTCCTCCCATATCTGCTCTATGGCCTCGAGGAAAGTACTTTTCTATGAAAAGATCTTTAAAAACCCTCTATTCCATATTTGATACTACGTCATCCTATTTTTTTTGAATCAATGACCACCATTGATCTGCATCCCCCGTGAGGTGATAAACTGCCATGATTTTTGTTCCTTTTCCCTACTCCCCAATGCAAGGAATATTTTCTCTAAGGAACATTTCCACTCTTTAGCTATAAATGGATCTGTAGTTCCATTGTATGTTTTTGTTTGTTGCCTCATTAAGTGGTCTAACATTGATCCTCCGTTTTTTAGATCAAGGTGCTTTATATGGGTAATGTTATTATTCATAAATGGAGTGTATTGTCCCAGTATTGTTATCAGTTCTTCAGCACTGGTTGCATCACCAAATCCACTATATTATCTTGAGTAGGAGGGAAATCCCTACATATATTTCGTGTGTTGATACATTTTTCATTCCTTCAACAAGACTCCATTTCTAAATAATTGAATACACTAGTTTAGTTTATGAATCACATTACATAAATCCAAACTAGTAAAATACCTAACATAAATTGACCAGTTTATGCATATAATCCATAATCATAAAAAAAAAATTTCTTCGAGAAGGTATTTACTCATAAATTATTCATAATGGTTTGTAAATAAAATTTTAATCATCATAATCATATCCCCCGAGAGTTTCATAACCAAGAGTGCAACAAGGTCTGTTGTCATGTACCAGGATTCCCCGGGGTCAAGCCTGAAACTCCTTGTCAATGTTTTCAATCCTAGGTACTTCTGTGCTAGAGCCAACTCTACCTGATCCTATCCAGACAGGGATGTTTTTCATTGGAAATTCTAAAAATCTCTACATTACAAAAATTTTAGGAATTTATTATATACTAATCCCCAAAGTTTATCTTAGGTGAATGTTCTCTAATAAGAATTTTTCTAAATATAGTTTCCAAGGTTTGTAATAATCTTCCTCTGATACCAACTATTACACCATGACCCTAGTTACGTAGAGTCAGTGAATTATTAAAAAATATTATCATAATAACAAGAGATCAAGTCTCAAAATGCTGATTATTTAGTATCTTTGGAAGGACAAGATACATAGAAAAGTTTTATATTACATATTGAAATGAAAAAAAGAACATTTTGTCCCTTATGAACACACTCATATCCAATATCATATTCTAGAAGGTTAATCATAATATACTTCTTTACCTCTTGGAAAAAATAAAACACAGAAAGGGGTTATCTCAGATGCTCAGTAAGGATAACAATATAGTGGAAACCACCCAAAATAAGAATAAACATTTAAGGAAATGTATAAGACTAAAACACAAGCCTTTTAATCATATACATAAGTATAATATGTTAATGTTAAATCGAATAATGCCATTTAAATTTTCATATAGATATTCTACTAGTAGAATAATCACATGTAATATCAATAGTTAATTTTGTAAGAATGAAATGCATAATGCTGAACATCATAACAACATAGTCAAAGGCTCGTGCCGGAACTACAAATAAAATGTTTAAAGGCCTTGTTCCAAGAAACTAGTTTGTCTTATGAGACCTACTGATGCATCGAGGAACTATAGCGGGATACACTCATCTCTTACTAAGTCTAATGCATTCCTCATATGAAAAGATTGAAACATAACATAAACATTCATATTAAAAATAGCATAAAAAATGTTAATACTTTAACCATAAACAATATATGTTATAAAAATTACACATCCACCATCAAACATATCACAAAACCTACAATACAATATTAATTATTGTATCATAATAAATAAACTTCAATCAATTGTAAAATCCAGCAAAGGATGTTGACATATATGAAATCAAAACTATTTGAGTGAAATATCTCTTTCTATTTTGAAATCATGTAAAAGACACGTAATTATAAAAGAAAATATTCATTTTGAAACTATTCTTATAATCGTTTATGTGATCTTTTTAAGGTTTTATAATGGCGGAAAGTAGCCACACTCGCCGTATAAGTTAAAAAACATTCTTACAAGAATTTGATGAAAATGTCATAAAGTACCTTGTTTGGAAAATGACCAAAAGATTCCTTTTCAAAACAGTTTATAAAAAATAAAACAGGGGTATAAAAGAATTTTACCCATTTTATAATAAATAGTAAAAAAAATTGAAATAAATTTTTAAGAAACACATATGTGGATGATAATGAATTCCTAGTAGATACTTACATTTAAACAACTTCAGATCATAAAGATATTGTAAAATTAACCAATAACTTGTAACATTACATGATTGAGGGTAAATTAAACTCATTAATAATAGTTAAATAATTTTTATTAAATTACACAAGAACCCCATAAATTAATATGATATCATATAAGATCATATAATTTTTCTTTTTTAATAATATATTTGTAGTATAATTGTTTCGAGTGTTAACTGATTCATTTTACTTTATATGTTTTGTTTTTTAAGACATATTTGTTATGGATAGGATATATTTTACTCACATTCAGAATGATATTATGTTCTTATACATTATTTTTAATCATAAAATGAAAATTATTCATGAATGTTTACGATGGGGAATGAATCTCATCGCGTTTTTGGAGACGGTAATCTGTACGTACACACGAGTGAAAATATCATTACATTGATGGTGAAATAGTACGTAATTGGTGGTTATATCATATATACGGAATAATTAACATTTTATATTTATTATTTAAATAAATTATACTCATTATTATACCCATCCAAATAATGAAATGTCGAATAACAAACTACCCCACAACGTGGAGACGGTAAGTCGTACGTACGCATGTATTGTGACTTTGTCATTCATAGGATGGATAGAATAGTTAATATGGTTGTACCATATTTATAATAACATCAAAGAAAGTATACGGTACTTTAGTTCTTATTTTTTTATGGAAAAAACAACGAAATAGGAAGTTGAAGTAAAAAGGAACTTTAAAAAAGTCGGTGAAATTATTACCTCTACTTCAGGTGCTTCCTTTTGATTTGATCAAAAGGGATATTTAGGATGTATTATGATCAAATTAATGACTCTAGGTTGAAGTTAGGGTAGTTGGGAGGATATTTTTGTGGGGTTTGGCTGAGCCAAATGGATTTGGAGGTGTGATTTTTGGAGAAGGAGATGTACCCTTTTATAAGAGAGGGGATGGTCACTTTAGGAAAAGATTGAAATATTATTTTATTATAAAATCATATTCTATTTATAATTGCTCCAAAAGGATTTATTTAGAGGATAATGTGGGGAGTGGGATAAAACCTCTCAACCAATAGGTTTATTATATGTTTATGTTACTATATTAATCTTATATTTTAGATTTAACTCTTAGTTTAATAGTTTAACTTTTACCACGTATTCTTGTATTGTTATAATAAATGGGAAATAACCTTACTATAAAAATAAAAGAAAACCCCAAGGGTCTAATTATTGATATATATAACCTTATCTATGTATTTTTTCCTAACCAAAAAATTTTAAGAATATTATATCAATTAATAATATATTATTTGTTTTAAAAACTCATTTATGTCAATTATGACACTATTTACAATTTGGTTTTTGTTAAAGTCATGAAAACATTATCACTTCAAAAAAAAATTATTTAATCAACCCTAACATGTCATATTTACCTATAAAATTCTTGTAATACATCAAAATTCTCAATTTACAATTATCTTAATGTTTATAATACAAATTATTTTAATCTTTCAATAATAAGGTAATTATTACATCATCATTGTGTCATAAATAAATTTAATTATTTAAGGTCTAAAAATTATACATAAAATACCACTATTTAGGAAATAGTTTTAGATTTATTATTAATTTTTATAGTTGAATTTATCTTATGTATAACCCTATATTAGAAATGATTTATTTATGAAAATTTGAATTTAACACTATTATCTTTTCATTAAATAAAATAATAATAAATTTTATAATCTATTCCATGTGGGTCAAAAGGATAATATTTTATTTTTTAGGTTGATTTTGGTCGAAATAAACTTTTCTCATATAATTAGTACATGTGTTAGGGTAATTATAATATAATTTTTACCTTTAATTACTCTATTTTCTTTGAACTGTGGTAAATAAAATTCAAAAGATAATTTTCACCAAAAATTATTTTCATCAAATGGATCACATTTTACTTAATTATGTAAACCGTGTCCCTAATATTTTTTAAATTCAATTCACATTAGCGTTAAAATTATATTTTATTCAAATTTGCTAATGTGCATAGAGAGTGGGTAAAAGACGTTAAACGTACAATTAAATTTTATATATCTAATATTATTATAAAAAGACTCAAATGAATTAAATTGAAAATATATATGTATTATGTATCTATTTTGAACTAAACTAAATTTAAATAAAATAACTAATTATGTAGAAAAATAGGTTTTAAACAATAACACAATGTTTTTCACTATTCATCAAAAATTGAATGTCTTCAGAAAAAAACAAAAAATTAACCCCAAACTAATTTTATCATTCAGAATCAAAAAATGAAGTCCATTATGAAAAATAAAATTTATAAAATTTCAAAAAGTGAGTATTACTGTTCATTACGGCTAGTTTGATTGGTCGTGGTGTGATGGAACTCGAAGTTGCGTATATCACAAGGTATTGCATTATTCAAAGAGAAACATACCGTGGAAGCTTGGGGTGTTACAAAATTCTTCATAGAATATGTTATTCAGGTATATAATGTAAACATGGAATTGATTCAACATAAGAGTATTTTTTACATAAATAAATACATGTCCCCAAGTCCCTCAAATATCTATACTCAAATAAGATGAAATGTTATGTAAGGGGATTTACATATATGGAACTATCATGTATCCAATTTCATGTGAGAATATTAAACATGTAAGGGATCATAAATACACTAAAAAATGTTTAGTGAAAATCAATATAAAACATAATATTATATGGGATATTAAACAAACAAATAAAATAATTAATTGATATAAGAGGTTTGGTTTTTTGAGAATCTAAATATATATCTGAATGGGATATTTTAGATCAAAATTTATAATCCAAAAATCTCTCATGTGTTGATGATCACAAAAACCATACACTAAAAATAAAAAATAGTATTGAATTTGGTAGAATTATTTTTGAAATCAAACTAATAGATGAGTTTATATTAGATATATGGAATGCATTTTAGGGAAAAAATTTATTAATTGGGTTTGGTTCCAAAAATTTCCTTTATGTATGAGAACTCCCCCTTTTTTGATAGAAACAAATATGAATAATAATGAAATAAACGTATTAATATTGAACATTGTTATAGAAATCTATGATAGTATGTTTTTGAAAATAATATATGTTATAATATTTATTTAAATTAATTGAAATGTAAAAGACATAAATAAACATAAATAAAGATAAAAAAATCTTAAAAGAGTCATAATTATATAAATCATAATTATTTGAATTAATTCAAATTATAAAATACATTTTGTAAAGTAAAGAATTAACAACAACAATAATAATGCATGTGATCAATATTGTGATTGAGGTTTAGGTTGAGGTAGAGGTTTCTTAAAAGAGATATGTTATCCTGGAGGCATGGATGTGGTTGGTAAATTTGTTATAGAATTATCATTTGGGTATAATGAACCGAATGGAATAACTTAAATAGAGTCATCTTCTTATACACAATCATTCATTCAAGGGAACCATTAATGGGCCATCGATAATATAATCCATGAGAATATGTGTTATATCATTTTTAAACATGGAAGTGGATCCGAACATATTATTTCACTCCAAAAGTTCTAAATTTATTATAGAATATTCCTCAACAATTTTTTATCTATTGAGGTGATATGTATATTGGAGTTTAAATATATTCATCATCTTTTAAATAGCATCAATATAGGTTTTAATATGTAATGTAACACCACTACTCTATCCTCTCAGGTAGAAGACTGCAACCACCCACATGTCAGGTCATTTTATGAATGGAGCTTTAGAAAAAATATATAATATTATTGTATCATTGGTCCAATTCTAAACTAAAGTATTTAAGAGAGAGTTAGATATTGAAATTTCATGAACATGAATTCAGTATGATTAACATGCCTTCACCGAGGTATGAGAATCAACTGAGTAGATCTTGATGGTATAGTGTCAGTTGGGTGATAGTTGAAGAAGCCAATATATTCCCTCAAGGGATATGACATTAAATTATACCATGAGTTCCTTGGATAGTAATTAATAATTAACCTATGTAATAAACATTATAATAATCATTTTCAAGATTTTACAACAATACATAAGAAAACTATATTAAATTTGGGTAAAAATTGTGTAGAAGAAGTAGGTTATGTAGCTGAAGAAGGATCCTCATAGTCCCAAATTTCATTTCCTTTAAAAGATCCCATCATCCTTTGAACATTCTGATAGGAATATTCTAAAATGATCTAATCTCTAACAACTTAAAAAAAATTATTCAAATGATCATGGTTTATATTGAGGTTTCTATTATAAAATCATTCCAAATCAGCTATAATATAAAAAATACCAATAAATGATTTATTAATCTACGTAATTTCTCTAGTGGGAAAGGAAAATGGTTCTAGATATATATATGAATATTATCAAAAAATACCAACCCCTTGATGAATTTTCCATAAGTATGTTTCGATTACATGAAAAATAGAGATTAATCCCAATTTTTTAGTATAGAAAATCCGAAGACATAATGTCAAATTAAAGTGATCCTAATAATTACACAACCAAATAAAAGTTTAATTAACGAGGATCAATATATATATTAAAAAAAATATCATTCAATCCAAAATATAATATACTAATATAAAATATTCTGATAAAATGAAACTATTTTTTCTATTTTATTCAATAAATGAAAGATTATTTTTGGTTCACTCATGTGTACATCTATTTAAATTATAATTAAGTAAGATGTATCAGATAAAGAAGTATGAATATTTTTCATTACTTCAAAAAGAACAAGCAACATCTTCATTAAATCGTCAAATTCTGATTAGGGAATTGAATAATACAATATTCATGTCACTTAATCACATAAAGACTCAGGGTGTTTCAATATTTATTATAAAAATGTATTTAAATGATAAGGATATTATTAATAAGCTCATTTAGATTACTATGAGATTCAATGATCCTATCAAAATCAATTTTAGAAGTTTTTCCATCATTCATTATTTTCAACCTAGCTTTGGTTTCATGAAACTCAATTTATTTTCAACTAATTATACATTAACATTTTCAAAATCATTAAATAACTCAGCAAGAATGTCCAATAAAAAGTTCTAAAACTCTTATTCTCTATAATTTTGAGTAATATTAGAGTCTATTTATTATTCCATTTTACTAATGAATAAATTGTATAAGTCCTTGATAACATATGATCATCCATAACCTCTTTTTTCATTTTAGAGATAACAAAATGGGTTTTTTAGAACTAAAATAACCATCATTATACATGCATGTAGAGACACACGATTTCCACGTGATGATGGAAATTTTATAGAAATCATTTAGGATCTCAATGTGGAATTTACCATCATGTGAAAGGATAAAAAAATTAATGTTTAAGGAATTACTTACATCTAGATTCAACATGAGCATCATTCTGTGTAACGAAATTATCTACACATTCATCAATTGTTGATTGAATGGAATTACTAGCTGTTATTATGAAATATTCCCTATAATAATCCCCCATAATAATAGATTTATACTATGTCAAGGGAATTATTAATATAACCACCATATTAAAAGATGGAGGTGATATATCTTGACTATATCCTCAATCATTTCTTATAACCAATAATTTATTTGATGATGAGTCCCATAAAAACCAATGCATATAATATGAAACATATTTGTGTATTAATCTATTGATACATAAAATCATTTTATTTTTTTGATAGTGACTATTTTTTCTCCAAAAAAATAGACCCAATTATACAAGAAGGAGAATAATTTAACATTCATTCCAACAGACACAAATATTACAGAGTTTCTTCATGTACATGGGTATGTAGACCTTTTTTCATTCACATTGAGATATAGTAGATAAAAATTCATGTAGATTATTATTTTCAAACACTACATCCATATGAGTTGTTCTAGTCTATATTAACATTGATAATATTTTTTTATGGTCTTATTCCATTAAATAACAACTAGTCTATCGCCGTGGATCCAATTAGTTGAATGATAATTTCATAAGGACAAGAATCACTAATAAAACCCATGTTCTCTGTAAATTTATGGAATATATTGTCCAGGTAGTAAAATATTTCTAATATATCATTATTCGATATGGAAGAGTCTTGTCTACTGAATTTAGAGGATATCGGGTCTCCATACCTGTCAATATGAAACAATAAATTTCTATAATGCTCGCAAAAATCCTCTTAAAATAAAAAACCAAACATTTTATAATAAAATATGTATTACTATCCTTGAAATAATATGGATTTATTTAATGTCAACTTGGTATTACTCACCCGATAAAATTAATGGCCTTCCCTTAAAGAACATGTCACTAAGAGCTTAAACCTTGATCATTCTTCAATGTTCTTTAGGACACATTCTTTATTATGTTTGGCATTTTCTATAATTGGAAAGGGATTTAGTATTAGTGATATTGAGTATGTGATATATTTCTAGGAGTGATAGAAGAGGAAACTAATTTTACATTCGCATGTAAGGGTTTTTATCGTGAGTTTTTTTATTTGAAACATGATCATGAAAATCAAGATGTTATTAACTTGCTATAATAAAAAAATTACAGAAAATTATAAAAAAGTAATGGGAAAATTTTAAAACACTTGTTTTATAACATAAATTATATTATAAGAATAAAATTAAATTAAAATAAAATTGTTTAAGAGATTAAATACACCATAAAAATACAGTCACATAAATTGAAAAAGTCATATCTTTATTAATAAAATTAAATATTTAAAAAGAAATTAGTTTATTAAAGTTAACATATAATTGGGTTTCATTAGAAATAAATTTAAAAATACCTCATTTTGAGTGTGATCCACCAAGAAGTGATTATCTAAATCAATATGTCTTTTTCAGGAATAGTTTTTTAATGTTTTGATATGTTTATAGTAATAGTGTTATCATGTTTGATTACTAATTGAGTAAACATGAATTCAAAACCAATCATTTTTTGTTTCATCTATAAAGATGGTTCAAAAAAACAACTAGGATCATTATATTTTAATTTAGTTGTAGATAATGAAAATTGGTGTTTTTTCTTACTTGACCAATAAAATAAGAATTTACTATGAAATTGGATGGCTATAGAAGTACTAGTCCATTCTAAAACAAATCCGCCATATTTAACATCTGAATATTATATTAAATTAAAATTGAATACTTTTGCGTGAAGAAGTGAAAGGGAGAAGATTCCATTTGGATACCATATAATTATATTATCGCTATCAAATGATACAATTTTTTATTTTCTTGAAATATAGAACATAATCACATTAAAAAATAATGTATAGTAAACCAATAGTTAAGTATAACTGACCCATTATTTTATTATATTTTATTATTATTGTTTATTTGTTTCCCAGATTATTACATGTCAGTATTTATATTTCAACTCATTGGGGATGCTTATGTCTTAATACATGCATGAAAAAAATTTATGTTAATTATTATACAAACTCCCAATGTATTCATGAAAAATATAAAAACTAAGAGTAAAATTTATTTATCCACAAATTACTCTCTTAAACTATCTTTTCTAGAGTTTTTTAAGGGAAATAATGTTTTTATTTTTTGGCAAAAATTTACAGCATCGAAATTTATTTGAACTAACAAGATATCATTTGATGATGTCTTATTATATAACACTAATTAAACTAGTTAGATAAATATTTCATCTCAAAAAAAAGATCATAACATTTTATAATAATATTTAGATTCTTGTTAAATTCCATAGATGGATTTATTAATTTTGAAAACAAAATTTATTAAGTGTGGATTTTACAAATAGATAGGTTGTTAAAAATTAAATTACACCACATGAAACCCATACATAAAAACATATTTATCCTAAATTTGAAATAATTTAAAAGTTATATATGATTCAAATTCTAAAAGCATCTGAATAGATTCAAGTTTTAAAAAGGGGAAATGTATAGTTATAATCAATCCCTTCCTCTTAGTTGTAACCTATTTCCTCAAGTAAAACTATATTCTAATGCCCACTTCTTTGTCAATATGGTTATTTTTAAATACGTACTTATTTCTAATTACAGGATGTTCAGGGATTCATCAACTTATTACCAAATCTCATTACTAATGAATTGGATTAGCTATTTAATAATAACTAAATACCAATTCAAATCAATTAAATATTATATATATATTACATATAGGGAAAATGGATGAATGTGTAACACCCAGAATAGAATCACCAGTTCGAGCCGGAATGCTACATGACCTCTTGCCCCCCCCCCCATATGCAAGAGGCTATCCTCTAGTAGCGAGGACCTCAAGTGGATATTTGGGTAGACGATACCCTTTGTATCAAGTCATAGGATCAATAATAAAAAAATAGATAATCATAGTAAAATAAAAAAAATGTGAAGTGGACATACATACAATGTAACAACTCCAAATGTGAAAAAATCCCACCCAAGTTAGCAGAAGACAAAAATAGAAGTTAATGAACAATCAATTATGGAGTTCTCTAGTGCAAGTCTAGGTATTATCCAGCTACATGCTTCACTACTAAACCATTCTCTATAGGGCCTATTTCCTTAATCGGATCACTGGTTAGGAAATATACTAGTGCACCGAAATTCCCATGTAGGTTGTGAGTACAAGACTTAGTAGGACACCACCAGTGCATCCTTAACCTAATGTGCTCAAAATTAAAGTGTATTACAAAATTAATAATGTGTAATAAACAAAAAATCCAAAACATAGTGGTTTTGTTCTAACCAAGATGCCACAACCCCCGACGATACCTACTTTGGCTCTATGACGGAGTGGATAACGACGATGTTAGAATAATAAATTATTATCCATTAGATTATTGAATAATATTTCTTGCCATTTCCGTGTGATTTTATAAAAACTCTACAAGAAGAAATGATTTTATGCATGTGCAAGGGAAATGTGTTCTAATCAGTTTCTCATAATCATCAAGTTGATCTACTGAGGATCGAGAGATAATCAGGTCCCGTAGTCACCAAAGCACACAATCGATAAGTCATACTAGGGATCGAGATCTTTTCAGTCCCCTCTTCATTAAGTGCATCCCAAAGAATCATCATATACCAGTGCATCCCAAGGCATCATTGTGTCCCTCCTTTTCAGACATGCACAACCCAAAGAATTTTCGTGTTCCTTCCTCATATATTGGAGCCTTTTCGTCAATCATGTGCACCCCCCTCCAAAGGATAACACAAGTCACAATGGTCTACTATGTGGATTCCCCTAGGAATTATCATGTGCCTAGCTTATGCATTGTTCCCAAATCAATAATCATGTGCATCCATCCAACAAAGGGAAACACAAGTTGATGGTCCACCCTTCATGACTCCATGAATAAAAGCACGACGTCTACAAATAATGGAATGATATATATATATATATATGTGTGTGTGTGTGTGTGTGTGTGAATAGATAATCACATAATCATGAGTAAATTAATACAAAATGCATATGTAATAACACAACAATGTGAATAAACATCAAGAAATACTCATGGAATCAAGTGTAATATATATTTTCTGGTGCTACACACATGCCGACATGCATCCAATATTTAGCATGGCCATTAAACATGTATGTACATCATATTAGTGGAAAACATTTTTAAACAAGACCCAAATATTTAAGGAAATCTTACCTTATTAGTTGGAAAACCACATGTGGTTCTTCTGACATCAAGGTGACACATCAATGTTTCATGTTGTTGGAATGTGTTCTCGTGGTATGTAAAAGGTTTTTCCATGAATCATAACATTTTTTATTCAATGGAATAAAACATCACATGTGATAATTCTCTTTCTCTCTTAAAAATAATCTCAAATTATTATCATATTTATCACATGAGAGGATAAATTTTAAATTATCATTTTACACTTTTAATGGTTATAAGAAAAGATAAATCATTACTCTTAATTTAATTTTATCACGTGAGATGATAAATTAAATAATTATTTTATCATTTCTAAAATTTCACATGAAATGATAAACATTTTTTTGAATGCGTCTATAATTTAAATTATCATTTTATCATTTTTAAAAACATTATATAAAATGATAACCATGTTTCGTATTCGTTGATAATTCAAATTATATTTTTATCACTTTTAAAACATCGCATAAAATGATAAAAGTTTTTCATATGCATATCTAATTTAATTTATTATTTTCTTCTTTTTTAAAAATATGTGATGATAATTATCTTTATTAGATAATTAAAATGTGATGATAATTTTTTTTTCCAAAAAAATTAAATTTATCACTTGTTTTGATAAATTTCAATTAATTTAAATCGTTTGAAATATCGTTGATAAATAGATCTAATTATCAGCAAATGATTACTTTTAATTACTGATCAAAATTTCAAGAAATTATCTTCAATAATGGTCATTTCATGATTTCGTAAAAATAATAATTGAACAATCCCTTACACATTTCTTAAAATAATTCTATGTTTTATCATCTTAATAATTATGAAAAAATATTCACCTATAAAACATTTCAATTATAGTTTAATGATTCTATTACCAACATTTTATAAATTTAGTTATTTTTTTTGATAATTTGTTTCAAAATTATTTTTCAATAAAACATACAAAAAAAGAATATTATAATTTATAGAAAATAATCCATTGATTTTTTTAGTTAATTGAAATTAATTTTTCTAATTTTCTTTTTTTAACCTCTTTATTTTAACCTTATTAATTCCTCATTTTTAGCACAATAATAGAAGTTGAAAAGGAATAATAAAATAAAAAAGAAACAGGTGAAGAATAAGGGTTGTTGTGCGTACCTTGAGGGAGGATGATGAAGAACATCCCACCACTAGAATTTAGATAAGGTTCACCAAAAGTAAAACTTTCGTCTTAATGGTTTGATTCAAAAGAGTATTGGACCCCCGATATTAATAAGATGTCAAAAATGCGTTGCCCATTTCATGAATTTATGACCTGATTTTTGATCAGATTTTCAACCAATAGATTCATATGGAGTCGATAGATTATCATTAGAGAGTTATTGCAAAGATTTCTAGCTCAAAATGGTCAATAAATGAAGGTTAACAAAACAATTAGAAGCTCTAATAGTTTTTCTCATGTTGTTGAAGGTGGACGAAACGTGAAATATGAGTTTTATTAAATTAATAAATTATAATTTTTAATTAAATTATATAAATAAAACTTGTTTTTATGGGAAAGAAAATTGTACGCCTGTTGCATATAAAAATTATACTCTGCATCGGGTAAACCTCTAATTTCTGACATAATTACGTAGTCATAATTTTTGTGCGATGCACCATTTGTGAAATAATTTTTTTTCAATAATATAATATTTTAATCACTTTATGTAATAACATTATTTAGAAATTGAGGCAACCAAATATTTGGTTCCTTCGAATGTTATACTCCTACTTGGTTAATCACCATATTCTGGATCGAACGGTGGTCTCAGTTATATCTAAGATAAATATTTTTGGAGTTTTTAAATTATTTTGAATAATTTCTATGCGCTTCAAATAAAATATTTAATATTTTTATTCTATCTTTGTCGAGCCTTTGCAGACCTCAGAACATTCACTAAATCAGTTTTTAACTCTGAACATTTTCAACAGAATATTCCGAAATGTTAACTGGACATTTTTTACCCTTTACCTATGCATTTAACAAAAAAATTATTTTTTCACGGATAACCCATTTTATTCTTATTTAAAGTATTAATAATTTTACAAGGTGGGCCTTATTGATATCATAAAAAAAACAGGATATTTAAATTCTCCCCTTTACCGACTTCCCGTCTTTGAGAAAACCCATTAATGGTCTTTTTGGAATAACTCAGGCCACTGAGCTCGAACATCAAACTCATGTTCTCATGTCTTCTCTAGGATCCTCCCATGTTTCCACTGAACTCGGACTAGTGGATATGTCTTCCCTCGTAACACCTTCTTGCTACTGTCCATGATCTTCATCGGATGCTCCTCGTATCATTTTTAGTATCTATCTCAACATCCTCACAATAATGAACATGCATAGGATCGGGTATATTCCTTAGAATCTATGAAATATGGAAAACAACATGCATATCCTGATTGCATGAAGGGAGGTATAGACGATATTCCACTGCCCCTATCCACTTGATGACATCAAAGGGTCCGATAAAATCTAGTGCTAGATTTATTTATTTTCTCAGGTGTCTATGCCCAAACCGAGGAGTCACTCTCAATAAAACCCAATATCCTATAACAAACTCTAAGGGTCTCCTTCGACGGTCTACATAAGATATCTGCCTACTCTGAGCTGTGATCAATCTTTTTCATTTATTTTTCACTCTCTCAGAGGTCTCTTGAACCTAGTTGGGGAAAAATATACTACCTCTCCCACTTCATACCAATAGAGTGGTGAGTGACAAGTCCTCTTGTAAAGATCCTCTTAATGTTACATCTAAATCAAATATTGATAACTTTTTTTATAAGGAAACATAATCAATTCTAGGTGATCATCCCATGCCCCGCCATGGTATAGTATGAAAGCTCATAGAATATTCTCCAGTATTAGTATAGTTTTATCAAACTATTTTTCGGTCTGAGGGTGATACATCGTGCTCAACCATAGATGAGTGCATAGGGATTTTTGCAAGCTCTGCCGAAAGTGATATGTTAAATGAGAATCTCTATCAGAAAAAATTCTCTAGTGTTCTTCATTTATGTTCACAATCTCATGAACATAATTTTTTCTCAACTCCTCCACTGAGTGAATCTTTCTGATCAGTAATAAGAGGGCATAAATTATTAACCGAAAAATGATCACATAAATTGCATTATGAATCATTAGGATCCTAGTAAATCTAGTCACTAGGTCCATAGTAATGTCATCCCACTTCCACATAGGTATCAAAAGTAATTGCAATAACTATCTCGGATGCTGGTGCTTAGCCTTCACCCTATGATTAGTGAGGCAATGAGAGACAAAACCAGCAATGTCTCTCTTCATCCCTGGCCAATAAGAGCTATATTGTGAAGTCATGGTACATATTTTCCCCCAAGATGCAACATCCACCAATAATAATGTTAATATTTCATTAGTTCCTCTCTAATTGATGTAGGAACCACTACAAAACCATGGACCAAGACCATGTTTTTATTTCCCTTTGACCATCCAGTTATCAGATCACCACCAGCGAGCCGTTATATCATCATAGTAACCTCTAGGTTAGAATTATGACCAATACTCACCCTTTACATAATGTATAATTTAATCCCAAAAGGAGATAAAATTAATGTTTTGTGATCCTCTTAAGCATCAAACTTCCAGTCAGCTAAAAAACACATCAACGACCACAACTCCTTTGAGATTTTCACGGCATGTTCCTTCTCGTATTTTTTCCTATGAATATGGGAATATGCTATGACATTTACATTTTGTGGGGAATAGGTCATCTTGAAGTATAATTCCTATAAATACATGACTCATTCCCTTTTCCTTAGATTCAATCCCCTCTGAGGGAAGATATTGCGAATGTTTTTATGATCTATGTAAACAATAAACCTTTCACCAAAGAGACAAAGCCTCCGAAATTATAGTGTGTGGCCTATAACTGGAAGCTAAAAGTCAATAGTAGGGTATTTATTCTCATGGGGTTGTATTTTACATGACCCATAGGCTACTACCTTCTCTACATGCTTCAATAGTACTCCAAAACCAACTCTTGATGCATCAAAATACACTGCATAACCAACCCTGGACTCCATAATTGTAAGTACTCGGGCTATTTTCAGCCCTTTTAGTAGATCAAGAAAGGCATATTCACACAGATCTGACTACTATAATTTTACTCAATTCTTCATCAATGCAATCATGGGTTTTGATATTTGGGAGAAATCCTGCATAAACCGTCGATAATACCAATATAACTAAAGGAAACTCCTACTATCAAACATGTTTTGGGGATGTGTCCATGACATAACTCCATTGACCTTATCGGGGTTTACTGATATACCAATTTCAGACACAACAAGTCCTGGAAAAATTACATAATTAATCCAGAAGTTACATTTTGAAATCATAGCATACTGTCTATGATCTTGGAGAATACTAAGAACAGTCTATCGTTTCCTAGCATGTTGGTCAGGTGTCTATTAGTACAAGAGGATACCGTCAAAAAACACCCTGATGAAAGGGTCCAAGTATGGTTTAAATATTTTTTTCATGAGGGAAAAGAAAATAGTTGGTGCATTATTCAGTCCAAATGGTTTTACCCAAAACTCGTACAATCGATATCTTCTCTGAAAGGATGTATTTGGCATGTCCTCCTCTCTAACTCATAGTTGATGGTAGCCTAATCGATGATAAATCTTTGAGAGACATCATGATCCTCATAACTAATCAAAGAGATTATTTATCCCTGTAAATGGATGTTTCTTTTTCACCATGACCTGGTTTAGTTTCTAATAAAGAAAACATTTTCGAAGACTTCTATCCATCGTTTGGCGAAAAAAATAGTTTCTCCCCATTGTGAAGTGCTAGGATTGATAAAACCTTTTCCCTTAAAGATGTCCAGTTGACCCTTCAGATCCTTTAGTTCGGTTAGAGCCATATGATATGAATGTATTAAAATAATATCTGCACCACACATGAGATCTATCTCTATGTCATGTCCTCTATCAGGAGAGAGTCTGGTGAAGTCATCTGGAAAAATATCCTGGGAGAGGTCAATGACTAGTGCAAAATATGAGAAGGTTTCCACTAAATCTTCTAAAAGATCGAAGCTTTCCATTTGTGATGTGATTGAACCAAATTGGATTATTTTTTGTCTAACTATACCTGATCCCACCTCCCGCTCCACAGTCATTATGAACCAATCTCCCTTTCATGAAGAAGATGTTACCCATATCTGATAGTAAACAATGTGAGTTCGAAAACTGTTTAACCAGTTAATGCTGAGAATTACGTCGAAGGTCATCATATCTAGAATCATTAATTTCCAAAAATGTCCATATCCATAAACACCTAGTGGAAACTCCAAGCATAGATAAAGAAGTTCTACCTTTGTACCCAATGGTGTATCAAGGGAGATGCAATCAGATGACAACAAGACTGGTAAGTGAATTCCAACAACTACTTGTGAGAATATAAAATAATGGGATGTACTAGCATCAAATAAGGGAGTAGGCAAAGTAGAGGTGATCAGAAAGGTAATACTAATAGTGTATATTCCCTCTCAATTATCTGATGAAGTGTACTCCACAACATACATGTGGCCTACTACAACTCCTCTCCCCTATCCCTGAGGTGCAAGAATTATCAGAGCCTACTGTTGGAAACCCTAGCTAGTTCCCATTTCCAACCTTTTATCTTGTGGAAATATAGATTAACCATTCTGTAGAAAAACTATTGGATGATTCCCTAAATCATAAAAATATAACATGTAATTTAGGCCCTCTATAGAACCTACGAATTTGTCCAGCTATTCCATAGTTGAAACATCATAAAGGTTCCACTGATGGTATCGATTGAACCACACTCTGCTCTACATGTATGCTGGTACTCTGCTTCATGTGTCTAGTTTTACTCTTCTTATTACTTGAAGAAAATATCAATCTAGTGAGAGGAAACTCAGTAATTGGCCCTCCATGAGGTGAGTGTAAGTCTGACGATCTGTCCACTTTCAGTCCCTTATGAATGGTCATGTCCATTCAAAAGACTTGTGTATATGGAGTTTGGTCAAAACCCCTAAACTGATGTCTGAGCTCAGGTCAAAGGCTGATCTAAAATATCTGACACTTTTGTGACTTGTTTTTAGCTAAAAATAAAGCAATGTGAAGTAACTCCATAAAATGGGGTTAATAATTAGAGTCATTCATAGAACCCTGTTTTAAGTCCATGAATTCATGGGCACGGTCTAGATTCCTCGTACCTGGAAAAAAATACTCAATAAATAGCTCAATGAAGGTTTCCCAAGTCATACCCACTTGTCTCCTAGACTGAATCATGGAATTCCACTATCTCTTAGAATGTCCTTGTAATAAAAAAGCTTCTTGGATCACACACCATTCTTCAGGAGTTTGGAATATCTCAAATATACACTCAATATTGTCCATCCAATCCTAAGCATATTTCGGTCTACTTGTTCCCTAGAAAGATGGGGGTGGTAATGATGAAAATCATTAGAACGGTAAGTCATGGTCCTCTCTGTAGGTCCACCATAAACATGGACTAATAAGAAAAGTTCCAGCTAAACATGTCCTACAGCCTGTATCTCATGGGGCACATCCCCCCGTACTGCTCGTGGGGGTACATGAGCATCCTAGGCTGCAGCAGCTAGTGGTCCCATCATATGTCTCCAAGGTGGAATATCGCCAAAATAGAGAACATTTGGGGAATGAATAGATACTAATTAGTCTATGGATTACACAAGGATCTCCTAATGGCCTTTTGGAATCAAAGAAGGTTTTCTGAAGAGTCTACCCTTAACTCATGGTATACCCTTATGACACTAACCGTTGTTGTTGTCCCATCACGGTAGACACAATCCTGAATATTCTAACACAACAACATGCTTAGATCAACTGATTAATTCAAATAAGGTTATATCACACAACATGAAAACACATATATATCGCACAGAACAACGTATATCAAACAGATAGTAAAAATCAAGGCATTTAATTAATGAACTATTATTCTATACAACAACAGGTGTATATATATATGGAATGTGATTATATGTGTGTATTCATGATTCATAAAAATACCTAAAGTCTTATAAATCACATATAACATCATTTGTGTCACCCATGGATATTCAAACATAACATAAATTCCCCTCTTTATGGAAAATCATAGGTACACTATGTTGTGTGGGCCAGACACTAACATGGTTCCCCTACTAGAGACCCAACCATCATATCTCTTGTGTATCCCATATAAACTCCAAGAAAAGAGAATAAAGATGTTAGTAAAAACATGATCCTCTAATACAATTTTGTAACATCCCGACCCGAATCACCGGTCTGAGCTGGAATGCTACATGACCTCATGTCTATCTCTCCATATCAAGAGGTTGTGGACTAGAAGTGAGGGTCTCAAGTAGATCTTTGGGGAAACTATACCCTCTGTATTTAGTCATAGAATTATTAACCAAGAACAAAAATATAGATAATAAGAGTAAAATTTGAAAAAGTAAGTATGTCATATATACAATGTAATAGTTCCCAAATTTTAAAAAAAACCCAAGTAAGCAAAAGCAAAATCTAGAAGTAAATAAAAAATCATTTTTAGAGTTCTCTGGTGCCTTACATAGTCCACTCAAGCTTCAGGATCCACTCCTCAACCATCCTCCATAGGGACCTTTCCCTTTATTGATATATGGTCTTGAAATCTACAAGAGCACCGAAATTCTCAAGTAGGGTGTTACTACAAGACTCAGTTGGACACCACCAATGCATCCTCAACCCGATGAACTCAAAATGAAAGTGTGTTCCATAACAAATAATACGTAATAAACCCACAATCCAAAACTAAGATGTTTTGTGCCAACCAAGCCACCTCAATCCTTGATCGTACCTTCTTTGGATCTATTCTATAGTTGATAACCATGGTGTTTGAAGAATAAATTATTATCCATTAGGGTAATGAAAAAATTTTCTTGGCATCATCATGTGATAGTATCAATTCTCTGAAAGAAGATATGTTTCTCTGTATGTTCAATTGAAATGAGAGATAATCTGCTTCCATTAATCCTCGAGTTGATATACTATGTACCATGAGCTAATCTTGTCCATTAGTGGCTGAATAAGATCATCGATAAGGAATACATTGGAGTGATACCTAATTATTCCTCTCTATATTGAGTGGATCTCAAGGAATCATCATATTCTAGTGCATCCTAAGGCATAATCGTATCCCTCTTTGTCCGAAATGTGAAACCTAGGGTATTTTTGTCTGTATTCCTCATGTATTGGACCCTTTTCCTCAATCATGTGCATCCCACCTCCATTGGATAACACAAGCTACAATGGTCCCCAATACATTTCTTCCCCTAGGAATCGTCATGTTCCTACCCCATGCATTGGACCCTCTTCATCAATCATATGTATCCCTCCTCCAAAGGATAACTCAAGTTGATGGTCCACCTATCCCGACTCCAATTATAAAAGAACTAGGTATACATATAAAGTAATGATATATATATGTGTGTCTGTGTGTGTGTGTGCTTGAATAATCACATCATCATGAGTAAAGTAGTACACAATTTTCATGTTATCACACAAAAATGTGAATAAATTGATTCAAATACTCATTGAATCAAATGTAATAAATAATTTTCAGGGATAAACACATAAAAATGTGAATTAACTATATAGTGTTGTAATTAATCATGCATGTGCATCATATTAATGTAATGAAATTTAAACATTCTAAAAAATTAAGGAACATCATACCTTCTTAGTTGTAAAACATCATGGTTTTTTTTGACATCAGTGCGATATGTCAATGTCTCGAGCTTTTTGAATGTTAGTGGTCGAGGTATGTCAAAGGATTTTCCTATAATCATAAAATTTATTCTTTTATTAAATGGATTAAAATATCACATGTGATAATTCTTTTTACCTCTCAAGAAAATATCAAACTATCATTAAATTCATCACATGCCCTGGTAACATTTAAATTATCATTTAACTCTTTTAATGGTCACAAGAAAAGATAAATAATTACCGTTAACTTAATTTTATCACATGTTCTGATAAATTAAATATTTATTTTATCCTTTCTAAAATTTCACATCAAATGACAAACATTTTTCATATGAGTTTATAATTTAAATTATCATTTTATCATTTTTAAAAACATCACATAAATTGATAATCATTTTTCTTATTTGTTGATAATTTAAATTACCATTTTTTCATTTTCAAAACATTTCCTAAAACGATTAACATTTTTCATATGCATGGATAATTTAAATTATCATTTTATCATTTTTAAAACATATACGATGTAAGAACCAGGATCTTCGTTTCAGGTATGTTTTTACTTCTTCTGGAGTTTTTAATAAAAAAGAACTTTCTAGAAATTTTCAAAGTACACGTCGTGTACTTTCTAAGTACACACTATGTACTTTCTGAATACACGTCGTGTACTCTGCTCCGGCTCGAAGCCGTGTGTTGGCCATCCCCGGGCCACACACACGGTGTGTTGGGGTGACGTGGAGGCCATTTTTAGAGGATTATGGAAAAACCCACTACACGTCATGTACATTAAAAGTAAACACCATGTACTTTTCTTTTTTTCACTAAACGGACTGGGGTCGCGCCTCATCGCGATATTCATCTTCTTCTAGGTCTGGTTTGTCCAAGAGCGACCCGTACGGCCGAATCCTCGACGAGCTCTCGCCACTTTGTACATTCTCCGATTCAAGCACGGTAGATTGCATTGGAAGTGCAACGGTGAGCTCTATCTTCTGCTTTAGCCTTATTCCATGATTCCTCCTTGTTTTCGAGTTATCGTGGGTTGAGCGTTTTGTGCGTTTTCTCAGATATATGACATTCTAAGGGAAAGCAATCATCGTGGTTCACATATATCGATCTCCTAGGATCGAGGTAGGTGTTTTGTGCCTTTCTGTTGAATGTCGATGAGTATTTTGTGCAAATTCCACAAATTCCCTTGGGCGGGGAATTGTGGGTTTCCTGTTTTTCCCATGCAGTTTTCCTGCTTTTCTTGATTGTTTTAGTAGAGATTTATGGTTGTGAGTAGAGTAATTTATTTTGTGCTCAGTTTTCTTTGCCATTTTTTTCTACCTGTTTGGCGTTTTTCCAGTTTCCATGCCTAGACATAGGATAGTGGAACCGCTAATTTTATTACTATTGATCCTTAGAATGGTAGCCACGTAGTTCTTGAGGTTTACTTGGACTATACACGCGCGCTGAGCATGTTTATTTTCACTCAGGACTGTGAGAACCTAGAGTAGTAGACCAAAGGGATAATTGACGTAAGGGCTTATCCAGAGTGTCTTTAAATACGATGTGAGCCCACAGGTGGAATTGACGATGAGTGCTTCCTCAGAGAGTCTGTAGATCCTCGAAGTGGGCCACAGTGGGAATGAGACGTTGAGTGCATCCCCAGAGAGCCTTTAGTACGATATGAGACTATTTGGGGAATTGACTGTGAGTGCATCCTCAGAGAGTCTATTAATTATTGTAGTTGAACTAGGGGGGTGAGACTGTGTGTGCCTCCTAGAGGGTTTCTAGTACTTGTAGGTTAAACCATAGGGGTTAGGCTATGAGAGGTACGCATAGGGTTACCTGTTTTCATCTTGTTGCTATTGTTTACTTCTGAACTTTATTTGTTAGAACTATGGTTTCTAGCTACTTGTTCTCTCCTATTTACTGTAACATGTTTTATTACTGCCATGTATTCATTGACTGTTAGCCACAGATCTTTGGGTGATTGCCTACTGGGATTGTATCTCACACCCTATTTGGGCCATGCTTTTGGGACCAAGCGGACTATGTTTCTGTAGGTATAGATAAGGGCACGCACCCTTCTACTTTGGGTTCTTGATTCACTAGAGATTGAGAGCATGGGACCAAGCCGAGTCTTGCGATGATGAGGAGTTTACTTTGTTTTATTTTTCATATTGTTTTCAGTTTTACTTCAACACGTTGGTTTGTTTACTTCTTTCCATAGATATATGTACCGTGTTGCATCATTCTATTTTGTATCCACTGCTTTCGTTGTTCAATTCAATTGTTGTATGCTGGTGATTGTTTCTGCTACTGTTTATGGTTGTTTTCCATTGTATACATTACCGAATGAGGGCATGGTTTCCCCACTAACTCACCAAGGCCCTCGTTGCTAGTAGGCAACCTCTGGAATTTGGGGAAACACACTTGAGGACATGTGGCGAACCGGGTACAGGGCACTAGTGGAGGGGCTCCGGATTCATGTCATTACAATGTGGAATCAGAGGAGTTATTTTATCTTGCTTTACTATTTTGTGACTTTATCCAGGGATAGGATGGACCCGATACTTGGTATTAAGCAATTATCGGGAGTAGATCACCCGTGTACAGGGAAAATCCTTACTACCTCGTTAATTGCAGTTATCGTTTTGAGATTTTATGGTTGATCGGATTTCACCTAGAGTGATTCACGTGACTTGTACTGTTATTGTTTTGATATTTCAGTTATATTTATGTCGGAACCTGATGAGATGAGGGTAGGTCATCTCATGAATCATATAGGAACTTCTAGAGATCACATGCCATGCATTCTTGCCATGCCATCTAGGGTCCATTAACGATTGAATATTGTTGTGATAGACTTCGTGTAGATTATGCATGCTGTTGTGATAAATGCTTTATAGAATCCATGCTGTTATGATAGAGAGTTGTTCTTTTCCCCATTTATGTGACTGTATGATATGCCAATCATTGATTCGCGAGGTGTATGGACCCTCATGAATCGGAATTTGGCCCCTCTTTGTCTTGTTTTTAGTATTTCTGGGGTTCTGTGCAGTTTCTGAGCTACTGCCCAGAAAAACCTAGAATACACTATGTGTACATTTTGGATACATGCCGTGTAGTTTTCAGGCCGTGTCTCTGACTGTGTGAGAAGAACACGGTGTCGTGGGAGTAACTTTAGGAACACACTGTGTATGGTAGGTACACGCCGTGTAGTGGTGAGCCAAGTACCTAACTGTGTCACTAACAACACGGGTCGGGGAAGCTCGTGTCATACACGCCATGTGGTGCATTAGCACGCCATGTATCCTTATCCTCAGTACCTGGTCGTGTCACGAACAGCACAGAACAGTGTTCTCACCTCCTATACACACTGTGTTTGTTCGGAACACGCCGCGTAATCCTCAGCCGTGTACTCGGCCGTGTAGCCAACCACACGGGTTGTGAAAATTCTTCGAGTACACATTCTGTTTTTTCGTAACACGCCGTGTAATTGTCATCCGTGTTCTTGGCCGTGTCGCCAACCACACGGGTCCGGAAAAGTCTTCGAGTACACGTCGTGTTTGTTCAGAACACGCCGTGTAGTCTTAGCTGTGTAGTCGGTTGTGTGTTTAACAACACGGGCCGCTGAAGCCATGTCCACTACACACCGTGTCCACAGGGAACAAACTGTGTAGTCTTTGTTTAAGAAAAACTGTGTGGGTTAACCGTGTAAAGGACTTGGGTAGGGGAACAGTTTTCAAGCACACATCATGTGTGGGGTCAACACGTCGTGTAGTTTGAGGTGTACACGACTTGTAGGGAAGGAGTACATGACCATGTCAGTGGCATGAGAAGACACGCCGTGTAGTTTTTATACATGGCGTGTAGTCTAGTTTTGTATGCTTGTGTATTTCTCTTCCCTATTCCCATTTTTCACTCTAGTGTTCTCTATATTTCTTAATTCTGATCTAAGGTGTACTTTTGATTTTTCAGAGCTATGCCTCCTAGACGTACTCCGATCATACAGCTGTCATCAGGTAGTGATCAGATGCCAGACATGGCTGATAAGGGACTACCTGCTGACCCTCCAGTTGGGCCAGCCTTGGCACCGACTATTATACTAGTTGAAGTAACTGATGCGTAGTTTAGGGAAGGTTTCATGAGAATGATGCAGGCCTTCCAGGGAGCGCCGCCTCCTGCCATGACTATGGCAGACCTGACGTGGTTTTTTCAATAGTAGCATCCTCCCACGTTCTCGGGGGAAGGAGGACCTCAGGCTGCAGAGTCAAGGCTGGAAGCCATACTGACTATCATCGAGCATCTAGATACACTTCTAGAGAGGAGGGTCATGATCTCTAGCTATATGGTACGAGACTCCGCCAAGAGGTGGTGGGACGTCATCTCACAAGCGGGTCAACTGCAGGCTATGGATTGGGAGGAGTTCCAGCACATGTTCAATGACTACTTCTACCCGGAGACCCTAAGGGTTGACCGAGCCTGGGAGTTCATGAGCTTAGAGCAGGGTATTCGTTATGCCATGGAGTATTCCTCCCACTTCACCGAGTTGCAGCATATCACACCCCGCCGGGATGGGAGTGGAGTGGTCTTAGCAAGGAAGTTCGAGGATGGCCTCAGGTGGGAGATCCACTCGCAAGTGAATCTCTTCTAGCTGACTTCTATCACTTCCATTGTCAACCAGGCACTGATTGCGGAGCGCAATCTTAGAGATCTAGAGCTGCAAGCCAGGGCGGTTCTGCTTCCGGAGCTAGATTTCCTCCAGATGATAGTATGAAGCACCGTAGGGAGTCTATGTGTGGTGATCCGAGGAAGCAAGATGCATCGTTGGGAAGCCAGGTGGTATGCTACTAGTGTGGCCGGTCAGGGCACACGAGGGCACAGTGCCAGAGAGACCCTGTGGAGTGCCGATCTTGAGGCAAGATGGGTCACCTTCAGCGTTTATCCCAGGTTTCCTCACCAGCCTTAGGTGACCGAGGTTCTTCCATGAATCCTTCGTTCAGGAGAAGCCCCACAAGTTTCTCACTAGTCGGGGAACTGGATTTCTTCCGACCTTTTGGGCCGAGGTGGAGGACGAGGCCGTAGCAGTCAGCCACCAGTCCCTCAGCAATAGTAGGGAGGTTCAGCTCAGAGTGGTCATCTAGGGGTGCAGGGGCGCGGTGCAGGCAAATATTTCGCCGTGGAGCAGACCTATCAAGAGCAAGATCCCGTCCCTTCTACAATTCGATGTACAATTTTAGTAGCCTCAGTTCTATCTTCAGCTCTTTTCGATACTGGTGCTATGAATAGATTTATCTATGTTGCTACTGTGGAGAGCGTTGGACTCTATGTCCTTTCCTCTATCGAATTTTTGACACTAGACACACCTTTGTGGACGATGACATCTAGTGTACGCCAGTGTAGTGAGTGCCCTCTCGAGGTTGCATGGTATCGTTTCATAGGGTATCTCTATGTCCTAGAGATGACAGGCTATGATGCCATTCGTGGAATGGACTGGTTAGTTCCCTTCCAGGCAGTCATCGACTATTATCGCTGCAGAGTGAGTTTCATTTCACCAGAGGTTGAATCTTTTCTTCATCGAGGTGAATGGGATGTTCAGGTGAGTCGAGTAGGACTCGAGAATCATGGGCTAGGAAGGGTGACAACCCAGATTTCTAGTCTTTATCTGGATGATCAGGGGACTCCACAGTTGGACTTTCTTCCAGTGGTGGATCATTTCAAGGACATCATTCCAGAAGAATTCTCAGGTTTGCCTCCAGAGAGTGAGGTAGAATTCTCTATTGAGCTCGTTCTGGGAGTGGCACCAGTGTCCATTCCACCCTACAGGATGGCTACACCTGAGCAACAGGTGCTCAAGAAGCAGTTGTAGGAGTTGCAAGCAAAGGGTTTCATCCAACCCAGTACTTCTCCTTGGGGTTTGTCTGTCCAGTTTGTGAAGAAGGCAGACGTTACCCTTCGGATTTGTGTGGATTATCGGATGCTGAAGCAGTTGACGGCCAAAAACAGATATCCCTTTCCGATGATCGATATCTTGGTGTACTCTCACACTCGACACGACCATGCCACAAATATTGATATCATTCTTGAGTACACTGAGAGAGCATCGACTTTCTGCTAAACTCTCGAAGTTCCACTTTTGGATGGATCAGACTCACTTCATGCATCACGTCATCTCAGAGGAAGGAGTATCTGTAGACCCAAAGAATGTCAGAGCTGTAGTCTCCTGGGGGTAGCCAACGAACGTTTCTGAGGTACGGAGTTTCCTAGGGCTGGATGGATACTACAAATGCTTCATTCCTGACTACTCATGCCTAGAAGCACCTTTGACAGGTCTGAACAAGAAGGGGGCGAAGTTCTTATGGTCAGATTCTTGTGAGTCAGCCTTTCAGGAGATGAAGGGAAGATTGACATCAACACCGATACAAGTCTTTCCAGATCCTGGAAAGAGGTACACTGTTTTATATGATGCATCAGGTATCGGTCTTGGATCCTTACTTATGTAGGGAGATGGAGTCGTTACATATGGGTCTTGGTAGTTGAGACCGCATGAGAGGAACTACCCTACGCACGATTTGGATTTGGCATCTGTTTTTCATGCCTTACGCTGTTGGAGACACTATATTCTGGGGGAGCACTTTATGGTCTTTACTGACCACAAAATACTGAAGTATATCTTCACTCAGCATGATCTGAATCTGAGACAGCGCCGGTGGGTCGAGTATCTTCAGTCTTTCGATTTCAAGCTTGCCTATATGCCGAGAAAGGGCAACGTAGTATAAGATGCGTTGAGCAGGAGGAATCAGATTCAGGCAGTTCAGGAGGCCCACAGTGAGTGGAAGATAATGGCTTTGTTCTCTGAGATGCATCTGGAGGTGCACAATAGACAGGGACAGTCTTTCCTATCTTTTGTAGCTGTTATCTCAACACTAAATGATCAGGTAATGATGAGGAAGCTATCAAACTCAAAAGGCTTAGTCCTTCAGGAAAGTGTGTCAAGAGAGGACCCTCTTCCTGGATGGACAGTGGGCGAGGATGAGATCTTGCACTTCTAGGGATGTGTATGGGTGCCAGCAGACATACGGGAGGAGCTGATGCAGGATTTTAATTCCTCAGTTTGGGCGATTCATCCTGGCATCACCAAGATGTATCAGGATCTTAATCGCTAGTACTGGTGGCCAGGTATGAAGAAATATGTTGTTGGTTTCGTCTTGCGGTGTTCTACTTGTCAGCAGGTGAAGGCGGAGCACCAGCGACCGACATTCCTTTTATAGCAGTTACCCATTCCGGAGTGGAAGTGGAACGATGTTGTGATGGACTTCGTGACCACGTTGTCGATGTCACCTTAATGGAACGATGATGTTTGTGTTGTCATCGACAGGCTCATGAAGGTTTCTCACTTCTTTCCAATCAAGGAGACCATCAGTGTCGACGATCTGGGATGACATTACATCAGAGAGATCTTTCATCTACATGGAGTTCCACGGTCTATTTTTTCAGAGAGGGATCAATGCTTTACCTCTCGGTTCTCACAGGGACTTTAGATGACCTTGGGTACACATGTACTTTTTAGTATAACATAACATCCCCAGACTGATGGCCAGTCTGAGTGCACGATCCAGGTGCTTGAGGATATTCTCCGAGAATGCATCATAGAATTTAGTTGTTCTTGGGTGAATCATATCCCACTAGTGGAATTCACCTACAACAACATTTTCCAGGTGACAATTCTGATGGAACCACATGAGGATTTGTACGGTAGGCCATGCCGGTCACACTTATGCTGGATGGAGGCAAGAGAGGCAGCTTTTCTGGGACCTCATCTTGTTCAGGAGACCTCAGAGAACATAGAGCTGATCCAGAAGTGGATGGCTACCGCACACTCTCGACAGAAGTCTTACGGTGATTAGTGGAGATGACCTATGGAGTTCGAGGTTGGAGATTGGGTTTTCCTGCGTGTCACACCGAGGTTTGGACACAAGAGGATTCAGAGAAAAGGAAAGCTTTCACCACGGTACATCGGGCCGTTTGAGGTCTTGGAGAGAGTGGGGATGGTCACCTGTCGATTGCAGCTACCACAGAGGTATCGATCCATGCACGACGTCTTCCACATCTCTCAGCTCTGACGCTACTTTTTAGACCCGTCTCATGTCTTTCAACCTGAGGAGGTTGAGCTTGAAGCGGATGCATCGTTTGAGGAAAATCCTTTCCGAATTATCGATCGCAGTATGAAGTTTCTCTGTAGGTGGTCTGTTCCTCTGGTATGGGTGCTATGGAAGCATGGGTGAGTACAGGACGAGATTTGGGAAAGGGAGGCCGATGTACGATCGCAGTGGCCGGAGCTATTCGGGGATTCTTCTTCTACGCCATGTTAGGGAAATTTGGAGATGAATTTATTTAAGGGGGGAAGTTTTTAAGAACCCGGATATTCATTTTAGGTATGTTTTTCCTTTTTCTGAAGTTTTTAAGAAAAATGATCTTTATGGAAATTTTTAAAGTACACGCCGTGTAATTTTTGAGTACACGCCATGTACTCTACTCCGGCTTGAAGCCATGTGCTGGCCGTGCCCGGGCCACACACATGGTGTGTAGGGGTGACGTGGAGGATGTTTTTAGAGGATTAAGGAAAAACCCACTACACGCTGTGTAATTTAAAAATACAAACTGAGTACTTTTCTTTTTGTTTCACTAAATGGATCGGGGTAGCGCCTCATCGCGATATTCATCTTCTTCTAGGTCTGGTTCATCCGAGAGCGACCCGTATGACCGAATATTCGATGATCTCCCGACTCTCTGTCGGTTCTCCGATACGAGCACGATCGATTGCATTGGAAGCGCAGTAGTGAGATCTCTCTTCTGCTTTAGCCTTAGTCCACGATTCTTCCTCAATTTCGAGTTATCGTGGGTTGAGCGTTTTATGCGTTCTCTCAGATATACGACATTCTAAGGGGAATCAATCATCGTGGTTCATATATATCGATCTCCTAGGACCGAGGTAGGTGGTTTGTGCCTTTCTGTTGAATTTTTATGAGTATTTTGTGCAAATTCCACAAATTCCCTTAGTAGGGGAATTGTGGGTTTTCTTGTTTTTCCCCTGCTGTTTTCCTGCTTTTCTTGATTGCAGTAGTAGAGGTTTATTCTTGTGAGTAGAGTAATTTATTTTGTTCTCAGGTTGCTTTTCCATGTTTGTTCTTGCTGCTTGGTGTTTTTCGAGTTTCCATGCCTAGCCTTCGGATAGTGGAACTGCTACTTTTATTACTATTGAGCCTTAGAATGGTAGCCATGTATTTCTTGAGGGTTACTTGGACGATACACGTGTGCTGAGCATGTTTATTTTCACTCACGACTGTGAGAACCGAGATTAGTAGACCAAAGGGTGAATTAAGGTAAGGGATTCTCTAGAGTGTCTTTAAATTCGATGTGAGACCATAGGGGGAATTGATGATGAGTTCTTCCTCAGAGAGTCTGTAGATCCTCGACGCGGGCCATAGGGGGGATGAGACATTGAGTGCTTCCCCAGAGAGCCTTTAGTAAGATACGAGTCTATAGGGGGAATTGACAGTGAGTGCTTCCTTAGAGAGTCTATTAATTCTGGTAGTTGAACCAGAGGGGTGACACTATGTGTGCCTCCTAGAGGGTTTCTAGTGCTTGTAGTTTAAACAATAGGGGTTATGCTATGATAGCTACCCAGAGGGTTACCTATTTTCTTCTTGTTGCTACTATTTACTTGTGTACTTTATTTGTTAGAACTGTGGTTTGTAGCTTCTTTTTCTCTCCTGTTTACTGCTTCTAGTTTTATTACTTCTATGTATTCATTAAATTTTAGGCACAGATGTTTGAGTGATTGCCTACTGGGATGGTATCCCACACCATGGTTGGGCCATGCTTTTGGGCCCATGCAGACTATGTTGATGCAGGTATATATAAGGGAAACCACCCTTCTACTTTGGGTTCTTGATTCACTGGAGCTAGAGAGAATGAGACCAAGCTGACGCATGCGATGCTGAGGAGTTTACTTTTTTTCATTTTCCCTTTTTTTTCAGTTGTACTTCAGCACGTTGGTTTGTTTACCGCTTTCCATAGACATATGTACAATGTTGCACCGTTCTATTTTGTATCCATTGCTTCCGCTGTTCACTTCAATTGTTGTATGCTGTTGATTGTTTCTGCTATTGTGTCTGGTGGTTTTACACTGTATACTTTACCGAATTAGGGCATAGTTTCCCCACCGACTCACCAAGGCCCTCGCTGCTTGTCGGCAATCTCTGGCATTTGGGGAAACGCACTAGAGGTCATGTGGCGAACTGGGTACGGGACACCAGTGAAGGGGCTCTAGATTCGGGTCGTTACATGTGATGATAATTGTCTTTATTTGATAATTATAATTTGATTATAATAATGTTTTAAAAAAAATTATATTTATCACTGGCGTTGATAAATTTAATTTACATTAAATATTTGGAATTATCTTGATAAACCAATCTTATTATCGCTAGATGATTTTGTATAACTGTGATTCATAATTTTAGGCAGTTATCTTCAGTAATTGTCATGTCATAATTTTGTAAAACCTATCATTGGACCATCCGTTACACATTTCTAAAAATAATTCAATGTTATGTCCCTTAATAATGTTGATAAATTATTCACCTATAAAACATTTGAATTATAATTTAATGATTTTATCACCATCCTTTGTTAACTTTTTTAAAAAAATTGATAATTTTATTTCAAAATTATATTGCGATAAAACATACATATATACCCTATTATAATTTATAAAAAATTATCATTTGATATTTTTGAGTTAATTGAAATAAATTTATCTAATTTTATTTTTCATTAAAACCAATTTTTTTTAAAAATTATTAAACCTCCCTTTTTGCAATGTAAGAAAGAAAGTCAAAATAGAATAATAAAAGTAAAACAAAACAATTGAAGAACAAGGGGTGTTGCACATACCATTAGGGAGGAAGAAGAATAGTCACCCACCATTAGAATTGGTTCAAGTTTCACCAATGGTATATCTTTTGTCTCAATTGTGTGATTCAAAAGAGTATAGGACACCTTATATTTATAACTTTTCAAAAACATGTTACTCATTTCAGGAATCTATTACATGCTTTTTCATTCATTTTTCAACAAATAGATTCATGCAGATTTGATATATTCTTAATAGGGAGTTATTTCCATGGTTCCTTGGTGAAAATGGTCAAGAAAATAAGGTTTCTAAAACCTTTCGAATCATTAATAATGGTCTGTGTGAGGTTGAAGGTCGATGAACAGTGAAATCTAGGTTTTATTAAATTAATAATTTTAATTATTTAATCCAATTAAATAAATAAAATTTCATTTTATGGGGAATCTAAATATTTTCCCATTACATATATAAATTATCCACTTCCTAGGGTAAAACCTATGTTTCGGACATAATGACGATGTCAAAATTTCTATGTGACACACGATTTGTGAGATATAGAATTATTTCCATTAATTTAATATTTAAATCACATTATTTGAAATCATTAATTAGAGAGTGCGAATCAAAATGCTCGCTTCCTTATAATGTTATACACTAACTAGGATAATCACATTATTCAGGATCCGACAGTGGTCTCGGTTTTATAATAAGTTGCACCATTTTGGAGTTATTCATTTATTTTGAATAATTTTCCTGCACAAAAATTAATATATAATTTCTTTTTTTCTATCATTATCAAGCCTTTACAAACATCCATACTTTCACTAACTAATTGTTTAACTCTAAAAATATTATATAGAATATTCTATAGTGTTAATTAGACATTTTTTACCATTCATAACACATTTAACAAAAAATAAAACTTTTAACTAATAATTTTTTTTCTCATTTAATGAATTAATAATTTTACAAATAGGGAATTATTGATATCATAAAAATAGGATGTTAGAGAATGAATATCAATATTTCTACCAACTAATCTAGTTGTAACTCCATAATCTTGTTTTTATATCACTATTTCAAAGAAATGGTTCTTAGAGGATATGGGATGTCTTGTAAACACACTAGTGACCCAGGGTTCTCAAACATGTATTTAATGTATATTTATATGAATATTCATTAAATTTCACAAACACATGTTGGAGGACTATAATATTTTAGTAAATTTCGAAGCATGGTACTTAGTATTCTAATCTGGTGAACGATGTTCATTATTATCCATAATGTGATTTCCATTTTGTACTCTTCATAGAAACACCATACAAAAAGAATTTATTCATATCCTAAGGAAATGACACATTAGAAAGAGTGATATATGATTTATAGAATCTGAAAACCCAAGATATATCAATATATAATCATTTAAAATCATAATATGACTATAAGGGTAAACAATAACAAACATAAATTACAAATATCATAACCAATATATCTTATATCATAAACCTTAGTCATGGCCTAATGATTGGAAGTTCATAAGATGTGAATTGAAAGGGAATCAAAGCACATTATCCATGATGGAATAGCATTTTTTTAAGACAAATAGTTTTAACATACACATAAGAATAGAAATTCCTTTCAATATTATTGTGTGTTCCTTTCCAAGGTTATCATATTGGGATGGGTTAACTCACCTATCCATTATATTATTGAAAGCTCACCCCAAGACCATAATTATGGAGAAATTACCTTACTCAAATGGGATCACTCCCTATCTAATCCTAATCATAGTTAACAAGTTTCATTCCTTATTTCAATATTGTCTTACTGAAGTAGGTTCACACACAATTTCCGTCCTAGAATACATTACTGGGTTCAGTCCTCAATACATTCATATATTTCTATATTAGGATCACTCGCTATTCAAGTTCAATCTTCCTATACTATGATCAATCCCCATTCTAGTTATATCTATCTCAAGATCATCCCATGAAAACGACTCATGTATTTCTTGAACTTGTATTTCTTTTGTCAACTGTAGTTGTTTTCTATTTGTTGGAGATGATCCAAAATTTTACAGTGCTCGAAACTGGATATTCCAACAAGTAGATTCATAGTTGTTCGTTTTTTTGGATAAACAACAACCATTTTTAGGTATTATGTTTATATCATTATTTTTTCTGAATTCAGTGATTCATTTGCGAGAGGTTTTGATTTCGTCCTGATGTTACTTAGTATCTTGATGATTTCCAAGCACTTGTTTTCTCTCCATATTGAGAGATTACATGGAATATTGAGAAAAACATTACAGTGGAAAAGTTATTATATTCTAGATATCTATCTATAATTTAAAAATTCTTTTTGATTCCTCTATAATTACAACACATAGTGTATTTCTTTGGGCTTTGAAAATAGAGGGTTTTCATTGGATTATTATTTTATGTTTTTGAAATTTGAATTCACTAAAATTGATACATTCAATGTATCTTCTATAAATCTGTACTTCATTAATGTTGAGTCATGTGGTGTTTTATAAACTATTGGCATTGGAGAGTTTGAATACTAGGATTCCCAGGGAGATAGAAGTGGTGAGATACCATGGGTTTTTCAATGTGGAAGTGCATAGATGTGTACATGATTGATGAGAATATTTTCCCTTCATCCTTATTTATTAGGTTCTAGTGTCTCATTCGCAAGTTGGATCATGTATGGAATCAGGTACACTTCACTTTTCCACTTTACCCTCTTTAATATTTTGTGTCCTATAGATTTTGCTTATGTAACCTTTAACTAATTCTTGTTGGTGCATAATCTTTTTTCCTTGGGGTTTCACTATACACATTCTTTTCTTAATAATATTTTTAGGGATATGAGTTCTGTTACAAATTCATGTCTCCATTTTTCTAAAGAAACATAGGTCCCATCCATCATTGGTTGTAACATAACCACCCTCCTAGGTTATAACATAACCACCAACAATAATGAAAATCATAAAAATGTTTTAAAAAAAAATAAATCATTCATTATATCATAACCCATGAAATGAACTGGTTTTCATTACCATTTTATTATATTATTACATGTGGATGAAAAATAGGATTCATAATCATTCCATAATTTTATGAAAGAATTAAGTGTAGAAAAAGAATTCAGTTTCATAAGAATTATATCATGGTAGAATCTATGAATATGAAATGATTATTGTAAAGATGTTTTCATCATAAACAAAAACAACTCAGAGTGGGAATAATAATGGTATAATTGTTTCACATCACATTTAGTCTTATGTAACCTCAATGAATTTCAACTTTGATGGAAAATAATTTTGAAATACTACATGTGAAATTTCATGGAAGAAAATCTATTTTCATTGAAAAGAAAATTTAAAAAAATAATTCTTTCTGAAAATAATTTTCCGAGAAAATAAACATCAATATATATATATGGGAATATTTTAAAAATCAATTAAAACGTTTCATGAGTAAAATATTCACTTTCTTTGATTTTATTTAAATGTAATAAATTTCAAAAAGAGAATCATTGAAAATAATAATGAAGAGTTACAGAGGATGATTTAGATTAATTATTGGTCATTCTAGTAATAAATTTCATTCATTTTTTATTAATTAAACAAATGATTCCTTTCACATTTTTAGTAAAAGGGAAATGAAAAATCCTTTAGAAATGACATAAGATTCCACTACTTTTTTAAAAAATTCTAAAAAATGATAAAAATTCATTAAAAATAATAAGAGAGTAATAAAAAAATAAAACATTTTTAGAAAACATGGTTTTGGAAGGACAAATATTTCTAATCAAAAAGTGAAAAAATTAGTATTTTTTAAAAATATATTTATTAATTTTGTTATGTACCAATGATGGGAACTGGTTCCATCACATGATGATTTTATTAAAAACTAGTGGATATGAAAATTCATTGGTAATACTGAGTAGTAGATATTGAGATTTCAACATTGGATATTTAATCATAAAAATCCTAACAAGTGATGCGTTAAACATTAAATCTTTACAAATTTGATAACCTTAAATCATAAAACTGATGAAGGAATAGAATAAAATAACATAAAGATGAATAAATTCATGATATTACATGTCAAAGTGTCTATATATGCACCTCATGAATGAATATATATCCATTACATAACATAGGTATCAAAAAAAGAAAATTGAGGCAAAAATCCCCAACAAAATTGATAAAAAAGAAATTATAAAATCCATGAATGAGATATATTAAAAAATATATATTAACCACCATAATATTTATTATAATAATAATAAAAATTTATGTTTATTATATAAATCATATGAAAAAATCATATGGTGAATATGAAATTTTTCTCATAGAAAATAAGACTTATATATTTATCCATTACAGAAAGTCTTAACTACCTTCACACTCATTCAAACCTCCTATATAATATATATATGTTTAATATATGTTTATTACTAAAGAAAATTTATATATATCATACAATATATTATTTATTTGTCCTTTTATTAGTCATTTGTTATTCATTATATGTTAATGTCACATTCTAATTAATAAAAGAATTATATTTTATAAATATATTGATTAGTTATTTTCTATAATATTACATTGATCATGGTTATATTAACTTATAGAATAACAATCATGAAATAATTATCATATTAATACATAAAATATAACTCTAATAGAAATTATGAATGAAATTTTTAAGAAAATATGATTTTACCATCGTCGATATGTTTGGTTATATGTACGTATGAGTAAGGTTTCCATTTTTCAATGATCAATATGGAGTGGAGGTAAGTAATAAATTATCTTTCTATAATTCTAATTTTATAACCCCATCATTTTTTATTATGTTTCTTTTAAATCTAATAGTTTTGATATCATATGTTGCATGCAACACCGATTTTAAAACCACAATATAATACTTAAAAGATGATAATGATAATCTAGAGATTAAAAGGATATGAATAAATAATATTAACCACACTATAAAATATATTTTTATAAATTCATCCCAATGATTTTTATAGGAACAAGATGATAATAAATAATATTTTACGCATAAAAGACTTTTTTTATAAAAATAGTTTTACCACTTTATAATGGCGTAGTTGTATTAAAAATAAATTTGGGAACTTTTATAAAATCTAATAAAGAAATAAATAAAAATTTTAAGATATTAATTTCAAAAGTAGACTAGGGTGAAATTTCGGTATTTTTTGGAAAATATTTATTTTCCATTAAATATTAAAAAATCCCAATTTGGATAAAATTTTCATTTTCATTATATTAATAGTGAATTTATGATTTGAAAAGTAACATAACCTATATAAGTATAAATACTAATTTTGTATCTCATAAATGAAAATAGAATATATTTATATCATGGAATACGTAAATAAATGATTTAAATGATTAATTATTTAGTTGTGATTTTTAAAAATGTAAATTTGTATTTAAAATTTTATAAGTAATATAAGTATTTAATAGAAAATATATTTTCACAAAATATATTGATGAATTAATATTTTTTCTTAAGAATATAAGATAATTGTAAGTGATATTATTTAATTTCACAATGTGTTTCGCAATCAATTATAAATTATAAATTTTGTATTTTTTAAATAAATGATTATTACAAATAAAATATTAATATATATTATTTTAAAAAAATTCTTTTCATAAAATTGAACCCATTTTTTAATTCCACACTACAAAAAATGGATAGTTTGAATAGTTGAATTTTTTCTAAAAAAGGTGATTTTTTATGAATAGTGAAATACAGTAATTTACTGTATAAGCTAAATATAAGAATTATTAAGTCATAGATGATGTATGGATGTTGTGAGATCATAATATCTAAACTCACATGATTATATTAATATATTTGGTTATAATTATCAAAAAATCCATATTCTTGGGGAAAATAATAATCTAATGAATAAAATAATGAGAAACCACTCCTCTCCTTCACTATAAATACTAGCCGACCACCTCTTATCCTCACACATATTAATCCTTGATGACTTAATAATTCCTACTAAATCCTATTCTTGATCCTATGAACCATTTCTAAGAGGGTTTTTACTCAATAAAAGACCAAACCCAAATCTCATAGAGATGTTCTCAAGGAGAAGAATTAAATAGGTAAAATCCTTAAAATATCCCTTTCATTTTATTATGTTTTATTTTCATTTATTATCCATCCCTCATGTCATATATATAATCATTGATGACAAATAGATTATATTGTATATAATAGAATTTTATCCTGTCAATTGACAGTCCACCATCAATTCTCATCTCCTCTTTCTTTTATTCTAAAACAGTAACATCGTCTATGAGGTGCCGATTTATCGCCATCATGGATGAATTTTGTTCATTTCAATTATCAATTCTAGACATAAAACCATTTTTATGGTTAGAAAATATTATAATACATGTAATAAAGCATATTTAATTTTCTTTAACTTGTATATATAAATTATATTAATTAGTATAACAAAAAAATTTCACGATGATTGAAAAATGAAAAAACAATTTATGCTATTATCACTAACATTTTATCGAATAATTAATCCCCATGCCATGTAAATTAATATCATATATAAAAATTCAATATTTATTATATTCATTAATAACATATAATTTCAATTCTAGACAATAATTAACAATTTACATTTGTTTGTATACATGAATTCAAATAAACATATCATTAAAACCATGAAAATAAATGCTCCCAAATGGTCAAATTGTATCATATAACTCGTCAAAAATGACTATAAAAAATTTTAACTAGAAAAAATATAATATATTAAATTTTTTAAATAAATTAATTAATGGATTTTCTCTAATTATCCATGACACTATTTTCAGGTGAAGATCACTTTCTGACATAAGGTAAGTGATTCTCCTCAAACATCTATTTTCCATCATGTTACTATTTGACTCCCTTTACCCCTATTTAGTTTTAATCATTATTATGTAATCATCCTAAATTATTTTTTTGTTAAAAATATATTTACCAACATTTCATTGATGGGAAATGCATTTTTTATAAACATTCCTTTTCTACCTCACTTGATAAGTAAGCCTGATTAAAGGGAAATTCATAATTTATTTCACATTTTAGAGTACCATACATAATCTATATTAGGATATCAATATTTTTTAAAAAGAACTAATTTTATCATGAAAAACTAAATTGTTTCATTTATATTTTTACAAAAACAATAATTCGGTTCTCGGATTTAAATACTCTTAAAAATTTTGCTTAAACCACACTAAAGTGGCTCATTTATAAATATTTTTAAACACAATTTTTTAATTATCTTGCATAAATTGGGCATCATTTATCATGGTCTGTGCCAATATAAAATTATCAATTTCAAATTAGGATTTATATACAATCTTTCATAGACACCATTATTATATTATGATTGTTTATGCCTAATTCTCCACTTATTTCTTATGCGTGGTGTATATATACTTCCCTTTTATTTGTGAAAATTTCAATAATGAGCCATATTTATTATATCAGGGATATTATTACTTCCTTATCCATGTATCATTTTTATATTTGGTGTTTTAATTGAATGATATTTCAATTGGTAATATATTGATGATTTTTTATCATCAACTTAATACATATATTTTGATAATACATTTCGAATCTATGTAAAAAAGAATTCATTATATTTTATATGAGGGGTGGGTCCCTCTATACACCCTCGATTCATCGACCTATCTCATGAGACACAATAGTTCATGAAAACCAAGTTGTTTTAGTTTCTGAGAAGAATCATATGAGTTTCATCCCACATACTTAAACCATCACAAAGTAACATTACATCTGCTTCCAAATACAAGACATCCAATAAATAATCATTTTCTTTATTCAGTATTAACCTATGACATTCCATGATATTTTAACAATGAAAAAAAGTACTGATGAATTTTAATTCTAAATTAATTTATAGAATTTTATTTTTAGATTATTTTAATTGCCATAATTTCTATAAATTACTGACATTACTTCACTAACTAATATTTCATATATCCCTTACTATGCGTTTTCCTTAGACTTTTATTTATTTTCCATCACCCATTTATGAATATGAAATATTTTATTAAGTGATAGGAAGCAATTTATTTTCATTTTTATGCACTATTATTAATTTCCAATATAAAAATGGAACCATATATGTATGTAGTTTCTTCAAGTCTACTAAACATGTAGATACTTTCTGACTTTATCTCTAGTAACTATGAAATTATAATAAACGACATCTATATTTGGGATACTAGGGTCAGGGCTATTTCATTTGGTATGAGAGAACGATAATTATAAAACATTGGAACTATATTATAGAACATAACCCTAAGATATAATTTGAAACTTATAATATAATAATATCATATAATTTTATTAATCTATACATTATATGGATATTAAGAGAAATACATCACTATCTAGATACAAAAAGTGGATGTGGTCCTATAATAGGTGTTACTAGGTGTAAAATCTCTGAAAATTTATGTCATGCCTAACTCAGTATGACCTAGTATATTAAAATGGTCCATAATGCATACCCATTTAGGCCCTTCCAAGGGAAATTCATAGGATAATTCACATTCACATTAAAACCCATTATGAAGGATTCAAAATTATATATATCCCTAATTAATCCATGTTTACAATTATGAGATTAGCTATGTATAAATTTTCAATTTGTGTTAATTATTATTCTCATTTGAGAGTATACATTATGATTAATAACCTTTTATAAAATATTCCATTTCATAGAAATGGAACATTGTAGAAGGAATGATAACCTCACAAATGTGCATGATCTAAAGTGTCATAGTGATCATATATTTTATATTATTATTAAAATAGTTTTATGAGAATTTGTATCCAAAATAATATCATCATATGAGGATATAATATCATTTTCTACAGGGATAGATAGAGTATTATCAAATTTTTATGATTTTGAAAGGAACAAAGAGAATAATATTACAACATAAAAAATTTTGGATAAAGGGAATAAGAAAAAGACGAATTGTTCCACATGTGATAATTGTATAAAGAAACACCCTTGTAATTGCTTGAAGGGAATGTGATTTTTCAACCATTGTAATGGGAAGGGACACTAGGATCTTGATTTTAATATAAATAATGAATATATATAATTCTTAATCTACAAGGATATAGGGCACTACCCAATTCATTATCTCATGCTTCAAAATAATATATCATAAAAGATGATAATGGATCATAGTTATGATTATGTTACTACCATAGACAAATAGAAATGATTATTATACTTGTGTTTGGAATAAAGAATTATGTTACTTTATTATTTTATAAATAATGTTATAGTTATAAGAAAAATGATATATATTATTATTTTAATGTATTACTTCTTCTTTATGGAATTGGAAGCATGTGATGATTTGCACCAGTACTCAAGAGGACTGATTCTGTTCTATGTTGATTTTCTTAAAGAATCATGAAATGGGAAAACTATCCCAAAATATGCTCTTGATGTTGAGATAATAATTAATAAATGTTTATGGGATAGTACTGGTGACCATAAAGGAGGATAGTAGTCTAATAGTTTATATTATGCATAGATGATTAGAATTTTTCATTCAATGAATTTATCAAAAAACCTGAGACTATAATTTTGAAAGCATACATGATTTAATTATGGTTAAAGGTGATAATGTTATTCATATATTTTGTTTGTAAAAAATAGGGAAACTATATTTTTTTAAGGATAAAATTATTTCAAGAAACATTTCTTCTTAAAATTTGGTCTTTGATTTTAGACATACATTTTTTTTGATAAGTCAGATGGTTAAATGCTTATGGAATGGATTACAGATGCTGTTGATTAAGAATAATGTATGATTTATTATATTGGATATATTGTTCTAACCTATTTTGTTTTATTTATATTTTAAAATCCAAAGGAATGACTGATGAGTATTTGATAAGTGTGATTATGAAAAAATAGTCATAAATATCAATATCTAGATTTACAAAATGATGGGCAGATAGATCGATGGACATCCAATAGATGTGATTATGACCCTGAAAGGAATCACGTAAGTTTATTTTTTCAAGTGATTCTCTAGATATTAAAATAATATATCTAATATTGGATATGTATTTTTTAACAACAACACTATACACTTTCTTTTGTTTTAGGGAATTTAAATGTCTTTTAACTGATTATAGATTTATATTCTTGAGATGGTCATATTTATGATGACAATTTTTTCTATCACTCTTCACAAGAACATGATTGTTATATTTCAATTCCATTTCCTTATTTTCAATAATGTTATAATATTTTGAAATCTTAGTTTATTGGTGACCTTCACAATTCTATTCACGTCTTTGTAATTGGATGTCTTGTTAAAACCTTTTATGTAGTGGGATTTCCAAATGGGTATTCTAAAATAAAAACTACATAATTTATAATAGAAATTTTAAATTTTTAGGAATCAATTTGTTGATGGAGGGTAGAATTTAACATCACAAGATTTTATAGTATGTATCTTTTAAATTTAATAACTTGGATATCCAATGTTTCACAAAACACTGACTTTAAAACCTTTATATACTATTTAAAAGATATATTATATAAAATATCCATTAAATTTTTGGGAATTAATAGTATTAAAACATTATGAAATTTATATTTTTAAAATTCATGCAAATGATTTTTATATGTATAAGATAAGAATAAATGTACTTTTAGGCATAAAGACTATTTTTCTAAGAGTATTTTTACCAACTTCTAACAGATGACTTTTTTTGAAAAGAAATTTGGATATTTATATTAATTATATTAAAAAATGAACTCATTTTTAATAACATAATTTCAAATTTATCTTCGGGTTATTTTTTTGGTATTTTTCATAAAAAATATTTATTTTCTAGTGAGAAGTGAAAAATCCATATTTTTATAACAAATTATTTTTTAATATGTTAATAGTCTATTTATGATTAAAATATTAAGCACCCATATGAAATTATAAATAAAACTTTGGAGACTCATAATTGAAAATATAATATATTTATAATAGGGAACAAGTAAATAATTGGATTAAAAAAAATAAACTAATTATTGGTATTTTGTAAAATGTAAATATTTATTTGCAATTTGATAATTAATAAAATTATTTAAAAATATGATTTATTTTTCCAAAATATATTTATGAAATAATATTTTATTGTCTTATGATTATAATATAATTTTAAGTGAACTAATTTAATTTTTCATATTGTTTTAAAATAAATTATCATTTTAAAATCAGTATTTTATAAAAATAATGTTGAGTTTAATTAAAAATTATAATTAGAATATCCAAAAAATTATTTTAATAAAATAGAGTCCATATATTATTATATAGTTTTATAAATGGTTAGGGTTAATTTTGTGATTTTTTTAATAAATTTGTTTTTTTGGTCAATAGTGAATTACGATAATTTAACATATAAGTTAAATGCTTGATTTTTGGAGTTATAGATGATGTATGGATGATCTAATACATTAATATGAAAAAATAGAATTAATTATTTTAAAATAATTTGTGATTATTCTTATAATATTCATAGTGTTGAGGTATAATAATAAACTTATGAATAAAATAATGAGAAAACACCCATCTACTCCACTATAAACACCACCCCTCACAACCTATTCTCATCACACTTATTATTCATTTAATAATGTAAAATTGAATAGAAAACCACTTAATCATTCCCTTTAATTTTTTTCTATTTTATTTTTTATTATCCTTCCATAACCTCTTATATCGAAAAGTACATGATAATTAAATTATATTTTATATATTATAATGTTATTATGTAAATGTAAAATCTATTATCACACCTCTTCTCCTCTTCCGTTTATTCTAAAGATAAGAACATTGTCCTTGAGGTACCGATTTACCACTTTTTTGGATGACTTTGTTTTTAATTTCCCCTTAAAGGATGGTTATAAAATAATTTTGATATTTAAAATAAATAATAATATTTGTATATTATCTTATTTAATTTCATATAACCAATGAAAAAACAAAATATTAATTAATAAAACAAAACTACATTGCGATGATCTAAAAAATTTAAAATAATTTAAATGATTGTCACTAAATTTTTATCTAATGATTCATCCTCGTAACATATAACTGAATAAAATATATAAAAATTTAATATTTTTTATGTTGATTAATAAAATATAATTTCAATTATTTAAAACTATTATTATTTTAAATGATTTTATGTACATGTATACAACAAAATTTGTCATGACAACCATGGAAATGAACTCCCCAAAACGGTAAAATTATTATTTATATCTAACTATAAATATAAAAAAATGAACCTAATAAATTTTATTATATAAAAAAATGAATAAAATATTAATAATTAATTAATTCATTAATTTTATCTTATTATACATGACGTTAAGATCATGTTCACAACACATTTGGACTTAACATAATGGATTCTCCCTTAACATCTATTTTTTACTCTAGGTTAATCATTCTATATATTTACCTCAGTGAATTATTCTTTTTATGATGGAAAATACATGATTTATGAAGATTCCTTTTCGATTTGTCCCAATAAATAAGCCTGGTTAAATTTTATTTCCCAATTTCATACGAATATTCAAGTACCATCCATAATCTATTTTAATTTAGAACTATTTTTATAAAATCAGTCATTATATCATGAAAAAATATCTTTTCTCATTTATGGTTTTATAAAAACATTAATTAATTTTTTTTAAACTTTATAATATTTTTCGAAGACTTCACTAAAGTGGATCGTTTATAAGGTTTTATGAACACTATTTTTTATTTTTCTTACTTAAATTTGGAACCATTTATCATTTTATATGTCTATTTTAGATTTTTACTATCCAATTTTGACTTAAATAAATTATTTATTAGACTATATTATGATATATATTTTTCTTAAGCCTTATTCACAACTAATTACTTATGTTTGGTGCATGTATACTTCCCTTCCATTTGTGAACATTTCATTAAATATCTATATTTATTGTATCATTGGTCTTATTATTTCCTTATCCATGTACAATTTTTATATGGTGTTCTCCTTGAATTATTATTTAAATAAAAAAATACTAACAAATCAATATCCTCTACTCAATAAGGATATTTTGATAAGTCATGTGGTATCAATGTATAAGGAACGATTCAGAGTTGCAATGTTGGGGGGGAGATAACCCCTTGATGCATCAATAAGTGTCATGATAAAAAAAATTATAGAGAAACCATTTGGTTTTTTCCAAGAAGAATAATTTTTTTTTTCATCCACAAACAAAAATATTCATGAAGGCATAATTTTTGATCATCCAGATACGTGATGTCAAATAAATAAGGATTCTCATCAATCAGTTTTAAATTAATACATTCCAAGAAATTTTCTCAATTAAAAAACATATGAATGTATTTTCATTTATGTTTATTTATGGAATGTGTTTTTGAGATTATTTACCTTTCAATGATTTTTTTTTCGTGTTGAATTTATTTCACATATTATTGTTTCATGTAATCCTTACCAAGCATTTTATCTCACTCATTTATTAGTTTTCCTTCCCATGTTCTGAAGATGAAATCATTAACTAAGTGAAAATAAGTAGTTTAATTTATTTTCATATGTACTATGTTTAATTTCCATTGAAATAATGTAACCATGAATGTATCTAGTTTCATCAATACTACCAAACTAATCAATCCATGGTGATGTGATCTCTTGTATATATGTAACTGCAATAAAACGACCACTGAATCTGGGCTATTGGGGTTGGTGATGTTAAAATAAGAGTATTATAAAATAATTATTATTTATTTTTATATATTATTACATATCAAAAAAAAATTGTGGTGATGAAATGATAGTAATATCACTTCCTATAGGTGATAGTTTACACATACATGAGTGATGTTATCATCTTTCATTGAGTGAAAATATAAAAAATAATATGAGATATATTATATTTTATGAATGATAAATATGGAATTCATAAAATAATGAGGTCCTTTATATCATATATTGTCATTAACATAACCCCTATCACCGTAAATGTAAATAGTGAATGAATCACATCTCTTTGTGATGTGGTTATACATTGTACACACGAGATAAATTGTAATGTTCCCACAAAAGGGAATTAATATATAAATATTTAACATAATAATTCCAAAAGAATAATAATATCATAAAAATAATTTATAAAAAATGAATACATCATTATGTATAACCCTTATAGGTTATAAGAGAAAAAATGAAAGGCATTGATCCATGAGGTGGTAGTCATCTGCACACACAAAATATGATTTTTTAACCCATTTTATGAAATTGGAGAATATTTTGGCTAATGAATTTATTATAATAACATCCAAGTATATTTAAGATGATTATATTATTATGTCATCATGATGAAAATCCACAACTAGGATCAATGTAAAACATATCAGGGGAGGGGGTTAAACAGTGAAATCCTTTTCATTAATGTTATATTTATTTTATAACAACCTTTAACTCCTTTTAATGAATTATCATTTAAAAAATCTCACTTCAACTTGAAAACAAGTGTTTAAAATATTCACTACTATGTAAGAGTATCTAGTCCATATAATCATTTAGAATCAATCTAATACAACAGAATCTACTAGAACACAATCATTTTTATGTTGATTCAACATGAATGAAATAAACTTAAATATTTCCATAAATATTGTTAATAAAAAATAACATTAATGAATGAAAATATTTTTAAAAAAATATTTTCTAATCCTACACTAGTTGGTTCTGAATAAGTCATTGTGTTGTTTCAAAAATATTTAATTTATTAAATATTCAACAACAAAATTCATCACATTCTTACCCAAAATCATGTAGAAATGGTTTCTCTAGACTTAGAATGAAAATGTTGTCTAATTCTTTAGCCTATAAAATAAAACTCAAGTGATAATATAAAATATTTTTGAATCAACATTGTATTTCTATGAACTGTTAGTTAAATTTCATGGTCCAATCAGGTAAACATAATCACAATATTTTCATCATGTTTTTTTATCGTACTATTTCTTAGAAAAATATTTTCAGAAAAAAATATCCAACCAATCATATCACAAGATATTCCAAATTATCACTATCCCACACACATTAATTATGTTATAGTGTAATGCCTCGACCCCAGTGACCCAGTGTCGGTGCATTATTTTAATACATTGGCATGATTACAAGAAACCAAGTCTTGAAGAACCGATCAGTTTAGCAGTCGTGGAAAATAGATTACATACATGAATGTTACATTACACTTCATAACATAAAAAACAACAGAAATAATCCTTTATGAATTCAATTATTACCTTGTCTAAACCCTGCATATCAATCAGCTTACACTTCTTGGAATCCTGGGAAAAATAAAACCTAGAAAGGGGTGTGCTCAAATGCTGAGTAAGGGTAAGAAATACAATGGAAACTTTCAAAAAATAATCATAAACATTTAAGAGAATGTATAAAACTAAAACAAAATCCTTTTAAACTTGAAAATCAGCATAATATGGCAGAAATAAAATGAAATAATTCCATTTAATTATTCACATGGATATTCTACAAATCGAATAATCGCATGCAATATCACTAACCACTTTCATAATGATGTAATGCATAATGCTGAACTTTAATTTCATTATCAAGGCCTCATGCCAAGACATAGGGGCTAACTATAACCGGAACCTAACCCGGAGTTCATCTAATAACCGGACACCATCCCGGAGTGCCTATAATAACCAGAAACCAACCTGGAGTGCCTCTAATAACCGGACACCAACCCGGAGTGTCTCAAATAACCGGACACCAACCCGGAGTGCCTATAATAATCGGACACCAACCCGGAGTTCCTATAATAATCGGACACCAACCCGGAGGGCTTACTTTTACTGGTCCTCAACCCGGAACATACTATTCCAACACATTCATCTTAAGAATAGGATGAAATATAACATTAAAATTTGTATCAAAACTAGCATGAGAAATGTCAATACTTTACCCATAAACCATGAATGGTATAAAAATAACACATCTACAGTCAAATATATCACAAAACCATTAACACAATATGGAAGATTTGTATCATGATAAATCAACTTCAAAACTTGCTTAAAATCCATTAAAGGATTTTGACATAGAAGAGATTTATTTTTAAAACTCTTTGAGAGAAATACCCCCTTTCATGAAAACATTTAAAAGTCACACAATTTAGAAAAGAAGCCATTTAAAGACATTTTTGTATCAATGTGTCCCATAACACTTTGAAACTATTGAAAGGAATTAACATTTAAAAAAACATTCATGTCCATATAAATAAATCCTTAAAAACCATTTCGAATACGCGGACATTAATGAGAAATATTTATAAGAATAAATATTTAAAACATTTGAAATGATGTTTTAGTAAAAATTACCTTAAAATAATCGCTTTGAAAAATCTTTCATAAAACATGTAAATGGATAATAAATATGTCCCAGTAGATACTTATGTAAAAACAACCTCAGATAATAAAGAGATTGTGAAATTAACCCTTACCAGTTTGGTAACTTACGAAACATACAACCCATGAAAGAGGTATCATACAATGTATATGTAAATACGCACAAATTAAAGTGTATTACACAAAAAATATAATTATGGGCAGTACATACACCATGAAAAAGGTAATAGTGGCAATATGGCATGAATCTCACGTGAATAAGGAGTGAGATGAAAACCCCTTACCTTGCACTTTCCTTTAGTCGAGGGTACGTTGAACCTCCTCTTCTTTAGGTTCTTCCTTTTGATTTGATCAAAAGGGATCCTTAAGTTGGATTTTTGACTAAAGTAAGGACTCTACGATGAAGTGAGGGATTTTGAGAGTGTATTTGGGAAGAGTTTGACGTAACCAAAAGGCTATGAAGGTGTGAGTTAATGATAAGGGATAGTGCCCTTTTATAAGAGGGGTGAGGGGAACCTTTGGAACAGCTAGAAATATTATTTTATAATAAATTCATATTCGGTTTCTAATGGATCCAAAGTGGATTATTTAATGGTTAATGTGGGGATGGGTCGAAAACCACTCAACCAATAGAATTTAGACAGGTTTGGGTCATTATATTAAGCTTATCTTTAAGTATTAACTCTTAGTTAATTAGTTTCACTTTTACAATGTCTCTTTGTATTTTTATATTATATGGTTAATAAAATTACTATATACATCCAAGAGACCCCCAAGTGGTCCATTAATGATACACATGTCATGATATAATTCTCTTGGACGAACCATAGATTTTTAAGAATTTAATATCAATTAATAATATAATATTTGTTTTAAAAACTATTTTATGTCAATTTTGACACTATTCGATAATTGATTTTTGTAAAAATCATAATAGAATTATTACTTCGAAAAAATTTAATTATATCAATCCACAGATGTCATATTATCCTAGAAAATTATTGGTTTTTATAAAAAGTCTCAAATTACATTTATTTGGGTATTTATAATATCAATTATTCAATTTTTTTCACTAATTAGGTAATTACTACATCATCATTGTGTCATAAATAAATTAAATTTTTTTAATGTCTAAAAATTAAAAATGAAATATCATTATGTAGGAAATATTTTTATATTTCTAATTAATATTTACAATCGAATTTATCTTCTATAGAACCCTATATTAAAAATGTGTTAGTAAATAAACTTTGATTTTAACTCTTTTAACTATTCTTTGAATTAAATAATAATAAATGTCCTAATCTAATCCAAGTGAACCTAAATGATAATACTTTCTTCCTAAGGTTGTTTTTTGGTCGAGATAAACTTGTCAAATAGAATTAAGACATGTGTTAGGGTAATATTAATATCATTTTTACCCTTAATTACCCTATTTACTTTTAACCGTGGTAAATAAAAATAAAAGGTTACTATTCACCAAAAATTATTTTCATCTCATTGAACCATATTTTACTCCTTGATATTAACTGTGTCTCTCTGATTTTCGAAATTTCAATCACAGAAGCGGTAAAATTATGTTTTATGAAAAATTCAGTTTTTTAACTACCACTTACTAGTTTCACTATTCATCAAAAATTGAAGTTCTTCAGAACAATACCAAAATTTCACCCTAAGATATAATTGATATTCCGAATTCAAAAATGATGTCTATTTTAAAAAATTCCAAAAATATAAGTTGAATTAATTAATTTTACGATTAATTCTTGCTGTCACAATAAATAGCGTGTTTTAAGAAGCAATATATATCAAAAAATCGACAATTGTTAATGTCCAATTTCAAAGTGAAATAAATTATAATGAACACCATTGGATAAAATGGTAAAAATATATTCTAATTATACTTTAAAACCACTCAAATTCATAATTTCTTACTATTAATTATTTTGATTAAAATAGTTGTTTTTAATTAAAATTTAGTTATTTTCACTATTCATCAAAATATTAAAGTTATCCGAAAAGTACCAAAATTTCACCTTAGTCTGAATTCGAAACTCCAAATCCAAAAATGAAGTCCATTTTGAAAGATAAAATTTATAAAATTTTAAGAAGTAGGTATTAATATTCATTACGTCTAGTTTGATTGGTTGTAGTGTGTGTTAGAACTCGAAGTTGCGTACAACACACACTACTGTATTATTCAAAGAGAAGCGTACCGTGGAAGCTTGGGGTGTTACATTTTAAATTTATTTTTATTTCACCATTATAAAGAATAAATTTATTTAGTCAAATTTAATACATTGAAGTTTAAAATATTGGATTCAAAAAGGTTGACTATTAATGTTTGTAAAAGTGCATTTTTGAAAAATACTTCTTTTATCTGAAAAAAGGAATTTGTTCTTAAATTATGTATAAGAAACTCATAATATGGATTCTAAAATTATAAGGATTATATAAAGTTTCAAATTTAGTTAATACTATTCATAACCTCTTCTGAACGACTTGTTTGGTAAGTCATGGTGCGTTTTAACTCAGTGTTGCGTGTAGACAAGTTATTGAATTATTTTGAATAAATAACACACTATGAAATCTTGGTGTGTTACATATATTATATTTTAATATGACCTCTATTTATAAGTTTTCGAGAAATGCACTTGTTGGAAAACCAATGTCATCATCCCGCTCAACCAAATTTTTAGAAACTCATATTTTACATTCTTTTAGAATTTTTCATTGTACACTTAACACATCACAGATATTTTTTATTCTACTCAAAATATATAAAATCTTCTCACAACATCACCTTACTACAAACTATCCACAAAATCATTATATTGAAAGTATATTTCATACTGATAAAACATATGAAAAACATAAGAAACTTCATTTCATTACTAAAACTAAAATTCATATTTCATAAAGATTGTTTCAACGTACATAGGATTCAAAAAACCTTTGAAAAAACATCATAAAAATCATTAAAACAATTTTACTTTTCATTAATTGTTTCAAAATTACTCAAATAAAAGGAAACATTTTCTGAGGAAGTCTATAATCTAATGTTTTATCAGTTCTAAATTACATCGATGGATCCGTCTCTAATTCCATCATGTGTATCAGCATCACATTTTTTTTAATATTATAATTGAACAACATTAAAAAAAAATATATTTTCTTTAAAATGGGTGACTAAATTGTTGAGGTTCATTTTATTGATCAATATCTAAACTCTTCTAATTGAATAGACTCTATAATGTATTTGTTTTATAAGTCCTAACAAATCTAATATATTAATCAGTGCCATTAAAATGTATTCTTGTTGTGACAAATACATATTCGATCATCCTTTATTAAAAATCTATATATATTACTATATTGATACAAAAAATGTATCTATTGGATCAGTGTTATAACTCTTCTTATAGATCAGTAGAACAGTAAGTTCAACCAACAGGTGTTAGCAACAATTTATTTCTTCCATATTCTATGTAATTTTTAAATGATCCTACGAGTTGAATTGTTTGATGTATATGAAATATTAAGGATTAAGAAATTACAATGGATCATTTGATCAATAATTCTATAAAACCACTGGCCAAAAAAAGTTTAATGATCCCATACATTAGAAAAATGATATATCTGGTGATTCTCACACTGTTGAACTATAACCTAAAGACCTTGAATTTGTGCTCTCATTTACTCTATAAACTCTTGTACATATAACAAAATCATCATGATGATAAAAATATAGATATTGACATAGAATCATCAGACTTATAAAACTAGTTTTTATTTATTTCATTCAGAAATCATGGATGATATTTTTTCAAGAAAATTATTATATTGAATACATAAAAAAAGAAAATAATTATTATTTTAAATATTTAAACCATGAAAGTCAGTCGAACTCAAATAAAATTCTCACTCTAATGAAACAAAAAATTCTATACATATTGTTATTCTGAATCAAAACTACACCTAGCTACCGTATTTAAACCAGAAAACCTCAACTGATGGACTTTCTAATGAATGTTGGGTGGGATAATCTGATTCTGTTACACCTTTCATTCAATCAAAAACCCTTAAAATGTGAATAGATTTTTCAAAAATATTAAAATAAAAAAAAACATTCAACACAAAAATATTTCAGCATCCAAAATAAAATTGTAGCCAACATAGTCCCATCAATCATCCCCTTGGGATTTTATGGTCATCAAATTTTCATAAATCACTAAAAGTTTGTAACTCAAGAAATATATCACTAACAAGTAATTCAAATATTATGTAATGAAAATAATTTTATAAAATAATTATCATTTAGAGCAATACCATGATGTCCAAATGTAGTGTCTTATGAAACATAATCAAACATCAAAATTTCCACCATCGCACAAAATCATTCACATTATAATAAAAACAAGTTTACATTGATCACATCAATACACTATTATAATATTTCACATACTAACATGATGAATTAAAATAAAACCTACAAATCCCTAAATAATCAAGATTCCATAAAAGGTTCAACACATATAATTGGATAGATTTATGAAACATCATTTTCCCCCGTTGAAAAAACTATCCAAATTTTAGATGAGAGAGTGGAAAGGAACACATAACTCACACTTGGAATGAAATATGTTGTATTCCGGTGTTCAAAATATATTTCAAAAATTCATCCTTAAGTAAAGGTTTTGTGAAACTTTTATCAAAATTTACACATATAAGAACATAATGCAGATTGATTTTATTCTTCTTCACATGATGTGTAATGTAGTGATATTTTATATTAATATGTTTTATTGAGAATGGTGTGATATATTTCTCGTATCATTAATTTCACTCTAATTATCATAACCCATGAGAAGAGGTAACCTCACTCTAACAAGTATTTCTTCCAATTGAGTCTTTATCAACATAAGTTGTGTCAGATATTGAGTAGTGGAAACATACCCAGCTTCAGTAATTCTAAGAGTTACTTAATATTATTTCTTAGTATGAAAAATAAAAAAAAACCAATCAAAGAAAACTCAATAATATGTGGATATCCAATCATTAATTCTTCATTCTAAATAAGTAATTGTATCATAAAATAATCAATTATTATTGAGTTGTCATATTTTATTTTGAAATATATTATGACTTTGTTATATCATAGAATTATTTTTTATCTAATATATATGATTACATTAGTTCACATTGAGACCTTTAACATAAGGTAACAACATACACAATATCTGGTCATGAAGATGTTAGATATTAATAACATACAATCAACTTCTAAAACTCATTACAATCATATTTTATACCTTTTCCATCATTAGTAAAAAAATTCCCATAGAAATTGTTGTTGAAATATGTTTTTAATTATCTATGACAAATATATTTATAAGTTCATGAGAATTCATTTCGAGAAAAATAAAATTGAATTGATTATTTTTTGATATTTTTAACCCAATAAACTATATCATTCCACCATGTATTGACATATAAAATAATTACTTTATTTATTTTAAAAATATTCCACATGATAATTTATCATTCACAGAAAAGGTAATTTAATTAATAAATAATGTAATAATGAGGAAAATATATGTACATTATCTGATGTAGATTTTAAAATCAACTCATCATTTTTTATTGTTCATCATTCTTAATCACATATCCAATTTGGATTATAATGTTATAAAATCTTCTTTTAATCCATACATGGATTTATTCAACTTTAACACATAACATTCATCTTAAACAATAAAAAATGCACATGTTGGTTCAACATAAACTTCTCCATCAAGTTATTTATTGAGAAATAATTGTTTTAAATCAATCTATATAATTATATATAATCATTATGTAGAAATGTTTAAAAATATTCTAATTGATTCGAACCATTATATTGGGAAAAAAATATCATCAAAATCAATTCTTTCAATATATGAGTAACCATTTAAAACCAAATTTATTTTTTTCTTATCAATTCACAATCATCGTACAACATGCTCCATAACACCGAATTTGTACATAAAATATTTTTTTCATTTAATTTGGCCATAGTTTTCCAGGTTTTATTGTTTTCATGTTGATATAATGCTTCATTCATAGAATGAATTTATTCCAGATTCGCAAAATCTTCATTTACATCTTTTTTCTCAACATTTGAATTCAAAGAAGTATCTCAAACAAATTTTGATGTTCTTCTTGTTTGAAACATTTCATATTGATCACATATAATGTTTGGAGATTCCATCTATTTCTCATCCTATGATTAAATGTGATAAATTATTCATTATCCCTAGAAATAGTCAAGTGCAATTCTCTAATGTATATGGAATCTTAATTTTTTTAATTATTTTCATGTTTTGTAATATTTATTCTTCCTTCCACTTAATCGTCCTCATCTATATATATTTTTGAAACATATTCCTATGATTTTTCAAGAAGCAATACATCAACATAATCACTTATTATTTCAATATCTAAATTAAAAAATATATATCCTCTTCCATTAAGAGAATAGCTGTGAATGATTCCATATTCACTTCACTATTCAAGCATTCAAAAGATTTCTATCTCTGGCCTTTATGATGCAGGGACTCCCAAAAACTCATAAGTGATTCAAACAATTTTTTTTATCATAGAACATTTCATAATGATTCATATTCTGAAATGTCTATCAGAAACACCATCACTTAATATAAACTATTGTGCTCATATATTTTCACCAGAATTAGTAAGAAGGACCATTCTCAATCGACATAGTATGGCCCATATTAACTAAACCTTCATTATTCCTTTCATAAATAGAATTATTCTATTGTGTGTATAGTATACTGAACAAATTTTAAAATCCATGTGTATTATGTTAAATTATGAAAAATACATTCTTGTATTGACCACCATTATTAGTTCTCATGTTGTTTATAGAATTCCCACATTCTATTTCATCTCTTCACCAGAAACACTTAAACATATTTAGAGCATACAATTTATTTTCTAAATACTTAATACATGTTGTTAGAGTATAATCAACAATTAAAAAAATTATATACATATCTCTAAAAGTTAATTTTTTACTCAATAGATCACAAATATCAATATTAACTAGTTCCATGGGATGAGTTGAATGAATATCCACTTTCTTTGCACTGATTTTTTAATATTTTATTTATAAAAAATTAAACAAAAAAATCAACTTCATGACTTGTCATGAATATCAAGGAAAATAACTATACTTGATAACATGATCATGTTTCTATGAAGAATATGTACCAACCTTTAAAAACCTAACTTCTTCTCTTCCATAATTTTAGATAACCTGAATTTTATATTTCACCAAAAGTAAACAAGTATACTTTTTTATGTTTTACATATGTAATAAATTTTAATACTTAAAATTATTTCATATTACCCATTTATTCTAAGAATGACATAATTTCCTTTAGGATGGAGTTTTGAAACACTCGTTATGTTGTTATTCAAAAAATTATTGAATAATGTTTTCTATTTTTAGACTTTTGGTCTGAAATAATAATATATCAAACATCGTTGATTTTTAGGGATTAACTATTCCAAAATATCCATATTACTATTTTAAATAATTCACATTATTTAACAATTTAAAATACCATATCATATGGGATGAACCCCCACTATAAAAAGTCCAATTTTTTCTCCTTCCATCTCTTTGAGAGAAATTCCCACAACAAATTACTTTTCATTCCCTTTATCATAATTTAAATCCAATATTTTTATGTTTTTTAAAAACATGTTTTTTCCTAATAACAAAAAAATTTATTTTTCATGATTTATAGATTTTACACAACATTCACAAACAGTTCCAGCATATAGAACCCATTTATAACTTTCAAGAAAACATTAACAAAATTCATTAAATGAGAGGATTGACCCCCATTGAACTTTTCTATCTGTAATTTATTGTTTTTTTAAAACTAACAAATATTTTTTGTACTCTCAAATCTCCTTCAATTCCTGTAGTAACCATCAAATTATTATTTACCACTATAACATCCATTATATCCATATTTGAGAACATGTATTTCAAAAATATACTTATCATTGTCATAGGAAATTTTTTGATACCCAAAATTTATATTATAAACCTAACTATTCTGCCTAAATATTAATTTCATTAAAAAAAATTTAATAACAAAATATTTTGAAACCATGGTTTCAAACCCAAATATTTTAGAATCTACTATGTTTATAAATTTTTTGTTTTTGTCAACATACAAAAGTTTCTCAACCTTCTTCAGCCTAGGAACATTTTCATTATTTTTCCAAACATTGAAGAAATTTTTTTAGATCATTTTCTTTTTAACCATTCCTAAAACATTAAACAGCCTCAAATGTTGGTTTCTTGAAACCTCTTACTACCTCATTAGCTTTGGAAGATATTTTTCCGAACAAGCTCAAACTATTCCTCATTTTATTCTACCTTTACTACAACATGTTCATTCTTTTTATTTTCTTTTTGAAAAAAAATTATCACACTATCATTATCTCTTAGGAAATTAGATTTCTCATTATGATGACATTATTTATTAATTTATAAGAGTCATTCCTTCAGCATCTACTTGATTTCTCCTAAAAATACTAAAATATTCCTATGATGTTCTTTTAACCCACATTTCAAATGGAATTATTATTCAGGCTCTTAGTCTTTAGAACTAATGATTCATAACACTTCATAATTAACCATTTATTTGAAAATATTTTATCTATAACAACAACAAACTTCTCAACATCAAATTCATCATTTCTATCTTCAAAAAAGTTAGACAAAAGTATTCTTCTTTTGTATTTTAATAACTTTTTTTCTTATCCAATGGAATAATATTTTCTTTTCCCACTAAGTTTCTTCCAACACCACCATGTCCTTTTATCATCTTCCTCATTATCTTATTCATTCCCTTATTAAGGGATATTCTCATCAAAGTGGAAAAATTATCCACAATCAAATCATTTTAGGGTTATAATCACTTTATAATTTACTATAAAGCTTTTTAGATTTATAGAAAATAAGGATAAAAATTCATCAATATAGTTACAAACATCATTTTATGATTATGAATCTCTATATTCTTCTTTATCAAGAATCCTCTTATATTTTCCTCACATGGAAGCCTTAAAAAAAATTTCTCCAAAATATTATATTCATAAAATTCCCCTTCTCATTTCGTAAGATATGATAGTACTATAGAGGTCATACAATGATAGAGTTTCATGATCTCTTTCTTCCAAAGAAGAAACATTACCATCAACTTTTTCAACAATAACTCTCAATATCCTTAAACAGTAGTTGGTACTTCAAATTTCACACTATTAAATCTTATAGTGCTAACAATATAATTCACCCTAGTAATGAAATCACAAATAGGCTCATATTCACATGTTTTTTATTATTATAATTCAATCCCTATATTTGTAACATTGATTTATTCACTTTTTTATTTCTTGCATAAAATATTTTCAATGTCTTCAATATAAATTGATATGTAGAAACTCCATTAAATCTATGGAAATCACTATCAGAATTTCATGAGAGTAAATAATTCTTATCTCTATTTTCATTCTCTAGTTTTTTCTTATCCATAGTTCTAACAAAATAATTTTCATCCTGAGGATTAAATCCATATATAAAAACATCCAAAACAATATATATAATAGGGATAATAAATTTTATCATTCTATATATTTGGATATGATTGTTCATTCCATCGAATACTATAATCTACTATTTGTTCACATATTTTAAATTTTACATTACAAATTTTCTTCAACAACATCCCCAAATAGTTCATTAAGGTAACCATTACATTGATACCACATTAAAAGGATTGACTATGATCAATGTATCCATAATTGGCGGAGGGATGAATTAGTGATATCTGTTTCTTCTATGTTATCTTTCTTATGTAAAAACATTATCCACATGTTAAAGAATTAAAACATTTCATAAGAAATTTTCTTACCACATCCAATGGAATAAATGTATTTAATAATTTCAGCACTCAATATGAGTATATAGTCCATAGAATGGTTTAAAGTATTCAAATACCACACAATGGACTATAAAATATATTTTTCTATGGATATTACATGTATGATATAATCTTACACTTATTAAGAAATATGATCAATACAACACTGCTCGTTCTTATTCTGGAACAAATAGTGTAAAATATTTTTTTAACATCTTTTTAATCCATCACCAATTGTTTCAGAACATTTCACTATATAGAATAGACATTTTTCATCATTTTTATCTTCAAAAAAACCATTTCTTCATTTCATTTACCCTGTAGGAGGTAGAATATAATTCTATAGACAATCCATTAAAACTCGGTCTGATGGATCACTCCATTTATTCAATTTCATTATTCATCCTAAAATATAATTATATATTGATAGTCTATATAAAATTATATATCACTTATTTATTTCCTTAAAATGGTCAGCATGATTTATCTTTTTGATATAGTAAACCTAATCAAAATCTCTTTCTCATACCTCTTCAGCTGGGAGACGATTCTCTATAAAACACTATCTAGAAAACCTATTTTACCAATTTATTAAAAAACATTCAGCATTCTTGCTATCTCCCACATGCGAACAATGTCAGAGTCACATTTTACTTTAAACTATATTTATTTTTATAGAAGGATTGAAATGGGATGGATACAAATTTCATTATGCTGCTCAACCAAAATTCATAAAACTGAAATTTGATATTAATTTTAACAATATATTTGAACACCTTTCCAATTCTCAAATCATCATAATTATTCTTATTACATAAAAAATATTATCACGACATCATCATTACATTAAAATTATATAAAAACATTTGTCCTGTTTGATTTTTTATACATATACACCAATGAAAAATAGAAGACTTTCCATTCTTTCTCTCAAACTAATACTCATCCACCATGAATATTATTGCATCTTCTATTGGCCCCAAAACCACATTGATGAAACATATCCTATTAAATAAACTTTTTCCCTTTTCTTTAATTGTTCAACAGTTCCTCAGACCAGTGAAAACTACATCTAAAAAATTCCGGTATCTGCGGACTTATCAGTTCCATACTACGTCTGATAGATCTTCCTTTGACTCCCTTTGATGTATCGACATCATATTTTTCTCATTGATCAGTCTATGAGATCATCTAATGTATCAAACTCTACAACTTTTTTATTCTATAAATCCCATAAACCACAATATATTGATCAGTGAAAACAAAATCTCTAATTATACTCAGAAAATGTTCTTGATCTTACTTCAATGGAACTCAATGTCTGATACAATATTAATACCGACTTTTTGTCTATCAGATCAACTTTATAACTGATCTGATTAATCGATGAAACATTATACCCAGTATTCTTGTTAGAGAAGTGACTTTTTTCATTTAGATTCACTATAAATATAAATTGTTCTTATGATTTTTTTACTGGGGAAGAATGTATGATGAATCATTCAACATAAGTTATCAGCCAATCTGTACTTATATCAAACCTCTCACTTTAGAAAGTTCAATCATACTAGACTTTAAAATAATTCTACTCCTAGAGATTCTCAAACTGATGAAATGGGACCATAATACTTATCCTTCATATAATTTTATATTCTGTAAACTTTTTCTTGTATCATGAATTATTCCTAAAAATAAGAACATAGTGATTATAATAGCATCACCTGATATAGAAAACCTTTTCTTAGCCTTTCATTCACAAATCAAGGAGCATAAGTTTATCAGAATCTTTTGTTATTTAGAATTTACAAAACTAAAAATAATAAATATATTTATTGTAGATTATCTTGAAGGACATTTACAATATGAAATAACATATCACTTCGATGAAAAACATGATTCTAGTCACAATGTGAGTCCAATACATAGTTTCACCTAGACATAATTTTCATAATTTGAAACATAAATCGATGGAATTTCATAATAATTTTTCTCTCGATCATCTATATATGTTACAAATTTTTTTTTAATACCAAAACTTCACATGTGAATTTATTTTCCAAAATATAAAAATATAAAAAAATTAGTAGAAATGTTTTATGAATCCAAAACCCACATATCTTCAACTTATTTCCTTCATGTGGTTTAATAATAATTAAAGGATATAAGAAGGAAAAAAATGAAGAAAGTCATTGAAAACAATTAAATCTTCTTAGACATCATCCTTAGGGTTTCACTGAATACTTCGTAGTCTATTATTTTAATAAAAACATGGATTCATTTCATAGAGGATGGATGTTGGGGAGTGATTTAGATGGGTGTTGTAAAATACAATGTGTTCCGAAGGTGTGATGAGGAGAGGATCTGGGGGATATTATAAGTTATGGAGATGTCACACAATGTTTTTTTGAATATAGATAAGTTCAATATATTTAGAATATTTCATAGGTTTATTAATAGCTGTATTATAGTGATCCACACATGGATGGAGGGAAATAAGGCTGCAGATTTCCTTGCCTCTCAAATTCCACACTCTACATGCATGGCTTTTTTTTAATAACATACAGTTTTTTCACCCATAGGTAGTAAACATAATCATAGGGATGCTCTTGGTTTATAATACAATATACCTCTTATGATTGTATTCTCTTTTTGTGGTTCTCTATGTCACTTTGTGTTTCTTTGTCTTGAATAATTAAAAATTGTTACATTGGGGGTGGTTAAAATTAGTCTATTCTTGAACATTAGATGTTTCATGGTTTAAATATGTCTATAAGATAATTTTTATCCAAATTTTAATTTCATTTTTACACTTATCTTTTTAGTTTAACAACCCAATATTCTCATTTTTCTTCTTAACCATGATACTTATTTTTTACTATGTTCTCTATTCATTTTAGTGAAAAATTTACTTGACCTTATTAGAAATTATAAAATATACTGATTCCAAATATATAATCCATATTTCCGAATTTTATTCATATAATTGTAATTAATTAATTTAAATTAGATCATAAAAACATGATAAGAAATATTGGTTTTAAAGAAAATATTATCAAATTCTTGATTATTTTATTAAAAATATCAAAATTAAATTTATTGTAATTAACTACATTGTATTAATTTATATAAAATTGAACCAATTTTGAATTACATCAAATTAATGACATAATTTAATATTTTCATTAAATTGAATTAAATGGATGTTTTCAATTTAAATTATGTATTTTCACAATTCATCAATAAATTTAACTTTTTAAAACAATCTGATGAATATTCACCTAAGGAAAATTTTAAAATTGTGATTTTAAATTTTATTTTTATAATATCAAATGGTTTTAAAATATAATCTTAAAATTTTTTATTATTAAAGGAAAATTTTAACAAAATAAGATATTAGTATTTTTGAAACATATAAAGACTTCTCTAAAAATTTTGAATTTATATATCAAACATTTTTCTTTATTTAAAATAATTATACATTATATTGGAAAAACATTTATTGAAATTCATTTTTATAATACCAATGGACAAGATATAGTGGTTATGTTCCATTAACTATATTAATAATATAGATTGGTTTTGTTAAAATTTACTATCTCGTGTAATGATATCATACAGAGTGTTTCATGTATTATAATCTTATCCTATTATTTTGTGTTACATAAGATTCAATTTTTGTTTTATTTAACATTAGATAAAATCAATATTTTTATTAATGAGAAAAAAGAAATGATTAAATTTTATTAAAAAGAAATATTTTTCTAAATATTAGGGTGTTACAATCTACTTACCATAAAATAAATGTCTCCCAAAAATTCTTCTCAGTCATAAAAGGAATAACATTAAAAAAAATACCTTCATATAAACAGACATCATAATGAGTGTTTATAAAAAATACTCTTGAAAAGGAGAAATGGATGTGTGTATTTTAACTAGAATAACACACACTATGTCTACAAATGGGAGAACATTGGTTGACGTGAAAATATCAACATTAAAGAGAAAAATAACACCCAAATATTAATGGGGAGTGATATAGAATGTTGATCTAAAGAAATCGGCTAATCAAAAGAAGGAAAATGACTACAAATCTATAAAAACGTGTAAGGAAATCTTTATTGATATTATTAAACTTTATTAAAATAGGAAAAACTTTTATTTTAATATTTATTTCTTATTCTTGAATAATTTTCATGAGAAGATATATTTACCTAATTTCATTCCTTCTCATAATCACTATCATACAATTTGGTTATGCCTAGATCAATTTCCCCCTCAAACCCCACTCTATGAAATGAAGGTAAATTTTTATTACCTAATTCCATTGGATCAAATGATCCCCAAAGACTAATAATTCACTCCTTATATCAATATTTGTATAAAAAATAGTAAGCAGATGTTGTACAATATTAATAAATATTCATATAGATAAATAATAAATTAATCTCTAAAACCACATTCAATGTTCAACAAAAAAAATATCATTAATAATTATCCTTATAACCATTATGAAATAATAAAATCCAAAACATGAGAAAGAAGGTGACTAGATTTCTTAAACTCATATTGACACTGATCCCCCGTATATCATGATGTAGAACTTTATTTTTTAATACCAAACATGTGAATACGAAGATCATGTATTCTCTTGAAACATCTTAATTTTATGAATAATCATAACAACATATTTAAAACCCATATATTATTTATAGAAGACACGTTATTATAAATATTCCATAAACCCAAAAATGTTGTAAACTCCATCCCTGATTGTATAAACAACATTTTCAACCAATCAATAAATTTTTCCAAGGGAATAAATATTATCCTATTTAATTAATTATTATCCAACATATAATTATCGAATGTAAACTCCATTTTATAATCCCGAGGAATGTATTATGGTACACCTTCCCATAAATTTGTTTTTTATAAAATAAAACATTTTCATCAAACAAATTTTCATAGTGATCAGCATCATTAAATATAATAATTCAAATCCATAAAAAACATATAATGAACATTACTTATTTATTTTATAATCATTTAATCCCAATACATAAATACTTCAAACATAAAAATTCCTTCTCAAACTATTGAATATGCTTCATCATTGTATTCCATATTACGTCTTTCCTTTCATATATCATCTATAGAATATTCATCATCAATTAAAATATTTTTAATCATAAATCCTTGTTTATTATCTTCATGAGATTTCCCGTTAGGATGTTGATTCACATAATGGCCAAACATTGTGTATTTGAAGCACTAGAGTAGAGATGGTGAAATAATTGGTGTCCTATTAAACTCTATTTGATTAACTATCTTTTTAATGAAATTTCCATGTTCTCAAGATTTATAACCTACCCTTGCATATTTAAAACACCACCCAGTTTCATTCATGAAATAACCTTGAAGGATATTTTCACATTTATAATATATTATAAACTAAATCTACTTTCATTCATCTTATCTATTCTGAAAAATCTCATAATACTATACCCTTCTCTTCCTTAATGATTTCAATAGTTGTTTCAGTTGCATGTTTTCAATTACGTTCCATGATTATTGATTGTATATATACATAATAATGTTTTCTATAGTAATTATACAGTTTGGAATCTCATCAACAAAATATCCATCAATTTCAATGTAAACCCAAATCATGTGTGTTCAAACCATTGGCTATAAACAAAAATCATAGTTCGATTGAAACTAATCATACTGAAAAACTATATAATCATGAAACAAAATTTTCAACCAATCAGTAATTTGTTCCAAGGTAATAATTATTATCCAATTTATTAACTCTCATCAAACATTTATTTATCAAAAGTATACTCCATTTTCTAAACCTGAGGAATGTATTATGGTACACCTTCCCATATATTTTATTTTTATTAAGTAAAATATTTATTCAAATAATTTTTCATAGTGATCAGAATCACTCAATATAATCTTTCAAATCCATAAAAAACCAAATACTAAACATTACTTAATTATTTCATTATCACTGAATCCCAATACATAAATACTTCAATCCTTAAAATTTCTTCTTAAACTATTGACTATGCTTCATCATTGTATTCCATATTACCTCTTTCCTTTCATATGTCATCCATAGACTATTCATCATCTATTGAAATATTTTTAATCATAAATCCTTATTTATTATCTTCATGAGCTTTCCCCTTAAAAAGTTGATTCACATAATGACCAAAAATTGTATATTTGAAGTACTGGAGTAGATCTGGTGAAATAATTGGTGTCCTATTAAACTCTATTTCATTAACCATCCCATTAATGAAATTTCCAAGTTCTCAAGATTTATAAGCAACCATTCAATATTTAAAACACCACCCGGTTTCACTCATGAAATTAACTTGAAGGATATTTTCACATTTATAACATATTTGAAACTAAATCTACTTTCATCCATGTTATCCATTATGAAAAATCTCATAATATTATACCCTTCTCTTCCTTCATGATTTCAATAGTTGGTTAAGGTGCATGTTTTCAATTATGTTCCATGATTATTGATTGTACATATACATAATAATGTTTTCTCTAGTAATTATACAGTCTTGATTCTCATCAAAAAAATATCCATCATATTCAATGAAAACCCAAATCATGTGTGTTCCAACCATTGGCTATAACCAGAAATCATAATTCGACTGACACTAATCATACTGTAAAACCATATAATCATGAAAAATAACTTATTCTATGATTATATCATGACTAATTGTTTTTATATATGACACCTTTGGGTTTATAATAATACATTCATCATAATGTTCTATTTAAATCATCCATGATGGTTTTTATTGAGTTTGTAAATTTTCAAATAATTTCACATAAGAGTGTCAAACTAGGTGTGTTATAAGGCATGTTTATATTCTCCATAACCAATTGGGCCTATATATATATATATATATATATATATATATTTTACCCTTGGTTATATTTATGTCTGAGACACATCCCCCTGTAGAATTTAGACAAATATTTTATTTATTAGAAACCAATAATTCCATCATTTAAAAATTTGTAGGATGTGTTCCAATATAATATCCCATCCTTAGAACTATCTATAGAGACTTCGCTTGAAATATCCTTATACAAATAACATGGGGTCATATTAAATATTTCCAATATATGATTCCAATGTTTAACTGACCTTTTACTTTAATTACAACTATAACAACCCATGCTTCCCGTAAATTTATATTACATCTTTTAGATTAATATTTATTACATTACAAACAAACATGCTTGATGGTTATATTAGTTAAGATACTTTTGGAATTTTGTTAAAAAAACATACAATTTGGTGAATGGTCTTAACTGTTTCCCAAAACTATCTTCCCATTTCTTATTCATCATAGACATACCCTATATAAAACCTTTCTTTATAACCTATTTAATAGAAACATAAGAAAAGGCTAACATAGATGCTAAATAAGTGTAAACATAAGAGATATAAATATATAATCATATAATATCTTATTACACTTATGTGTACATGATAATGAACATAAATTATGATTTTAATACCAACCTATCATTGATCATAAAAGTGATTAATAGAATATTGATTTGGCACTTCATAAGACACCAATCATTAAAAATCATGTTATATGATCCATAAGAACATAAACTGGATTAATATATATATTGTTATCATATAAATAAGTATATGAAGTCATTTCCTTATTAGAAAAGTTTCATTTTTATGGATATAAGATTGGAATGGGCTCACTCTCCAAACCATCATAGTAGCCAAGGTTCTCCCTGAAGACAATCAAAACGTAAAAATTCCTTTACTAAACCAGTTTGAATCCCCATTATAACCCTTTCTTACTAAACTAGGTTCACTCCCTATTCTAAAAAATATTTCTAATCCAGGATTACTCCCTGGTCTAGTACCGTATTACAGAATTGGGATTAATCGCCATTTCATTTTTTTCTTACTAAACCATGTTCACTCCCAATTCAATCCCAATCTTATTAAACTTCGTTCAATCCACTTTCCAATGTTTATTGTCTCATGATAAATAAATATTCATCCAATATATCAGATAAGAATATATGTCCCGCCCCATATTGGTTATAACTTAACCTCCATCATTGGTCATAATTTTATAATATTCTCATAATTGAAATAATACATATGTTTTCCCCAATATCATAATAACATTCATCTTATCAGAACCCGTGAAATTAAATGGGTTTCCTGAACCTTTTGTGATAACATATCTTGTGGAAAATAAATAGGCTTCATAATAATTTAATCATTTCATAAAATCATAATCCAAAAATAAAGAATTATGTTTAACAAAAATTATATCATGTTATTACCCATTCAAGAGAAACATGCTTTATGAAAAAATTGTCATCATAAACAACAACCATATATTGAAATAATAAACATGGTATTCTTAGATCAAATCCCAAATAAATAATAAGTTTTTCAAGAATTTTAAATCATATAGATATTAATCTTTAAATACCACCTTATAAATATCTTGAAGGGAAATATATTTTTATTAAAAATCAATATTCAAAAAATAAAACATAACTAAAATTATTTTCTATGAAAATGACATAGAAAGTATATAAATTGGTATATTAAAAATAACTTGAAAATTTTCTTGGGGTAAATATCATTTCCCCTTTTATTTTTTTTTAAATTTTAAAAATTTTGATAAAATTTTTCTTCAAAAAGAACCTTGAAAACATATGATGGGTGATTCAAATTAATGATTGTCCCTTATGTCTTAATATATCTTTTATGTTATAAATGTGAAAATAAAGATTCCATTCACAATTTTAGGAAAACCAAAATGGGGATTGTTTTCAAATATGACATGATGATTCCTTTCAAAAAAATATTGTAAAAAATAAAATATGGGTAAAAATCTATTTTTTTTAAAACATGTTAGTATATATATATATATATATATTTAAAATGTTTTGGAAGAAAACTGATTTTCGTTCAAAGAGGGAAATGAAGCCTTTTTTTAATAAAAACATTGTATTAACTATTTTATGTACCAATGAGAATTTTAATTGTATCATTACTTGAATACAACATGAATAAACAGAGTAAAATAAATTTATTGAAAATTATTTAGAGATAGATCATTAGTTTTCAACATGGTATATTTAATAACAATAATCCTAATAAGGGATTTTATTGTAACATAAAACCCATAGCACATTGGTAATAATGAATCATAATCATCATGAATTAATAATAAAAAATTAAACATAGAATATAATGATACCAAAAAAATTTGGTAATATAACTTATCAAAGGGTCTATATGTACTCATCATGAAATAATATAGGTTAATTACATTACAAATATCTAATAGGAAGAAAATTCAGAAAAAAATACCTTACGACATTAATAACATTGAAACTGTAAGCCCCATGAATGCGATAAAATAAAATTGATGTATGAATCACTGCACATTTAATTCATGAAATTCTAATTATCCTTCTTTTTTATGTCTATTGTTCTATAACAAGTATTTTTTTCCTTAATATATGCCTTATTGATTTTTTTAATGATATATCTTTTTGTGTTACTGGTTTAATCCAAAAAAATGATTTAGCATTCTATTCTAACCTAATATTTTTATAACAATTTATTGTATGGTATTATTCATCCTTTAAAAAAGAAAATCTTTTTTTAATATTCCTTATGGGAAACGTATAGTGACTGTATACTTTAAAACAAATCAATAAATGATTTTAATCATAATTAAACATCAAAATACAAGAAAAGTATTATAAAGTCCAGTGCCATTAGAATACTAGGTTACATAATTATACACTATAAAAGATGATTTTATTTAATGTCCATATTAAGATCCAACTTACATTGTGCGCATACATCAGGATAGGATAAAATGGGGATAACATTAAAAAAAGGATGATCTAAATAGCCCAATAATGGAATAATTGTAAGAATAAATCTTAGCACATGGGTAATAAAGTATGACATAATGATATAAAAAGGAATTGAACATACGGAATCATAATATATATATATATATATATCCCTACTCTTTATTTCATATTTAAACATGATTTATTAAATAATATTGAACTTAATACAACATAGAAGATTGAGAGGTATACTATTATTGGGGATTATAAAAATTACATATCAACTTATAACATGAAATACAAATCTTTATTGAAAACATATCTTACATGACCACAACATTCTTTCATACATAGAATTTCATGGGATAACTTGAGGAAAAATATAAGAAATGCATGAGAAATAAAACCTAGTAAGATAGTAAATAAGTCATAACATAAATAAGACAATACATGTTAGTAAATAGGTATATAAATGGAAAAGATGAGAAAAATTAACATAAATATATGATATAACATTATTATCATAAAATGGAAATGTTGAAACAACTTAAAACACTACATTATTGAAATAAAAAATTTGGTAAAACCCTATCCCAACATGGTGGAAAAAATTACTATAATGGAATCAGGTAAACCCATGTCAAACATTATGTATCATCATACATAACATTACCCAATACATTGGGGTACTATCAGGGCACACCATTTATAATCATTTCAATCTCATGCGTAAGTGCACCACATAGATTATATAACATGGATACATTCAACATTATCATATATTCAAAGATAATGGAATGTAGAATACATATATTTTATTCATAAATCAAAAATTATATTTTCATGAAGTTGAATACCCTTGATAAAGGAATTGGTATGGTATTCACTACACGATTATTTGGCAGGGAAAATCACTGTGCAATTTCGGTAACATATCCTCGTCATATTGAAAATCCTAATATTCATTAATTAGAGATATAGGGTCCTTTAATAATTTTCAAATTTAATGGAAAATATGGGATAATTGAATATAATATACAAAAATGTTAATTGGAATTTTAGATTTATAATATAAAAGAAACGCTCGAATGGAAATGAAAAGTTAGAATCCCTTGGGGAACTTCAGCATATTAACGAGGGGAATAAAAGATTATAGTAGGTCTTATTGGATGTAATATAAAGATCCCATCATATACACATAAAACGGAAAGTAAGCAGTTATGGAAGAACATATCCCAAATTCAGAAAATGGGAATAAAAAGGCAGGACATAAAAGAAGCGCCTGAAGAAAAATGAGAGAGAGAGATCCCTTACATGGATGTGTGATCCCAAATGATTGGGAGATGCTTCTTGGGGGACTGGGAGCTGCTTGGGCTGACTCTAGAGTGTGGGGTCCAAAGGGGGGTCAAGCTTCAAAGAGTATGATTGAAGAGATATGGGATATTGTGTGTGTTTATATAGGAAAGCAGAGGTATTTCTTTATTATTTTGGTTTAGGACACTACACAATAAAATATTCAAAACCAGAAACTATCCCATGGTTTCCTAAAATAGAGAGTGGTATAAATTATTTTATAAGCATAAGGGATGATGATATTAAAATATTTTACTTTCAATATGTGGAGGTGAGTCATACTTTCAAGGAAATGATTTTAAAAATCATAAAATATATTATAAGTCATGGAGGATTCACTAAGGAATTTTAAAATAAATAAAATAATCATTAATATACAATTTTTTAAGTAAAAATAAATATTTTATCAAGGATACATTTTATAGTATTTTTTTACATCACTATTGGTTCATTATGATGTCATAAAACACATTATATATCTATATAGTATTTAATTTTTACACAAAAAATCAGTCGTGTTAGAAAATTATGAAAAATCAGTGTTGGATAATTTTGACATCCTAATTCAAAAAATAATATTCATTTTATCAAAGTAATTATCTAAATATGTAAATTTTCTCTGTTAAAATAATGTTTCCATTTATTGAAAATTGACTGGTTTTGAAAAAAATAGTTTTCCAACCTGAATAAACATTACATTTGACTTAATAAATAGTACATGATAATTTATATTTAATAAATGTAATTTAATAATATTATTTTATTGAAATATTATTTATTAAAAAAATACATACATTCATAAAAATAGATTTCTTTATTGGAATTTTAATATTAAAAAATATAATTTGTCATTAGAAATATGTGACAAAGTTACAATAAAAGGAAATATATATTCATTATTTTATACAGAAATGATTTACATATCAATAATGCTAGGATTTTGGAAAATATACATTTATTACACCAGAATACTCCCTATGATTATGGTGTGGGATGGTTGGGCTTTCTTGGGTTAGTTCGGTGGACATTTTTTGGGTCTTGATCTCATTGAGCATGAACATATCCTGTAAAAGGTTTCACTCATTCATAGGTTGTTGGATATCATATTAGGATTGGTCTAGAGATAATCTATAAAATGATATCTCCCTCAAAATCTCCGATAAATGGGATTTATAGTGTATGATCTTACTGGTTAAGGACATCACTTCCTTTGTATGTGCCAAAAGGATTTGTGAAAACCTTATATTTATACTTGTAATGTGATCACTACTCAACAACTATATTATCAATGGTATGGATACTTAACAGCCATTTAAATCCAACTGGATATAATAAAACAAAAGAAGTTCATGTGTTTTCTATATCAATAATACACTAAAATAAAGGGAATTTCATTGATAAATGTTTTGTTCTAACCCCTTATGAAATTTTTCCATGGAATTTTAATTTCCAAATATTAAAACATATGAGGATAACTATACTTCATAAATTCCTCCAGTACCCACATTGCTTCTTTAAACCTGTGATTTCACCCCCACCGCTTGATATGGGGAATCGTCTTATTTCATAGTCCTTTTTCTCTATGATCAAAGATCTTCACAGACTAATACTCATAGGATATGTCATTCTCGAATGGTTCCACCTCTTGATTGAGTACATGGTAGGGGTTTGGTATGTACTTCCATAAGAGGGATACATTAAATACATCATGTAATTGAGATATGTTTTGTGGGAGTGCTAGTACATAGGCCACTACTCCAATGCGATCAAGGATCTAAAAAGGGCTGATGCACCTTGGAATTAGTCTTACCTTATTCAAAAATCTAATAACTCCATTCCAGGGAGATGTATGGATGAATAACATGTCTCTAACATCCAAAAATAGGTCTTGTTGATGATTCTCTGCATAACTCTTTTTTCAACTCTAGGATGCATTGATGGGATACATGATGGTCTAATCCCTCTACACCATTTCTTCAACCATTTTCAGACCGAGATGTTTTCTTCCAAATGTTCATCCCATAATTCCAATGTTCATCACCATTTTTCATTGTGGGATTCATAAGGAGCTAGTTTTATGATCGAGTGGAAACTATTGTTGTAACAGAACTCCTCCAAAGGAAGATGTTGGTCCCGTCCGCTTTTGAAGTCCATTTAGGAAGCTGTCAACATGGAATTAAGTGTTTGGATAGTACACTCATATTAGCCATTAGTTTGATGGTGGTAGGCCATGCAATAATTCAAATTAGTGTTAATAGCGCATTGGAGACTCTTCCAGAACATAGAGGTTAATCTCAATTCTCAATGAAGTGTGAATAAATTTTGAGATGGTCCACAAAAACTCAAATATCATTGTTTCCTTATTATGTCTTTCGAATTCCACTGAAAACTTTCATGGTGGTGTTTTCCCATTTTTGATTTGGTATAGGTAATGTTTGAATCATCCCCTTAGACTTATCCTTTATAGTCATCATTTACTGACATTACAAACCATTTGATGTATATTTAGCAATTTTTTCATCATGTTATCCCACCAATAGTTCACATGGAGATCTCACTACATCATTTTATTTCCTGGGTCAGAAAACATGTCTGAACCATGTTCATCATTCAAAATTTGATTCTCTATCTTAGTATTTTATGGAATATATTGTCTTGGCCAAAATATCACAGTTTCATCTTCATTAATAATGAACTCAGAGGATTTCTCTAGTTTGGTAGTTTCCACTCTCTTCTAAATTCCCCCATTATTTTTTGAGCAAAAATTAACATTTAAAAACGAAATGGTTAAGAAATAATTTATGAAATTACTAATAATTTTCCCTTATTTAGGATTCCTATGTCAATCTACATCAAATAGAATAATATTTCGTCTTTTTCAATACTCATCAATGATAGAAATACTTGGTTTTCTCTACTTAGATTGTACTCCAACTTTTTTCGCTTTCCTAGGATGGTAGTTGACTGAGAATTCATAATACATGATGAGATATAACCATCCTCAGTGGAATATATTTAACTATTTCTTTATAAATATATATTCGATACTTTTTTGAACCATATATATTTCACACTTCTCCCTAAAAAGATAATAATACCATATTTTCGACAAATAAATCATTAATTCCCACTCCATATCATGCGTGGGATATTTTTTCTCACAATTTTTCAACTTCCCTCATGCATGAGAAATGAATTTTTCATTTTTCATCAACACAAATCTCAATCCCTTCATTGAAGCATCGCTAAAAATTATGTAAAGCTCCCCACTTTGGCCAATGTGATCAAATGGGCAGTGATAAGCCTATTATTCAACTACATGAATCGTTCTTCACATATATCATTCTATGAAAATTGGACTCCCTTCTGAATGATTTTGGTAATAAAGTTTGACAATTGTGTGAAATTTCTACCAAATCGATGATAACATCTAGCTATCCCAATGACACTTGGGATATCCATCGTAGATTTCAACCTCAACTACCCCTCAATGTCAATTTTTTGGAAGTATCCACATATAACCCATTTATTGAGATGATATGATCAATGAATAATAATTCCTTCAATAAGAAATCACACTTTCTGTACTTTTAATAGTGCTTCTCCTTTCACATGGTCTCTAGAGCAATGCTTAGATGCTTCTCGTGCTCCTCCTTGGTTTTCGAGTATATTACAATATCGTCTATAAATATTATCACAATTTTTTGAGGTAATATCTAAATACTCTATTAGTAATTTACCTGAATATTTATTGATCATTAGTGTATCCTAATGTAATCACTATATATTCATAATGCCACTAACTCGTATGAAAATTAGTATTGGGGATATCCTCCTTCTTCTCCCCAACATTGTAATATCCCAACCGCAGATCCACATTGAGGAATTATTGTGCTCAACAAAGGTTATTGAACATATAATCAATTCATGTAAAATAATACTTGTTCTCTATCATGATTTTTTTGAGCTCACGACAATCGATGCAAAGGCACATGGACACATCCTTCTTCTTAATGGAGAGGACTGGTGTACCCAATGGTGAAGCACTTGGTCATGTAAAACCTTAACCAAGATTCTTATATAGTAGTTTCTTTAGGTACTCAAGCACCAAAATAGTCATTCTAGGTAGAGTGTTGGGTAATATCATTGCCCCTGGTAAATGATAAATCAAGAATTCAACATCTATTCTTGATGTAAGATGAAATAATTCCTCAGAAAACACATCAATGAATTCCCTAACAGCAGGCATGTCTTTGAGGATGATTTTTTCCATAGACTCAATCATAAGAGAATTATATGTGTTCTTATAGGGTATTAATATACTTTCTTGATATGATGGTTCTAAATAAGACTCATCCTCATCCTTTAACTTGTATTGGTTCTGGGGACTATTCACTATATAGAGTGTGATTTCCCTCTTGCAGAAAATTATGTTGGATCAATATAGGGAAAGCCGGTCCATGCTAAGAATTATATCAAATTACACCAGAGGTATTATGAGGTTCTCCCAGAAGTTCAATCCACAAATTTGGATATGGGAAGAGTTATATACATAGGATGCACTAATTGACCCATTTTATGTTTTCACCAATATATCTACTTCCATGCATTTTTGTGGTGTTTGGATTGTTCTATAGAAATATCAAGTTATAAAATAATGTGTAGAACCATAATAAAAAGTTATTTTTCTATTCATTAATGAATAACCAGCATACTTATAACCACTTTCTTCTCAGAATTAAATTTAGTTGTAGTGATGGAAAAAAAGAACCCCCTTGTTTCCTTGGAGGTTGTTGGTTGCCTATAAAAACTATTAGCTTGGGGAAATGGTTCACAAATTTCCCTGGTTCCTTGCAGTTGTTGCAATTAACAATGCATTGGGGATCGAATGGAGTGTTCCTTTACTCTTTCACAGTAGTGGGATTTTACTCCCATCAAATTTATGGCTAGGTTCCCTTCCTTCCCCCGCATAAAGAATTTCCTCACCCCCTTTAGGCATTTTCTTGGGTGATTCTTTCCACACCATTGGTAAGCGGGTGCTGAAATTTATTAACACTTTGATTTTTGAATTGGACCTCTAGGATTAATGTAAACTTTAATATTCTTATCCCAGTGATGCCCCTAAGATTCGATGATTTCCATTTCAACTTTAATGGGACATAATATATTCTACATATAGATGACAAAGTCACAGATCTCCAGGTCCTTTTATAGGCTATTTTTTATCCCACTAAAGAAGTGTCCAACCTTGCATTTAGGGGTAACAAAAAAATAGGAGGCTTATCATATAGGTCATGAGAAATTGTCATCAAGGGTCACAATATATTCATTTTCCATTTTCATGAATTAAATTAAAAATCTTTCTATATTAATATAAAGGGTTAATGGAAAATATTTATTAAAAAACATTTTCTGGAAGGCCTTCAATTCAATCTCATAAATCATTTCCACATGCTTCATATTTTTTCTCTATCTTTACCATTGAACATTTTCACCCAATATATAATAAACATCAACAAGAACCTTCTCTTTTTTAGATAATTGAATTATAGATAATATCATCTCAATGGAGTTGATCAATATTTTTGTGATTGAGGTTTGAGATGATCAATTTAAAGTAGGAGGACTTTATCTCTTAAATATCTCAATTTTGACATCAAATCTTGGGGGGAGGGGAGTGTTCAATCCTCTTATTCCAAGATTTTATTCAAAACTTCTGTTAACTGATATATTATCATTTAAATGTTTTTGAATCCAGCTCCCATCAGATTTTACCTCTCATTAGGGAAGTCATCACATTGTTCTTCGAATCAGTTTTTATCCCAATTCCTCTTATTACAAGACATTGGATAGAATAAATAGAAAATTGGTGAAATTTATTTTAAATTGTTTGTAAAGACCCTTAAAATTCAAGGGAAATTTTTTCTTAATTTTCTTTGGAATTTTACAAGAGCTCGGTTTCTGACGGCACCTGATTCCGAGGCCCGGTGTGCCCGGAATCAATTTCCGAAGTTTGGCTCGGGTACGTTCAGTGAACGAACGAGCGGGTTTTCCTAACTTTTGATCCGGTGCTCGGAATTGAAATCCGAGGGCACCGATGAACTTGCAGCGCCGATATTCGCTTAAGGAGACCTTTTCCGAAGTTGCGTTTGCCGAGGAGGAGATGTTTAATTTTCTGGATGAAATGAAGAGTAAAATAAATTTGTGATACAATATTTATTTTATATCTTTTAGTGGTTATAACCTTTTGTTGGAAGTTGGGTGGTATAACCACCTAAGAGAGGATTAAGGTGAGGAGGGGCCCACCCGAACCCCACCTTTTCAAATCCCCTAACTCCCCTCTCTCCCTCTTTAAAACTTGATAACTTAACTTGACACTTAATTAATTACACAACTCATGTATAATTAATTAAGTGTTTTGTTTTTGAAATTTAAGTTTTTGAAAAGCTTGGCTTAGTAAATAAAATAAGGAGGGACCTTATTTTATTTATATTGTTGGGTGAAGTGTGGAAGAACTTTGGGAGAAGCTGAAGAAATCCTCCACAATCTTCATCTCCTTCGTGGAAGAACGCGAAGAACGTCCGCCGCCCACGAAGAACACCGATGAAGACATCTTGACTCGTCTTCTGCGATTGTTTCCTCCTCGACTTCTTCGTCTTCTAACCGACGTCAACGAAACGACGACCGCTTCCCACGGCTACGTCAACGTGTGACTATCGAGGTAGGGGTTTACTATAATTTGAATATCACTTTCCATGTTTATCCCTTCTAAATCTATTGTGGAATTGGGAAAAGTGTTTGATGAGGATTGTAGGGAATTTTATTTAATTTACGAGTGAATCGTTTGAAACAAGGTTCAATTTTAATTAATTAAAATTGTGCCAATTGGGTGTTGGTTATTCCCGATTGTTAGCATCTAATGCGGAGGGCGCGGGCCGAACGAACACGGCCCGACAACCCTCTGTAATTTTTGTTTTTGGTGTGTGGATTTGACAGTGAAGAAGAATCAAATTCGAAATGGGAAAATGAGGTATCCATTCCGAAGATCTCGATCCGAGAAAATCGCCGGTGAGGACTGCAAGCGGAACGGACCACCGGAGCGCGTCCGGTGGTCCGCGGAAGACAGCGGCCGCGCGCCGTTCTGGCGCGGCGGCGCCGGCGACCCGCGGCGGAGGCGCGCCGCTAGAGTAACCCACCGCGGCTAAGCCGCGGTGGTCAGCAGGCGGCCGGCATAGCCGGCCGCGACGGACAAAGGGCGGGACCCTTTAGGGTCCCGCGTTTCACATTTCGGCCGGCCAAATGGCCGGCCGTTTCCTGGATTTCCGGGGGATTAATTCCCTGGATGGAAGCTGAGCGGTCCCCCCACGTGGAGGGGGGCCGTTGATTTGCAAAGCACGGGGGGGGGGCTACGCCCCCCGTTCCCTCGACCTGCGCTCGGCCAACCGGACGAGCTGAGCGGCCGGGCCGGTTCCAACGGACCGGGTCGAGCCGACCCAGTTCGGGTCGGATCCGGGTCGGGTCTACCCGGTTCGGGCCGACCCAGGGGGGGTCGGGCCGGGTCGGCCCGGACCCGGACCCCCCGTTTCGAATCAGTTTCGGGCTTTTGGACATAACTTGAGCCACGGACCTCCGATCGACGAACCATCTACGGCAACGCGATCCTTTGATCAAGACGGTCGTTTCGGTATATCGCACTCAAAGCTTCGGAACACTTTGAGTTCGGCCGGGTTGGTTCGTTCACGAAACCAACCGGGCCTTCGGAGCGGAAACACTCATATCTTGAGCTACAGACGTCCGATTGACGTGCCGTTAGCTTTGTTGTGTTCCTCGTAGTGAGAAGGATCTTTTGGAATACTCCGCCTGAGGTTTGGACGCAGGTGGAGTACGGTCGGGTTGGTTTTGCCTTAAAAACCAACCGGGCCCCGGGGGCGAAAATGCCAATAACTCTCAGACCGGGCGTCCGATCGACGCGCCGTCTGTTGCGTTGAGTTCCTGTTGATGATACGGAACTTTTGGATACATCAACTCTGGAATTTGTGACTGTTGATGTATCAGCCTCTCGGCTCATGGAGCGGACCCTCCGAACGAGCTTGTTGTGTGCGGGAACCCTAGTGCTGGCTGCGACTGTTACTGTGACTACTACTGCTACTACTGCTACTGTGACTGCGACGACGACAGTACAGAGATCCTGTGTGGATTCGACGACGACGACTACAGGACTCAGCGATCCTACGTAGAACAGTGCTTCAGGTCCTGTGTGGGCCCGATCCTATGTGGGTCTGATCCTGTGTGGGTCCTTGCGCTCAGCGGTCCTGTGTGAACCAGCGCCTTCAGGTCCTACGTGGGCCCGATCCTATGTGGGTCTTTTGTGGGGGTTAGTTACCTTTCGATCCTTCGTGGGTCCGACGACTTAGATGGATCAGAGATCATCTTTATCATCTTTCGAAGAAGTATTCATGTGTGAGCTGAATCTTCTGTTTTACTCGATAGAGGTGGTGCGCTTGGTTGTAGCGGCAGACCCGCGATACTGGAGACGAGCGTACGGAGTACAGAGACCGTGTAGCCGGCTGAGACCTGAAGACTGCTCGACCGACTCGACATGGAGTGAGTCGACTATCCCAGTGGACGGAGCGCCTGGTATTTGCAGGCAGACCCACGGCGGACAGAGCGCCTGGTAGTTGGCAGCAGACCCGCAGTACTCGACTGGAGGAGTACCTCTGTAGGCTATTTGGGTGAACGCCCGGTATTTGGCAGCATATCCTCAGCAGACGGAGCGCTCGGTAGTTGGCGGCAGACCCACGGTACTCGACAGGAGGAGTACCTCTGCAGTCTTAGGTTAGTGAGCAGTATCTCAGAGTCATGACAGGACACTGTACACTTCAGAGATGGGGCTCTTCAGTAGTTACGTTTTTGATAATGAAAATCCTGTGTGAGCTGAATCCTGTTACTTTCCTGTGTGGATTGTGTTGTGCTATCCTGTGTGGATTGCGTTTTTCTTTCCTGTGTGGAATACGTTTACTTTCCTGTGTGGACTGAGTTATACTTGGGCTCGGAGGTTGGAGCGTATTTGAATTGATGACTTAGGTATATGTATGGGCATATACCTAAGCAGTGTCAGTTGTTACTTCGTGATTGTACCTTTCTTTGTGGTTTATCCTTTTTGGATTTTGAGAGACCTTCAGGGGTCTCGGGGTCCCTACTGAATAGCTTATACTCACCCCTGCACGGGCTTTGCCCGCACTACGTTGTGTTGGTTGCAGAAGACGGACAGCGTTGATCTTGGCTGAGGCTTGCAGAGCGGGACGGTACCCGAAGGTGGACCACAGGGCGGGACATGCTCGGAGTGGACGGCGGGACCCGTGGAGCAGTGGAGCTATCTGTACCCACCCTTCAGGTGGGATTTCTAGTGGACAGCTCGGTGTAGCGGCTTTTACTTTTCAGATGCTGTTTTCCCTTTCAAGTTGTACTTTACTTTCAGATTGGGTTTGTATACTGGCCCATATACTTTTCCGCACTTTCAGTTGTACTATGTTTTTACTTAGTGATTACTTTCCTCTTGCTTACTCTGTGGTGTTTGTTTACTTTACAAAGGCAATTCCTTCCCTTTTTACCGGGATTTACGCCTTGGTGCTAGTCGCCAGCCCCTGGCCTATGGAAGGCGAGCTTGGGGTAGTCACGGCACGGACCCCGAGGGTGGGTCGTGACAAATTGGTATCAGAGGAATTCGGTTCTACCGCGAACTCTGATCTTTTCTATGTGAAGCAATAATTTTTAGCGTATTGAGTGTGTTTATCAGTCCAGGGAGTCCAGTGTTGGTGCGGCGGCCGACGTATCCGTACACCAGCACCCTGACTTCTGATTTCTGACTTAATGCACGAAAACATTGATTGCGTTTGTGTTTCAAAGTTTTCTTTGTGATTACTTATATCAGCTCACCAGGTATACTGTTCTGACCGTGGCGCACCTGTTTCCTTTTCAGGATTGCCCCACGACGGCAGCCAGCTAGGGTTCCGAGAGTCGAGCGTGACGACAGCCCACCGAGTGACGAGGCCTCGGTGCAGGGCCCTTTGTCAGCAGTGGAACCAGCGGTAGCTCTACCCACCGAGCCCCCGATGCTTCCATCACCAGCCGCTGACGATGCACGTCGCCTCAGCGCACTGTATGAGTTTCAGCGCCAGCGACCGCCCAGGTTTCGCGGGGAGACAGATCCCCAGGCAGCAGAGGACTGGCTGGAGGCAGTGGTACGAGTGTTTAGGCTAGTGAGGACACCAGCAGACCTTATGGTGATCCTCGCTGCGAGCCTACTACACGCAGCAGCAGGACGATGGTGGAGCCTGATGCTCCAGGTGCACGATGAGGCATCTCTACTATGGAAGGACTTTGAGAGACTCTTCCTCTCGGAGTTCGTCCCAGCCACCCTTCGTGCGGTGCGCATCCAGGAGCTTCTTCAGCTGCGGCAGGGCAGCATGACGGTCGCTCAGTACTCGGAAAGATTTAACGATCTCTCGCGCTACTCGACCGACATGGTACGGGACCAATTCTTTCGGGCCCGGACCTTCGAGCAGGGATTGAGACACGAGATCATGGCATCACTGATCTCCCTCAGCATCCCGACCCAGGCAGGAGTGCTAGAGCGAGCCCTCCTGATCGAGAGTTTCCTGGCTGAGTCCATAGAGAGACCTACCATAGGGCGGCAGATAGCGGAGTCTTCGGCATTAGGTAGCCGACGGATGACTCAGGGTTCAAGGCAGACCAGACCTACCAGTGGCCGACTGCACGACTCAGGCTCAGTTGTGCGGGGAAGCCGGGGTGGAGCCAGAGCCAGGCGTGCCGAGAGTGGGCAGTGTTACTCCTGTGGCGGGATTGGTCACATGGCTCGTGAATGTCTGACCCGCCATGCTGATGATCAGCAGTTAAGTGAAGAACCTCCCAGGAAGAGGCAGAGGTTCGACCGTGGCGGTCCACAGGGAGGAGGCGGACGAGGCAGAGGAGCTGGATGAGCAGCCGGTGGTGGGCGACGCTTTGAGGCTCTGCCACCACCACCACCAGGAGGTCCACCCCGACCACAGGGAGTAGGTGAACATGCGAGAGCTCAGCTTCAGGCAGCCGAGGCCTTCGATCATGGAGCTCTGGGAGCCGATGGACAGGAGCAGAACTAGAGGATACGTCCTTTGTACTTCTGGTTCCTTGTTGCTTTTGTGTAGCGTCTTTTATTATGAGCTGCAATGATAATAAAAACGCATACCTTTGTGATATTTTCGTTCCTGTCCTCTTTCGTGATGTTACTAAGAGGTTCCAGTTTTGACTGTTGACTTGACCCTCACTTGTGAGACATCTACTGGAGGAGACCCAGTTACCACACACTGATGCCGACAGTGTGACTCAACCCTTGGAGGCGAGAGTAACAGTTGAATCTCTTAGTAGTAGCGTCGAGGCCTTACGATGTCATCCTTGGTATGGATTAGTATCATCCATGTTAGGATTGACTGTATTAGGAAAATAATGTTGTTCATCCAGGGGATGGGACCAGATTTCTCTTATCGGCAAAGAAGAAATCTTGCAGCTCTGGTGGGACCAGAGATGGTCCAGGCCACAACAGAGAAGGTCCAGGTCATCCAAGAGCGGATGAGGACAGCACAGAGCTGGCAGAAGTCATACGCTGACAGGAGGCGAAGGCCACTAGAGTTCGAGGATGGCGACCACGTCTTCTTTCGGGTCTCACCTCGATGTGGTATTCAGAGATTTGGCCAAGGCGGCAAGTTATCTCCGCGCTTCATCGGACCCTTCCAGGTCCTCAGCAGGATTGGTGAGGTGGCTTATCGCCTGGCTCTACCACCTCAGTTGCACCGGGTGCACGACGTCTTCCACGTGTCTCAGCTGAGGAGATACGTGCACGACCCGACGCACATCATTGACCATGGGGAGCATGACGTTGACGATGGGGAGAATTTTACGGAGGTCCCGGTGGAGATAGAGGATCGACAGGAGCGGGTCCTGCGTGGGCGATCGATTCCTCTTGTGCGCATCAGATGGCAGAACAGGAATCTCCAGGAGAGCACATGGGAGCGGGAGGCTCAGATGCGTGCTCAGTACCCTCATTTGTTTCCCTAGTTTTTGATGTATCTTTACGGGGACGTAAAGTCCTGAGGTAGGAGTAATGTAAAGACCCGTAAAATTCAAGGGAATTTTTTTCTTAATTTTCTTTGGAATTTTACAAGAGCGCGGTTTTTGACGGCACTTGATTCCGAGGCCCGGTGTGCCCGGAATCAATTTCCGAAGTTTGGCTCGGGTACGTTCAGTGAACGAACGAGCGGGTTTTCCTAACTTTTGATCCGGTGCTCGGAATTGAAATCTGAGGGCACCGATGAACTCGCAGCGCCGATATTCGCTTAAGGAGACCTTTTCTGAAGTTGCCTTTGCCGAGGAGGAGATGCTTAATTTTCTGGATGAAATGAAGAGTAAAATAAATTTGTGATACAATATTTATTTTATAACTTTTAGTGGTTATAACCTTTTGTTGGAAGTTGGGTGGTATAACCACCTAAGAGAGGATTAAGGTGAGGAGGGTCCCACCCGAACCCCACCTTTTCAAATCCCCTAACTCCCCTCTCTCCCTCTTTAAAACTTGATAACTTAACTTGACACTTAATTAATTACACAACTCATGTATAATTAATTAAGTGTTTTGTTTTTGAAATTTAAGTTTTTGAAAAGCTTGGCTTAGTAAATAAAATAAGGAGGGACCTTATTTTATTTAGATTGTTGGGTGAAGTGTGGAAGAACATTGGGAGAAGCTGAAGAAATCCTCCACCATCTTCATCTCCTTCGTGGAAGAACGCGAAGAACATCCGCCGCCCACGAAGAACACCGACGAAGACATCTTGACTCGTCTTCTCCGATTGTTTCCTCCTCGACTTCTTCGTATTCTAACCGACGTCAACGAAACGACGACCGCTTCCCACGGCTACGTCAACGTGTGACTATCGAGGTAGGGGTTTACTACAATTTGAATATAACTTTCCATGTTTATCCCTTCTAAATCTATTGTGGAATTGGGAAAAGTGTTTGATGAGGATTGTAGGGAATTTTATTTAATTTACGAGTGAATCGTTTGAAACAAGGTTCAATTTTAATTAATTAAAATTGTGCCAATTGGGTTTTGGTTATTCCCGATTGTTAGCATCTAATGCGGAGGGCGCGGGCCGAACGAACACGGCCCGACAACCCTCTGTAATTTTTGTTTTTGGTGTGTGGATTTGACAGTGAAGAAGAATCAAATTCGAAATGGAAAAATGAGGTATCCGTTCCGAAGATCTCGATCCGAGAAAATCACCGGCGAGGACCGCAAGCGGAACGAACCACCGAAGCGCGTCCGGTGGTCCGCGGAAGACGGCGGCCGTGCGCCGCTCCGGCGCGGCGGCGCCGGCGACCCGCGGCGGAGGCGCGCCGCCGGAGTAACCCACCGCAGCTAAGCCGCGGTGGTCAACAGGCGGCCGACAAAGCCGGCCGCGACGGACAAAGGGCGGGACCCTTTAGGGTCCCGCGTTTCACATTTCGGCCGGCCAAACGGCCGGCCGTTTCCTGGATTTCTAGGGGATTAATTCCCCGGATGGAAGCTGAGCGGGCCCCCCACGTGGAGGGGGGCCGTTGATTTGCAAAGCACGGGGGGGCTGCGCCCCCCATTCCCCCGACCTACGCTCGGCCAACCGGCCAAGCTGAGCGGCCGGGCCGGGTCCAGCGGACCGGGTCGAGCCGACCCGGTTCGGGTCGACCCGGGTTGGGCCGACCCAGGGGGGGTCGGGCCGGGTCGGCCCGAACCCGGACCCCCCGTTTCGAATCAGTTTTGGTCTTTTTGCCATAACATGAGCCACGGACCTCCGATCGACGAACCGTCTGCGGCAACGCAATCCTTGGATCGAGACGGTCGTTTCGGTATATCGTACTCAAATATTCGGAACACTTTGAGTTCGTCCGGGTTGGTTTGTTCACGAAAACAACCGGGCCTTCGGAGCAGAAATGCTCATATCTTGAGCTACGGACGTCCGATTGACGTGCCGTTAGCTTTGTTGTGTTACTCTTAGTGTGAAATATCTTTTGGCATACTCCGCCCGAGGTTTGGACGCAGGTGGAGTACGGTCGGGTTGGTTTTTCCTTAAAAACCAACCGGGCCCCGGGGGCGAAAATGCCAATAACTCTCAGACCGGGCGTCCGATCGACGCGCCGTCTGTTGCGTTGAGTTCCTGTTGACGATACGGAACTTTTGGATACATCAACTCTGGACTTTGTGACAGTTGATGTATCAGCCTCTCGGCTCGTGGAGCGGACCCTCCGAACGAGCTTGCTGTGTGCGGGAACCCTAGTGCTGGCTGCGACTGTTACTGTGACTACTACTGCTACTACTGCTACTGTGACTGTGACGACGACAGTACAGAGATCCTGTGTGGATTCGACGACGACGACTACAGCACTCAGAGATCCTACGTAGATCAGTGCTTCTGGTCCTGTGTGGGCCCGATCCTGTGTGGGTCTGATCCTGTGTGGGTCCTTGCGCTCAGCGGTCCTGTGTGAACTAGCGCCTACAGGTCCTACGTGGGCCCGATCCTGTGTGGGTCTTTTGCAGGGGTTAGTTACCTTTCGAACCTTCGTGGGTCCGACGACTTAGATGGATCAGAGATCATCTTTATCGTCTTTCGAAGAAGTATTCCTGTGTGAGCTGAATCTTCTGTTTTACTCGATAGAGGTGGTGCGCTTGGTTGTACCCGCAGACCTGCGATACTGGAGACGAGCGTCCGGAGTACGGAGACCGTGTAGCCGGCTGAGACCTGAAGACTACTCGACCGACTCAACTTGGAGTGAGCCGACTAGCCCAGTGGACGGAGCGCCCGGTATTTGGCGGCAGACCCACGGCGGACGGAGCGCCTGGTAGTTGGCAGCAGACCCGCGGTACTCAACTGGAGGAGTACCTCTGTAGGCTATTTGGGTGAGCACCCGGTATTTGGCAGCAGATCCTCAGCAGACGGAGCGCCCGGTAGTTGGCGGCAGACCCGCGGTACTCGACAGGAGGAGTACCTCAGCAGTCTTAGGTTAGTGAGCAGTATCTCAGAGTCGTGACAGGACACTGTACACTTCAGAGATGGGGCTCTTCAGTAGTTACGTTTTTGATAATGGAAATCCTGTGTGAGCTGAATCCTGTTACTTTCCTGTGTGGATTGTGTTGTGCTATCCTGTGTGGATTACGTTTTGCTTTCCTGTGTGGAATACGTTTACTTTCCTGTGTGGACTGAGTTATACTTGGGCTCGGAGGTTGGAGCGTATTTGAATTGATGACTTAGGTATATGTATGGGCATATACCTAAGCAGTGTCGGTTGTTACTTCGTGATTGCACCTTTCTTGTTGGTTTATCCTTTGTGGATTTTGAGAGAACTTCAGGGGTCTCAGGGTCCCTACTGAGTAGCTTATACTCACCCCTGCACGGGCTTTGCCCGCACAACGTTGTGTTGGTTGCAGACGACGGACATCGTTGATCTTGGCTGAGGCTTGCAGAGCGGGACGGTACCCGGAGGTGGACCACTGGGTGGGACATGCTCGGAGTGGACGGTGGGACCCGTGGAGCAGTGGAGCTATCTGTACCCACCCTTCAGGTGGTATTTCTGGTGGACAGCTCGTTGTAGCGGCTTTTACTTTTCAGTTGTTGTTTTCCCTTTCGAGTTGTACTTTACATTCAGTTTGGGTTTGTATACTGGCCCATTTACTTTTCCGCACTTTCAGTTGTACTCTGTTTTTACTTAGTGATTACTTTCCGCTTGCTTACTCTGTGGTGTTTGTTTACTTTACAAAGGCAATGCCTTCCCTTTTTACCGGGATTTACGCCTTGGTGCTAGTCGCCAGCCCCTGGCCTATGGAAGGCGGGTTTGGGGTAGTCACGGCACGGACCCCGAGGGCGGGTCGTGACATTGTTGATCACATAAAGGGGAATCCAATGACAAAAGAGATAACATATAAATTACATTTATTTCCTTACCTTATGAATTTCTAGGTTTCAATCAATGTTTTTTATGATCGACTTCCTAACATATATTCCTATATGATTTTTCTATTCTATTATTAATAGTTCGTACTATTATTATGAATTTACCAACGAATATCCCCCAGGATTGTCGAACTATGAGTTATGTAAGGCTTGTTTTCGTGCACCGGTTTTTGTTTGGGTGTAGCTTAAAGTAGTGTTTTCAGGTTTTTCCCCATAATACATCTGTGCCAGAGCCACCTATACATGTTCGTACCTAGACAAGGATATTTTTTCATGATAAGACATTCAAAATATAATCACAAAAAATTTAGGGATTATATTATTATACATAGTCTTATCCCAAGTGAATTAACTAGAGATTTCTAATCTTGTTCTAGAAAATAACAAAACATATCCTTTAATAGAAACTATAATTTACATGCTCTTTATTTCATATTAAAAAATGATTTAATACATAAAATCTAACATAATAAAAACCATATGATTTATAGGTCTAGTTTTTTTAGGTTTTAGGAACATTACATAACAACATAAAACAAGAAATAAACATCTTTATTGAAAACTTATTTTATATGACCACAATATTCTTTCGTATATAGCATTTCATGGGATAACCCGAGGACATACATAATAAAAGGTTGAGATATAAATCTCAGTAAGGGATTATACAAGGAATTATAGTTATAATAAAATACATTCTTAGAAATATAAATATCAATGGATAATAATAGAAATATGAACATAAAGAAATGATATAGAATTATTGTTATAACATGGAAATGTGGAAAGAATTTAAATCATGCCATCATAAGAATAAAGGAATCTGTTAAACCCATGTCCTAATATGATGGAAGAAATCCATATAAAATAATCATGTAAACCCCTATCCAAACATGACATATCGTGACACTAAATATTACCCAATGCATTGGGGCCCTATCTAGTCACACCCATCATAGTCATTTTAACCTCACGCTTATGTGTCCCATATATATCATATAACATGGATTCATTCAAAATTATAATTAATTCCATGATCAAAGAATGTGGAATAAATAAATTTATGTCCTAAATAAACATGTATATGTATATGAAGGTGAATACCCTTGATTGAGGAATGGGAATGGTATTCACTACACAATGATTTAGGCATGGAAAATCATGGAGCAATTTTGGCAGTATAACGACGTCATATGGAAATTCATAAAATGTGTTGATGAAAGAGAAAGTGGTTTATCATAATTTATACATTAAATGGATGGTATGGGATAATAGAACATAATATTTCAACAGGTGAAATCGAAATGTAGATGCATAATATAAAAGAAAATATTGAATGGAAATGAGAAGAGAGAAATCCATTACTGAATTTCAGCATAGTAATGGGGGCCTAAAATCTCATAGGTGGATCAATGAGAGTGGCCAAAAGATCCCGTCAGGTATAAATGAAATAGAATTTATTTAGTTATGTAATAACATAAACCAAATCTTGCAAATTAATATTAAAATGCATGGCATAAAAGAGGTTCTTGAAGAAAAAGGAGAGAGGGAGATCCCTTTCTTGGATGTGTGATGAAAAATGATTGGGAGAGGATTTTTGGTATATTGGGTAACCTAGGATGGACTCTAGGGAGTAGGTAAAATAGTTTTTATGAGATTAATATAGAAATAATGAATATAAATGGGTGCATGGGTGGGTTTTTATGGGAGAGGAGGGGGATTTATTTTTTGTTTTTGTTTTGGACACTACGCAATAAAATATTCAAAACCACAAACCCTTCCATGGGTTTTTCACATTGTTTCTAGAAAAAAGGAGTGGTATAAATTATTTTATATGGATTAGAGTCTAATATATTAAAAAATATCTCTTACTTATTTGGAGGGTAGTCATACATTGAAAGAAATGATTTTAAAAATTTCAAAATATATTATATGTCTTGGAGGATTCAAAAAGGCTATATAATATAAACATAAAATTATATTATTTTAATGGAAAACACATATATTTTATGAACACAACTTTTATGTTATTTTATTACATCACTATTGAGTCATTTTGGATGTCATAAAACACATTATATATTTTTATGGCATTTAATATTTACCCAAAAATTTGACTATCTCAAAAAAATATATAACATTCACCATTGGATAATTTCAACTTCCTGATTCCAAAACCAATATTCATTTTATCTAAATAATTTTATAAATATGTGAATTCTTACTTTGAAAGTAAACATTAACATTTATTTAAAATTGATGGGTTTTGACAAAAATAGTTTTCAAACCATAATAAAAATTACATTTGACTTCATAAAAAACATATGATGATTAATATTTAATAAAATTAATTTAATAATAATATTTTTTAAAAATATTATTTATTTAAAAAATACATTAATTCCTCAAAATTAATTTTTAAATGGAATTTGAATATTGACCAAAAATGATATTTGTACGTTAAACAAAATTTAAAGAGTAACAATAATAAGGAAAATATTTTCATTATTATACAAAAAAGTAATTTACATATCTATAATTCTAGGGGCTTGTTATGAATCCCTTTATTAAAGAAGAATATTACCTATGAGAAAGGCATGGATTGTGAAGCTTTCTTGGGGTCATTCTGTGTAAATGGTTTAGGCTGTGATCTTAATGAGCTTGAACTTTTCTCAAAAATAGTTTCTCTCATGCTTATGTTGTTGTATATCGAATTGAGAATGGAATAGGGAAAATCCCAGAAATTTTATCTCCCTTAGATCCTCTAATAAATGGGATTCAAAGGTTATGATCCGACTGGACGAGGATATCACTTCTATTGTCTCTGTCAAAAGTATATTTTAAACCGTATATTTATACTAGTTATGTGATCACTATTCGAAGAAAAAATTATCAATGCTAAGGATTCTTATAGATCATTTAAATACAATTGTATGTAATAAAACAAAAATAGTACATGTGATTCCTATATTCACATGAAACAAAAAGATTGTGAATTATATTCATAAATGTTGGGGTAATTATAATATACATCCTGGGATCATAAAAACATGGACTCATAGTAATGTTGCAGAAACATAAAAAATGAATTTAGCGGGATTAAAGGCTCATTGAACATATAGGAAGATAAGTCAAGGCTAATAGCCAAGACCGTTGCATATAGATCATGATTCATGGCCAACCGCCAAGGCTATATCACATAATGTCTCATGAGACTAAACATTATGCAATGCATTGGAGAACTATCTAAAAATAGACATCATATCATGGCTATGAATATTTTTTCAAAATAAGGAATCATACACAATCAATCATACATAAAAATAAGGGTACCCATGGAATGAAATGTGTATCATAATCATGTCACCAAGCAAAATAACTCGGTGTATCATACAAGTGTCTATAAAAAATGAATTAAAACATACTTCTACATTCATAAGGTAAAATATTCATATGACATGATATTTTACTTTAAATAGAAGTGATAAAATATACCAAGATTATTTATGGAATTTTATAATTAAAACATTATAATTCGGTTTTAAGGAGAATACTAAAGAGAATTTAAAATGAAGAAACAGATAATATTTTAAATAAGAAAAATTAAACCAAGTAGTTTTTAATAATAAAAATATTTATTTTATAAAAAATGGTGGCTTAAATTAGATAATAGAGTACACCTATAATTGGGTAAGAATTCAGGATGTTCCATTAAAATGGGTTTTCTTATCTGGAAGAATTGAGAAGGAAACTACTTATAAAAAAATATATATACCTGAAAGAGAATGATGAATAGATATTGATACATGATTTTGGAAGATATCCAGAGCATTTATAATATGTACACAAAAACTAAATATAACACTATTTTGGTAAAAATATATAACAACCCAAATGAATAATGGAGGTTCAAGTAGAATCACTTACCTTAAGTGCGGATGCGTTAATCCCTTTATCTTAATGTCTTGGATAATAAATTTAGATTCATTAATAAATAATTTTATAACATCTTATATGTGTAATTTAATTAGTATAACCTTATTAATTTCATTCATGGCCTTTTTGATGTGTTAAGAGGTTCAATTTTACTATTTGTGATCATTTGTTTTTGTGGTTTTCATGATTGGTTTACTTTTACACATGTGCGAATAATCATCAAATATGAGGATAGTGTTCTATAATTGATGTTATATGTTATTATTGAGCATCTAGATGATTAAATAATTGTAAAATTCATTTTCCAATTTTGAGTGAGGATGAATCATTATATAAAACTGTAATGACAACTTCTTGGGTGAATATGCCATTTTTATCACAACAAACTCATTTTATTTTATAAATTAAAACCATTTATAAAAAATGATTATATAACATTAAATATGATATATTAAAATAATAAATATCTATTTAGTCCAAATTTTTTTCATAAACATAATTGAAAATGTTAATATAAACTGAAAATCTGTAGTCCCTGAATGTGATAAATTAACACGTCTCTGATGTTGTTTGCATTTAAAATATAAATGGAGAGGAAAAGAGAGATGTTGAGGAATTTTTTACTTATAATAAAAAAATCCCTTAAATTTATGATATTGGAGTTATATCGCCATTTGGATGAGGAGAGGTGAGGAAAGAAAAAAAGGAGAATGAAATAAAAAAGAAATAAAACGGAAGAGTGTTTTACCTCACGATTCATTCATGTTGAGAGACTCTTTAGGGGAGAGGTATTAGTCTTTTCATGAGGCCAAAAGCTCCTGGATGTGGGTGAAGGTCTTAGTGATAGATTTGAGTAACACGTTGTCAAGTCACGAAGCCTCATAGGTGTGAGGATAGGAGGTGATGAGGGCTAGTTTATATAGAGGATTAGGTGGGTGTCTTCTCAATATTTAATGAATTATTCATTATTATTATCACAACAGTAAATATGTAAGGACCCTGTTTTTCCCTAATTATACATTATAATATTTATGAATATTATTACTGAGATGGGGGCCGAGAAGGTGTGAAACTCTAAGGCCCGGTGTTCCCATAATTAATTTTATAAAAATATTAAATATGTTTTATATTACGCACACACAGTTAGTTAAATAAAATGATAAAACTCTTAAACGGTTGATCAAATCATAAATATGAGAACACAATTGGGTCCATAATGTGTGTCTTCCCAAGGAGAGGTATAAAATGAGTTGGTGCAGAATTTTTAAACACCACTCTCATAGGATGTGTGAAATTGATGAATTAATTTATTAATTTATTCATTTAAGATATCAAACCCAAAACACTCATGGATGGGGACTCTGATGAAAAATATGAGACCACTGATTAGCTTAGACTGTAGACTTTACCCTATGTGGGGTGTAAACTTTGTCGAAATTAGTAGTTCGGCTTATGTTCCATCATGGTTGAGTGATTAAATAATTAAATATTTATATATTTAAATATTTGATTAAAAACCCATTAAAAGTTTTTATGCATATAAATTATAAATTTTATGGGTTTTCCTTATAATTCAGTTTTTCTAATGATAACAAATCATCTCCTCTATTTTCCATTGGCGAATGAACAATGACAAAAAATGAAGATGGAACTTTGGATCAAAGAGGATCAATGCGTGACGAATCAACATGCCTCCTCATCTATTGGAAATAACATTCTTTATCAGAAAAAAGATTCAATCATGAGGCTGGATTGTTTCATGGTTTGTTTATGCCCTGAATTAAATTTTTATCATGTTTTTTGTAAAATCATTAAATTTCACCCTTATTCATAAACTCTACACGAGCCCAAGTACCAATTTTATTTTGTTTGACCTATTTTTCTAACCTCAGGGCCCAAACTTCATGACCAACCAAGAATACTTGTCCGATGATGATTAAAAACATTGAATATTAGTTCCTTTATTACCTCTATTCCCTCTGTTCTACAACAAGGAATCCACACAAAACCTGGATTGACAATTACCAGGCTACCCTAGTTTGATCGGGAGCCCGAATTCAAGGCATATCAACGAAACTGTGATGAAATATCGAGAAAAAATTGGTGATGCTTAGATCATCACCTAAGGATAAAAAACATTCATTCATTTCAATGTTTTGAGTTTGAGTGATGGTGTGGTGTCCTGTGGATGGAGAGGTGGTCTTTTCAGGCTATCCAGAGGTAGTGACGATGTCCAACGAGGTAGAAGTGGACGATCAAGGCGGCTCCGGTTGTTCGGGGTGGCACGCGCAACATGGCCTGGGGCGAGCAGGCTGGTCCGGCATGTGCAGGGTGGTCCACTGCTGAGAAGGAAACAATGGTTGGTGGTCTGCGAGGTAGTTAAGTGTGATGGAGCAATCAGCTCCAGATTGATGGCGATGGCGTCTATGTGAGGTGAGGTTGGGAGAGTGGGGTCGGGGCACAGCCGAAAGGAGGCCAGAGGCGGCGACAGTGGATGCTCGAACGGTGGAGGCCATCTTGTATAGGGGCGGAATCACACAGAAGCTCTAGAAGAAGAGGGGACATAAGTCTAAACCTATCCAAAAATGAAATTAAATATATTATTATTAATTATTATATTATTATTAATAAAATGTTATACTCACCATAACTCCATCATTTGAATTTCAATTCATGCACAATCAGCGGTAGAATGACCTCATCGATGATACAATCATTTTAAGATAGCTTTGTATAATTTTCTCTATCTCGCGACCTAGGCCCATGATATTCCCCTGAAATAATATATTTAATAATATTATTAAATCTTGGACCCTCCATAACAGATGCATGTGACATCTGATTGATGTGTCGTCAGTGGCGACATAACCCTATCATAAATACGGTTGATTCAAGTCCAATGATAAATAATAAATTATGGTCCATTTCATGGGTCCAAAAAATTCCCCAGAATAGTAATATTAATAATAAATCCTATTACTATTATTATTATTATTATATTATTATGAAATCATGCATCTATCTTAACACTTCCATATGCCATCGGATTGGTGAGCCGTTAGTAGCATTGTGACTCTGAAACTATGTCACACTTTTCAAGAACAATTTAATGCATTTAAACCATATATGTGGTGTGGACCCCATGAATATTGATTTTTGAATGTTATGGTGAAATGAAACATCAGCATATGATGACCATTTAGAGCAAGTGGATAATCTACTTCATGTGTTTTTTAGCATGGATTGAAATAGTATTATCTGTTTGAATGTGTGGAGCCTTGTTCATGATCTCATTAACTATAGAAAAATTAATGTAATATCTATGAATGATTCCTTTTATGTGTTTTAAGACAACCCACATCTTGAGTCAGTTTAGACACTTGTGAGAGTAGAGAAGATGTATGAATAGATATGTTCAATTGTTCTAGTTTTGATGCCAATCGAAGAAGGAAAAAAATGACCACAGTACTATTTTTTCAAGAGGTATCGTCCAGTTAGGATAGCCAATGTTCCTCGGTGTTCTTTCGAGAGGTACCATCAAGTAAGGATGACAATTGTTCCTCTCTATTCTTCAGAGAGGTACCTTCAAATAGAGATGACCAGTGCTCCTCAATGTTATTCTAAGTGGTATCATCCCACAGGGATGACCGGTGTTCCTTGATATTTTCTAATTCGAACCTTCCACCAGAGATGCAGATGGTTCCTCGATGACATTAGGGTAGAACCCTCCAACAGGGCGGGGGATGGGTCCTCAATGAAATTAGAGTAGAACCCTTCATTGGGGCTAGGAATGGTTCCTCGAAGATAGAAAAGTATAACCCTCAGGAGGGGATTGGGATGGGTCCCCGATGACACTAGAGTAGAACCCTTCCGTTGGGCTGGGGATGGGTCCTCGATGACACTAGTGTAGAACCCTCCAATCGGGCTTGGTATGGGTCTTCGACATTGATACATGATCTCTCTATTGTGCGACAATGAAAAGGCATTCTCTAACCTAACATTGGACTCTAAAGAAACATGGATTATTTTCCCACCAAGAAGCAGCCTTGTAACGCGACCTAAAATCATGAGGGTAACCCAAAGGGGATCGTCTCAAGGTGTAGTGATTGATTCCCAATAACATGCAGTTTGAAGCAGAGATATGGGATGCTAGGAATCAATGGTAACTTTGGGAACTATTTGAGACTCACTTTTCCTTGGATGAGATTTTTAGATGAAGATATCCTTACTCTTTCATTTAGGTTTATTTGACTGAACATATATATATATATATATATATATATATATATATATATATCTTGTTTTTTCTAGTGATCACTCCTTGGGTTTTAAATACCCTCCTTCTAGGAGAGGAGAATACATGTGGGTTATTCTGCATGCTATCTGTGTCAAGATTCTTGTGGTTGGATGAGTATACTCTCCTACAATAGGTAGTGATGATTCAACGATAAGTTTATATTCCCACTATTTCTAGCTCCTTGTGTTTGTATGAGCTTACTATACTCTCTTATTTGGTTGACCTTCACTCCTTTTACTATAACTTTTCCTATCTACTAGTGTCCATTTCACAGTATCTATTATGGCCCCTTCCCATTTTCAGGGCGCCCTACTATGAATTTTTATACTCACCCCTACATGGGCATGTCCCACATGTGTAATTCCTTATGCAGATGACGTACATATTGATAATGAATTCAGAAAATCATATGGATATGGATTCTTGGACTATATATAGTGGTTGTATCTTAGGATCTAGGACCCGGGCTCCCTCAAATATTTACTTTTTAGTTACTACTAGGTTGTGTCACTTTTCTGGTTGCAAGTTTATTTTTCCTTTTTTATCCTTTTAGTTTACTCTAATTCACTTGTTCTGTTTAGTGGTTTATTCAGGTTTGGTTTATTTATAGTAGTGTTTCATCTTTTGTTCCTTCCACTCTTCATGTTTTCATTGATTTTTATTTTTCTATCTACATGTTCTTAAGAAAAGGCCTCCCTGAGTTTTTTGTTTCTTTGGTACTACTCGCCATCCCTAGTGTAGAGATCCGAAGCTTGACGTACATGGACATTACATTACTTTTTCGGAATACTTAGTACATAACAAAAACACACACACACACGGATCGTAATAGTTTAGTGTCTTTGGAAACTCAGAATATAATATTCTAATCATGGTGAAAGATCTTCAACATCTCCCATAAATATCTTCTTTTTTTTAAACCTAAATCCTTTCTTTATGTCCTGGGAAAAGAAAACATAAAAGGGTGAGCTCAAATGATCCGTAAGGGTAAACAAAAGAAATATCAGTCACGTCATATTCATAAGAACATATCTTTTGGAAATCATAACCTGCACAAGAGATCATAATTTCATAACATGGGATAAATCATAGTAGTAAAATGTAATCCCAATAATCATAACATAAAACTTGAAACTTTGTGGCATACACACATAATCATAGAGAATCATTTCTTATTAGTCAAGACTCATTGTCAAGACTATCTTAGTGGACAAAGTCCCTTTCTGAATGGAGTTCACTCCTCGTTTCAGTCCTGTTTCACTGAACCGGTATAACCTACCGTTCCAGCCATGTCTATCTCATGAGATATAAAATCTTTAACCAATGAATTTTAGGGAGATATAGGTCCCACCCATCTCATAATGATACCATTCTTATGTGTGCCACAAAATCATAAATCATACATCATTGCATAACCCATGTAATAAAAATGGGATTCTTAATCAACATGACATCATAAAACAATTCATATAAGATAAATGAATTCATAAAAATAATTCCATCAAAACATAATCAAATCAATGCAATAATAGGGATAGAAACAGAACCCTATTTTATCTTAGATGGAAAATAATTTTGATAAAACACTAGAACTCCATTCTTGAGGAAAATATCCTTTCTAATTCAAAAACATTTTTCCTTTCTTAACATGTATTACAAATTTAAACTAAAAGAAGTTGATTAAAAATAAACTTAAAAACTTGAAAAGGAAGCTTCTTGTAAATAATGTTTTAAAAATCCATTCATGCCGTATAAGTTAAAAAAACATTCTTCTCGTACTTTTGTCGGAAAAGTCAAAAAGATCCTCGTACAAAAAACGACAAAATATTCCTTTCATATCTTTTACTAAAAACTCACCGAAGGGTAAAATTGGATTTAAAGAAATGTAGGTGGATGGAAATAATATTACATATTGAGGAAACATGGATGTGGATGATAAAATACACCCTAGTAAATTTCAAAGTATAAACAATCTCAGATAAAAATGAGATTGTGATATTTCCCTTACCTTAGGTACGCTTTTCTTCATATGTGTCCAAACCTCCTGTATAATGATTTAAATAATGTTATTGACTTATTCCAGAATCATAATTATTGTTATGATATCATATATGGTCATATTCTTATCTTATTATTAGTAATATTTCATTACTACTTGTTATTCGGGTGTTTATTAGTTTTTTTGATCTTATGCGTGTTTGTCGAATAAATTCTTATTCTTATCTTTAGATTATAGATACCTCATTTACAGAATGGTATTATTGTAATATATATCATATTCATTCATTCAATTCATTTATATAATCATTATGCAATGAAGATCATGTAGAATGAATCACATCACATCGTGGAGACGGTATTCCGTACGTACGTACGAGCGATGATATTGTTCCCATTATCATGGAATTGTATTTGAGTGTATGTATACGATTTCATAATCAATATCACTTTTTAATAGTCATATATAGTCATTATTTACACCATTATACCCATCCATGTAAGGTGGTGGTGGAAAATAGATTACACCACGTCGTGGAGACTGTATTCCGTACGTACGCATGCGTCGTGATTTCATTTTCCGTAGGATGGATAGATGGTGAAGTAGGTTTGTTTCATAATTATAATAAAATATCAGTATATGAGTGATACTTATGTTATTACATCATAATGAAACATCTAAAGAAGAAGAAGTAGAAGAAGAAATAAAGATGAAAGAATCGGTAACGGACATTACCTCTTCTTTGAAGCGCCTCTTAGAGATCTTCTTTTAGGGCAATACAATTGGTCTTTGAAGGAAGACCAGAACCTCTAGTATGTTTCTAGGGAAGTGGAGAAGTTAATTTGTCAGGTTTTGGCCGAGTTTGAAGGCTCAAATTGGTGTGAGGAGGAGAGGGAGGAGGTGCCCTTTTATAAGGGAGGAGGGGGGCTCCTTTGGAAAAACTAAAAATATTATTTTATTATAATGTCACGTTCGGTTTTAAATAGCTCCAAATTGATTTATTTCGAAGCTAAGGTTGGTATGGGTCGAACCCCTCTCATCCAATATAATTTAGACAAGTTTAGGTTCCTATTTTAACCTTATTATTTAGATTTAACATTAAGTTAAATAATTTTACTTTTACCGTGTCTTCTTGTGTTCTTATACTATAAGGTTAATATACATACTATAAGAAGCCAAAAAAACCCCAAGATGTTTATTATTAATATATATATAACCTTATCTAAGTCATTTTTACGAAAATTAGATTTTTAGGAATAAAATAACAATTATTAATATAATATTTGTTTTAAAAACTATTTTATGTCAATTTTGACACTATTTAGTAATTGATTTTTTTGAAAATCATAACAGAATGATTAGTTCAAAAAAAGTTAATTAAATCAATAATAACATGTCATATTAACCTATAAAAGTATTTTAATTCATAAAAAGACTTAAATTAAATTTATTTGGGTATTTATAACATCAATTATGTCAATATTTCATTAATAAGACAATTACTGTATCATCTTTGTGTCATAATAAATGATACTTATTTAATCCCTAAAAATTTAAAATAAATTCCTATGATGTAGATAATTGTATTAGATTTCTGGAGACTATTAATTTTATAAGTTTCATGTAGTGTATCACTAAATTAAAATTATTATACTTATAATATTTAAGAAAGTGACATGTTGTCACATTCTTTGGTTTTAATAATAATTAAATTATTTTCATGGAAAAAAGTCCATTAAAGGAATCTATTCCAACCCTTAGGTGATATGGGTCTACTTTTAGTCATCCAATAGGATTTTGATAGGATTTAGGGTAATTTTATAATATTATATTTACCCTTAATTATCTGATTTACCTTTAACTATGGTAAATAAAATTTAACGTAGTTACTATTCATAATTCCCAAAAATAAAAAGCATCTCATTAACATAATTTGGATCCACTTATTCAAAATATGGAATCTATTTTTTCAAATTCAATACACAAAAGTTGCAGAAATTAAATTAAAATTAATCCCGTTGTCGAAAGAAAACGGGTTTTTCTTTAAAACATTGCAAAAGATTGAATTGATTTATCCTACGAATTCAAGGTAGAATCAATTCTAATTACATAAATTATATTAAATGGTAAAAATAAATTCTATTTATACTTTAAAACCATTCAATATTATAATTTAACCATATAAATTATTGCGATGAAAAAAGTTGTTTTTAATTAAAATATAGCGTGTTTTTACTATTCATCAAAATATGAACGTTACCAGAATGATATGAAAATTTATCCAAAGTAAATTTTTATTTCTTGATTCCAAAGAAGAATTTTATTTTGTAAAATTGAACTTATAAACATGCCAAAAAATATATTTAAAGTTGGTGCGCCATCAAAAGGCGGCAAAACTGCATTTTTTTAAAAATACTTATTTTACCCGAAAAATTTATTTTGCTCTTATACCATGTTTTAGAAAATGTGAAAGATGAATAATAATGTTAGAAGATTCAATATTTAGTTAATACTATTCATATAGGCTAGTTCATAATAATATTATAATAATATATCGTTGTTTAGTAAAACCCGGTATTGCGTACAACAAACGCTATCGAGGAAGGTCGCGATTGCGTGTAATGCAAGCCAAGTCAGGGTTGCGTGCTGTGCAAGAATCCTTCGTTGTTTCGTATAACATAATCCAACCATATTTCATTTATACAAGGAATATATATATATATATATATACTCAATGTTGCGTAGAATAACTATTATCTGAATTGTGTGTAACACGATCCAAGAATAGTGCTGCGTATACTACAAGCTAATACGGTGTTGCAAATAGAGCAAGGTAATCTTGGTGTAGCATAAAACACAAGACATTATTATTTTTCATAAAATCTTGGCGTGTTACATTCTACCCCCTTAAAATGAATTTCGCCCTCGAAATTCGTCGGGGTTATAAATGGTTTACTATTCGAAAGTTCGTTTAATAGAAACCCACATCGTAAAAAGGAAAACCAAAACCAATATTTAAAAATAAAAGTATGAAACGTAACGGTTACCCAAATAAACTAATCACTGGGTTTCCACATAGGTGAAAATATGGATATGGAAGAGAAATATAACCATCATGTTCTGATAGAGAGTGGTAGAGAACATTGCTATGGAAAAGCCAGCAATCACAAAGCCATAAATTTGTGATGATCTAAGGTACCGTCTGATTCATCAGATATAAGAGCACTAGGACAACATTATTGGTTTTCAAGATCATTTCCCTAAAGTTGATGAAATTGGAATTAGAAGAAATTCTTTCGTGATTTTGGTATAGTCTCACCATTTCTCGTTCTTTGGACAATTTCAACTTCATCTCTTAAAGAAATGAAGTTGAATTTGTCATTCGTGATGTGTTAGCAGATCATGTGATAGAATGATGGGTCATTCCATTTATCTCAAACAAAAGGTTAGAAAAGTTATCAAAAAAATACATAAGTCCATCTATAGTGAGATTAATCATATATGGTTCCTAAAATGGACTTATACTTCCTATATCATACTTCTTAATATAATAAAACTCGTTTCTACTCAACATGGACTTCCTATAGGCCAGTGGTAGGCGATAAAGGCCAGTCGCACTTCGGTTGTGGGTTCGATTCCCACAGCCTTGTCCGACGCGATGGGCTGTCGCCCGTCCTGCAGGTTGTCCTTTTTCTAAAGCTATATTACTATAACACCCCATCAACAATGTCAAAAAAAGTTTTATCCTTAAACAATACTAACATATCTCCAACATAATCTATTGCAATCTTTAGGCTTATCCATAATACTGCAGTCCACTCTCATAATATAGTGAAAAAGATTACCAGAGATTTAATACAATCATTGATCCCCATATATCATAAGATATATCTTTTTTCTCAAATTACAAACAAGTGAATACCTTAATCATGTATTCTCTTGAAGAATGAATATCCATTGAACCTTAGTGAACACATGAATGCAGTTAAAAGTTAACACTTTCCACATACCAAAATCCTCAAATTCTATATCCTCAAACCATGATATCACTTAGTCCTTATATCAATCATGAGCTCATGAATACTATCAAACATATTATATTCTCTTTATCCCTTCATTATGTGCATATCACTTGCTTTCCAAAAATATTTCAATCACTTTTCATGGTTATCGATGCCATAAAATTATTGAAAACCACAATTGACCAAAACATAAATATTCCAATATTCCACGACACTATATACAACATTATTCTAGAATCCTATTACATAAACACTTAATCATTCCACCACATCGTTGTCATATTCAACATCGCCAATGGTGATCGCATATGACTTCCCTTTGTCCTTTTCCTTATGTGGTTGCTCATGTCGATCATCACTAACCCTTGGATTAGGGCATTTATTAGCATAATGCCCCATTTCCTTGCACTTGAAGCATTGAAGTGTAGTAGGTTCATTCTTTGTATCCCTTCCTTTGTTTGCATCATTAGGCATCTTCTTCCCATCATTGCGGCATTCAAATGCCCGATGACCTTCCTTTCCACATTTGAAACATTTACTTGTCCCTTTAAGACAATCTCCACCATGATGCTTTCCACACTTTGAGCATAAGGAAACAGTCATCTTCTTTTCACCATTATTTTGAGATTTCACCTTGAACTCCATCTTTCGTTTCTTGTCAAAACTATGAGATGGATAAGTAACACCAACTTCCATTTCTACCTTGATAGCACAACGCACAATTTCTTCATAGCTACTGAAGTCTCTTATAGCTAATGCCCTTTGAAGATTTGGTTTTAAGCCACTGAAGAATCGATCAACTTTACTTTTAGGATGGATGATAAATCCAGATGCATACCTTTCAAGCCTTGTAAAATTCGCTTCGTATTTACCAATAGATTCATCATCCTTTTGCTTTAGTTCAAGAAACTCATTCTCCATCTTTGTTCGAAGAATACGAGGGAAGTACTTATTGAAAAATAAGTTCTTGAACTCGTCCCATTCCATGGACTCAATTTCATCTCTTTGCCTCGTATTCTTGATAAGATTCCACCATTGATCAGCTTCACCTTCCAAACGATATACTACTAAGATGAAATTATCATGTTCAGAACATTGAAGACCTGAAAATATCTTTTTAGTGGTACTGATCCATTGTTCAGCAACAAGTGGATCAGAAGACCCACGAAAAGAAGGTGGGCGTTGCCTCATGAAGGACTCAATAGAATGTTGTTCCCTTCTCTGCTCATTTGGAAGTCCAGAATGATTCATAGCTTGTGTAATTATAGAAATAAGATATTTCACTCCATCTCCCATAACATTTTTCTGTTCAGGAGGACAATCATTGCATTGTCCATTACTTTGATCAACACGGTTCCTTCGGGTTCCAGCCATCGTCTAAAACCCAAAAAGAATAGTGTGAGAGGCAAAAATCAATCTAGGGAAAACAACATAATAAAGGGGGAGTATCCTCAATATCTAACATCTTAGGTTAAATTCTATGATTCTTACCGTAGTTCTAGGACTATATCCTATACGTATACTTATCCTTAGGGACATCCCTAAACATACCTTAGAAATATCTCTAGGGATCTCACTAACATTTTCGCATCCTTGTTTACAAAGGTTGACTAAACCTTTCCTCTGATACCAACTGTAGGGACCTGAAGCTTGTCGTACGTGGACATTACATTACTTTTGCGGAATACTTAGTACATAACAAAAACACACACACAAGGATCGTAATAGTTTAGTGTCTTTGGAAACTCGGAATATAATCTTCTAATCATGGTGAAAGATCTTCAACATCTCCCATAATCATCTTATTTTTTTAACCTAAATCCATTCTTTATTTCCTGGGGAAAAGAAAGCACAAAAGGGTGATCTCAAATGCTCAGTAATAGTAAACAAAATAAATATCAATCACGTCATATTCATAAGAACATATATTTTTGAAATCTTAACCTCCAAAAGAGATCATAATTTCATAACATGGGAAAAATCATAGTAGTGAAATGTAATCCCAATAATCATAACATAAAACTTCAATCTTTGTGGAATACACACATAATCGTAGAGAATCAGTTCTTATTAGTCAAGACTCATTGCCAAGACTATCTTAGTTGACAATGTCCCTTTCTGAACGAGTTCACTCCTCGTTTCAGTCCTATTTCACTGAACCGGTATAACCTACCGTTCCAGCCATGTCTATCTCATGAGATATAAAATATTTTCCCAATGCATTGAAGGGAGATATAGGTCCCACCCATCTCATAATGATACCATTCTTATGTGTTCCACAAAATCATAAATCATACATCATTGCATAACCCATGTAATAAAAATGGGATTCTTAAACAACATGACATCATAAAACAATTCATATAAAATAAAAGAATTCATAAAAATAATTCCATAAAAACATAATCAAATCAATGTAATAATAGGGATAGAAATAGAACCCTATGTTATCTTAGATGAAAAATAATTTTGATAAAACACTTGAACTCCATTCTTGAGGAAAATATCCTCTCTACTTCAAAAACATTTTTCCTTTCTTAATATGCCATACAATTTTAAACTAAAATAAGTTGTTTAAAAATAAACTAGAATAATTTTAAATTAATCTTCTTGGAAATAATTTTTTAAAAATCCATTCATGCCGTATAAGTTAAAAAAACATTCTTCTCATACTTTTGTCGGAAAATTCAAAAAGTACCTCGTACGAAAAACGACAAAAGATTCCTTTCATATCTTTTACTAAAAACTCACTGAAGGTTAAAATTGGATTGAAAAAATTTTAGGTGGATGGAAATAATATTATATATTGAGGAAACAAGGATGTGGATGATAAAATACACCCCAGTAAATTTCAAAGTATAAACAATCTCGGATAAAAATGAGATTGTGATATTTCCCTTACCTTAGGTCTGATTTGCTTCGTAAGTGTCCAAACCTCCTGTATAATGATTTAAATAATGTTATTGACTTATTCTAGAATCATACTTATTGTTATGATATCATATATGGTCATATTCTTAGCTTATTATTAGTAATATTTCATTACTACTTGTTATTCGGGTGTTTACTACTTTTTTTGTTCTTATGCGTGTTTGTCGAATCAATTCTTATTATTCTCTTTAGGTTATAGATACCTCATTTACAGAATGGTATTATTGTAATATATATCATATTCATTCATTAAATTCATTTATATAATCATTATGCAATGAAGATCATGTAGAACGAATCGCATCACATCGTGGAGACGGTATTCCGTACGTACGCACGAGCGATGATATCATTCCCATGATCATGGAATTGTATTGGAGTGTATGTATACTATTTAAGAATCAATATAATTTTGAATAGTCGTATATAGTCATTATTTACACCATTATACCCATCCAAGTAAGGTGGTGGTGGAAAATAGATTACACCACGGCGTGCAGGCGGTATTCTGTACATACGCATGCGCGGTGATTTTGTTTTCCGTGGGATGGATAGATGGTGAAATAGGGTTGTTTCATAATTATAATAACATATCCATATATTAGTGATACTGATGTTATTACATCATAATGAAACATCTAACGAAGAATAAGTGGAAGAAGAAATAAAGATGAAAGAATCGTTAATGGACATTACCTCTTCTTTGAAGCGCCTCGTTGAGATCTCCTTTTAGGGAACTAAAATTGGTCTTTGAGGAAAACCAGAACCTCTAGGATGTTTCTAGGGAAGTGTAGAAGAGAATTTGTCAGGGGTTGACCGAGATTGAAGGCTCAAATTGGTGTGAGGAGGAGAGGGAGGAGGTTCCCTTTTATAAGGGAGGAGAGGGGCTCCTTTGGAAAAACTAAAAATATTATTTTATTATAAAGTCACGTTCGGTTTTAAATAGCTCAAAATTGATTTATTTATAAGCTAAGGTGGGGATGGGTCGAAAGCCTCTCGTCCAATAGAATTTAGACAAGTTTAGGTTCCTATTTTAACCTTATCATTTAGATTTAACATTAAGATAAATAATTTTACTTTTACCGTGTCTTCTTGTGTTCTTATACTATAAGGTTAATAAACTTACTATAAGAAGCCAAAAGACCCCCAAGTTTTTTATAATTAATATATATATAACCTTTTCTAAGTCATTTGGCCGAACCTTAGATTTTTATGAATAAAATAACAATTAATAATATAATATTTGTTTTGAAAACTATTTTATGTCAATTTTGACACTATTTAGTAATTGATTTTTTTGCAAATCATAACAGAATGATTATTTAAAAAAAGTTAATTAAATCAATACTAACATGTAATTTTATCCTATAAAATTAGTTTAATTCATTAAAAGTCTTAAATTACATTTATTTGGGTATTTATAACATCAATTATGTCAATATTTCATTAATAAGACATTTACTATATCATCTTTGTGTCATAATAAATGATAATTATTTAATCCCTAAAAATTCTAAATAAATTCCTATGATGTAGATAATTGTATTATCTTTCTGGAGACTATTCCTGTTCGATGTTTCATGAAGTTTATTACAAAATTAAAATTGTTATACTTATAAGATTTAAGAAAGTGACATGTTGTCACATTCTTTGGTTTTAATAATAATTAAATTATTTTCATGGAAAAAAGTCCATTAAATGAATCTAATCCGACCCTTAGGTAATATGGATCTCCTTTGAGTCATAAAATAGGATTTTGACATGTGTTAGGGTAATTTTATAATAATATATTTACCCTTAATTACCTGATTTACCTTTAACTATGGTAAATAAAATTTACCGTAGTTACTATTCATAATTCCAAAAATAAAAAGTAGCTTATTAACATAATTTGGATCCACTGATTCCAAATATGGAATCCATTTTTCCAAATTAAATACACAAAAGTTTCAGAAATTAAATTAAAATTTATCCCGTTGTCGAAAGAAAACGAGTTTTTCTTTAAAACATTGCAAAAGATTGAATTGATTTATCCTATGAATTCAAGGTAGAATCAATGCTAAGGACATAAATTATATTAAATGGTAAAAATATATTATATTTATAATTTAAAACCATTCAATATTATAATTGAACAATATAAATTATTGCGATGAAAAAAAGTTGTTTTTAATTAAAATATAACGTGTTTTTACTATTCATCAAAATATGAAAGTTACCAGAATGATATGAAAATTTATCCAAAGTAAATTTTTATTTCATGATTCAAAGAAGAATTTTATTTTGTCAAATTGAACTTATAAACTTGTCAAAAACTAGATTTAAAGTGGGTGCGCCATCAAAAGGCGGAAAAAGTGCATTTTTTTTTAAAATATTTATTTTACCAAAAAAAATTTATTTTGTTCTTATACCATATTTTAGAAAATGTGAAAGACGAATGATAATGTTAGAAGATTAAAAATTTAGTTAATACTATTCATAAAGGCTAGTTCATAATAATATTATAATAATATATCATTGTTTAGTAAAACCCGGTATTGCGTACAACACACGCTATCGAGGAAGGTCGCGATTGCATGTAATGCAAGCCAAGTCAGGGTTGCGTGCTGTGCAAGAATCCTTCGTTGTTTCTTATAACATAATCCAACCATATTTCATTTATACAATGAATATATATATATATATATACTCAATGTTGCGTATAATAACTATTATCAAAATTGTGTGTAACACGATCCAAGAATAGTGTTGCGTATACTGCAAGCTAATACTGTGTTGTGTATAGAGCAAGGTAATCTTGGTGTAGTATACAACACATGACATTATTAAAAGAATATTTTTCATAAAATCTCGGGGTGTTACACCCAGGGCTATGGAGGTGGGCTGGGGGTAGCTGCAGCTTGAGCCCTTACATGGTTCAGATCATTACAAGTGGTATCAAAGGGATGTTTGAACCATGGGATTTTGTTCAGAGATTTCCCTAAAAAGGTATTTCATGGGATTGAGGAAGTTGTTTCTAAGTGTATTGAGAGTTACACTCCGGATCAAGAGTCGAGTGATGGTACGTGCGGCTGACGTATCCATTCACCAAACCCCTGATTACCCAGTTGTCGACTTGGAACCCTAAGACACCTATTGTAGGGAATAGTGGTACATGCATCATAGAGGATTATGACTTTGACTTTCCTTTTTGAGTGATCTATCCATTATTATTGATATATATATATATATATATATATATATATATATTCTCCCATGAACTCAGTATGCCTTGATAACATTCAATATTTCACTATGAAGACAGCCCGCAAGGATACTATTTAAGGTTTTTGATGATAATCCCGTGAGATATGAGGCCTCAATTTAGTACCCATCATGTGGGCCCATATCTCCATGAGGGAAGGTATTTATACCCCCTAACTGTTTAGCATCAAACATCCCCATTAGGGAAAGTTGAGAATGTGCACAGGATGACAATCTTCGCGAGTTCTAGTTCCAGAGACCGTTGTGGTCTCGTGGTGAGCCAGACCCTCAGACATCAGTGGTTTGGCAAGAGTCGGTGTTCAACCTCACCAGAATCGTATGAATACTGGTAGATCAGATGGTGTCTTTGGTAGTTAGCCTTTTCCCTGGAGAAGCTGGATGTTGGTAGAGATTGGTTACTTAGATACAGGATGAGTAAGCACTATCATGGGATGACTTATAGAATCTATTTTATGAGGAGTTCAACCCCTATTTATTGCGCCCCATTTGACATTAAGATCTCTTCAGTTATGTCAGGGAGGGATGACTATGACTGAGTATACGGATAGGTTCACAGACCTTGCACTGTACTCTCTTGATATTATTTATAACACTAATATCCAAGCACCAAATTTTGATACGGGAATCAGCAGAGATATTTGTATGATCATAGTACCCTTGGGTATCCCCATCTATACTGGGGTACTTGATCAGGTGCTTCTAGAAAAACAATAGTTGGTCAGAAGGAAGCCATACAACTGGTTGTGGCAATGAGCACAATTGAGTCGAGACGTCTGCCACTGTTAACAGACACCAGATGATTTTATCTCAATGTAGGTGATCTTCTCATGGTCAGAATCGAGAACCACGTCATCTCAGAGAGGGTCGATGTTTTGATTATGTTAGGCGAGGTCACTGGGCATGAGACTGCCCGAACAGATATCCTAAAAACCCTAGGTTGGTAGTAGATGAACCACCATGATGTAGACAAAGCCGTGATCATGGTGGTCCCCAAAGTGGTGGTGTTGGAATAAGAACAAGAGAAGTTATAGGTGGTTGATGAAATTATAATGCCTTTCCCCCACCACTCGGTGGCCGAATTTAGGCTCAAGAAGCTGATAGCTGGGTCTAGAGACAACCAAAATCTTTGTATGTATACAATCCTATAGATCGCGATACGATAAGTGGTACTTCTTGAATATTTTTTTACATTTTTAGTATAATGTGTTAGGAACTATGTAAATTTTTTGTTTCTCCCTACTCCTTTCTTTTGGTTTTTTCAGGGTTACATGGGGTGTCAGTCTAACCTTGTGTCGATATTGATCAATGTAGCATCGAATGCATGAAGAATAGGTTATAGTTTGGTAGAAGAGTGGTTGTTTCTTGAGATTTCTTAACTTACAAGAGGGGTGAAGACACATGGGTTATGCCCTGTGCTTTCCATGTTTAGCCTCTTGTGGTTGGATGAGTTTACTCACCTTCCCTATTTGATTGTACCTTGTGTGCCCAATGTCATCTCTTGATACTGAAGTTAACATGTATAGATTGAGGTCATGGAGACCACATGAATTGAATGATGGTGGATGAACTACCTACAGGATTACGACTTCAACATAGTTTATACTCTGGATAAGGGTAACATTGTATAGGATTCCCTTCGTGGGAAGTTTTTTATGTCCCAGGATCACCTAGTACAAGACGTTTCAGAGCTGTTAACTTCCTTATAGTTGTCCCTAGTAGAGTGTATGCGTGAAACTTTTCTTTAGTCGACAGTATTGAATCCTTCATTTCTCAATCGTGTAAGTGAGTATTGGTTGTTATTCACCAACAGTGAAATCATGCGTGACCATATATCTATAGTTTTTTCACCATAGCGATATTCTGAAGAAGGGAATCACGAGTTTCTGTTCCATAAGAAAACCTTAAGAGGATGAATCATCATTTTGGTTCACGTGGTGTGATAGTTCCAAAACATCCAGGAGTTCCCCTGGGAGTTGGAGAGCTATGTGCAGGCTCAATATCCCCATTTATTGATTTTTTTTCGGAGATGATAAGTTTGAAATAAAGAATGATTTAGAGACCTATTGTTTTCTTAATAAGACTTTGAAATATTTCTAGATATTATTCCAGAGTTAGATGCTGAGATGGAATAAAATTCCGAGTCCCAGGGTTCCCAAAAATAATTTTATAAAAATATAACATATATTTTATATTATACATGGGCTTGTAGGTAAATAACATAGCATAACTCTTAAAAAGATTATTGGATCAGAAATCCAATACTGCGGTTGGGTCTGGAATGTGGTGTTTCCACGGTGTGCGACATTAAATGAGTGGGCATGTGACTTTCGGACCCCTCGCTCAATGGCAGTGTGTTAAATGGATGAATTAAATTATTAATATAGCAATTTAATTGATCATAATACAATTAATAAATAATGGGGACTCATATGAGGAATATGAGACCACCGATTAGCTCAAAATATAGGCTTCACCCTGGGATGGGTATAACCTTTGTCGGTGTTGAGAGTTCGGCTTATATTCCATCGTGGTTGAGTAATTAAATAATTCTATAATTAATTAATTATTTATTTTTCTAAAAACCCTTTAACATAATTGATGAGTAGAAATTATTATTTTTAGGGGGATTCTATATAATTCAGCTTTTCCAATGATGAAAACTCCTCACCTATCATTCCCAATGGTGAATAATAAATGAAAAAAACAATGACGAAATATTGAATCCAAGTAGATCTAAGGGTGACAAATCCATGTGCCTCCTCCTCCATTTTCAAGAATGTTCTTAAAAAAAAATATTCAAGCTTGAGGTAGGACTTGTTCTTGGTGTTCTTTTGAACTAAATTAAATTTTTATCATGTTTTTTTTCAAATCATCAAACTGCGCCCCTGCTCTTAATCTCTACATAGGACCATGTACAATTTACATTTCGTTTAACAAATTTTTCAAACCCCGGTGCCAAAACCTGATCACCAGCCAAGAACTCTTGTCTGGATATGATTAAAAACTTTTGAATCATTGTGAATTTATCCACTCTATTCTTCACATTCATCATCAAGGAATCCATGCCGAACCTGATTCGACAATTTCTAGGCGACCCGAGTTCCACCAGGTGCCCAGATTCATGGCGGATTGACCAAATTGTGATGAAATCATGATTGAGGACTATAGATTCATAGACTATCACGTAAGGATGATAGATCTACGATCATTTCAATTTTTTGAGTTTGAACGATAGTGAGGTGTCTCAAGGAAAGAGTGATTGTCCATGCGGGAAATCTGGAGGTGGCGATGACATCTAGCGTGGTCAAGGCAGCTAGGTGATTGACTTTAGTGGTTTGGGGCAATTCGAGAAGGGTGGTTCGGCTCGAGCAGGGTGGTCATGTGTTAGTGGGGTGGTCTGGCACTAATCAGGCCGCAATGGTTGGGGGTCCATGAGGCAACTCTGAATGGTGGAGTAGACGACTCCCAATCAGTGGTAGTGGAATTTTTGTGAGGAGAGGAAAGCAGAATTGGGCCAAGGTGGAGCCAGTAAGAGGTTGAAGGTGGTGGCAGAAGATGACCAAAGGGCCACAGCAAGGCTGTGCAGGGTCAGTGACCCATGGAAGCTCTAGGAGGGGAGGGGGGAATAACCCTATACCTAACAAAAAACGAAATTAAATATATGAATGATAATAATAATAATATTATAGTTATTAAGAAGTTTAACCAGCCATAACTCCATCGTTTGACATTCTATTCATGCACTGTAATTGGTGGAATAACCTTGTTGATGATATGTTTGTTTTAATATTTTTTTGGATTATTTTCTCTAACTCACGTTCTGGACCCATGATACACCCGTGAAATAATAGATTCAATATTATCATTAAATATTTATCCCTCTTTAAGTCTTGCGTGCAACATCTGATTAATGAGTTTTCAGCAACGTAAAAACCCAGTCATTAAGATGTGTGATTCATGTCCAATTTTGAATATTAAATTCTGGTTCTTGGCTTGGTTCCACAAAATTACCCACATTAATAATAATATTATTATTACAGAATTATGCATCTATCGTAACTCTTCCATAAGACATCAGATTGGAGAGCCCTCAGCTGTGTTGTGACCCTAAAATTAAGCAAGACCTTTCAAGCCCAATTTCAGGTGTTTAAAAAACAGGTGATTTTTTGTCTCCATGAGGCTCTGTTCTCACATGTTATGGTGAAATTACACTTTCTCATATGATGACCATTTGTAGCGAGTAGATAGTCTACCTCACGTATTTTTTCACATGGATCGAAATGGTGTGATATGTTTATATGTGAGGAGACTCTTTAATTATCACATTAAATGTGGAAATGTGAAATTAATATCTATGGAAGATACAGTGGGAATGTTTGAATATAACAGATGTCTTGGGTCTTCTTAAACTCTCGTGATAGTAGAGAAGATGTATGAAGATATACGTTCAAATGTTCTGGGTGTGGCACATATCTGAGGAGGCTCACGAAGACTGTAGAGGTACTATCTAGTAGGGATGTCCAGTGTTCCTTGGTGTTCATCAAAATGGTACCATCCAGTAGGGATTTCCAGTGTTCATTGATGTCGTCAAGAGAGGTACCATCTAGCAGGGATGTCCAGTGTTCCTTTATATTTTTCGAGTCAAACCCTTTAGTTGGGATCGTGATGGGTCCTCATCGACATTAGAGTAGAACCCTTCAGTGAGGTTGGGGATGGGTCCTCAACAACATTATAGTAGAACCCTCTAATGGGGTTGGGTATGGGAACTCAATGACAATTGAGTAGAACCCTCTGATGGGGCCCAGGATGGGTCTTCGACGACACTAGAGTTGAACCCTCTTACCGGCTAGGGATGGATCCTCAATGACAGTAGAGTAGAACCCGCCAACCGGGCTAGGTATGGGTCATCGACGTTGAGACATTTACTCACCAAATTGTGTTAGTGAAAAGTCATTCTATGATGTGACTTTGGACTCTCAATAAATACAGATTCTTTTCTAACCAGGATGCATCCTTTTAACGTGACCTAAAACCAAGATGGTGAGAAAAATCCACCTAAAGAAGATAGTATCCAGGTGTGGTTATTGAGTCCCTTTGACTTGAAGTGAAGAGGAGATGTATAAGATGCAAGGCATTGATGGTTACATTTGGAACTATTGGAAAATCACTTATCCTAGAATGAGATTTTGAGGTTGAGTTACCCTTACTCTCTAATTTGGGTTTCTTTGACTGAGCATATATATGTCTTTTTTTTCAGGGCTCACTCCTTGGGGTTTTGGATACTCTCGTTCCAGGAGAGGAAAATATGAATGGTGCATGCCATGTGCTTTCTATGTTTATCTTCTTGTTGTCATATGAGTCTAATATCCTGCAATAAGTAGCAAAGACTCGATGAGAAGTTCATCTTCTTACCGTTTTGTATCCCCTTGTGTTTGGATATGACTAATTCACTCTATTGTTTAGTAGAGATGCACTCCTTATACTTTACCTTGCCCAATATAATGGTTTTCATTTCAGAGTATATCTTATGGAACCTCTTCACCATTTTGGGGTGTCCTAATGAGTATTTTTATACTCACCCCTACATGGGATTTGCCTTCATGTGTCGTTCCTTATGCAGATGACAAACATGTTGATCGTTACATCAAAAATCATAGGGATAAGGGTTCTAGAACTATGTATGGTGGTCATAGATTGGGATCCAAGAGCAGGTCTCCCTCATCTATTTAGATTTTAGTTACTTCTAGTTTGTGGCACTTTTCTTGTAGAGAGTTTATTTTTCCTTTTTACCATTTCAATTTACTCTATTTTAGTTGTACCGTTTAGTGGTTTATGCTTGTTTGGTTTATTTATAGAAGTGCTAAATATTTTTTCCCTTTCCCTTTTCACTTATGAATTGATTTTATTGTGTATTTATGTACATATTCTTAGTTAATGGCCAACCCGAGTTTGTTGTGCCTTCGGAGCTAGTCACCTGCCCCTGACCTATGGAGGGAAGCTTGGGGTAGTTGTTGCTCGAGCCCCATAATGGATCAGGTATTTACAAAATAGTTGTGATTCATGTGAGAAATAAAATTAATAAGTGAATTTGAGTTCGAACCAATGGCCATTTACCTCATCCATGACTCAAGCATGATGCAAAAATTCATTTATTTAGCATATTTTGTAAATTATCGAATTTTACTATTCACCAAAATATCATGTATTTCAAAAAAATCCCAAATACTCAGCCTAACCATTTTGTTACATTTAGAATAAAAAATAAAATCCTTTCTATAAAAATAATTCTCTAAATACGAGAAATTGAATTTTTATTTAAAATCATAATTTATGCGAAAAATTAAAATTTTTAAAATTTACATTCTTTATTAAAACCATTGAAAAATTAATTTAGCTATCATAAAATTATATTATAATAATAAGACATGAAAATATTCTTTAATGAATACATTTTATGATAATAAAATTTTTCATAAAATTATTTAATTAATCATAAAAGTTTTATTAAATACTTATTACGTTCCAAAAATACCAACACTATCATAATTTCACTTATAAGATTGATAAATTTTATTTACACTTTCATTGGTAAGGATACTATTTACTTTCCCAATTTACTATTCATAAGGGTCATATTACTATTCATATGGGTAACATAAATATTAATATGTGAAAATTACTATTCATCAAAAATTATGTTCTTCTTATTAGACTCAAAACATCCTTCTGACCGTAGCAGCTTATATACGATTTTTCAAATTCAAATCACAAAAGATGAAAAAATACATGTATACTTAAAATTTCATTTAGTAGTCCATATAAGCATGGTGTGAATTTTTTTTGGATTTTATGTGATTATTTTATATGACATTATTAGAAGAATTTATTTTTTATTGATTAAACTATGGGTCATTACATTATCCCCATTATGAAATTTCACACATTAAATTTCATTTCACATTCTAAGATGAAAAAAGGTGTGGGTACTTTTCCTTTACCTCTTTCTCCAATTCCCATGTGGCCTAAACATACTTATGGTTTTTCTATAGTAGATTGACCTAGTGAGGAGTCATGTTATTTATAAATTTATCTCTATCATCCAAGATCTTCACTGGATTCTTCTCGCAACAATGATTGTTTTCCAAATGTACCACCTCTAAAGACATTACATGTGAAGGATCCAGTATGTACTTCACTAAGAAGGATTCAGGGAAGACATCGAGTACTTTAGACATTATAGGTTGAAGTTATAGTTTATAGGGTACAACTCTGGAATGATCAAAAATCTCGAAAGGGTTGATTTACCTATAACATAGCTTTCCTTTCTTCCCAAGTCTCAAGAAATTGTTCCACAGATATATATAGAGGAATACCATGTCCCCAGCTTTAATCTCATGGTCTCTTTGATGATAGTCAACAATACTCTTTTTCGACTTTGGACTACCTTAATGTGTTGTTTATTAGTTTCCTACTTATCCAGCATTTATTAAAGCATTTCATGTCCAAGAAGATTACACTCACTAACTTCATCCCAACGCACTGTTGTTCTTCACCATTTCCTATAAAGGGATTCATATGGTTCTATTCAGATACTGAAGTGGAAGCTATTTTCGTACGAGAATTCGACCAGTGGAAGATATAGGTTCCATCCTACATTAAAGTCTATAGAACATTATCTTAACATTTATTCCATTATATGTATTTTTTTCAGATTTCCCATCAGTTTGAGGATGATAGGTCTTAATGAATTTCAATTCAGTGCTTAGAGGACGTTGGAGACTTTTCTAGAATATCAAGGTGAATCTCAAATCTCTATCAGATACAATTGATAATTGTAATCCATGAAGCCTTACCAACTATTTAATATATATTATTGAATGATGATCCAATGATAATTCTTCTCGAATTGAGATAAATAGTGTTGTCTTTGTAAGATTATACACAATGACCCTTATACCATTGTTTCAAATGGATTTACCTGGAATCCTAGTGAAAAATTCCATGGAAATTTTCTCCCACTTCAATTATGGTATAGGTAGTGGTTACATCATCCCCTTAAAAATTTTATTTATATCCTTCTCATGCTGACATACAATGTTCTGTGATGTATATTTATAAATATCATTCTTTATATTCTCCCACAAACAATTCTCTCAAAGAGAAATATAAATCACTATGCTCCCTAGTTTAATAGAGAATGTTGAGCTATGTGCATCATTCATAATCCCATTCTTTATCTCTGGATCAGATGGTATGCATAATTGTGACCGAATCTTACGACTCTATCATTTTAAATCTTGAAATCATATGATTTCCCAATTATGATAGCTTCCACCATTTTCTAAAATCTCTCATCACTTCATTGAGAATCCGTTATTTTAACCAAGAGGGATAGTTTAAAAATAATTAAAGAGAGAATTAATGATGTTCCTCCCCTGATTAGTCCCACATCCCTCCTATGTAAATCTATGATAATTTTATCCTTTTGAATTCCCATATTTAATAAAGATGCATGATCCTTTCTACATAGATCATCGACCACTTTATTTACCTTACTAGGATGTTAGTGGATTGAGCATTCACAATCTTTGAGAAGTTATAACCATCATTTTTGGAACATATTATTCTCTTTCTATGTGAATATATATTTTATTCTCCTATTATCAGTATATATCTCAAAATTCTCCGCATAAAGATAATGTTGCCAGATTTTCAACTGAATGATCAAAGGTGCCAAGTCCAGATTATGTGTGGGATAGTTTTCCTCATGGTTTTTTAGCTTCATTGAGGTTTATACTACCACATTATCATTTTTCATTAGTACTCATCGTAATCCCCTATTTTAATCATTATTGTACACCACAAAGAGTTCTCCACTTATCGGGAGTGTGAGTACAAGTGTAGTGATAAGCCTCTTTTGAGATCCTTAGATATTTCCTCACATTTTTTAGTCCAACATCACTCTCATTCATTGTATCATGGTTATTGGGCTTGAAAACCATGAGAATATCTTAAATTTTTTTCAATAATACCCACCTAGTCCAAGAATTTTTGCAGATCTCTGCTACAGATGTTGTCCTAGACCACTCTTCGAATGCATTGGTCTTATAAGAGACGAAATATATTCATTTTATAGTGATAAAAATCCCCAAGAATGATTCTCCATCTATAACTCACATTTTCTATATTATACATAATATTTCTCCCTTCACAAAGTCAACAACATAGTCTTCCAAATCTCATCATGTTACACCATTCTCTTGGAGTTTATCAAAATATCATCGATAAATACTATTAAAAATATATTGAGGTAATCCCTAAAGACTATATATATTAAATCCATGAATATTTATATAGTATTAGTGAGACTTAAATGAATAACTATGAACTCATTGTGTCCATACCTCATTCGAAAGAAATTAATTGGAATATCATATGTCCTCACCTTTAACTGGTGATATCTGAAAGGAAGGTTCACCCTAGAGAAATAATTGGCACCACATAGTAAATCGAACAAGTCCACCGTCTGAGGTAAGGGATACATTTTCATTATCATGATTTTATTTAGATCCATATAATCAAAGAAAACGTGAAATTATTAGACGTTCTTCATAACTAAGAGGGCTAGTGCACCCCATGGTGAAGAACTTAGGTTTATGAAACCCTTTTCCATATTCTCCTGCAATGGCTTCTTCAGCTCCTCCAGCTCTACGGTGGACATTATATACGGTGTGTTTGATATATTTAGATATCCATGATTAATTTCAATTACGAACTCAAACTCTCCGTTAGGAAGAATACATGACAATTACAAAGGGAATATGTCAGTTTAATCCCTCATGATTGGAATATGTTTGAGAAGTATCATCTCCTTTGACTCAATCATTTAGGAAAGACATTATTTCTCAAAATCAATCATTATCCACACTTGAGACATTGACTCTGAAATAGATTCATCTTCCTCGTTACAATTTTATAGGATTAGTGGATCATCTGGTATGTGAAGAGTATTCTCCCTTTCCTGAAAGTTAATGTGCTTTTTATATAAACATAGCCAATCCATGCCCAAAATAGCATCGAATTCTACCAAAGATTGTATGAAAAAATTTACAAGGAGGTTTGTCCCAAAAACATTTACCATGGAGAATTTATAAACCTAGGATACAATAATCTTTGCATTCACTATTCTTACATATAACTCAACCTCCAAATTCGGAGGTGTTGTTTGAATAGTTCTACTAAACATGCAAGATATGAAAGAATGCGTAGAACCATAATCAAACATTATGTTTGGTATTTTTGAATGAATAACAAAATTACCTATCACCTCATCATTTTACAGCTCCACCTCAGCAATATTGATAGCATAATCCCTTTTTATATGTATTTGTTGTTTTTTTATTTCCTCCGAAAACCCTTGACATAGGGAAATTGTTCACATAATTCCCATGTTCCTTGTATTTGTAACATTGCACTATAAGATGAGTGTTGATATGAATAATATTTTCTTCTTCCACATTATTGGAATTATTCCTATCCCTATGGTAGTTCTTTTACAGATGTCCCATTCTTCAACATTTGAAGTGATTCTTGGTTCCCTTTAGACAGTTCTCAAGAAGCTTCCTCCCAAAAATTTTACACATGGGATGTTTGGTCTTCCTTCCATCATGTTATTTATTTGAGGATCTACCCATATTGGAATCCATTTTCCGTATTTTTTACTGGACCCATCATCCCATTGGGAGTCTCTAATCTCCATTTTGTACTTGATGGAACAATAAAAAATCTTATCATAAATTTCTATATCTCGAATCACCAATCCTTATTATAGACTCAGATATAGTCCGCTAATGAAATGATCCACCTTTCTTTTGGCCTTCATGTAAAAGAAGGAAGTGTATGTTGTATGCTTGTAATGTCTTCTTCACACACCCCAATAGAATCACATTCCTTATAAATAATCTTGATGAACTACCTTTCCATCTTGAGATGGAGGGTTTGGGGTAATATTTATTGAAAATCCTTTTCCTGAATTCCCCCCAATCCATGTATTCAGTTTCTTCCTGGGACATCATATTCAATATTTGTGTACACCATTTATCAGCTTCTCCTTTGAAATGATAGAATGCAATCATGAATATACCTTTTTCTGAGCACTCGATGATAGAGAATATCTTTTCAATGGAGATAATAAACTATTCCATGTGGAGGGGATTGGAAGATCCACTAAACATGGCTGGACTTTGCCACATGAAGGATTCAGTTCAAACATTCTCTTTCCTTGTATGATTAGGGAATTCCACATGATTCATGTTATTATTAATAATTTATGATAGCTGAGAAATTACTTCCATTAATTATTGGCACTCTTTCCCATCATATGTGGAAAACCAGTAGTTCAATTTTCACATTCCCAATCACATTGATTGTTGTAATGAGTTCTATATCCCACCATTAACTTAAAAAAGGTTAAATTAGGAACATGAATACTTCGGAAGATATCCTAAAAGAAGACTTTGAACATTAAAGGATAAAATTATAAATGAAAAGTATATAATAACTTGTGATTCCCCAGGTTTAAATCTAGGTTAACCTTGATCTTTTTCATAACATATATTCTTTCGGGATGTTTTTTGTTCCCTTAATAATGTTTCTTAATGAGATTATATATTTAACAAATAATATACCCTAGGCATGTCAAGCTAGGTTGAAATTAAGGCTCATTTTATTATACCACCATCCCTGGAGTTAGGCCCAGAACACCTAGTTTGAGTTTTCACTCCTAGGTATATCTGGAAAAGAACCACATACATTTGTAGTTTCCAAATAAGGATGTATTTTATTTAATAAACAACTTACTCTAAACTAAAACAGAGTTAGGTATGTTTTCTTATACATAGTCTTATTCATAATGCCCCTAATAAATTTCTCTATCCTAATATCTAAAAATAACTAGACCATCATATGATACCTACTATAGTGAAAATAGCCTTTTCAACATATCATTACACGATACAATGTATAATTAAACATCAAAATACAAGTCAAGGATCGCAAATTCTAGTTTCCTTGGAAGACTAGGTACATAATTAAATGTCATAAAAGCTACTATTATTTTATCACCATATTGGGATCTTAACTACCATTGTGATCATACATGTACATATGATATCATAGGGATAACATGAACAATGTGATGAGCTTAAAATACAAGGTAATAATTGTAAGAATTAATCATCGCTCATGGGTTAAAAGGCATGAGATAATGATATAAAAAGGCCTGGAAAATGATTAAACATATGGAATAATAAACTATAAAACAAGGAATCGTATAAAAATGGAGTCATAGAAATTTGGAATGAACATAATACATTACTTTAGCATGAGTCAAGGCTCATTACACATAGAAGATCTTGATTTAGGGATAACCACCAAGACCATTGTACATGGAGCACGAGTCAAAGCAAACCGACATGACTATTGTACATAAAATCTCATGATCCTAAAAAGTACCCATTGAATTGAATTGTTATATGAGAAAACCCATCGTCACATGTTCATGAATATGTTTTTTCACATAAATAATCATACATAATCAGTCATACATAAACATAAGGGTACCCATGGAATGAAATGGGCATCATAATCATTTCATAAAGCATAATAACTGGGAGTACCATAAAAGTGTCCATGAATGAAAGGAAATAAAACATATAAGGATATTCATAATGTAAAATAGTAATATATCATGGTAACCTATGTCAAATATAAGTGATAACTTGTACGAAGATTTTTTATGAAATTTTAGAATTAAAACATTTTAGTGTGGGTTTAAGGAGAATACTAAAGAAAATTTAAAATAGAAAATGGAATAATATTCCATATAAAATCATAAGTGAACCTAGAATGTTTATATAATAAAAATTATATCTTTATAAAAACAATTTTGGTATAAAATAGAATAAAAAGTGCACTGGAACTTGGGTAAGATTTTGGGAAGTTCCCTTAAAACGGGCTTGCTTATTCGGAAGAATTGGGATGGGAACTAGTTAATAATATTTATATACCTTTTAGAGAATGATAAATGTATATTGATACATGAGTTTTGAAAATATCCAAATATTTAAAAAGATTTAATTAAAATTAATATATAACATCATTTGGGTAAAAAGAAAGATAGAGCAACCCAATGGAATAATGGAGGTTCGGGTAGAATTCTATACCTTAAGTCTGAAGGTGTTTTTCACTTGATCTTGATGCCATAGATAACCAAATTAAATTAATTAATTAATAATTAAAAAATAACACACACATTTAATTGATTTTATATAACCTTATTAAGTTCATTAATGGCCTTTTTATGGGTTAAGAGGTTTAATTTTATTGTTTGAGAGTGTTTGTTTCCTTGGTTTTCATGACCAGTTAACTTTTATACATGTACGGATAATCATGTAATGTGATAATGGTTTTCCTGAAATGATGTTATATTTTATTATGTAACATCTATAATATTAAATTATTATAAAATTCATTTGGTTATTTTTAGTGAGGATGAATCATTATATAAAAAATTTATGATAACAGTTTGGGTTAATTAGCAGTTTTGTGATCACAAAAAAAATCAATTTTGTTTAATAAATTAAAACAATTTGTAGAAAATAATAATAGAACATTAAATATAATATATTACATATATACTAATCTAGTCGAATAATAAAATTTTTCATAACGATCATTTTTTATGGTAATAAAAATCGAAAACCCTTCATCCTTGAATGTGATAAAATAACACATCTCGGATGGTGTTTCCAAAACTAATATAAAAGGAGGGGAAATGATAGATGATGATGAATTATTATTTTATAAAAAAGAAATCCAATACATGAATGTTACTAGAGTTATCACATCATTTGTATTAGGGGATACAATGATAGAAAATAATACCAAGGAACATGAAATGAAAATGAAAGAAAACGAGAGAGGGTTTTACGTCTTGATTTCTTCCTCTTAATAACTTCCCTAGGTGGGAGGTTTTGGTATTTTGATGTGACCAAGAGCTCCAAGATGTGGTAGAAGGTTGTTGGGAGAGATTATAGGTGATATTTGTAAAGGAATAAGGATTGAAGGTTGTTAGGAGAAGACGTGGTGAGGTATGGTTTTGATAGTGTAAAAGATGTGTGTTTTATCAATATTGAATTCATTAGTTTATTATTTTTCTCATGAAAAGAAATAGTTTTGATTAATATGACCTATACAGTTATATGTGAATTTGAGTTTGAAAAAATGTTCATTTACAACATTCAAGACTCAATAATGATGCATAAAATCATTTATTTAGCATATATAAAAAATTATCAAATTTCACTATTAACCAGAAACTCATGTATTTCGGAAAAATCTTAAAAAACCACCGTAATTTTTTTTTCAAAATGTAGTTTTAAAATATGTACTATATTATTTTAAAATTATTTTCTATATATTAGTAATATAATTTATAATTAAAATCATTATTTAAATAAAATATAATTTTAAAATAAAAAATGATTTTTTAAAACACATTGAAATATTAATTAAGGACCAATAAAATTATATTATAATTATATCACATCAAAATATTATTTCATGAATAAATTTTATGAAAATAAATTTTCATATAAATAATTATATTAATCATTAAATTGCAATAAATTTTTTTTGACTTACCAAAAATACCGACACTATTATATTACCATTTATAAGATGAATAAATATTATTTATACATTCATTGGTAATGTTAAAATTCACTTGGAAAATTTACTCTTCATAAAGGTCATATAAATATTCATAAGAGTAACATTACTATTCATTAAATTAGGTTACTATTCACTAAAAATTAATTTTGTCCTTTCAAACAACCAATATCTTACTGATCACAAACATATATGTTAGATTTTCGAAATTCCAATCACAGAAGTGGAATGTTTGTGTTTAAAATTCACATAGTATTTAGTATACCATTTAATCAAGATGTCGCATTATTTTGGGATTTTATGTTATTGTACTATATGACATAGTTATAAGAAGGGAATATCCATTGATAAAATATTGATTCGTTACAAAAAGAATGTATGCATGATATTATGTTCTGATCAATATCGATTGATCTAATGGGTATCAAAATCACACCCAAGCACACTTTTGAAATAGACTATTTTGGAATCCATTTCATTCTTAAATTGTTAACAAAACTATGAAATAATAAAACATGAATCACATTTTTCATTTAAAAAATTTACCCAATTTAAATTTATAATAAATATCAAATAGCTCTAAAATAAAATACATACCACTTAGGATTTATGGTATATATAGACTAAAACATATACATGGATACGTTTGAATGGAGAAGTAGTAGGAATCGCAGTGATTAGTATGAAGGATGGATTCTATATCATCACCATTTGGAATGTATCACATAGCTTCTTTTTTAACCATCTTATGATGTCGTAAATATGAAATTATATTTTTTATTAGAGAACATTCATAATTAATAAACATTACAATGTACATGTCTTCTATTAGTAATTCACTATTAAAAAATTTAATCATTCACATAATGTCCCGGGTTTTTACATGTATTATTTTAAAATTATATGGGAATTATTTTGAGACCAGGCTCTGAGACGGCCTCCGGTTCCGGGGCCCGGTGAGCCCGAAACAAATGTTTGAATTTAATTTAATAATTAAATTACACGCTCGTGCAGTTCTCATGAAAAAGTGGAATAACTCCCGAACGGGTGCTCAGATCAAAAATCTGAGGGCACCATTGCGTTCAGAACAACTATTTTACCTTGGGCGAGGCCTAACTTCGGCCAGCGTAAGTCGGTGGTGAAATCTGTTTTTTTAGATGTAACCGTAATAAAATATTTAATTAAAATGTTTTATTAAATCTTGTTACGTCAAATATATCTTATCTTTTAAATAGAGATTTTGCAGGGGAATCAGGGTTACAATCCACATAACCCTAAAATTCTCTGGAGGCTCTGGAAAATCTTTGGAGGAAACCCCAACGCGGCGTCAGCGTTCTTGACGGATTTCATCGGCGACGACGACGTGGCGATCGAATCTTCACCAACGAATGTCGTCTAACCAGGTAGGATGTTTATTTTGATTTTTCTTCCCCATTCTAGATTTCCTACGACGAACGCAGACTAATCCATGAACAGATTAGCCTGCGGATCGATCATATTTGCGGGATGGGATTTTGCGGGGATTTTGGGGATGTTATTATTGATTTTATTTCGGTTTCATTCAACTTTCTAACGGTGATGGACCAAGATCGACACGAACATCGATCGAGGTTGATTTCTCTCGATTTGTTGTGTTCTTCTTCCCCAATTTTCGCGTTCTTCGTGAGAGTTCTTTGCATTCTTCACGGGGTGATGAACAATGGATCGTTGCACATCCGTTCTGCAACCCAATGATCCCAAATTGAAGGATCAACACCAATGCGATCTTGTAGAGGTGCGACAACGGTTTCGGCGGATAGATCGAAGCATATCAGAAGAAATCGTTCTTCAGACGATTTCTGCTCGGATGGAAGGAATCGGATTTTGGGGCCGATTGAAGGCCTGAAACCCACAGGTTCAGCTTCACGAGGATGAGGAGACCCAGAATATATAGTTTCGTGGAAAACGAACAAGAGAATCGTGATCCAGAGGTTCAGCTCAGGTGCGTGGAGGAAGGAGACAGTTTTGGGAATTTCATGACTACACACCGTGTAGTATGGGCTACACGGCGTGTGTTCGTCGGTAGTGTTACCCGGCGTGTACTCTGAGAGTACATAGGAAAGAGAAGTGTACACGGCCAGGGAAATGCCGTGTATAACCCTCCCCAGCCAGACCCAGCCAGATACACAGGATACCTCGTATACTGGTACACGGGCAGGTGACACGGACACGGGCATAGACCGTGTACGGGCACATGGCCAGCATACACGGAGCGAGCCTTGGCGCTCAAACATAGCTTGTGATTTTCTTCTCCACGCCATGTAGTTTCTTTCTATCTAATAAGCCGAAGGACACGAGCATTACTCGGGGTCAAGGAACACAACATGTACTTTTCTACACCCCGTGTAGTTTGGTTTCGCACAGCTTGAACGAAGGACACTGGTCGTTTACACGGGCAGTACCCAAGGTCATGGAACACGGCGTGTAACCATACTACACACCGTGTACTTTTTCTTCATGGCACGAGCCACATGCCTTCTATGACTTGGACTAGTTCTTAGGGTTCGTACCCTTGGTAATTACCTAGAGGTTCTGGTATTAATTACTTTATACAGGAGTATGATCCCTTTAGCAGAACTCCCTAAATAGAGTTGTTGGAATCTCCTCTGTTAGACTTAGAGCCGAATCCTCTATTCATTCTTGGAACCCTAGGTAGAGTTCTTGGTATCGACCTGACCAACTTTACATAGGCTCTGATCCTCTGCTTAGCGGATTAGCTTATAATGAGTTGTCGGAATCACCCCATGACTTGGTTGTGATCCTCATATGAGCATCTTGTTCCAAAGGTCCTTATGGAGTGTGTTCTCCCGGAACGAGTACTTTGTGTCTCTTACTTCAGACCTAGGAGTGTGTTCTCCTGATGGTATTCTTAGTGGAATCTTCGAGCTGGATCATAGTGGTGTTTTCATGATGGTCGCCTGTGTATGAGTATATCTTGATATTCGTGTTATATGTTCCATAGAAATATACTATGTAGAGCTGACTGTACCTTTCTTCGGGGTATTTTCCTCTGTTGTATTTCCTTTGTGGTTTTCGGGGTGTCCTACTGGGTATTGTTATACTCACCCCTGCACAAGCTTTGCCCGCACATATCATGTCTTGTGCAGCCGAGCGAGCCTTTGACAGTATTCTAGACAGATCAGGACCGGACGGTGCTCAGTGAGATTAGACAGGCCATGGTGCGTTCCTTTGGTGACAGGTTGCAGTCCCAGTACCATTCTCTACAGGTTGGACATGTTGCAGACTTTCTTTTGGTGGGCTTGTACTTTTGGCCCAATGTTTTACTTTACTATACTTTACTTCCCTGTCATACTCTGTTGATTTGGTTATAGTGTATGCGTGTATTTTTTCATTTTAGTAGTTTTTACTTTTCAGCTTTGTGGACTTGGAGATGTGTGTGTGTGTGTGTGTGTGTAGGTTATAGGCAATGCCTCCCATGTTATTAGAATTCCTACTCGGTGCTAGTCACCAGCCCCTGGCCTATTGGAGGCGGGTTTGGGTAGTTGCGGCTCGGGCCCCACTAGGACAGGTCGTGACAAAGTGGTATCATAGGTGGTCGGTTCTGCCTTAGGACTGAAAGTATGTGAGTTGGTTTGGGGAAACAGTGTTAAGTATTTCGAGTTCGGCTCTCAGGCCAGGGACCCCAGTGTTGGTGCGGCGGCCAACGTATCCATACACCAGAACTCTGATAATATGATTTTCGACTCAGAACATGAAAAAACTAGTTTCATGGTGAAAAAATAATTGTACATGCATCATATAGAAATGGGTTGTGGTTTCCATGTCCTTCATGATTCAGATCTCCAGATATACTCACTGACTGTGATACATCTTGTTTCTTAAAATAGGATCCCTCCACAACGTGCACCCACTAGGATCCAGCATCTCGATCATGAGGATGACCCCCTCAGTGATGAAGCTTCGATACAGGGACCAGATACCCCAGTTCTACCACCAGGTGGTGTGCCAGTTATCCCGCCACCATTGGAGCAGTGTTTAGCACCTACGGTACCAATGGAAGAGGAGCACATGCTGAGCTCACTCCACGAGTTTCAGAGACATAGACCCATCAAGTTTCGAGGTGATCCTGACCCTCAGGTAGTAGAGAAATGGCTTGAGGCAGTAAACATAGTCTTCTGTTTGGTCAGGACACCAGCAGACCATATGGTGATCCTGGCAGTGAGCCTTCTGCAGGGCTCGGCAGGGCTATGGTGGAGTTTGGTCATCCAATCTCACGACGAGGCGACTCTTGCATGGTCGGAGTTTGATCATCTCTTCAGAGAGGAGTTTTCACCGGTTACCCTGAGAGCAGTACGTATATAGGAGCTTCTTCAGCTCCAGCACGGAACCATGACAGTGGCTGACTATTCATCATGGTTTTCCGACCTCTCACTGTATTCGATGGATATGGTCAGAGATCAGTACTTCAGAGCTCGGACATTTGAGCAGGGCTTGCACAGAGATATTCAAGCTAGTATCATCTCTATGAGAATTACTACTTATGCTAGGGTGCACGAGAAGGAATTGGCGGTCGAGAGCTTCCTGGAGGAGCAGGGACATCCGACAGTTGTCAGTAGTGGGCGAGCAGGAGCAGAGACCTCACTGGCAGGGAGCCGAGGTCAGGGACCCAGGCGCCAGAGACGTTTCCATAGGAGATCCCAGGACATGGAATCTACCATACAGGGTTCACAAGGCGCTCCAACCATCCTCGAGAGAGGCCATGTTACTCATGTGACGGTAGGGGACATCTCGCTCGAGATTTCCTGACCCGTATTGCTAACACGAGAGCAGTGGATGGACCACCGAGGGAGAGGCAACGTGTGGAGATGACAGATCCACGAGGCAGCGGACGTGGAATAGGAGCTGGGAGAGTAGCTGGAGGTGGTCAGTGTTTTGACCCTTTACGACCACCACCCCTAGGAGGTCCACCCAAGGCTCAGGGAGGTAGTGGACAGAGGTAGGGACTGCTGCAGGTGGCAGAGGCTTATGACCCAGGTACTCCCGTAATGATTAGAGGTAATCTCTATGTCTTTTCTACCATGGATGCCGTATTGATAGACACAGGTGCTAGTCATTCCTTTCTTACTTCTTATCTTGTTCGAGACCTTGAGATTCCAGTTGAGCCATTTACTCGACCCTTATGCTTAGAAACACTGACTAGAGAAGATTCAGAGATCACACACCTTTGCACGCAGTGTGACCTGACCCTTGGAGGCGAGAGTTTCGGTTGGAACCTATTGGTGGTAGCGTCGAGGCCTTACAATGTCATTGTTGGAATGGATTGGTTATCCACAGTTCATGCCCAGATTGATTGTTTTAGGTGAAGGGTGCGGTGTGTCCGCAGTGATGGAATGAGGTTCTCTTTTGTCGGTGAATGAGAAACCCAGGCAGTGCAGGATGGACTCGTGCATAGGAGGGCACAACCGATTTCACACCAGTTGGCTAGCCTATCCCTTGGCGCGGTAGATGTTATGTTTTTCCCATTCCCATAAGTGGTGGCTGAGTATGAGGACTTCTTTTCGGAGGATGTCCCCAGGCTACCTCCCCATAGAGAGATAGATTTATGCATTGAGTTGCAACCCAGGATGACCCTGATATCATCATCAGCTTATTAGATGGCTCCTGCAGAGCTTCATGAGCTGAGGATGCAGCTAGACGACTTGTAGAAGAAGGGATTTGTGATACCTAGAATTTCACCCTAGGCGGCCCCAGTGCTGTTTGACAAGAAGGCAGACGGGAGCTTGAGGCTGTGTGTGGATTACTGGCGCTTAAATCAGGTGACCGTGAAGAACCGATATCCACAACCGAGGAATGATTACCTCTTCGACCAGTTGAGAGGGGAACGATGGTTCTCGAACGTTGATCTACGATTAGGCTATCATCAGTTGCGAGTACAGGAGAAGGATATACAGAAGATGGCTTTCAGATGTCACTACGTTCACTATGAGTAATTGGTGATTCCCTTCGGCGTGAAGAACGCCCCGGAAGTGTTCATGGGACTCATGAACCGGATCTTTTAGCCTTATCTAGACCGGTTTGTGGTGGTCTTCATCGATGATATCCTTGTGTACTCCGCGTCCTAGGAGGAGCATGCGAGACACCTAAGGATGGTTCTAAACACACTCTGAGAGCACCAGTTGTATGGGAAACTCTAGAAGTGTCAGTTCTGGTTACAAGAGGTCCACTTTATGGGGCACGTTATCTCAGCGAATGGTGTAGTAGTGGACCCAGTAAAGGTGGAGGCAGTGCTAGCATGGGAGCCACCCCAGAGCGTGACGGAGGTGCGAAGTTTCCTTGGGTTGGCAGGCTACTATTAAAGATTCATCCATGATTTCTCCAAGATTTCATCTCCCATGACAGTTTTGACCCGAAAGGGACAGACTTTCGTGTGGACCGAGAAATGCCAACAGGATTTCCAGCAGTTGAGATAGAGTCTGACGAGTGCCCCTATCTTGAGATTACCAGAGGAGGGTGTCGAGTATGTTGTGTTCTGCGACACATCAGGAACCGGGCTTAGTTGTGTCCTGATGCAGAGGCAAGCAGTGATTGCCTATGGATCACGTCAGTTGAGGCCACACGAGAAGAACTACATGACCCATGATCGTGAGCTGGCAGCGGTAGTCTTTGCATTGAAGATGTGGCAGCTCTACCTAATGGGCGAGCGGTTTACCATCTACTATGATCAATAGAGTCTCAGATATACCTTTTCTCAAAAGGATCTAAATTTGAGACAGAGACAATGGCTTGAGTTCCTCCAGGATTATGACTTCGTGATCGTTTATACTCCTGGTAAGGGGAACGTGGTGGCAGATTCTCTCAGTAGGAAATCTAGTTTGCATTTGCTGGATGAGGCGACAAGGCAGTTGGTCTCTTTGCAGTTGTCCTTCGTGGATAAAGATGAGGGAGCTTACCTTTAGTCAATGGTTGTTACCCCTCCACTCTTACATCGAGTCAGGGAAGAAAAGCATGAAGATGCTAGATATGAGACTCTACGTGCTCTAATATCCACAGGTGATACTGCTGATGGATTTTCAGAAGGAGGGGATCACATTGTCCTTTTCAGAGGGTGCACGGTGGTACGAGTGATTTTGTGAGAAGAGGTTCTGAGGGAGTTCCATTAATCCCCTTTGGCGGTGCATCTAGGCATGGAAATGATGTACCATGGCCTCCGACATTAGTTCTGGTGTCCAGTGATGAAGAAGAGTGTGGCAGAGTTTGTTTCTCAGTGCCTTACTTGTCAGCAAGTAAAGGTTGAGCACCAGGTTCTAGTAGGTTCGACTCAACCCCTTGTGGTGCCATAGTGGAAGTGGGACGGGATATTCATGGACTTCATCACGGGTTTACCATGCACGTCTAGGGGACATGATGCCATCTGGGTGATCGTTGATCAACTCACCATGTCAGCCCACTTCCTAGCCATACGGAAGAAGAGTTCCGTAGAGAGCTTGGGGCGCCCTTATGTGCAAGAGATAGTTCGACTTCATGTAGTACCATCTATGATCATCTCATATCGTGATACTCGTTTTGCATCCCGGTTATGGAAGGGATTGCAGGAAGCTTTTGGGACTTAGTTATGCTTGATCACAGTGTTTCATCACCAGACTGATAGTCAGACTGAGCGGACCGTCCAGGTCCTGGAGGATATTCTATGAGCTTGCATACATGACTTCGGTTGTAGCTGGGAGGATCACCTACCACTGGTGGAATTTTCTTATAACAACAGTTATCATTCCACTATTGGTATGGCACCGTTCGAGGCTCTATACGGACGACCTTGCAGGTCGCCAATTTTCTAGACTGACCCAGGAGCGTCATCACTCATGGGCCCAGAGATGGTGAGAGTTACTACAGAGAAGGTGCAGGTCATCCAGAAGCGGATGAAGACTACACAGACTTGGAAAATTTCTTATGCTGACTAGAGGTGGAGGCCATTGGAGTTCGAGGAGGGAGACCATGTGTTCCTTCAGGTCTCACCTTGACGAGGATTGCAGATATTTGGCTGAGGCGGCTAGCTATCTCCGAGGTTCGTTTCCCCTTTTCTGATCCTGAGTAGTGTTGTTGAGGTGGCATATCTCTAGGCTCTACCTCCTCAGATGGACCAGGTACACATCATCTTCAATGTGTCGCAGCTACGGAGGTATGTGCATGATCCATAGCACGTCATCGACTAGGTCGAGTTGGACATCAATGATGGAGCAACCTTTGCTGAGTACCCAGTGGAGACTGAGGATCGGCAGAAGAAGATCCTTTGTGGGCGATCTATTCCCTTGGTGTGTGTCCGGTGGAAGCACAGGAATCTCCAGGAGAGCATGTGGGAGAGGGAGGCTCAGATTCACGAGCAGTACCCACATCTTTTTGAGTAGCCCTTGTATTGGCTTTTAGAGGACATAAAATCCCTAAGGTGGGTGTGATGTAATGTCCCGGATTATTCCATGTTATATTTTTATTTTATATGGGAATCATTTAGAGACTAGGCTCTGAGACGGTGTGTGGTTCTGGGGTACGGTGAGCCCAGAACAAATGTTTGAATTTAATTTAATAATTAAATTATGTACACGTGCGGTTTTCCTGAGAAAGTGGAATAACTCCCGAACGGGTGCTCGGATCAGAAATCTGAGGGCACTGTTGCATTCAGAACAACTATCTTATCTTGGGCGAGGCCTAACATTGGCCGGCACAGGTCGGTGGTGAAATCTAGTTTTTTGGACGTAACCGTAATAAAACATTTAATTAAAATGTTTTATTAAGTCTTGTTACGTCAAATATCTTTTATCTTTAATATAAATATTTCACAGGGGAATCAGGGTTACAATCCCCATAACCCTGAAATTCTCTGGAGGCTCTGGGACAGCTCCGGAGGAAAACCCCAATGCGGCGGCGACGTTCTTGACAGATTTCGTCGACGATGACGATGCGGGGACCAGATCTTCACCAACGAACGCCGTAGATCCAGGTAGGATGTTGATTTTGATTTTTCTTCCCCGTTATTTATTTCCTATGATGAACGCGGACTAATCCACAAACAGAATAGCGTACGGATCGATCATATTTGCGGGATGGGATTTTTGCGTGGATTTTGGGGATGTCATTCCTGATTTTATTTTGGTTTTGTTCAACCTTCTAACGGTGACGGACCAAGATCGACATGAACATCGATCGAGATTCATCCCTCTCAATTTTTTGTGTTCTTCTAACCCAATTCCCATGTTCTTCATGAGCGTCTTCGCAGGGTGATGAACAACGGATCGTTTCACATCCGTTCTGCGATACAACGATCCCAAATTGGAGGATCAAAACCGCAGCGATCATGTGGAGGTTCGACGACGGTTTCAACACACGGATCGAAGCAGATCGGGAGAAATTGTTCTTTGGATGATTTCCGCTCGGATTGCCGGAATCGGATTTTAGAGACGATTGATGGCCTGAAACCCATGGGTTCGGCTTCACGAGGATGAGGCGTCCCAACATCTGGAGTTTCGTAGAAAATGTAAAAGAGAATCGAGATCTGGAGGTTCAGCCGAGATGCGCGGAGGAATGCGACGGTTCTGGGAATTTCCCGACTACACGTCGTGAAATATGGGCTACACGACGTGTGTTCGTCGATAGGGTTACCCAGCGTGTACTCCGAGAGTACACGGGAACGAGAAGGGTACATGGCCATGGACATGCCGTGTATACCCCTCCCCGGCCAGACCCGACCAGATACACGGGATACCCCATGTACTGGTACACGGGCAAGCGACACGGACACGGGCATTGACCGTGTAAGGGCACATGGCCAGCGTACTTGTAGCGAGCCCAGGCACTCGAACACGACGTGTGATTTTCTTCTCCATTCCATGTAGTTGCTTTATATCTAACAAGTCGAAGGACACTGGCCATTTACACGGGCAGTACCCGAGGTCAAGGAAGACGACGTGTAATTTTCTACACGCTGTGTAGTTTGGTTTCGCACAACTTGAACGAAGGACACGGGCCGTTTACATGGGCAGTACCCGGGGTCAAGGAACACAACACGTAATCATACTACACGCCTTGTACTTTTTCATCAAGGATTTATCCACATTCCTTCTATGACTTGGACTAGTTCTTAGGGTCTGTACCCTTAGTAATTCCATGAAGGTTCTGGTATCAATTCCTTTATACAAAAGTATAATCCCTTCAGCAGAACTCCCTGAATAGAGTTGTTGGAATCCCATATGTGAGACTTAGAGCCAGATCCTCTATTAATTCATGGAACCCTAGGTAGTGTTCTTTGTATTGACGTGACCAACTTTACCCAGGCGTTGATCCTTTGCTTAGTGGATTAGCTCAGACGGAGTTATCGGAATCACCCCATGACTTGGTTGTGAACCTAATCTGAGAATCTTGTTCCCAAGGTACTTGTGGAGTGTGTTCTCCCAGAATGAGTACTTCGTGTCTCTCTCTTTATTCCTAGGAGTGTGTTCTCCCGATGGTATGCTTAGTGGAATCTTCAAGCTGGATCTTAGTGGTGGTTTTGTGATGGTCGCCTGTGTATGAGTACATCTGGATATTCTTGTTATATGTTCTGTAGACATATACTATGTAGAGCTGACTGTAACATTCATCGTGGTATTTTCCTTTTTTGTATATTCTTTGTAGTTTTCAGGGTGTCCTACTGAGTATTGTTATACTCACCCCTACACGGGCTTTGCCCACACGTATCGTGTCTTGTGTAGATGTGCGAGCCTTTGACAGGATTCTAGGCGGACCAGGACCAGACGGTGCTCAGTGAGATCAGACAGGCCGAGGTTCATTCCTTTGGCGATGGGTTGCAGTCCCAATACCTTTCTCTATAGGTTGGACTTGTTGAAGTATTTCTATTTGTGGGCTTGTACTTTTGGACCATTGTTTTACTTTAATGTACTTTACTTCCTTGTCGTACTCTATTGGTTGGGTTTTAGTGTATGCATGCTTCTTTTCCTTTTATTAGTTTTTACTTGCCAGCATTGTGGACATGGAGATGTGTGTGCGTGTGTACAGGTTATAAGAAATTCTTCTCATGTTAGAAGCATGCCTACTCGGTGGTAGTCACCATCCCCTGGCCTATTGGAGGAGGGCTTGGGGAGTTGCGGCTCGGGCCCCACTGGGACGGGTTGTGACAAATCCAACTATTAATATTTTCTCAACATAAATAATTGAGATATATGAAATATATATATTCAATTATTGGATCGGAAAATTTGATAAATTTATTTTTATAATATGAACATGAACTAATAGAAAAATCGATAAAATAACCATAATAACAATGTTGAGAGATACTTTTTAGATTTCTCTTCAATCCTTCCCATGAACAAATTTACCATCGAGGATTGAATTTTGGCTTCACACTAATCTAAAGCTAATAATATATCCTTTTATATTGTTTGATAATGTGAAATAACATACAAAAATGTGGAGAATGTGTGATAATTTGATAAATCCAAACTCACATGCATTGAAAATCCATTATCCATGTACATTATCTTATAAATATATTTCAAGAACTTTCATTTCATGGTAATCCAAATTATGTAATTTTTTAGCACCCATATTACTTTTCTTATATCTATGATAGAAAATAAGGAATTTGGATAAAATACCTATCTACTGTATATTGGATTTATGTCATTGATTTTGTTAAAATAATTTTATATGTTGACATGAATGATTCTAAAAAACAATCGATATTTTAGACTAAATTCATTAAAAGAAGTACAATTTTTACGCAGAAAAAAGTGTTAATAGTTTTCATGATTTTGTTCTTATAAAAAGATAAAAATAATATCTACAGATATTAGGTCAATTGTCATTACTTATTATAAGAAATCATTATCTTCTCACTTAATTATTTCTTATGTATTTGATTGAGTTAATTTTCCACCATTGTAAAAACACTAAGAGTATTTTTCAGGGATTTAAATTCTATTTCAAAATCATTAACATAATTATCATCTATAGTACAATTAAAAACACTTATTTATAGTTTTGTTTTTAAATATTTAATTTTTTGTTTACAATGAATCTTTCTCCCCAGAAACTATATCATGAGAATTTTAAGATTCTATTTATTCTTATAAAATAATTTATATTTCACTTAAAACATAAATCAATATTAATTTAAATAAAAAATGAGTTATTTTCATTTTTAAAATAATGTTTATACATATATGAATGAAATTGTTTTACTATATTATTTTCAGATAAGATGATCATATTACCTATTAAATTGAATTTTCATTTTATACATTGTAGTAGGACTCATCACTGGAGTTTTCATTGGAATCCAGGTATCCTTAACATCACTATTCAGCTTTCACTAGAAATATAATGTTCTTTGGAACATATTTTTGGGATTCATTTACTCTTGTTGAAGAGGGTATCCTTGATTAATGTGGAAAACGTTCTTTCTCTCATAAAAATTTACTTTTTTAGAATTTCATTCATAATCCATGCCTTCATTGAAGTAATATTTGAGGCCTATTATTTTTCTATATTACATATTTAAATTTATAGTATGTTTTTCTAAATCAAATTCTAATTTAGAAATGATTGAGGTTTATTTATCTTATGATTCTGAAATATATATTTTTTAATCATTCTTTTAAACGTTTGTTATACAATCATTTAAGAACATTATTTAAATAATATTATGTGATCATATAGTTTACAACAGATTTCAGATATATATATATTTAATTTTCCAATAATATATTTTATTTTCGTGTTATTGATATATTTATATTGTCTCATGGAAATTGATATAACATTCCACTTAGAAGGTAGTACTAAATATACTTTGATGGATAGACCATTTTCATGGAAATGTGTTCCACATAAATCGACATTGTTTATAGTCTCTATAAGGATTACATTAATTTGAGAGATTCTATCCCCATCAAACATTCTAAATGAATCAATTCACATCTTGTTAGTGTTATATATATGTTTTCTGACATTTTAATTTCCTTTATATGTTACTTTTATGGTTTTCTATATATCATGAGTTTCTGAACATTGAGATAGTTCTTTTAATACATCAAATCATAATACATATATTATTTCATTCATGTTATTCAATTTAGGTAATATTATACCTATTGATCTACACATAAAATGTCATGTTTTTTACGAGGAATCATATAAATTTTAAAAAAATTTAATTTTAATATTAGACCATGGTACTTCAGATAGATCAAAATTCATTATTTCACTCATCCATAATTTCTTCCATTGAAGTATTTTATTTTAATAACAAATATATCTTAATTTATATTTTCCACTATAGATATATGGTAAATTATTATTAGAATATTATTTACTAGTTTTGAGAATTTAATGTCATATATATAATACAATGTTTTATCCTCATTGAATTACAGACAATATAGAGTGGTGAATTGAGATAAAAAATATCAATGTCTTTGTAAAATATTTCCTAATAATATTTGAAATCATTTATTAAATTCTATATTGAGTAATTAAATTAAATAAAATGAAAAATAAAAGGAGAATGAAATAACTAGACATATAGTGGATTTGGGAACAAATATCTCCAAGTAAAATATACCACAACTCTTCAAGGGAGTTTTGTGATTTTTATGAGAACATATCCTTTAATAGTGACTATTGGTAACAAGTTAATGAAGTCACAACTTAATATAAATATTAGGATATTTAATGATGTACCTATTATAATAATTAAGCCATCATTCTTATAAACATAGTTCATTGACAGTTCACATTCAGTAGTGAAAGGAAGGAAAAAATATATAGTTTTAGAAAAAATAATATAAAGTAATTGAGTATAGAGATGTCTTCTTGGAAGATGAATATTTTTTTTAATGTAACTTGAGGAATAATTTCTTATGGTTACAAATTTTATCATGAAGGCTTAATTTTAGTGGTAGTGATAAATCAGAAGTTATCTTCTTCATTAAAAATAGATCAGGTTTTTAGAACACATTAGGAAAACAATTATTACTATTTTTAGAAATATATCTCAGTTATATATTTTATTCCTAAATATTCCATTATCCTCAATATATATAATAATAATTTTTTTTAAAAATACTAAATTCAAATATAAACTTCTTTTTATCTACATAACATTTTTCACTCAATTTCGTCGACAATGTATATTTTTTAGATATACTATTAATAGATAATCAAGGATATTTTCATGGAAAAATAATGAAGGAGGCATTTTTTAAAAAATTGGATCTTATAAAAAACCATAAATTAAAAATTTACCCACTCAAGCTCTAATGTTTGTAAAGAAACTCTGATCATTCCACAAAAATAGGAACAATAATTATAGTCTCAATGATTATAGAAATCCATAGGAAAATATCCAGAGAAGGTGTTCTCTAGGATGAAAAATTCCACATCACAAAATTTCCTTATTATGGGTAAAAAATACACATATGGATAAATTCCTACATAGATGAAATCACATCGGCAATGAAATAACATATAAATTACTCTAAAATAGTAATTCATCATTAAATATTATCATAATGTATTTGTTAACAATCAATGATTCTGAACTAAATGAAAATCCAAAGGATTTTGATCTTGTAATTAAATGGATGTTCCATTTTGAAAACTGAGCATTAGAATTAAATTATGAGACTTGGAAACCAATAATGTGTTTTTTAGGACATGGGTGAAGGACGTAGAGTCTCATTGGAGTTATTATTGTGTTTCAAGAGAACCATGGATGGAAATTTCATGTTTGGAGGGTTTGTAAGAGTAGAATGGTTTTTCTAATACTATGTAACCGCCAACAGAAAAATGACTGGCTTATTGATTGGTGTAGATTTGAATCATATGGGATATGGATGGTTTTTACAAACCATACACCTAGTATATATGGTTATTGAATCTTATTCAGTGTCCCCACATGGTTGGAACACATTCAGTGCAACCACACAACACAAACTGTAAGAGTTGGTTTCTTAAGTGAGTGGTGCTACATGGTTGGGACACAGATTGGACAAGCTATGTCTCCAAACATTGAAACATGGTTTTTTGGGTGAAATAACTAAAATTACCTTAGTGATATTAAATTCAAATTTCTTTTATCTTTCCCCTCCTTCAGCGTGTGTGGCGCTCCTCCACCATGGGTTTTCACCTTTTCAAGACTAACATCGTCTTTGATGTTTCTACTCCATCCATCTTTAGAATCTAGTGATGTTGGTCTCTATAGATCTATATAGGTAATCTATCAAGACATTTTAAATCATTCGTTGTTTAATCTCATATCAATTATTGTATAAAGTTGAAATCTCATTTTCCCTATTTTTAGCAAAAAAGATTGTCTGTTTGATTTCTTTTATACCTGATGGAATATGAGATGGATTTTGGATGATTGATATATTCTAATTATGAGGTAGGCATTCATTGTATTTTTACTAAAATTTTCACCTTTTTTTGAATAGTTTCTTTACACAACATTGATACCTTTATCACACATTTTTTTTATAGTAGGTTTATTTTTATTAAATTGATCACCACACTATATAATACACATGTTGATTATATTTGTCTTATTTCAGGATTTCAACCTCACCACAGACACTGCATTGGGTGTGATGGATATATTTTTACCATTTATAATTAATTAATTAAAACCTTGTAATACCTTATACGTATTCGTATTCGATTAGCTATGGAATTCACCATGTATGTTTTATACAAGATGATAATGTCACATCTGAAATGACTTCTTCAACCATTAGAAATTTACATTTGATGAATTATGGTTTTGTTTAAAAAAATCTATTTGATAAATTGAATTATGATGATAAATTTTATTAAATGAATGTTTTATTAATAATTTCACTTTTTCATTATAAAACCCCTCTATTGAGGTGTAATGTCATCTAAAATAAAAATTATTAATTTGTGATGTAAATCATTCATTGATTTTTCTATTGGTTTTACACTAGGAATTTATTACTTTTTTAGTTTTATAGAATGTTACGGTACATGGCCTTCATTCATGTTATTAAATGTTTTTTCCCACTTTTTATTTAAATTTATAAATGAACTAATGAACCTTATTTGTACTTGGCCTATTTATAAAATCGAATTACTCATTTAATAAATATAAATTCTCAATTAAGTAAATTACCATTTGTAAATGACACCTTATAACTTCCTTGAACCTTGATAAATATATTTTATAGTTTTTTTAATCAACTGGTTTGAGTTATGTGGAATGACTTATGAATGATGTATTTCATTAAATGAATTAATTGAAGTAAAAAAATTTAAATGATGGAATGGCCACATCAATTGTTATGATCATTTAATTATTTAGTAAAAATTTGATACCCTTTATTATAAATTGATTATATAAATGAAAAACATGAGAGGTTCTTCCAAGTGGAATGTTATTTAAATGTGATGATGCATGTGTATAACGAGGTTGTTAAATGAAAGGCATAAGATGTATTACCAGACAACTGATTATTATAAATAAGATTAAGACTTATACATATGCTGTAAAATAATAGTAAGTGTTATGTTGATCATGGATAATAACACTCCCTTACATCAGGTGTTGATAATGACTTATCAAACTAGTGATACTATATAGATATTAGGAATTACAAGCCATGTTCCATGATTAGAGTATTATCATGGGAGCTAACTAGCCATCCCGAGTGATGATTCATGACCTCTCTCAAACATAAGGATGTAGAGAATGTAGCCTATTTCATGAGATTATATGATCATTTAGACTAGTTATGGATTTATGAATTATGTCTTGGTCCATCCATCAACAATTATTCTAGGAATATTACCATTAGGCATCTGCACACACTTGGTTCATATAGGTGGATGCAATATATAACTAAACCACACACAAATAACAAATATATATATATATATTACTATATATATAGATCCTGATCATTCTAGTATTCAAGCTATGACCCGAAATTTTTATAGGGGCCATGCGTCCCTTAAAAACCTAGGCTAGTTATTGTTTATTTATTTCTCTATGGGTTATCATTTTCCTTGTTATATGAGAACACTGCTTTACATTGTATTCATGGTCTAGATTCAGTGATAAAAAACCAAGTGTGGGAACCTACTAGGATTAGTATCTCACACAGTAATTGGGCCACCATTGCACAAGGGTATCTAATTAGACCATATATTTTTAGCACCATGATTGATTGCATGTTCTCTTTAGTTTGTACAAGGGAGTTATGAAAAGAAGACAGAGTTGGATCTTAGGATGCTCATGGTGATCACCCATAGGGATTTTCATTTTCATATTTATTTTTTATTTCCTTGTATATTATATAATGTTGTATGTATTTCATTTTGACTTATTTATTATCTATAGGGAATGAATGAATTTAATATACTTTGGCATTGGACATCTTATATTATTCAGTTTATATTAATCTTCTGCGACTTTATCATTTCATTATACATCTTCTGATGTTATCAATTATATTTAATATCTTATTTAGCAGTATAATACTCTGATTATGAGGGTATAGTCTCCCTATAATACGACCATTAGATCTTTATTTATTGTTAGTAGCCTCTGGCATACGTGGAGGCGTGCATAAGGCCATGGGACCCATTAGTTTGGAAACCGATTTAGTTGTAAGTTGGGATGGGCTATTCCAAAGTGGTTTCAGAGTATTTTATTTTCCTTGGTATTACTATTTTGGGTTGGTAGAAATGAGATTAGGAATGTATTGGCCTTTGTAAATAGTTGTATCTAAGACTGATCACACCACCAATGGGGAAATGTCCAAGTGGCCAGGAATGGGATTGACATTCATGATTTTTGGAGATACACTTTATTATAATTTTACATTGAGTGATTGGTGTATTTATTGCTGATTATTAATTTATAAAGTTTAATGTAATTATCCCTTGTCCTATAATGACAAGGATGAGTCATTAAATGCATCATTTTAGGAACATTGAAAATTCACAACCCGTGTATATGGCATGTCATGTAGGTTCATTAGTAGAAATGCTTCCTAATATCAATTGTATTCTTTATCTTTTAAACCATGATTTTTTATTTACTAGTATGCTTGTTATGTTTAATGTTAGGTAATTTAATAACATGATTTTAATGGTTCTTATTTAGTTAATTCTTTAGAATTCTAAAATTTATAACATACATATGTAAATAATTTCTATAGTGCCTATTTATTAGCATGTTTTCATGTGTATTTAACCTATCATTATTATATACCAATATTCTATGGTTATATTATTACATTTTTGTTATTTCATATAATTACATGCTATTTATATTTTGAAATATTCATATGGATGAATGGGCTTAATTTAATGGTTGCAATTAAATGAGAACTGGTATTGAGATGTAAGTTGTATGGGCACCTTATAACTAGAAAAAGGAAACTGATATAATCAAAACATCCATGAACTATATAAATATTTAGAGACCATTTTTAGAAGTAAAAGTATTCAAATGTATAAATTTTGAAATGTGAATTAGTTTGGATTAATGAGAGGAATGTTCCGAATAGTAAAGTATATGTACACTTTATAGATTGGTAAATGGACAACCTTATTATTAAGAAATCATATACAATCATTTTATAATTTGAAATGGGATTGGTTTCGATTAATAGAGAGGTAGAATTTAGTGTATAATTTGTATGAGTTATTCACATATTGGGATGGTGGAAATCCATATAATTGATCCACTATATATGATCATGTTATATATTTTGAAATGGTTGAAATTAATTAGTTGATAAATTATTATCTAAAATGATTTTCTATGTTTTTAAATGAAAAAATGGACCCATATATGTCAGTTGGGACCTGATTATTATGATATGACCCATTTGGGAGTCTTAAAACATTAATAATTAAGAAAATTCTCTTGATTTTCATTCTGATAAAACTAGGTTGTCCTGATGGAACCCTCATAGGATGCCTTATCAATCAAAAAGTTATTCATATGAAAAATTTCCAATTTTTTATTGTATATCAATAAATTTTAAATGTTTTAAAATAATTTTTTATATAACTTTACATTTTTTCCCTTTGGGGAATTGGTTAAATTATGTTCCATGTGCTTTGTTATATAATTTGTTCTTGGTTTTGTGTTTTAAATCATTGAAAATATTAATGATTTCATGTAAATAAAATTACGTTTCTTAAAATGGATCCCTATATGGTTTCCAGTATTTAAACCCTTAAGTAAGGGTAGTTTAAATTTCTGTTTTTTTATCATTGGAATGGATGTGGGAGTGTTTCCTGTAGTTGTTCCTTTTATTTTAGAAGTGGAATAATGGATACTTTCTTGAACTGGATGACTTTTTGTTTGGTTTTATCAAGTGATACAGTAATTGTATTTTCTTCATAAGGATATAGTCATAGTACATATCATCCTTAGAGCATAAATACATTGTTAATTCCATGATTTTATCGGAAATTTTGTGTCGTTCAGGTGTCGTTGACCATCGTAGGACTTCTTATTTATTAATGAAACCTTTTTCCTGATGGGTGGTACCAGTGTCCTTGACCATTGTTACAGGAATGAGCATTTAGGAACACTCATTTTCAATAGGTTATACATTCCTAGGGCATGGTTAGTATATTTTTATGTCTCGTGACCCTATTTCTATTCATTGAGTGACTCAAATGGTTGATTGTTTTTTCCAGTCGTTTGAGAAAAAAATGAAATGAGCTAGTTTTCAAAAGTGTTTATCCAATACATTAATTCCTTTGGTGGTTATTCTATATATATTATCAAGAATAATCTGTTTTCTCACGAAACATCATAGTAGAACACCTTCATGTATGATGTATGCATCGAGTTGTTTAATGATCTAACAAATCAATTGTGTTTATAAGAATCAGTGGCCATTATTTTATTGAGTTCAATTTTGGGGTAACTCCATTGTAGGGTGACCTAGGAATTAAAATAAATAATTTCATTAGAATTCTCTGGATGGAATCATAAAAAATAATGTTTTTTTAAATGTCAATTAGATCATGTTGGTTTTGATTTCATGACAGTTGTTTTGACGCGATGATTGTGAGTTGGAGGAGTAACAAATGTACATTTAAGATGGTTATGATCTATCACACTTATCAGTGGATTGTCTCTCTCTTATATTTATTAATAGGTCACTAAAAATGCAGGTCACATCAAGGCAATTCAAGTCATTGCATGTTCTTCGACATATAATGAACAAATCCAAAAAGGAACATTTGAAAAATTTTCATCTCACTAAATTACATTGAGGATTGAATGTTTTCAATCATGGTAGTTCTATCTTGTAAGAACAATGTTTATGTGGTTGGATGTGTATTTAATCCTTGAGAATCCCTAATGGTTTTGAATAAATTAAAATTTTAATCTTGAATGATTATAAGATTCATTTAGTGGTAAAGGCATCATTTTTTGTAGATGTTCCATCAAGAGGTGAAACTGAGATAATTTCAAAGGGTCGACCAGTAGTGGATTGAACGTTTTTAATTTTGTCTTCTTGGTAACATCTAACACCTCTTAGTTTACTATTCTAAAAGAGATGAGTATGTCCCCTATCTTGGCCTAATCTTGGATGCACTAATAGAGAGTCGGTCTTATGTTGTGATACTATTTTAAATGTAGTACGACTGGATAAGTAATCAATATTAGTGTTTAACAGTAACACATTGTTCATATAGAGACATGTTGTGCCTTGAGTGGCCTTTGGGATCCCATGTAGGAACAAATTTTACATGCTCCTGGACACCTATCATTCCCTCTGACTAGACCACCATTAAGAGGCCTCTTTGGGAATAATTAGTGATCTAGTTTGTATATCTTGGATTTGTACCAATTTCACACAGGTAGGCATGGTGTATGAACTAACTTTTATTGTTACTTGAACTATTAGATAGTGAATATGTGGTTATACCATACTTATTGTTTGTATTAGAGGGGTTCTTTTAAAGATTAATAAATTCCAGTGGATTGGATTAGGATTGCACTCTTTTTATTACTATGTAAAGAAAAATTAATTGGTTAGGTGATGTATTGATCATGGAACATCACTAAATGTCATCTACGGACATTGGTGGACATTTTTGTGGTGGAAATGAGATTCCTTAGAAGATGTCATCATAGTTTATATGGAAATGCATTGGACGTAAAATAAAGGCATCTTGAGGAATGTTATTCAGAGGTGGATCAACTGAATATCCTTATTGATAAGTGGTTAAAGTCATTTTGGAAACTTTTTAAGAAATTCCATCAGATTAAGGAATGTTTCAACTACTATTCGGACACATATTTTAGGGAATGATTGTGCAACCAGCTTTAGATAGGTGAATTGGAATTTCATAGGGTGTTCTATGAAGGAAATTCGGAAAATAAAAGTTATGTGGTTCGAATTTATCCTATTTTTCAATTAATGGAAAACTGTATGGTGGGGATTTTTTTTGTCATTGTTTACCAAGTTTATATTTTGGTCATGTCTCTAAATAAACAGAATAAGGTAATCTCTATTTTAATATTTCGTTTTGGAATCGATTATTGTCTTTGGTTTTGCAATCTTAAGTGTTGTATACTGAAGTCAATTGTAAAGGTGCATTGGGCCTTTGGAAACACAGCCTGCCCATTTAAATGGGAATTCTGGACCCTTGTAGGTTGGGTTTAGTTTATGTTATTCCTAGAGGATTCTAGGGGATGATATGTTATATGGTGGAATGGTAAAAATGACCTGTGTTTTTGAACTAAAAAAATTGAAATGAATTTGTACTTTTGCATTTAATCAACATGTCCTTTTTCAATATGGTCTTCTGAATAAAATTTCACAAGTAAAAAAAACATTTTTTTTTTGTTTTTTGTACTTCATAGAAGTTAAAAGAGGTTCCTTAATGGTTTCATATAGTTTTCATAGTGACAGGTATGTATATTCTATGTCTAGAGGTTCTATAGAGGTCACACGGTTTGTCTGAAACTGTGCGACCCGAATAGAAAACCATTTGGCCTATGGAGAGGTGAAGAAGTGAAGCACATAGGTTGATACATTTATTTCCAAACCATACACCTAACACCCATTTTTAGTTCCACATAGGCAGTACCCTCACACTACTCACCACATGGTTGGTGCACAATTAGGGATACCATGTGACACTAACCATGTGAGTAGATTTCTTAACAGGGGGTGCATCGCGATTAATGCATACATTTTCCAAGTCGCACGACCAAGATGATTGACCTCAGTTTTGTGGTGGAATTATTGAAACTAACATAGTGAGATTAATTTATATTTTCTTCTTACTTCCCCCTATTCCAGCATGTGTGGATCTCCTCTTCCATGGTGTTTTCTCCTCCTTAAGGTTAATTTAGTCTTTGAGGATTCCCCTCTATCCGTCATCCGAATTGATAGTTGCTAGCCTCTATAGATCCAAATTGGGAAGAGATAAAGTCTTTTTTAATCATACATAATTTAACATCCTCTCATTTAAGTTGTAAATGTGCAAGCTCATTTTCCCAATTTTAATGTAAAAGGAATGTTTCATCAATTTATTCCCAAACAGATCAAATCAGAGCTTGATATTGGATTAGTGATACATCCTATGTATGATGTTGGAGGTCAATAGATTTTGATTCATGTTTAAATAGTTTAGTGAATACTTTTATTTCACTACACACCAGCCTTTGTTGCGCATTTCTTTTTAGATGGATCATTCATATTAAATTGACCATCAGACCTTATAATAAACCCATTGAATATTATATTGTTATTTAAGGATGTCAAACAACACACAGACACCCTTTTATCTGTGATGGGGTTTTCCCACTTTACAAGTAATTTATCAAGTACCTATAATGGTGTTCTTATTGGATTTGCAATGGAATTTCCCATGTAATGTTTCTCCTATATGGGATTGGAAGCTCTTATATTCATTGTTCAACATTTATAAATTTAATTTCCATGAAAGGTTATTTTATTTTAAAATTACAATTGGATAAATTGAATTCTGATTCCAAATTTGAATAAATGAATTATTCATGTACAATTTCATGATTTCATAAAAATCCCCTTTGATGGAGGTGCGTTTTCATCTAAAATAAAATGCATTGATTTATAATATAAATTTTACATATCATGTTTCATTGGTTTTACTATATGATTTTTTTTCCTTTCTCAGTTTTATGTAATATTAAGGTACATGTCCTTCATTCATGCCTTTAAATAGAGTTTCACTTCTTGTATATAATTTTCTAATTAAACAAAGCCACCATATATGTTTTTAGACTATTTTATAAATGGAATAACTTGTTTAATAAATGGAATTTCCTATGTTGGTAAATTCTTATATTTCAATTTTAAATTTTAAGTATCCCTTAAACCTTGATTAATAAATAACATTGTTTTTTTAATTAAATGGTTCTATTTATGTGGAATGAATTAATCATAACGGATTTTTGATCCATGAATTAATAGAAGTAAAAACATAATGTGTGTCTCGACCATAAATGTTTTTGTATTATTAAATTCTTTATTTGAAATGTTGTTACGTTGATTATAATCGGTTATATAAATGAAAATCATGAGAGGTGTCTCCCATTTCTTGTATTATAAAAATGATGATTCTACTATATAACGGTCTTATTAAATTCAAAGCATGAGAGGTTTTTTTCACATGACTATGTATTATAAATATGATTATGCATTATTCATTGGATTTGGAATTATGTTAATATTTATGATGAGATTGGGGAATCAAGCTCCAGTTCATTGAGTGTTTATCATGACATCTATTACTATGATACTATATCTTCATTGGGCTTTACACACCACGTTTCATGATAATAGTTTTTGAATGGAGGCTCACTCACCATCCCGAGTATTGGTGCATAATGTCTTTCAGTCTACAGGGATGTAGTGCATGTACCCTATTTCATTATATTATAGACTTGTTTTGAATAGTTATGGATTTTTGAGTTATGCCCCGGTCCGGCCTGTAACTAGTATTCCATGTATATGTCCATTAGGCATTAACACAATCATTCTTCATATAGGTGAATGAAATATGTAACTAAATAGTATATATATATATATAATTATTAATGTATATATAGTTCATGATTACACATGTATTTCAGCTATGATCTGAAGCATGTATAGCTGTCACGTGTCCCTTAGGAACCTGGGTGCATTTTTTTCATTAATTTTCACACTATTTATCATTTCACCACTTATAACTTCAAACTTCATAACTCGGTATTCAAAGATAGGATTCAATTTAGACACCATGGGTGGGATCCTATTAAGATTATTATATCACACCAAGCTCGAACCTCCATTATATTGGGGTACCCACGTAGACCATGTATTGGCATGTATATGGTTGATATCTTGTTCTATTAAGAGTTTACATCTAAGTTAGGATAATATTACCGAGTTGGAGCTCAGGATTCTCATAGAAATATCATATAGGGATTTCAATTTTATTTTTTATTTTTTATTTCCTAGTATAACATATCAGGGTGTGTGTATTTCATTTCATCTTATGTATTATCCCCTAGACATGCATGCATTTATTTTAAATTCATGATGGCCATATTTTATTGTGTAATTTATGTTATTATTTTGAACCATTATCCTAGATTTATAATGATTCTGATATTATTAATTGTTTTTCTTATCATCTTTATCGTTGTACTACTCTAACCTTGATGATATAGTCTCCCCACTATACCACCATTAGGATTATGTTGCTAGTATGTAGAATTTGGTGTATGGGGAGGTATGCTGGTGGTCATTTGACCTAGTTGTCTGACTAATGAGTTATTGGTAATTCGGAAATGGATTTTTCATAATTTCCACGAATCTTATTCAATATAAGGGTATTTTCTATCTAATTGAATATATGCAGCCTAGACTATCATGTATTCTAATTAATATAGCCTTATTAATTATGTAATGAACTTCACAATGCTTAATACATAAAATAACCATTTTCCATGAGAATATTAACTAAAAATGTGATGATTTATAATGGGAATTGAATTCAAAATACATAATAAAATACAAAAATAAAAATATCCAAAAACATATTTCAACCCAGTTTAAATAATATTTACAAATAAATATGTTATCAATTTTTCTGATTTTAAAAACTGATAATTATGTAAGATATGTTAAAACAAAAATTATAATCCCACATAAGTATGAGATGATGTAAAATTTATTTCAATAATAGTGAAGAATATTCCCATATTACATGAATAATATTCCCTAAGAAAGATCTTAAATCATTGAATTGCGATCACATTGAAAAAAATACCAACATCTTTAGTAACAATAAATTCAAAATTTCTTTAATGAGAAACAACTAAAAGGATTTTTCAGTACATTTAATTTCCAAAAAAATAATACATAAAAACGAAAAAGGTCTTTATATTCACAAAAAAGGAAATAAGTGGTGAATTTGGAATTTTTCTAAAAATAGAAAATATAGATGAGAAAAATCCATATATACATCATAATTCCGGAAGGTTGAAACATTTGAAGTAGAGATTAGTTGATATATATGTAAATCCCTAGATTAAAACATGGATAAACCCGTAGTAAAAAACTTACCCTGCTTATAATATTTTATTTCATGAATAAACATTATAAATCCATAAAATGAAATTTTGTTAAGAAACATCATTACATTAGATTCCTATGTGTCCAAAAATGTTCAAACCACCAATATAACATACATAACCTTATTACCTAGTTATTTTAGATCCTAAAAAATATATATATTAGGTTTCATAAACATAAATTATAATCATTTATTACTTATATATTAGCTAGTTGTAGTTTAGTTTTTCATCTACTGTTATTTATTTCATTCATTTAGTAAATTTTTTATAATAATGATATTAGTTTTTATTTCTTGATACAAAGGTAATAACACATAGATTATTAATGGTAACAAAAAAAGAGATCCAAGATTTATAATTTTGTTTTAATTTATTTAACTTGTAGTGTTAAGTATAGTCCATAAATATGACACCCACACTTGTCTGGTTTATGAATCTTTTAAGGAATAAAAGTTTTTATCTTAATAATGAGTTATGTATTATTATTACCATTATAGAACCAAAATGAAAATATTATTTACATTATAATACCATATATTAATATTTATTATGTTTCCATATCCATACATGATAAATATATATTGAATCATTCATGTAGGTGGTTAAGCAGACAGAAATAAAAAGTGACCAAATAACCAGATGAGTATGATTATGAATTTATTTATATATTTTAATTTTATAGTTATAAAATATATTTAAATTATTTTATATATATTATTTTTTCACCCCAATTTAAAAATTTTAAATAGGAGGGGTATTTTTTTAGAATTGGATCAAGGACAAGATTTGTTTGGGTAATTTTCCAATATCAAGAAATTATATTACAATAAAAGATATTTTTTACATAATCCTCTTAGAGAAATGTTAATGAATTATATTATTCACTATAGTAATTTATTTTTATAAAAAGTATTATATAGCCTTCAGTTTTAGGTGGTGATTAAAAATGAAAAATATCTTTCATGGATGAAGTAGTCAGTATATGACAGATGTGATGTTTTTTATTTTTTTAATTATTCGGAAGAAAGCATAAAATAGATATTAAAACAATATAATAATTTTTTTTCAAAAAAACTATGAAACTAATACTAATATTCAACCATGGGTAAAATAAAATTTAATTAGGTAGATGGAGAAATAATGGAGTATAATTGAAAAAATAGAAACTGAGTCTTTTTACATTACACATCAGGATGACTCTGTTGGCCACTCAAGAATAGTATTTTGGTTAGATCAACACCATTAAATCTGGGTAAAGAACATTCGGGAGTAATCTAAATAGATTTTTTATGATCTAAAACTATTTTGGTGTATTGATATGTTAGGTGGTGTTGTGATCCATTTATAAGTGAGATGGTCGAAATTTTGAAAATAGTCATAACATTAGGATTAAAGAATGTCACCTTTATTTGAATGTGTCTTCCAATGTGAAAAATAATTGAGATAGTATTTTTCTGCTTCTATCCTCCTCTCATATGTATAAAGAAGGAATATTGTTTTCATATTTATTCCATTTCTACTTAATTTTCTATTTTACCATATTTTACTTTTTGTATGATAACTTGTTTTTCTAACTCAATTACACTTTTTTATGTATAAAAATAAAATTAACCATAACATATAATATGAATATAATGATTTAAAACAAAAAAATTATAATATTCAATTTTTAAATGTTTTACAAGGCGATTGAGAAAAATTAAATAGATAACGCATCATATATATTTTTAGAAAAAATACGTCTTATGTTAAAAATTGTCAAACATAGATTTTTTATTGGAAAAAAACTATATTTTAAAACATTTAAAAGTAACTTTTAAAAATATAATTTTTCAGGAAAAAGGATTCAATATTTTCACATTGTTCATATGTTCAAATGTTGATATAAAAAACATGGTCATTGTGAAAAATACTATTTTTTACCATTCAAGTAAAACATTATCTTTTTTGAAAGATATCATAATTTTATTCAAATATAATATTGAATTCATATATATATATAATTATTTCATTTTGTAAAATTAATTCTATATACATTAGGTACTTACCATTAATATAAAAATATTAAATAAAATTGAAATTTTTGTATTGAATATTAATTATTCATATTATTATTTCTTGTAAATTATTATTTATATTAGTTTTAATTTATTGTTCATATTAAAAAAAATTTATCATAAAATAAATACAATATATTTTGTTATATAATCAAAAAACAGTTGGAGAATAAAATATATATTTTAACTTAAATACATTCATAGGAATAATATTATTTTATTAGTTATTCAACAGGACTAATTCAATATCATTAATGATTTATTACAAAAAATATTCATTATTTTTATTTATATATATATTTAAAAATATTTATATTCCAATTTTTATCCTCTAATTTAATGGAAACATTATATAAATTATATTTAATTCTTAAATTTTAACTTAATAATATATATCACTATTTTTTTGGTTCAATGATTCATGTGAAAAAATATATTCAATGAAATATTTAATTAAATGTAAAGATACATTGTAATATAATATGAATTTACATTTTTTTTAATTTAACAAAAATACTCTTTCTTATTTGAAATATGTTATTCATAAAATAAATGTAAATATTTAGCTAAATGTAAATTATTTATGTCATATATATGATGATAATTATAAATAAGAAATATATTCAATTATATTATATGTATTTAATTTTTATTCATACCTCATGTAATTTAATTGATATATAAGTTCAAATATTTATTCTTATATTAAACATATTTATAAATATCAAACATATTGTTTAATGAAAAAATATGCCTTCTAAGAGATAAAGTATTACAGTAGAGTGACCCATTTGTGTGATGGTGTGATTAAATATAGAAAAATTTCCCCCAAGAAAATGATCCTTTATAGAACAACTTCATCCTATTTTACACTATGACACCTTCACTGAATCCCATTGGGGTTTGACATAGGGGTTTTTGTACAAAATATTTCTCTCATACTGAAAATTAAATGGGTTGAGGGTGACCCAACACTACTCCCAACATCTACCAATAACCCAATATGAAACTATGACCTTGATCCTCATCTAGAAACATCTTCCCATAATGATCAGACACATTGATTCACATTCAGAATCTCAGTTCATTGAAGTTCCCCTATTTTTGGGAAAACATTTAAATTCCCTCAAAATTTATTGTCCTACACTGATATGGGTAGTTAAAAATAGTTTGAGTACTCGGTGAATGAATTTCCACACCATATTAATGAAATAGAGTTCTTAATAAATTATCCTTAAAAAGGTAGTATCTATTCAAATGAACAAAACACATTCAATTTCATGTAAAATCGATCTTTCATTTTATGATGATCTATAATAATTCAAAAAAGGATATAATAAATTGTCCCCAAAAATCAACTTCCATTAATGATGATTTAACCTAATCCAAAGGTGGGGGCGGTTTGGTATTGAGAAATTGATCAAAAACTAAATTTAGTGTTTAGTTTGATGGTCCATCACATGATTTGATAAAGTTTCAATTTGTGTCATAAAATGACAATTCAAGTGTGCATTTTTATTTATACTAAAAAGTGATTTTATTTTTTGTGATTTCATATTATAAGGTAGACCTTAGGTCATCTATCAATAATGTTATGTGGTTTATTGTGTGTATTTCCGAAACATTCTTTAAAAATGTTTTCTAATGTGTAGATTTTAAATCAATATTTAAATAATATAACATAATATACAGATCTTAATAGTTGATAAAAATGTGGTATTTTAATATATATATATATATAAGATTTTTTCCATTATGAATTTAGTATACAAGAAGAAAATATAATTTTTTGAAATTACATTTTCCTTAACAAAAATCAATGGGTGAGGGTAGTTAAGGTAATGATTACCCTCACCCCCTTTAAGAAAATATGAACCTAGAGTAAATTGTTGACACAACATTATCTTTTCATTTTATGGTATATAATAATTAAATGGGGGATTCCACATTTTTCTAAAATACCAATTATTTTTTAGAGAAAAAGGATACTTTGGTTTCCTAATTGGAACCACCTAAGATTCCCAATAGAAATCCCAATAAATTTCCTTACGAAATAAATGATATTTAATTAGATCATACCAATAAAATTCATCCAATTTAGAATTATTTTAAGATACATCCTAAAATAAATGTATCAAACATAAATTACCCTGATTGAGGTGAATAACATTTATCTAAACATCTTCTCTAACATTGTAGACCCCTCTTAATGATCACCCACAATTTCGTCTAAACATGGGAGGAGAAGGCTTCCATATAACTTAGACTTCTTATTTAATATACTAGTGAGTAATGGAGACTAGATAACGTCTAGGATTAAGTGATTAATCTTTTGTATCTTTCAAATAGTATAAATTCATATCTTGGTCGACAATAAAAATAGGGTTTCTAAGAATCTGATGAATAAATCATGTTAAGGGTGGTTCTCGACACCATAACATTTAAAAAACAAGTAAATCATGGATTTGGTATAATCGAAAATATTATATCAATTTTAAAAAAACAAAAATTTTATTTCCTAGCTTCTTTAATTTAATTTTAAAAAGTGTAATCGAATATAATTTTGAAATGTGTTATGTTGATAAATTATAGATTTGATCTTTATACATCCCCATCATTTATTTATTTATTGAAAAGGAAAGGATACAACAAGGCAGTGAAAAAGATGGCAGCAACCATAGGGAATGGATGTAGTGAAACTTGGGGGGAATCCCATATAATAAGGTTGACCCTTTCTAGTTCCAGCTGATTCAAGTTGTAAAAGCATGAGAAAACCAAAATTTGAGTTTCATGGAATTCCAGATGATTTACAATCTTATTTCCCTCCTTCCATGTGTGACTCAAACATGTACCATTGAAAATCATACCTTGGAACTTCCTTGTGTTGTAAATGATAAACCATGGTGTAGAAAATTTTCCTTGAAGTGAATTTAGGAGGGTTATTGCGTCAATTTTTTCCTCTAGTAAGGCAATTCCCCCTTTCTAATAGAGGGTGAGACCTTAGAAGAGGGAATGTGTCTCTTCCTTAAGGTAATAACCGCAACCATAGTAAGTAGTGAATGCCCAAAGATTTTTCATTCACCAACATATTTAAATTCCAATTGGATTTATATATTAGAAATAGTTTTAATTATAGTATTCATGATTTCTAAAGATATTTCATAGTTTGTACCTTTTTTTTTGAATTTTACCTTCGGCTCTCTAAATCATCACCACCAATAATTTAATCATCAAAAAGAGAAATTTTATTTTTAAATAGTGATAAAAAGTAATTACTTAATTCAAATTTTTGTTAAATTTTTATTATTGTTAGATGTTACAAGAAAATATTAGTTTAAATGAATGGTATAAGGATTAAAATTAATATTGGGTCACTGTGTAGTTAAAAACCCATAAGTAAATATTTCGACAGTCAAGAAAATTATCGTTTTTGAAAATAATGCTTGATGATTTTCCCTTTAACATAATGAATTATCATTAATATTAAATTCATTCCTTGATTGTTAAGTGAGAAATATAATAATGGCACTAAATTGTTAGCATTCATAATCAGGGTAATGTATGTCTCATAAATTACATTATAACCATGGTCAATGAGATATATTATATATGTCATTTTAATGAATTGAAAATTTCACAATGATACTAGATCTACATGTGTTTATCTGATAAATATTTATTCATATTCTTCAACATTTATCATTTTTATATGTTTTATTTTTATGTTATAAATTTTATATAATTAATTCAATAGACCCTTCAATATATATCTTATACAAAAATTTCAAGCCTTACTTACATAAGAATTACAAAAGTCAAACCTTATATTCCAGACCTAGATATAACCATATCTTGTAAATTTTATCCCCACTATTTTTTATAAGTGTTATTTTTTTATTATCTATTTTTTATAGTGTTCAAAATTTGGATGAATATTAAACATAATTAATTAAATCTGGTATAATAAGAACGATGATTTTTTAATGGAAGACCATTTGTAAATGTAATTATAGAAATATGAGAAATATTAATTTAAATACAATATTAATTCAATTAATAAGAAATATTCCAACATTATGGTTGAGTGAAATGATGTGTCATGATTTTAAGTAACATAATAAATGCATAAACCATCATAGTGGAGTTCAATATATCTCAAGGGTTTGTAATTAAGGAACCATTTATATCATTGAAGAAAACCAATTTTATTTAAAATCGCTTTTAAATTCTAATTCAACACTAAACTGACATTCCATTAGCAAAAAAAATTATTCAAATGTGACACCAATATGATATTGGGAATCAAATAACTAATTTTTAATAATTTCCATGATTAAATGTGATACAATTTGTGTAATAAAAAAATAGTGAAAAAAGAAAATTATATAAGGGGAAATATAAAAATACTACTCAGTAAGAAAATATATATAATCAAATAAAAACATTACTAACTCATAAATGTATACCCCATAAAATAAAAATCCAAGAATGTGTAGTTTCCTAAAATTAATAAATGGTAATTTGGGATGGAAGTTCATAACATGATGCATTTCACTATTAGATTTCTCCTAGAAATCAGAACTCCTCTACTAGGGACACAAAAATGGTTTTATGGATCTCATTTAGCCAATTCCAATTAATGGTGAATGTCTCATTTTTTCATTCTAAATCTACACAACATCAAAATAATAAACATTAGTCATATTATGTTGGAAAATACAATGATTTTTTTTTGGGTGGAACTCAAACCTTCAACCCAGTTTGGAACTAAAAATAAATGATGTCGTGATTGTGAGAATCCTTGGTTATCTCCTTATATATTCATAAGATCTCATAAAAGTCTCCCTGAATTTCCTGTTCCTCCAAAATATGTAATTCCATTCATGAAAATGAACCAATATGATTATATCTACATTTTATAATAGCTTATTAGGTGGGGTCATATATCTAAAAAGGAAGGTGATATCTCTTTCTGAAAAAAATTATTATGTGACAAGCCAATGAGAGGTTTTAATTTTGTATAAGAAACCCAAAAATCATCATTTAGTTAATGGAACCAATATTCTCTATTAATTTTAATAGTATTTTAAATAATATTTTCCTTTCCAATTAAAATAATTTCTTGGATATTCTTTGGGGGTTATATATAGTAGAAATTAGATTCTTCAACTCAAACTGATGTAAATTTTATTTTACTGTTTGGTTGCAGCAATTAAAACCCTAGTCACAAATGTTGAATCTAGGAAACCCTAAAATCAATTAAATTTTATTCTATAAAATTTAACAACTATATTAAAATAATTATTTTAGTTCGATCATGCATCTACCCATTTAGAGATATAATCTACATCCGAATGAATGTATATGTTTGCAACAAATTTAGGAAATATATACATTATGTCAATGCACCAAACATAAAACATTTCATCAAAAAATTATGCTTATTTATAATTTCATTCCATTTATAGAAATTAAAAATTATTTTCTATTAAAAAATAAATTTAAAATCATGGACATAACAAAATAATTTCCTCCAAAATAAACCATAATCAAGGACCTTATGAGAAGTTAGTTGGAAACAATGTGGTCCTCACCTGAAAGAGTGTGGAATTACCTAATATGGTAAAACATAATATTGGAAACATAATACTATATTTCATAATAAAGACATGTTTGGAAAAGGAATGGGTAATTCCAAATGTTTCAATGAGACTCGTCTTAAAGATAATCATATTTGAAAAATTCATTCTAGAATGAATGAAAGATGACACCTAATAACTCAAAATATCTATATAATATAGATTAAAATCATCCACTTGATATAATTTATTATCTTAAAATATATCACATATGGTTATATAGGGGTTGATTAAGCATAAATGTTTGAAATTATGATACTAATATGGTCAACCATCACACTCTCTTATCATTTTGTTTCCCTAGTTTCTAATTCAACTATCTCAATTAGGAGTATATAATGAATATGATATGGTTTGTGTTATATTTTCTTAAAGAGATATGATATGTATTCATGGTAATAAAATACAATAAATTTACGCATTAAGGGGTAATTATTGAATATATCCAATGAAAATAAAACGAAGAGGAATTAATGTTTAGTTTTGGTGTCATTTTCCTGGGAAGTGTCCACCATATGTGAGGAATATTAAAGGAAATATGGATCTAAATTTATCTATTATTATAAGTAATATCCATATGAATAGATTTAGCTATCACATATTATCTTAAATCTAAATCCAACCATGATGGTTTTATTATTATGGATGATCTGAGGATTAATTTTTTTTAAAAAAATCTAACCAATTATTATCAGATAATTTTTATTTTTCATTATAATGTTATTTTTGAGAGGGGAGGGAAATCAGGAAAATGAAATGAATGAAATGATGATCAAATTAAATTTAACCTAAAAATAACACACATTTCATTCCATTTTTTTAAATTTAATAGACAAAACAATGTCAAATTTTGATTTTTCAACTTGTATACAAACCCCAAAAATGAATTTTACAGGAAGAATCATATTTTCCAAAAATAATGTAATTTATCCTTTTTTAAGTAAATATTATATTAAGTAAAAAATGATGTAAATCTCCTACAACACCCAAATATTTATCAATATATAGACCACATATAGAAAAATACTCTATGAATACATATATGTGATAATAGAAAATCATATAGAATTATAACAAAAAAAAATAGGAATTTTCTTTAAGTATTGCACAATATGAATGGAATAATATTATATAGAAAATTAGAAAATGGAAAGGTGATGGTTTTCATTTCATAAAACTCATTGGAAATATAGCTATAAATGTACCCAAAATATGAATCATGGAAATAGTAGTTTTATATACCCATTGTTGTCTATAGAATCTAGTCAATGAATGGCAATGTGACATGGCGTTTCATAGTGTTATAGTTCAATTGGTGATAATGTATATAAAAATTGAAAATATTCTACATATGGGTTAGAAGAACTTTATTCATCATTTTTATAACCATAGAACATGGTTTATTAGGAACTACTGGCACTGGAAAAAACCATTAGCTATCCTATATGGGGTAAATGATTATAATAACAAATAATTGTTTTTCCTCCTTTACAAAAACAACAATTTTGTTTGGGATCATTTATTGTTTTAACTAACTCATTTTTTAACATCACCATTTAATAATGTACAATGAATAAATAGTTATTTTCTAATTACAGTAGTGTTATATATTTTACAATCCAATTTTTTTTTATACTCCATGAAAAGTTTTGGAATCAATACTTATTCTTTGGAGGGAGTGAACAAGAAATTTTTATATTAATCTTGTTAATTTATTATGATTTAATTTAATAATAGTTGATTTAATACTTTTGGAAACAAATATAGAGGATTTTATATTGATGGGAGTATATGAAAAATATGGATGCAGATAATTTGATCTATCTCATTAATGGTAAAAACCCGAGATTAGTAGTAATTTATTAAACATTTATTGGGAGAAATTATATTCATTATATCCTCATTGAATAATAAATCATCAATTATATTATATGAAAGAAATTTTTCTAGACCATTACATCATTCATCGCATGTCAATTACAAAAACATTCTCTCAATGATTATAACTCAAATGGGGAATTGGGGAATGAAGATAATTCTCTTTTCGGAATGGAATTAAATAAATTGAAATAACCGAAGGAGTGGAATTATATTTTCATGGGAACTTCGCGGAATTATGGATATTAAATTGGAAAATGTAACTAAAAAACTACATATATAATATACCATATTAAACACTAACTGTTTGGTGTTAATTTGGAAATTTCACAAAAATATAATCAGTTTTTATCCAATCAACTTTTCTTCATCGATTTTATGCACATAGAAATATCACTATGAAAATATAAATATTTAACACCAGTAATAACATCCTCTATCACACCAGTGAAGTTTATGGTAATCTGTTTTTTTTAGTTGAATCAATTTTCATATAGGCCTTAGTTAACAAACTTTCTTTTAAAATAAAATTGAGGGAGGCGTCACATTTAGAGAAGATCCCAGATCAAGCATAACATCAAAAAAGAAATACTATCATATAGTGTATAGAGTTGAGAATGTTCAAAATAAAATTGAATTTGGTGGCATGTGATGAATACATAAATGAAGAAAAATATCTCCCTAATATAAACAATTCACTACATGGATGTGAACGTCTTTGTGTATAAATATATTTTTTAAACTTGTCTAATAAAGGAATTCATTTTCTGACATCAATCTAATAAATTATTATTGATTTGTTTTGAATGTTTCAAGAAATTCCATATCATGATTCTTTTTTTGGATCCCTTTATTTAGTGTACCATTTTAAAAATGGAAGAGGAATTATATGGTTTTGTGTCCCATCAATTCTTATATTATTCCCATTGTTATAGTTACTATTTGGAGGATGATTTTTCTCATTTACATAATTGTTTATTGTTGGAATAGTGGATTTTTTAGGAGGGTATGGATCCAATGGAGATTCCATTATGATTTTACGATTTATTACACTCCAATGGGTGATGTAAGTGACACTTCTATTATTCATATGGTTGACATGTGGTTCATAAGGGAGTTTATGCTACCCATGAAATTAGTTTTCACTAACCATGTTGTCTAGTTAGACTAATTGAGTTTTTAGGTCTTGTATGGATAAATGGGTTTTTCTAATTAGATTATTTATTTATTTATTTGATTTATCTTATATTAAATGATAGTCTAGGGTTTGGGGGAGTGTTGGCATATAATTAGTAGTGATTGATGATCTATGGTTTTTGGTTGGGTTAAACCACCATTCCTTATGTCATTCAGAGATTGTGGATATTTTTTATAATAACCACTTTATATTGGGATATATTCTAATTACATATATAGTAATATAGATAGTATATATATATTAATGGGTTTTTTATAGGGTTGGCCTTGGATGTTTTCCTCAAAACTCATAGAAGGGTATCTCAATTGACATAAATATTCAAAATGATGGGTGTTAGTGAAAATATAACATAATGAATAAGAGGAGGATATAAGGATTATCCTTGTGAAAGGGAAAGAGATTAGAAAATGTTATATTCATTTTTAAATTTCATATCCACCTTATTCTCAATCTCAAAAAAATTCCCCCCCACGGATACCAAGAGGGTGTACATTGGACCATAAAAATGAATGGTAGTGTGTTTTGTTCCATGTTTTTTATGAGAGTATGTTCATAAATTTATTCCTTTTCATATAGATCTCCAGTTGCAGTATTATCAATAATATTTCATTCAATCTAAATTAATCTTTCAAAAAATTGGTGTATTTATTTTTTTTAATTAATTATTTATGTGGATTTCTTGAACATGACCATTAATATCATTCTCAATCTCAATGAAGAGTTTTTTTGTGATATTTCCTTATTTATGTAATTTATTTTATTATATTTATAGTTACATGTAAAATTAATTCTTTTTCTATAAAATCAATTTTCATGTCTACCAAGTCATTGATTGGAGAGTGAAAAAAATCTATCAAATTATTTTCTATGACTTCTAATGAAAATGGAAAAATTATAATTAAAAAATATTCTCCATCCACCAATGATTTTTTTCACTCTCTATGTAAAATTAATTTAAATTATTATGTGGGATTTCTATAACATGTCCCCTATATTGTTTAAAAACACAAATTAGAAATGATTATTGTTCCAATTTTGGTGTGTTTCTTTGTATTTTAATATAAAGAGATTGTATATCAATATCAATAGAAGTGGGTACTTTAAATATCTATTTATCATCATCCACGTTATGTGGTGTTATTTTAGTTTAAGATATTATTTTAGAATAATAATAATAATAATGAAAATGGTTCATAAGATCTTTAATGGAAAGTGTTTACTTTCTCAATGTGTTTATTTTTGAGTCTTGGTGTTAGTGAAGGATTATCCTTTTAGCTTCATGATTGAATGGTTATAGTTCACCCGAAAAAAGATTTCATCTTGAATAAACCCTGAAGACAAAAATATGTTATAACAGAAATATAATTAAATTATAAATAGTGAAATAAATAATAAAATATAAAATAAACAATGTTATTATAAAAATAACACAGTAAAAATGAAATCCCTCTCTTGTAATAGTGAAAAACATTAACCATCATAGATTGGGAGAAGTATCTTTTGGAACCCTTCCATTTTATTATATATCTATGTGTATAAGAGCCTCATGAACATTTATAATGTTAGGAGGACTCATTTGGATCCATAAAATGGAAGAAACTTTCCCCTTTTTCAAACATACACACGGTGTTCCATGGTTGCAATTTATAAGCAATGTCGAAGGATGTTTTGGGTTGCCTAATCATAAAAAAACACCTCTATAATAGATTTTAAATATATTAATGTATTATATCTCATTTTTTAAAACAAAACACATACTTCATCTACTCCTAAATATCATCCGTGAGTATTTAGCATAAATTATTGTCCTTCAACGAAATTTATGATCGATGTACAAATGTGACCCCAAGAATATGAACCATAATGATTCACTACAATGATGAAAAACATTGGGCATCAAAATGGATTAGTTGTGTTATTTATATTTTAAATAATAATATCCTAAACATTGTTTAATTAAAATACTAATTATTATCCTAATTATATGTATGGTATATATTAAATGTATTTTCAATTCTTCATATGTGCTTTTCATCTTGTGCAGTTCATCCTATTTTCCTTGAATATTTTCATGGGATCTCTAAATCACCACCACATAAAATGTAATAATCAAAAATGATTTTTTTCATCATAATATTGATATAAATTAAAATTATAAATAATGTTTTATGTTCAATTTGTAATTCAAAATACGAAATATGATTTTCATTGTGGTATAAGGTTGAAAATTAAAATTTAATCACTATGAATTAACAAATAACACCTTCTATTTTTATTTTTTTATGATTAAATCTTAATAATGATTAAAATTCAAGTAAAATTTATTACTATTGATGAAATTGGTCATAAAGATTCTATAATGGTTCAAAACCATTTTCTTGAAGATTACTCGAGTGAACCCCAACACTTTAATGTGTCACAAAGGATCTGAAAACCATAATATTGTTCTAATATTCCACAAGATTCTAAAATACCATAAAATATAGAAAATTTAAGATCCTATATCACCAAAATGTTTAATAAGGAATCTATGTAGCAAAATAAAGTAATTATAAATTGAAACTCATAATCTAACATAACTCATATTTTAGAGAATGAGGATATTATTAAATTCATGGGATTTTGTACTCCCTAAATCATGGAAATTACTGAGAATAAAATTCACATACCATCTTATAGTTTCTGACACAAAAAAACACAAACCAAAAAAAATTCTACACCAATTATGAATACCATTTGAAAAATATTGAACATGCAGGTCCACACATGAGTATAATTTCCAAACTCTATATAGTGATTCATGAGAATCCTATTTAAGTGTCCTAATTAAATCTCTAAAATATGTTCCACCTCCTTATAAGCACATATTTTTTATTGGGTGACCTAAAACCCATCATATTCCTTAATAATTACTAAATATAATACAACTACAATACAAAACATAATGTATTTCCAGGTATACTAAATCCCTAAACCCATTGGTTATGAGTTAATAAAATCATCCAATAGATAAGTATTAGTATCTCAAGGATTTTTTTTATGATAACCCTGGATCATTCATTGGTGATGATCCGGTCAACAAACATCATTGTTTCATTAATAAAAATTCTCATTAAAGCCCTTTATACATTTCAATATGGTGTTAAATTCTTCAGTATCCTCTTATATGTCTTTAAACATTTGATTGGTCTGAAAAACATACACATCCTTCATAAAAAATCTCCATATTCCCTATGATATTAGTTTTTAATCATCTTTATTAAAAAAAATACATCGAGTGCCATAATTAATCAATTCCTTTCACACCAGATGTTTTCATCACTATGGTGGAATGAAATGTAATGTAAACATATATTTTAATCAAGATTTATTTCATAAACATATAATTATATAATAAAATCCTAGAATAAAAAATAATATTATTTATGAGGTTATTAGACCACAAATTATTTTGATTATAATAGAAATCTCCCTGGGAAATCGGCCAAAATGGGAACCTATTACTCATGAACATTAGAAACCAAAGAAATTCATTAACCTCACATGATATTACTCTCTAATTTCCCCCAGTTTAATCTTAATCAAAAAACGAAACATAGTCCAATATTTTCCCAAGGAAACGAATGTACAAAAACAATTACACCTCATTCCTCCCCACATAAACTGACACACAAGTTTACAACATGTGAAATCATAATGAACTATATGAAATTACACGATTCATGATTATCATACCTATTAGAGTTACATGGATAAAACAAATCGATCCAATTTTTATTTCTTCATTACATTGGATCATAAGTGAATTTTATATTCACAAATTGTATTTCATAGAATATAACTATCATTCAAACATGAAAAAATCATCTCATGTTTAAAAATTAAATATCATTCCTAAAAATGTATTTATTTCAACTATAACAAATCTATTTTTATTTTGGGACCCCACCTGAGTCTATATAGTAAAAAATTGAATCTCTCAAGGACCTTATATAATCACTATGTGGTTGGTGATTTGAAATGAATATATAGGTGTAATTATTATTGATATTTCCACATAATTATAAACATATAACATCAATAAATAACTATGTTAAACACCATGAAACACCACTCCAAATAATATAATTCTCAAATAGTCACAAGAAATGGTATTTATTGGATAAAAAATTAATATATTATTATAATTAGTTAAAAACACTACTTACAACCACATCTAAACCCTATGAAAACAACAACATCTATATCCTTACCCAAGCAACGTTTAAAAAATCTATAATAGAAACATAAATTGTTCTTATTGTATATTAAGTTAATTTTTAACCCTTAGGTCAACCCAAATGGTATAACCCCTCTAATTAATGTTAATATAACATTAAATCCTTCCTATATAATTAATATTAACCAAAAAAATAAAGATAAAACTCAACTTTTTAGAGAGATCATCATATTAGAGTTATGTAAATCCACTTATGAAAATGTTAATACAATGGAATAAATATTATTACCAAACACTATATAATATCCATAATATATAAAATTAATGTAGAACATTATATGAGGGGATAATTTGATCAATTTCTTGACACATTTCTATAATAAATTATAATATTTACATAATATTACATAATAGATTACCAAAAAATATTAAATAAGTCCAAACAAATTAAATAGGAAATGGAACATGCATACTAAAATTAGAGACAATGAAACCATGTCCTCATCATTACTAAAATAATTGCTCTTGAAGGAATAATATGAAATTTTTAAAGCTAAGGGCCACATCAATACTAATCTGGGTGACCACCCACCATTGAGTGGAACAATTAAATTAACATGTGACATAACCTCAATACTGAGTATCCTACGCTACTAATGGAATATATTAGTTGAAGGAACATTATAACTATGTTTATTAGTTTTTTTCATGACTCAGTATAGGTACATATGGTTTAATGGAATGTAATAAATCCATATGCCAATTAAATCACTTCTAAATAAATATTAGGCCTATTATCCTAGTGTTAGGGTTCTTTTAAAAGAAATTAACATAGTGGTCTCATCCAATGATCATGCTAAAATAATAAAATTTACTTTAAACCCTACTCATTGTACTCTTATATACGGGGATACCCCATTTATTAAGAATTACTATAAAATAAATATATTAATCTTTTAATAATCATCATCAATAAACAAATGTATAATGACCCTATGTTTATGTAATTAAATTATTTATGATTAATCCAAATAGAATATCATTAAATATCATCAGGGATATATCAAATAATGAATTACAATCATTAGATTAATTGATATGAACATATAAACATTATCATTAAAATTAAGAATGTATTTTATGTTATCTCGACATATAACCGATTTTATTATATATCAAAATACATTTCCAATAAACAAGAAAAAAATACCCCCCACTATGTATCCAAAACATCATAGGGTTTCCTAACAAGATATAAACTAAATTTATGTGTCTATATCTTATTTATTGGCCAAAAGTCAATATATATGACTAAACAATGGATCACTCTATTGTATTATATTTTGTTATAAACCATTTGACACATATAAATAAAAAATAAAATTTCTTATTTGATTAATTACTTTAAGAATCTAGATTCATGTAAGGCACAATTAAATTTATAAAATGAATATTTAAGATACGGTAGGTAAAAAATGGATAGAAACATATCATTAATCAAGTTGTTTCATTGTGAGTGGGGAGGGGAGATATAGTGATTAACTAATGAACCACAACCATCATAGTAAAATCTATATCAAATAAAAAAAATATTAAGCCCCGTTTTGAATCAACATAATCATGAAGTATAGAAAATTTTTTCTATGTTGAATGGAAAATATAAAACAGTAATAAAAACTCAACAAAATAATTACTATAAAATTTCCATGGGTGACTAAGTTTTCAAAATCACACTAAGAAACAAATCTATAAAAAAATGTAAATAAATTTGGGCTTACCACTAGTTATCATGGTAAAAACAGATTTAAAATTAAATTATATAATCATAGTTAATATAGGGAATAACATACACAAGATACCATGATCAAATATTTATTTATGAAATGTATGTTCATAAGGTAATGACGGTCGGATGAAGAAAATTATTATAACACATCAAAAAATTCAAAAACAACTATGGAAAAATAATATCACACATTATCCTAATTCACCTATAACTCTGAAAAACACTACCAACATGTAATATGTTACATATTTGAAAGAGTAATATATTGAAAACATATTGTCAATAAATAATTCCATAACCAAATCTAATCAAAATATAATTCTAAAAACATAACATATTTAAAGACTGTCAATAATGTATAATTCATAAAGATATGGATTTAAATATTTGCAATAAAAATCATTAAAACAACTCTTAATTTATTATTTAGTCTTTGGAATATTAACATAATTAAATAAAATAATATTAATATAACAACATATATTTTTTTATTAATATATCTATTTTTATAAATAAAACGAAATGATAAATTTATGACAAACCAAATCATAAAGAAATTAAACAAATTAAACCAAAGAACATAATCCTTAAAATTTCTTATTTAATTAATAATATTTATTTAGGTTTTAGGATGTCCATTCAAACAATTAACTAAATAGAATGTAGATTTTTTAAATTTTTAGATATCATGAACAATATTTTTTTACCAGGATATATATTTTTTATTTATCCAATAAATACAAAACACAAAAATTAGAATATAACCATCAACATGTTCGTAAAAAAATATTTCCCAGATTTTTCAATTAAAAATAGTGATATTAAATTTTTTAATGGAATCCTACAAAAAGATAAATATTCATGGGTATATGGACAGAGTACTAATTTCAATGATTATTGCAATAAAAAATTTTAAATATATTAAATAATCTTAGAAGAACCAACATAGGAAATGTTTTGTTATATTGCAATTTAATTTATATATTTTATTTTGAATTCACATTGAGAGTAACATTAAATATCGTAAATAAAAAGAAATGATTGGTGGATTCTATGGAAAAATATCCTAAAATATTATAAATCGTGTGGTAATATTGGATAAATGTCTCAAACCATAGAGAATATTTTAGAAAAATCTATGATACCACCCACCCAATGTTACATATAAAATTATAAATTTAATAAAAACAAGAAAAATTTACTTAAATAACAAGGAAATATTAATTTTATTTAATTCTTGTCCCATACCGAAATTTGAGGAGATAATATATTTGAATGATATTGGGATAATGATATAAAATATAAAATAAATAGATGATATTCATATGTCTCATCACAAAAGAAAAAAATAATATCTTCTATGGAAAATTTCTCGATCAACAAATCCATCTTCAAAAATATAAGGACTTATTTACAATCTGAACAATGAAGATGTTTAATTCTAAATAGGATTGAAATTAAAAATTAAATAAAACTAAATAAAACTAAAAAATATAGATAATTTCCAATATAATAGGAAGGAATTATAGTAGCTACACACTCCCTATTTATAAAATGTGAGTTAACTCCTAAACTGATAATAAACCATTTTACATTAATATATATTTTCTAATTATAAATAATTATAAATAATAAATTATTATTATTCTATAAAATTCTTGTTTCTATAAAATAATTAAATATTAATTCCATAATGGGTTTATATATATTAAAAAAATTATTTTTGATCCATAATATGTCCACATATAATAAAAAATAAACAGAAATGTAATTTAAATCCTGTGAGAGTGAAACATGCATTGAAATATATCATATAAAAAATATAGTTCTTGGATTTCCAGTGATATTTACTCCCTGATTTTATAAATATCATAAAGTATGAAAAAAATATTTTGGCCTCCTTTGATATTCACTATTGATAAGTATCATGTATTACATTAATAATGTAATTAACTCTTTTCCATTCACATTAATTACTTTTTCTTAGAAAATAGATAAAATTGATGTAGAATAAATAGATCCATTATAGGGGGTTCTTACTTGTTTTATAGTAAAATATAGGTTTTGGATACATATAATATATATAGTATATTCTAATATGAGAAACACTTCTATTGTAAGTGTTTCACACCCTAATAAATCTCCCTGATTGTACATAAACTATATATTTTTCAATAACAAAACAATACCCATTTCACACCCAATAAAATTTAATCTCAAATATTTTTGACTTTCTTATGTGGAAACATATAACAAATTTCTTCATAATGAATGAATATTAATCTCCAATATAAAAGTATGATCTAATACTAATAATGTTTAGTTCTTTTTGACATGTAATAATACTTGGTTGGTTTGAGAGAATTGATTATCAAGTGAAACTAATAGGTCGTATATATATACACACACACACACAAACACACAAACTTAATTAAAACCAAAACAATCAACAAAACAAAACCATACCAATAATAATGATATGGATCACAGATTGATTTCCACCACAATGATATATATTATTATAATTCTTATTTGAACATGTTATATAATATATATAATACATATACTAAAAAATAATTGAATGAAACATAATACTATGTAATCAAAAAACCATTTTAAAGAAATTCAAAAATATACATTACTAACATATTTTATCATTGTTCAAAAAATTATATTAATATAGAACATGTAAACATTCCAATCCAAATATCATTTACATGATACATTTGAATAATTAAAATATTGTGATTAGAAACTTATTTTTTCATCATATTTATACATTTAATTTGTTCCATTTAATAGTCCAAAAATTAAATAAAATATTACATTATATAATATTTTAATGAAAAAAAATAATGAATTTTAAAAAATTCTATGTAATTTAACTGTTTATCCAAATGATTTAAATCTTTATTCTAAACCATTATCATTATACAGAATGTATTTATATTTAGAACATAAGTCACAAATTGTATTGTTTTTATATCACATATATAACTTAGTTATAAAAAATTTCCAAATAAATTTATAATATTTACAATCTGGCCAAAGTCAATTATCATTTTATAGTAATATTTTTGTATAATTGAAATAAAAAGATACAAAATAAATGTATTTAATATTTAATTATAAATAAAAAATTACATTTCTATTTAATAAATTTAAAAAAATTTCACATGATATTTAAAAATTAATCAACTATGTTTATAATCATTATTTAGAATATTATCAAAAATATTTAACAAAACTATATATAATTTGTAAATAGTGTTATGATATTGTAAATAACATTACAAGAAAAGATTAAACCAATAAATATTTTTTAAAATTAATATTAAATTAATGTTTATAAAATTTGAAAAAAATTTAAAATAATGTGATGGTATTTAATTAACACTTTATAAGATTTTATTTAATTTTTAGAATATTGATTTATTTAATAGTTTATTCATCAAATCCAATATTGTTGTGTAAAACACTGAGACAATAGTATTGAAACATTTAAAACTATATTATAATCATATTACATATACCTATTAGTAACCTATTATAGATTTATTTAAATATTAGTCCATTTTATATATAGTTACATTATTAACCATAAATAAAATGCATTTGATTCATTTACATGCCCTAAAAATACCAACAAATTAATGAAATAACATTAAAATTATATCTTATGATATCTATAACACACCATTTAAACATTTATCATAAAAAATTGGATAATTAACATCTTATATTAAACTATATATCTTTTCAATATTGGATGGCCCAAGAAAAATATGAATTGACTTCGAGTAGTTATGAATTAGTAAATCATTTTCAACAATATAAATTCCAACTAGGACAAACATTCATCACATTTTATAGTATTTTATATGAGATATACATAGAAGATTTAAAAATTTCATCCTATAAGAACTAAAAATGAAAATTGTATTTTTAATGTCGGCCACTAAAATAATATTATATCAGTTTAGTGATCCATTAAAACGTTTTTATAAAAATATCCTCTTGTTTATCATGATATATATAATGATATTATTTTATTCTTATACCCATGATACACAAAGTGTCTTCCCAAATTTTGTATGTTGGTCATATATAGATATTGATTTGAATATTTTATATAGAATAAAAAAGAAATTTCCTACCAAGATTAACATCTATAATGTTGTTAGTGTATTTTTTGGTATTTAAGTCTGTTACATGTAAGAGATATTCAGTGATCTAGTGAGTTATATTCTTATTATTTTTCTATTTTTCTTTGTCTTTAATTTATATTCTTTAATATCTATAAAGTAATTGAAAATTTTTAAAATTTAACTTTAATCCCCTAAAATAAAAATTAAAATTTTATATTGAAATGAAAAATATCCATTAAAAGTATCTTATTTAATTTCTAAACATCATATCAATCCAAAAATTTTAGTCTCCAATACATGTGTTTTAGGGTAATAAATTTTCAGTTTATAGTGGACCATAAATCCCAAATTAATCATTGTTTACAAAACACATTAATGGTAATCATTATTCTTTATGATAACAACAAAATATCCATTATAGAATTTTTATATTATTATAATCACAATTTTTTATACAACAATGTGATATAATAGTTACACTTCAACTGTTTTACAACTTGTAGGGGTCGTTTAAAATGGTTTTATAAAAGTATCTTTACCTTATACTCTATACATTTTATAGAATCACTAATTTATCATGACATAAAAATTTTACTGTGTTTATTTGGATTAATTGAAAAATAGAAAACTTTATGAAAGGACTATATCATCCAATAAATAATAATAATTATTATATATAACACATTTTCAATAAAACCTCACATTATGTGTGCGTATGAATCATCATGAAATCTTCAAAACCCCCACGGTGTAATGAAATATAAATACTATAAAGTGTTATAAAACATATATCAATAATTGATTAATATTTTAGATGTTACAAAGGGTCAAATTGAAAACAATGTCAAATTTTAGATCCCTGATCACATTGTGAGATTTTTCATTATATCATGGTCCTATATGAAACATAAAAAATCATCCAAAAATCAAACAGTATGTACTATTATCCTTTCATGTTATTAAATGATTCAATTTTACATATCATTATATTAGTCAAAATGATTTCATGAATTTTACTTTTTTCCATCAATTGAATATTTGTTTTGAAATGTTAAAAAGGAAAATATTATTTTATAAAAATTATTTTAATACAAGTCAGTATTTCATCCCCTTGGAAAAATAATCATGGAAAGGGAGTTCATTTTTTCAACCTCAAATATATTCTCTAACTCTATTGCCTCGTAAATCAATCCGTTATGATTTTATTATTAACTATAAAAATGTTTTCGAAAATAAAACCTAAATAACCCATTAAATATTTTAATGAATAATCATTCAATAATAGAAATCCTTGGTCAATGAGTTATGTGTAAAAATATATCAATGATTAATAAGGTAAATGATTCCAATTTTAGGAAATTATATAATCTTTCATAGATCATTTTACAAATGATCTATTTTAATTTATTTTACAACTCAAAAAAACTCATCATTTCATTTCCAATCTTAGTATTCATTATTCACAAACATTTTTATACAATAATTATAGTTCATATAAATAAAACACATAAAAAATATAATAAATTCATAAATCACCCCTATTAAACCCCCAAAATATAGTACCCCCCTTAAAAATTTATTTCTCTACAATTTTAGTATAGTTGTATCTTGTGAATTATGTTTATATTTTCATCCCCATTGACAAAAAAAATCCATTGAAAATTTGATTTTGTGTAGAAGTTTCATTAGTATATATCATTGAATAGATTGATTTTGGACTGAAATTATCATCCTCTTATTCTATAAGGGATCTTTTGGTAGAGGTATAATGAACACATGCTCAATTTATTCCATCGATAAATGAAATCCAGCATTAACACAGATTTTTCACACTTTAATTGAAAAAATGGTATATGATATGAATTATATTTGATATTGAATGTTGAAATTGATTTCATGACTAATTTTGGGGTCCATAATTATCACATCACATGATTAGTATTAATGTAAAACCCACCTTGAGATTTTCCAATTGATTTTTAGTTCACATCTACTGGGTTTATTATTTAGTTTTTGAAACATATTAATAATGAACTATAATGAAGGTTACTAAATTATTATTCATTGTATATGATTTCAGAAGCATTTCTCTAAAAAATAAAACATCATCAGATGTTTATCCTTAATCATCAACATTTCAAACCAAATCTAGATCTTCATACATAAATAGGTCAAGTCTACCATTACTATTATAATTAAATCCAAAATTTATTTTTACATTAATATATATATTTATTATTGTTTCAAGAACAATCTTATAACTCTTTTAATGAACCCCAAGATCTATGAAATAATTTAAAAACATACAGAAAATATGGTTTTGATGACCATAATTAGTGCAAACTCTCAATTTGTTTTTTGAATATTCGTTAGCCAAATTTTATTCCAATATTGGCTGAAAAAAATTATTATTTCAAACAATTTTAATGAAAAAGTGGGAAACAATGCATTGAACAATAAAAAAATATAATAGAGACATTTAAGGATAGTTAAATTATACACAAATTAATCCCTCGAATTGATTTATAGGATATAATACTTACCTATGTGTTTGGTTCATCCATTATGATATCTTCAAATTCAAAGGCCACCTTATCTCAGGATGGGATATACTTCTCTAGGTTTATCTTCCCATTTTTGAATCCCCCAACAAGAATCAAGTACTTCTTGTCGATCCAGGTGTATTTCTCCTCATTGAGAGTGACCCTCAGTGACCCCATAATTTTAGCAGCTTTTCGTTGAACAACATTGAGTAACATGACCTATTTGGCTGGTTATTCTTTCGAATTCCAAAATAGTCGAAGGATTATTCAAATAAAACACCTGACATCCACTAGAAAATGGTTTTACTGTATATATTCTAGGTGATTGAATATTTTCTAATCGAGCCTCCATTGTAGGTGGTAAAAAAGAGTAATCATTCCCCTTTTGGATACCCTTGCACCTTCGGTTACTCCTTAGGCTAGGAGGCTCACATACGAAAAAATGCTTCCATCTTTATTGGACTCATTATCACAGACCTATTCATGGAATGTAACATATTTGGTTGATCTATATTCGATAACTCAACTACTAGGTCCTCAAAAAAATTTCCCTACTGAAACGGTGTCCGGATCATTGGGCTATAACTCTATGTATTTCCAATTTTTTTTAGATTTTCTATGTCCTAGAGAGTCCCCATAAAATATAATCTTGAGTAAGGCACCAATTCCTGATCTTATGACATCAAAAAATGAAGAATAAATAGATGAGTATGGGTGACCAAATGTTTATTTCACCCCTCTCTAGTAACATACTCTTCGCATGCTTCCACCCATGCCACAATATAATTACTCACATTTAACTTGACCTCACTCCTAGACACCTTATTCAAGACAGATCCAATACACACACAAGCATTGTCAGTTCAGTTTTGTTCATTATGATCTAAAGTCTCATCCATGTCTGATATCAACATGTTAAAAATATCAAAGAACATTATGTTCAAAGATGACACTGCTACCTTTTACTTATCCATTGCAGTGTCTGAATTACTCATACCAGCATATTTTCCTCCTTTTGATGTAAACCTTCATAATCCTATATTGAAACATTTAATTCCACAATCAATGTCTTACCAACATATGGATTAATATAATATCGAGTCACCTAAACATCACCAAATCCCTAATTCTTTGACTGCTTATGCCTTCAATCCACTATATTGTGGCCGAATCTTATAAATGATGAACAAAACTAAAACCAAGTCTCCAACATAATAACTTTCATACACTGATACTGCTCACCCACATCAAACAAAATATAATCAACATGTGTCTTTAAAAAATCAACTTCAACATTAATCATTGGAGAAATAGGGAGACATACCGTCTTAGTCCAACTGGCTAAACATAGGTATCATCCTAATAGATTAACAAGAATACAAAGAATAGAATGATTTTGAATGGTTAGAGGAAGATCTATGAATCTTAACCATACCTACATTTTCTAATGAATATCACCCCATATAGAGGTCACAAGACAACTAGAATAGCATAAAATGAACTCCATCACATGTGAGAGTTGTTCTCACCTAAGAAAGAATCAGGTCATCCTTAGATACAAGCGAAATCATAAATTTTTTTGAATCAGGAAGCCCTACAATTGCTCATTCATATAGACCCACATTATTTTAATATCCACTCGATCAAAGAAATACACCAATGGATGATGATTTTTTTAGGGGACGATTAATGTTAGATATAGAAGAGAGGATGATTCTATGAATTCTGATGTAGAAATCGATAATTGTGGAGTTCCTTTGAAGAAATTGAGAGCTTTATGGCTTATATATATCCAACAGAAGAAGGGTCAACACACGAGGTTAGGTAAATGGAAAAAAGGGTGGTGGTTGATCACCAAAACGAGGTGGTGGAGTACCCTCTCCGTCAAAGGGGTACGGGCCGGTGGGAAACACTGAGTGGCCTATAGCATGGTCAGACGTCGACCGATATTCCCTATACTGCTCCCTCCATCTCTAGTTTATTTATTCCCATATTCATCATTTTAAATATAGGATCCAAATGAAATTTGATTATTAAAATTATTATAAACATTCCAACCATGATTATCCCAATATTTTTTTGTATAATTTTCCGATGAAAAAATGATATGATTTTCCTATTAATAAATTAAAAAACCTATAAAAACATTTATCTCAAATATAATCAACATCTGAAACATATTCATCATTTAATATGAAAATTATTCAAAACAAATTCATTATATCTATTAATGATTATATTTTCTATATGAATATGAATAATTATTGATACCTCTATATTATATTTTAAATACATATTATTATATAAAATCCTTCATGAAATATTTTTCCTTCAAACATGAGTCAATATTTTTTATGATTTATTTGTTTATTTCATTAATCCATGAATCAAATTCTTTAAAATTTATATATATCATTCACCTTTTCTAATAATGGATCAAAATAAATTCTAAATATATACTTTCCTTCCAACATTATATTGATACAATAAAACATGACCATAATTTAGAAGACCTCACATTATCTTTGATTAGTAATAAAACAAAAAATAAAAATCATTTCATACCCAAAAATTATGAGGATTTCTCATCAAACTCAATTCATTTTGCCTATAATTTTCCATTTCACATAATACATTTCCTTTTTCTCATACCACATAAATTATTATTTTTATTTTCATGAAAAAAAATACTTCTTTCTCATAGAAATATTATTAACTGTATTGTGTACAATCTCCTAATTATCATTAATTAAAATATATCTCAAACCATAAATTAAATCATTGACCTTACTTTTATTATCTATTAATTCATTGAAATATCTAGGATCAACCTAGGAAAATAATCAATTTTGTTTTTTCCTATCCTGGTTCTATTTGGTCACACATTAACTCTAATGATATTTTTGACCTCCACTAGTATTCTCAACATTTGATGAGGTGAAAATTATTCCTCTTAAATTATTTCCAATGTTGAATAATTATTTTCAACTCTGTCATCTAAATTTAGATTATTTTTAAAAACCATTGTGATGTTATATACTAAACTATGATTAATCAATTTTTTCTTCTTGTTATCTCTTAATGATGGCAAATTTTTTTATTTGGGTGTTCTAGAATATATTATTCATCCCTATCTTCAATATTTAATTTTTACATCCAAGATACTCTTTTGAATTTATAAGAGTACAAAGGTTATACATTCAACTCCTCTCCACTCCAACATCACTAACTGATTACATATATCCTTCATTATATAGTGTATATTCAAAATATTCTCAATTATTTGATTCTTGGGGAAATATTTTAAAACAATTCATATTCATAAATATTGGATTTTTTATATACAAACAATTGAATCTAAACTATTTTACTAATAGATCCCCTAAAAAAATCAATATTTTTTTTGTTCCATTAACATAGTGTGTGATGATACCAATAAATTCTATTTATTTTGTTTATATAAATATTTTTATAGTGTATATGTTTCAAAAAAATTATAATGAGCGATAAATATAATTTAAATATCTCACTTGTGTATTAATCATTATGTTCCGTTCAAAATATCAAAATGGAGAAACCACATTACTTTTTTGAAATTAATTTATTACATTTTATGAGAATTCAAATTATAATTCATTAATATGTCTCCATCCCATATTAGTTAATTCCATAAAAAATATATAAAATTCTTATCTATGTTAGTCTATTTCTTCATCATAAGATAGAAAAATTCTAAATGAATGGAATCTAGTTAATGAGAAGTCAAAATATCCTTTTATACATAAATAATAAAAATATAATCTCTCTTAAATTATAAATATTCCAATTTGTTTATCTATTCAATATTTGTGAATAAAAAAATTAAATCATTTTTTAATCTTTAACATATAATTTTTAGAATGTAGATTGGTCCATGATGCCATAATTTAATTTTTATGGTCATGTAATATGATTTTTATACATTATTAACCATTATCACGTTTTCACATGCTCTTTATCCTATTGTAAAAATATGTCCATATTGTGACCACATACCCAATAATACATCCATCCAGAAAAACACTGAAGTAACATTATCAAATACTAAGAACCACATATTTTGTTGTGTTTGAACCTATATTCAAATAAAGTCTCATTCAATTTAATCCTATCATCTATGAATATTATTGAAAAAAAATGAAATATATTTACTGACCCATATTTGAAAAAGGTCATTTATCCTTTCTTCCAAATATGATAATCCTTATAGCGACCTTTACCACATGTTATGTTTGATGGAAATCCATTATCCAATGCCCAAGGATGTTCCTTATGAGATGCTTTATGTTACACATAAATAACTATTTTTTTATAATTTTATACAACTTTCTTTTTCTTATAGTTTAATAATTAGATACATACTTATATTGGAATGTATTATATTGATTCATCCATCATAAATTTGACTTTTTTGGTCCCACCTTAAGAAAAAATCATCCAAAATTTATTGTTATATTTTCCTTTAGTTTTACGTTTTCATATTTTTTGAGGCATTTCATATTTGAGTGGTCTTAATCCACCTAGAACAATTCCTTCCATATATTAAATGTATGTATTAAATTTTTTTGAATAAAATAAATCACATTTACTTTTGACCTAGTCCTCTAATAAACCAGTAATATCTATAAAATGAAACTCATATATTTAGAACATCCTATTGTCCAATTTATATGGATTATTAATCATTTATATCTTCATTGATATCATTAACTCTAATTAATGAACTAGATTTTTTTAAAACTAACAAAATATTTTAATTAAGTATATTATTCAATCATAACATTTTCTCATACCAATTTTGATAGTTCTCTATTTCATGATTCCATTCCTAAAATTTTAGGTTTTAAAAACATTTTATATCTTTACTAGAAAATTTAATTTCACCAGCAATGTATTTTATTTATCAATTTTAGTTAAACCTAACTACCCTATGCATCTATTTAATGAAGACATTTCTCATTAAAATGATCATCATATTTCATTGAAACATGACGATTTTAAATAATATTATTAGTTGAGATTTATTCAACATTTATAATAATATTCTGAAAGATTGATTTCAAAATATCAAATATTTTATCCACATTTATATTTTTTTAGAAAACATAAAAATAATTATTCTTCAATTAATAATTATATTCAATCACAAAATTAATTTTAGTATCTTGAACATGTAAATTATTTAGTCTATTAATCTATTCAGTTAGTTTTAAATACATTTTAGCATATAAGATTTCATTATTTTATACTTATTGATAATTTATATTTTAATTGTATTTCCACATCTCATAAATTGAAATATTAGAAAGATATTACTTGAATTCCCTTTTTACATGAATTTTACTAGTTTTTTTTCGCTTTTTATATCATCATTTCTCTAATAATAAGGGAATACTTCCTTATTCACATTTACAATCAGTAAATATTCACCAATTTCACAAGATTATTTACCTTTTCCATCTTTTTAAATACTTCCAATATATTCAAACATATATTAAATTTTCACTTTATAGGTTCAGAAGAAAATTTTACACCCATCCATATAAGAAAACTTTTTATTAATTAATTGTCGAAGCATTCTTCATTGAGATAGTACTTGGCTTCTCATCCACATCTTCAATATATTCATATTCATTAATTATTTTTTTAAAAAATCTATAACATTATCCATATCTCTAAATTCAGAAATAAGAGAAATATTTCCATGAAATTTTCTTTTTCCGCATCTAAAATTTATAGAAATACATAAAAAATGTTTTTCATATATCATGTGAAAATAATTAATTTTAGAAGAATATTATTCTTATTCAACAAAATTTTTCTTGAAATTTTCTCATTTATATTATTTACTACATATTTTCATATAAATAAAATTGAACATCTTAAAAAAATTATGGTAAACTTTTTATAAGTAATAAATATAATTTATATAACATAAAATATTTTTTTTAATATTATCCCTCGTTTTCTGATAAAAGTTCATAAAATTTATCATTAATTATGCATAAAATCAACTCAACTAAAATATATTCATCCAGAGTATCACTAAAGCATCTAATAGACCTCACGTGTTCAATAAAAATTATTAACAATTAATTAAATTATTCATGATCATTCACTTCAATTATATTATATTTTATGTACTAAATTTGTATTTTGGATCCTTTCATATTCAAATTTAATTTAAATATACTCCTAGTATTCATAAAAATAACTTCTTCAATTTCAATACCACTAAATTTTAAAGAATTATTCTCTAAATGTGATCAAATATTTGGATTATTATATCTTTCATCATTCTCAATGTCCTTTATATCAATTTTTTATTGAAATAGTTTCTTATAAGAGATAAAAACCAATTGTTTATAACTTGAATCCCATACCAATCAATTTACAATAGGTATTTAATGAACAGAACCCTTAGTACCCACATATCATATGGTGAGCTAAGTGTCACACCACATACCTACCTATAATAGTTAGTATGCTACATACCGCCAGCGAGTATGCATATATAAAAAATGATATTGATTATCTTTGGTACTTATACACATGAACACATCTCTAAATACCCGAACAATGTAGAATGGTAAATTATAACTTATACTACAATGAATACATAAAATCGAGCCCATAAGTATTATGAAAAATGTATGAGAAAGCATAATGTCCCAAATATAATCCCACCTTGAAAACCAAAAAAATAGACCAACATTTAATGAAGGATGGGACAATTGTCTAATGAGACACCTCATATAAACTTTTCTAGGTCCAGATCACTATTATACACATACAATGAGTCCACCAATGAAACCATAAAAATATATTTCATCTATACAAGAAATTAATTGGGAGAAAAGACCCCATGTATGGACGACTATAATAATTCATAACATGAGACTATGAAATAATAGAATATAAATCATTAAGGGAGTATTCATCCCTGAATCACAAGGGATGGCCATCAGAATAGGAGGAATATCAATCATAACAATAACTTATATATACTCAAAAAGGAAAACAAGATTCATTTGTTCTAATCAAAAATGGGAGCCACAATATCATGCTCAAGTAATCAATGTAACACTCACCCAGGAGAACTCAATCCTTGAGGCATGCAATCATAGATGATTCTCATCTGAGTGTTCATGTTTGTGAGGCCACACAAAATAAGTACCCATTACATCTTTAATGTTGATGACACATATACTGGGGATCAATCCCAACTCTCATGGGGGAAACTGAAAACCCTAACCAATATAACCCACTATGAAGTTGATCACAACCCTACATAAGTTGGTCATAAATATTCCTAAAACCCCATTTAATAAAATAAATTTAACAAAGGCTCACACCTTTGTATCATGGAGTTACACTAAAGAAAACTATTTGAAATAAGATCCATAAAGGGGACCTCAATGTTATATTGAGGACTTATTACCACATTGTACCCTATGAGGAATAGATAAAGGGAATACATATATCTAATACTAGAGTCAATTAAAGAGAGTAATAGCCTCATCCATCCCTAGAAAATGTACACAAATTGTATTGTGGGTACATCACATGTCCCTTCCAACTAATTAATTCTCATTTATCACCATATTAGCAGTCATATAATCCTCGATATACACATCCATTCATGTTGGGTTACCTAGAATGTAGAGGTCGAGGAAGCACACTTATTTCCACCTTAAATTTCCCATGTATAATATTTTTTCCTTGTACATTAGGTCATGCTAGTGTACTAAGGTTATGCCCAATTACATAGAGATGTCTAATTACTAGGTCATGATAGTTTCCTTTGGGTTTTTCTGTGTGCTTTTCCATTTATTTTAACATGTACCCACTAGGAACATATCGAGCCTCTAACACTAGATCACATTGAATCTGATATTTTGTATATTCACAAACCCTTGCACCGAAGAAGGGGACTATGCAGGTTGTGTTATTTAGAAAACATTCCATGTAATTGAGATATATATAATATATAGAACTCACATGTATTTTCACTCATTCTTTCACGACATCTATCAAACAACCAATAATACCCATAAATTATGGATCTGGGGTTGATCTGGCTTGTCTTCTCTAATGACCAAATTATGACCAACTAATATACTTGTGAATCAACCACTAGCAAACCACACTACATTATACACAAAAAACCATAACATGTGAACACTGATCTAATAATGATTCTACTTTTATTGTCTACATTATTCATTTTAAATCGATCGCTTCATTGATCATGAATCAAAAACTATGGTATTGATCTGTTTCACCAATTAATAATCATTCAATGATTGATTATAAGGTTTTTGTTAAACCACTGACCTAAGGAATACATATGAAAAATGTGTGATGGAAGGTTAAATAAAGGAATATATCATGATTGAGGAATTACAATCAGCAGTTTTTAGGATATCTATGATTATATTCTATTTGAACAATAAACGAAGAACCAAAAAAAATATCAATTCCTCAAAACCTAGGATATTAAACCCACATATATAGGCATGAACAACACTAAAGCAAATCTACTGCTGGATTTAATTAATTTTATTCATAGGATAATCAATATTGAAATAAACTAAATTAAATAAATTATGATCTGTAGGTTGGATTAATCAATAACTATGATCTAAGAGGCATCATTGTTGTTGGAAATATCAACAAGATTATATTGTATCATCGATTCCCAATACTTGATCTTCCATTTTTCATATAATAATACCCCCATAATAATCCTTCAATAGATCCTTTAAATCCATTGGGTTATGTGGATTACCCTAGGTACTGGCTATAAAATGGAATTTAATAAGTGGTTATGGAGGCTACATTACATTAACCAATGAATGGGTTAATTAATATATATTTCTATTTTCACCTCAAATTAATTTTAACAAAAAATATGATTATGATAATTGATATCTCATGGCTATGGGAAAAGTAAAATTCCAAAATAAATTGACGTATCATGTTTACCTTATGAGATATAATTATCGAGTTATTCTATTATCTCTAAAAAATGTTTTTTCTTGATATAATAAATTTAAAATTCCTATTATATCAAAATAGGGCCTCCTTGAGCCTATTAATATCTTTTTTTTCAGTTCATTGATCTAAGAATATTTCTTAATATATTAAAATGTCTCATAAGGAGAAAACAATAATGTCACATTCTCCTCCCTATAAGGATTTCATCATGAAATAAAAAACACATACTAAAAAAGACGACTGCAATGAGTTCAGATCCAAGTCTCCATATCTTAAGTGACATTATGAAGATTCCCATTCTACATTTGGACATTCAATATGTAAATTTCTCACTAAAAGATATTCTTTTCCCCCTTATCCATGATCTCTACCTTGTAATATTAAAATGTTGATCAATCTTCAATTTCCTTCTTGCCCTAGTCAAAAACATGTGATGGGTCATGAACATACCTACTCTTCTGTGATTGTTGAAAGACCTCGTCTACCCATTCTAGCTGCAATAGTAGATAAAAGATCAATTCAAACACACCAACCTGATGTAGTGTCTAAAAATTTCCTATTTATATCCGATATAACTTATTCCCATTTCCAAATACCTAAAATCATTTTCAAAGTGAGAGATTCTAGACACATGGTCTCTCAAATTAATTTTTGGAGGCCTCCATCACTGGTCTTCATAAGAATTACGATTTATATCTATATTCACTAACACCAACTCTAGTCCCAAGAGTTATGACTCAGTTGGATGAGTCCAATATAATGGTTTCCTCTTGGTTCTACTATACAGGGCCTCAAATGGTGCCATACTGATGGTGGTTGATATAAAAAACAACCAAGGGTAGGATATCCTAAAAACTATATCGAGATTTTAAAATGTAATCTCAAGGTATGTCTTATGTATTCTAAATGGTATTGTCATTCTGGCTATTAGTTAGGGGTGATCTACCTTGCTCAAATGTAACCAAGTCCCAATGGCCTCGTGAATCCCACTCAATAATCATGACATGAATCCCAAAAAATTGTGTGAAGTGTTAATTTAAGGAATTATATGAATTTGGACTATCTTTTACATGTATTGGGGTCCAAAGAAACCTTATGAACTCAAATCATTGCATACTAAGAAGTGGGATCAAATGTTGATTTGGTCTAAATTCACCCAAATGGAATCGTGTATTCTAATCATTCATGGTATCACCTTTTAAAAGTCCAAAAATATACCATCCCACTCCCACTATGAATCCTAAAGGCATTTGGATAATCTCGTAGAAATGTTGTGTTCATCCTTTACCTACTAAAATGTGCGGAAACTAGTGGATAACTCTTCTAGAAACTTTTTAATTATTTTCCAAAAAGAAAGAAATAAATGCTTCGTGTATATCATCGCCAAATTTGGTTTTATCGCCAATGTGGATGAATGAACCACCCTCAAAACCTCATTATGAATCATCATTAGTAACCTCCTCCATCCTTTGAAATGGATGACATGCTCCAAAACGTTAGAAAATTCATCACGAGCATGTCTAATAGATATTTGATCAAAAAAGGCCTCACTTTTATTATTTATATATTGATTCTCACTAACACATTGTATATGTTTTTGGAAAAAATAAATTGATTTTAGAAAATCTATACCGTGATCATGTAGTAATGAAATCTACTATGAGAGTAACTAATCTTAGAGCTCATTCAAAAACTATTTAAAATATCTCTAAATTGGAGAATCTCCCATTACATTCCCCAATTGAGGAGTGGAAACTATGTCAATGTTGTAATCCCTATGGGAATATATCCATTACCTATGTATCATTTAAAATCCTTCAATGAGAAGAAAAAATTGAGACTATTTTGAGTAAAATAGATTATAATCACCTAACCCATAAGGTAATGTCGACATATCTTATGGGTGAGGAATATCATTTACATCTCTATATCGTGGTTCACATATTTATGATTATATGGTATAATATATCTGGACCAATAGGAAATCACCACCAACTATATAATTAGAACACAAGCATTTTTTCTTCCTAAGGCATTATAGAACACTACTTACTCCAGACACTATTATCAATGTCTCCAGATGGATGTCTCATCAGCCACTTTTGAAAATCCCAAAAAAAGTACTAGATCCATTTTTATAACAAGAACTGCTATGCCATCTAAGTATATATATTCACTGTTCCATTCCCATATTATAACTAGGGAAAAATATCATGTAGTACACTCTTATCCTAAAAATATCCACATCTCAATTTTCCACTTTTTTAACTTGCAGTCTATCATTGCCTCATCATTTCCTAGGTCTACTTTTGCACCCTCTTCTGAAATAATGTGGACTAGAATGGGGAATTCATGATTGTATAACTGAATGATTGAGAGATTCCCACAAAACATGATCCATCAATGTATATCTAGGACTATCCTCATGTTCTTTTAATGTTACTCTTCCAATAAAAATTTCACTATGATAAAATTGATCCAAATGAAAATAAACTAGTATAATAAAAAAATTATTTTTAGTTCATGATTCACATGATTTTTTCTAAAGTATTATTAATTCCTAAAGAATCCCCAAGTACTAATTATGATAACAGAGACATAAAACTTTTTTCTTCTGGTATTTCCATGTATCATACTCAGAGATGATGTTGATATACATATCTAAGATATATCTTCAAGAACCCTCTCTCTCCTCCTAACTGGTTGAAGAGGTTATAGATCCTCAATAGTGGATCATTATTCTATAAAATAAATTGATTCAGATGATTGTAATTCAAAAACATCCCCAATATTATAACCTAATTCTTGGTTAAAATAACCAGGGATACCTAGGGAAAAATGTGATGCCCCAAAAAACTGAAGTAAGATCCGTGTTTTCTATATTGTGGATGACACGTGACAACAAGCACATAATGTAATATAAAATCTAAATAATTTTTAATATATTCACTCATAACAATAGATTAAAAGTATTTAAATTAATGAAACACTATGTTATCTTGTGTCACAAACAATATATACCTTTCTCGATAGCTTGACTTACAAGAAAGAGTGACCTTCCTCAATAGTGTCTGTCACACGCAAAGCTGACTATCATCAAACAACGATATACTATTAAATTATTATTATTATAAGATATAAACTAATTTTTATGAATAATATTAACAAAATTATGTAACTATATGGTTTAAAATAACAAAATATTAATTCATAGGTTAAAATTTTGTTATATATGAATATAGGAATCAATTGAATATAAACAAAATGTTTTTATATAAATCCATGGTTATGCTCACGAAGCTAATTTAACATAATAAATTAAAGTAATTAATATTAGTTAATAATTTTGATAGAATATATATTTTATATATTCAGTCAATTATTTTATATATTTATCCATTAGTTTTTATGTGCATAGGATTAGAAAAGACCCCATTTCACATAAAAACACAATATTTTTATAAAGGAAATTTTATTTTTATTTAATGGAGAACCCATTTTAGGTTTGAATATTTACACATTAATTGATTTAATATGTCTAAATAAATATAATATTTGAAATATATAAATAATAATTTGGTTAGGTAGGAATGTTTATATTTTTCTGGGAAATTTATTTTTTGTTAACGGATAGTTAAAGATACTGAATTTTAGTTCAAACTGAATTTTTAATATAATTTATATATAGGGTTAAATTATAATTTCAATTGGTTTTAATTAATAATTAGATAATATTTTTATCATTTACTACAATATATGTCATTTTAATCAATTTCTCATTTAAATTGACTATAAAAATAAAAAATTATCTTTTATATGCTTATAATCTAAAAACCTGCATTGTCGTCCCATCTGCGGGTTTAATTTTAATTATATTTCTTCCACATATGTGATTTTAATATGGAAAAATGTATTTAATATTTTGAATCATAATAATTTATAATGTCTTATAATATCAACTTTTTTTGGGCCAAAAATATTATTGAAAGTCATTAAAATTTATTACAATTATTAAGGAAAATTAAGTTTAATAAAGAATAAGCCTTTAATTCAAGTGCCCAAAAGACCTTGAAACATGTCCAAAACCCATTTTATAACCATATATCGGCCATATAAATTCTATTATTATTTTCGGTTCATTATGTCTTTTTTAGGTAATAACATGTGTGCACCTTACATTTTTCAAAAATTCCAAGTGAGTCCTTTTCTATCCCAAAAAAAAGGCCACCCCCATTCCTCACGCCTCTCAAACCACTTATGTTCAAAAAACTATACCAAAATAGATTCCCAATAATCCTACGCTAAACTGTGAAGCCTCACTTAGGTAATAAAGCATCCCATGGAATCCTTTTGTTATAAACCAAAAGAAGTTACCCAATTAAGAGGTAACACATTCTCTCATGCTTTTTTGATTCATTTCCATTAACCACCCATAAACCTTTTTTTATATTTTTGTAAAAAAACACCAGTATCATCAAGTTATTATTATTTTGTTATGATAAATTTTTTATCAAAAATTACACACCCCTCTATATAATGGTCCAAAAACTACTGTTTCTATGTACTGCGAACTATTACCTCATGAAGTGATAATTGTTCAATTTTCCTTACCACCTCTCATGGTGAAAATTATAATGGAAAATATGTTTATATATGTTATATATTTTATTTTTTATTTCATTATAATTCATAAAACCTTTTATAATAAAAACATTTAATACATTCTATTTTATGTAAATATGAAAACATCGTTTGATAAAGTGCGGACAACCTCCCCCTCTAAGAGATGTGATTCGTTCACACGATACATGGAATATATAAATGATGGTTATAATTAAAAATATGAGAAATAAACAACGTATATATGATATTAAATACATAATTAATTATATATAAATATAATATACATTTATATATATATATATATATATATCATTTTTATAACCCTTTCACACACTTTAAAAGAGATAACTTCGTCCATGGACGTGTAGACTACAGCCTCCTTGACATGATGTGATTCCTTTTACGTTGTAGATTTATATATAGGTTTATATATGAGTAAATAATATTTTTGTAGGAATATAATTATTTTTCATCAAGTACATGGTATTACTAACCTTCTTTCTATATTAATCATTAAAAATGGGAACGTTACTAATGCGTACAAACGACCTACCATATCCATGATTGTGACATTAAATCATTTTACAAATTAATATTTAATTATAAATTTTAAAAGTATAATTGAAAAATAAATATGATAATTATATAATGTTTATAATTTTGGATATGTTATTTAATGTCCCCTTTTACAAAAGATCACCAAAAGTAGTTGTTTTGACCCGTAAACTGAATTTAGGTCAAAACAACCATCATATAATTAATTGTTTATATAGTTGTATACTACATTGTAACAAGTAAAATAAAATTATTTATAAAACATAAAAATTATTTTAATAAAATACAATATTAAATTAATTTTATGATACCAGTGGTTAAATGACATTCACCCGAAATGAAATTCAATGTATGGAATTCGTGCACAACTTTTCATTCTGTGAGGCATAATTTACTGGAATGCACCTAGTTTTTTATATATGGTGTGCATAATAACACATTGACATATACTATACTGAAATATATTATCTTCATTGTATTTAAATTTTTAATTTAATGATTAATATTTTTTTCCAATTTATTTGTTTCCACATTTGTAAGGGATTTCAATCTCACTTTTTACATTCGTGAGATAAATGTCATATTCACCACTTACTTCTTTTCTGTGGTGTATCTACTAAATATTTTGATATGATATATCATGAATCTATTTTAATTCAAGTTATTTAGTAATTTTATTTAGTATTATTATTCAACAAGGTTTATGATTTAATTTTTTTTAAGTGGTATGGGACACCTTTGAATTTTTAATGATTATTTTCTTCAAGAATAATAATAATGATCATTCAATAGAATTTACATTATAGGGAATTATATAACCATTTTACAACAAACCCTTTTATTAATTTCTAGTTATTCATGACCATTTATAATGTTTGTAACATTTTTACACTCTTTGGTACTATGTTTTTTTTAGAAAATATATATCAGAAAAACCCGACTTCGTATCACTTGTTAGTTGGAGAACCTGTTTTATTCTAAAAACCATGTTTTATTAAAATGTTTTAGAAAATGTTTTTAAACATATTTGGTAAACAAAATACCAAATTTTCATTTACCTATTTTTTCAAATTAATATTATTGTATCTTTCCTAACGAGGCCTTTTATAACTGTTTTCAGTACAAAATGAATATTCTTTTCACCTCATATGACATGTATGAATTTATCATCCATATTTTCATTGAATCCTCCTTATAAATGTTTTTAAAATGTAATATTCAATGAATAATAGTTTCAAAAGTTTTTTCAAAAGAAAAAGATATTATTCTCAAAAATATTTTTAAATTTATTATTTTATTTCATCAAAGAATAAATCCACTATGTATACTCCACAAGAATTTTTTTGTTTTAATAACATCCTTAATCATTCTCTGGATGGTTTGTGATTTGTTTTTGTATGGATAGTATTCATAGTCACTTCCTTGATTTATTTTGTATCCCCCTTGAAATATTCAATCTCTATGATCATTGAAAATTTAATTTCACCTAATCTATCCATTTCATTTATCAAGGATATTACTATTTCCCAAACCATATAATATTTTTCATATGGTGTCTACGTGGATTTTTATTTTATTATTTGGCATAACTATTGTTAAATCAATATAATTTATTCAATACAGTTATTTGATAAGGAATATTTTTTTTATTTGTTATATGAATTATTTTTTGGACATGCAATACACAAGTTGGGGACTGTTTAAGGACATCTCTACTAGTTGGGGACCAGTTAATGAAAGTCCCTTGATGAATTAGTAGTCTAATGGGATGAATTAGTTGAGAAAATTGGTGTAGGTAAACTATCAACTGATGGTACTCATTCCATGTAACTAAGAAACGTGGGAAAAAATAACAAAGAATTATCCCTAATTTATTTTTATCTATTATTAATCCATGGTATTTTTCATAAATATATCTATGGAAACATTTCATTTCATTTCATTTATTAGTAGCATGTGTTTCAGTTTATTACCTTAATATAGTGATTTTCCTTTTCTATTTTTTGAATGGCATGTGTTTCCTATTATTACCTTCCCAAATTTATTATGTACTTACATTTAGTTAATGGATTACATAGTATTTTATTTCTTTATAATCCTGCTAATGTAATCATACTATAGTAATTGATTTCTTGTAATCATTATAAGACTACTAATCATGAGAATTTTATTGATACCAGACACCGACTTTAGTCTATTAGGGTTCGGGTCATTGTGGTTTGTATCAGAGGATGTTTAGAAGCAACCTCATTTATAAGATTCATGAATACCTAGATCATAGAAAATTATACTAATGTATAATTTGAAGAAAAGTATAGATGAAAACCATAGAATTTTGGTAAATAATAGATTATGTTGGTATTCCAAGAAATATATCCGTGTCTGGATACAACAAGTGGAAATGGTATTGGTACAGATTTATCTATGAGTAAGAACTCTGAAAAGGTGTTTTTGGAGTGACTAGCGGTAACCCGGTAGATGACAATGGGCCTTACTATGCACCTGGTCTGACACTCCTATGGAATATTCATAGGATAATCCATATTTATTTACAATAAATTATAAAATATTTTGATACATAATAAGTAAAATAGGTAAATCCTAATGTTTTTTAGATTGAAAATAAGGTTTCAGGAGTAGAAATCATGAAAATTATGTTATGAATTAACCCTAGACCATGGAAGGACCTATGTGGAAATAAATTGAAAATGTATTTTTTTATTGAGGAAGTGTTGAAAATCATAGTAAAAATACTATTAATGGATTTACATAATTTCCAGTTTGTAAATCATATTTATTTTAGAAGTTATATATTTTTTGTTTTTAGAAATGGGAAATCTAAAATCCCATTGTCATCCATTAAAAATCAGAACGACTATGGGTCCTAAACATATGACTGAGGAATGATAATGGTTTCATGCCCACACTGAACCACACAATGTCCGAGTTAATTTTCATTTTTTAGATAAAAAATTTAACAAATAAATATTACTGATTAACCAAACGTAACACTTTGGAGGATTATAAATTAATATTTTAACCATATTTATTTTTGGCAAATAGTTAAAGACAAATAGTAATATTTTCTTCTATTTAATATGGCTTGTGACCTTTTAAAAGTTTTTTTTATTTCATTAGGCATAAAAAATTCATTGTTTGTAATTATTTTTTGGGATTAAATGGATGAATAATAATTTTATCGAAGCACAAATAAAAGATTGTATTGTTTATATGAGATTGAAACATATAATGTACTAAATTTTTATTATATTCTTTGTTATTAAAATATTTACCCAACATTAGTAGAATGAATCTGAAATAAAATGCTTTCCTAATACAATAATTTATATTTAAAAAATAGTCTACTAACTCCTCATAGATTTATGGCTTTGAGGCCATCAATATTCTATTTAACAATCAACTTTTTATGACTGACTACCTCCATCACTCCATATATATATTTAAATTTTCCCTCCAAGAATATATCCCTACCTTCCAATAATGTTCTCTTGCTCAGAGACCATGTTACAAGGTATTTCATGTGACCTTTGTACCTTTAATTCCCTTTTTATAAAGGATTACTTTTGAAAACATATAATGATGTGTCATTTCAAACATAGGAAGTATAAAAAATATATCACCATGATCAAGTTTAAAATTAACATATTCAATATAAATAGGGTGGGGAGATTGTGATGCCTTGAAAAACTAAAGAACCTTCTTTTCAATAGCGTACATGACACCCGACAACAAGAACAAAAGTTAATATAATATCTGGATACTCTACAATATATTTAATATTTAAAAGATAATGTAAGTATTTAATAAATTCAACACTATGTTACCTTTTGTCACACACAAGATATGCCTTTCTTGATAGCTTGACTTACACGCAAGAGTGACCTTCCTTGATAGATTGAATTATATGTAAGACCGAGTTTCACCAAACAGTTATATATTATTAAAAAAATATTCTAAAAAGTTATAAACTAGAAATTATGAATATTATTAACTAAATTATGAAAATATAAATTTTATAATAATAAAATATTAATTCAAAGGATACACATTAATTATAAATGAATATAGGAACTAATTAAATATAAATAGAATGCTTATATATATATATTTTATTATCACAAATCTATGTTACACTAATAAATTAATATAATTAAAATAAGTTATTTATTATAATAGAATATATGTTTTATTTATTCAATAAATTATTTTTATTATTAATAAATTAGGTTTTATGTGAATAAGATAAGAGAAAACCCTATTCTCACACATAAAAAACCTATATTGTTATTAAAGCAATTTACCGCATTTTAATGGGGAACCCATCACAAATTTAAATTTAAAAATTCTAATATATTTAATATGTCCAAATAACCTTCATATTTGAAATAGATGCATGATTATTAGGTCAGGGTAAATTGTTTATATTTTTATGAGACATTTCATTTTTTAACGAATAATAAAAAATACCAAATTTGAGTTCAAAAATGAATTTCATATAATTTATTTATAAAGATAAATCATAATTTTAGTTGATTTTAACATTTAATTAGATATAATTTATATCAATTAATCCAATTTAGGTCACCATAATCAATTTAAAACTTAAATTTACAATAAAAACATAGCTAACATTCGAAAAAGTTTACATTAAAAACCCACATTTTCCTCACTTCTACAAGATTAATTTTAATTTAATTTCAGTCACATATATGATTAGAATTTGGAAAAATGGATTAAATATTAGGAATAGGAATAATTTATAATGTATAATAATACCAACTTTGTTTTTTTTCAATAAGGTTGTTTAATGTGATTAAAAGTAATTATAATTAGTAAAGGAAAATTAAGCTTAAAAAAGGGAGAAGCCTTTAATTTAATTACACTACTGACCTATCCACTTGTCTAACAACAGTTTAATGACATTATATTGGACATGAAACTTCCATTATTGATTTTATTTTGGTTTGGTATGACTTTTTTATGTAATAACATGTGGACACCTAACTTTTTTCAAAAAATTCCTAGTGGGTCATTTTCCTTCCCTATAAAATGCCACCACCTCTACCTTATATTCACAGCACTCAAAACACTAATTGTAGGCCAATATATTACAAATTTGTTCTAAAAAATACTCCACTATAAAATTAATCCTCCATTATGGCAGGATGCCTCACAAGGAATCTAATTTGTATAAACCAAAATAAGTTACCTGATTAAGAGGTGACATCTTCTCTAATGGTATTTAGTTTCATTTCAAATATCCATCCCCTAAACCCACTTTTTCTATTATATTACAAGAAAAAAGTATAATAATGATATTATGATGTTTTTATGATAATAAGATGACCTACAATTACACAGACCTCCATCTAATGGGAAAAATAATATTTTTTCCGTGTACAGAAAACTACTGCCTCACGAAATGATTAGTGTTCAACTCTTTTTACTGCCTCTTAGGATGGCCATTATGATAAAAACTAAGTTTATATTTGTTATATATGATATTAATTATGTATTTAAACACCTTTATACTTTTTTAACACATATATTTAATGCATTATATTTTATGTTAATATGATAACATCATTTGAGGAAGTGTGGACTACCACAGACTCTAATCTATGTGATTCATTTAGAAGATAAATGCAGTGTATAAATGATTATTATAATTATAAATATGAGATATAAAGAACCAATATATTATATTAATTGAAAAATTAACTTTATATAAATATAAATATATATATCTATATATATATCATTTTCATTATTACCCATTCACGCACTTTAAAAGAGATAATGTCGTTCAAGGACATGTGTACTACCGCCTCCTCAACATGATGTGATTCATTTTACATCACATAAATCCATATATAATTATATACAATTAAATAATATTGTATTTATTATATAATTATTAATCTGGAATAATAGGGTGTTACTTACCTTCTTTCCATAACAATCATTTAAAAACTTGAATGTTAATCATACGTACGTATAGCTGATCTTCTCAATGGTTGTATTGTTGGACCATTTTTCATATCAATATTTAATTATTGATTTAGAATGAATAATTTTCGTATGAATATGTGATTAAGGTCATTATTATTATTCTTTAGATGTTATATAATGACCCATTGGACCATAGTTGACTAATAATATTTTTTTGGACACGTAAACCGAATTTGGTCAAAATAACCGATGTAAACATAATTATTTAAGTAGTTGTATAAAAAATGGTAAAAAGAGAAAAAAAAATTATAAAAATTAAAATTTTCATTAAGAAATTATAAAGTTAACATATGTTTATTATACAAGAGGTCAAAGGATGTTCACCCAAAAGGAAATGCAAGGTAAAGAATTCATGTCTAACAATTCTTTATATGAGGCATAATTTATTATTGTTCACCTAATTTCATATATATAGTGTAAATACTACCAAATTGAAATATGATATCATGTACCCTAATTTTCTCATAGTATTTAGGAATTTTATTAAATTATTAATACCTTTGGTTTTTCCAATTTAGTTGTTACCACATTGGTAAGAGACTTCAATATCACTTTTTACATTACTCAGATAAATTTCATATTCACCACTTACTTATTTTGTGGAATATAAATAGTTCTTATTTTGATATACAATATCAGGAATTTATTTTCATTCATGGAATTTAATATTTTAATTTAATATTATTATGTCACTAGGTTTATAATTTAAAAATGTTTCCAAGTGTTATAAGATACCTGGCGATGTTTAATGATTAATTTCATCAAGACTAATCATAATGATCATTCAATAGAATTTCCATTTGAGGGAATTATATATCCACTTTACAACAAACCCATTAATTATATTATGGTTATTGAAACTATTTAAATTTTTAGTACCATTTTTTTACTTTTTGTTAGTAAGATGTTTTTATAATCTTTTTCCAAAAATCCAGACTTCATATCTCATTTTACTCAGAGAACAAATTTTATTATAAAAACAATGTTTTATTAAACGTTTTTAAATAGTATTTGTAAAATTATTTCCTAATAAATTTTTTTCCTTTTTTGCCTTTTACAATTTTTTACAAAGGAATCTTCACGTCTCTTTCCCACCATGTCATTTCCTAACCATTTACCGTACAAAAGAAATATTTTTTTCACCTTGTATGCCTTGTATGTATTTATATTCATTATTTTATTGGAATCCTCCTTCTCAATGTTTTTAAAATTTTATTTTCAATGAAAAATATTTTTAGATGGTTTTTTAAAATCAAGAGAGATTTTCTTAAAAAATATTTTGGATATTTTTCTTTTATTTCATCAATGACATTATCTCTCTAATTTTACTCTATATGGGATTTTTTAGCATTGATACCAACATTAATTTTCCTATGGATGTTTTTTGTTATTTTTTCACCAAGGATAATATTCACCTTCACTTTATTTATTTATCTTTTATACACATTGAAAAATTAAAAATTCTTTGATCATTGAACATTGAATTTCTCCAAAAATAACCATTTCATTTATCATAGATATTAATATTTCTTAAACCACATACCATTTTACATATTTTGTATACTTTGAAATTAATTGGATTATTTGGTAGAAATATTGATAAATCCTTATACATTATTCACTACAGATATTTGATTAGGAAAAATATTTTTTTGATATACGAGGAATGCTTTTTCCATGCAATGCATGGGTTGGGGACCCTTTAAAAAAATATAAAAGGTTGGGGATTTGTTAATTAAATCCCATGGATGCATCCATAGTCTACTAGGATGAATTAATTGTGAAAATTTGTGTATGTAAAATTTCTATTGACTATATGAGTACCATGTACCTGGGAAACATGGAGTCCAACAACAAAGTATTACCCCTCATTTAATTTCAGTTATTATTCATCCATGAGATTTTATGTCAACATATCTATGGATAAATTTCATTTCATTTCATTTATTAAATGGAACAGGTTGTAGTTTCTTACCATGCAATAGTTATTCCGACTTTTCTAGTTATTTTAATGGAATGTGTTTCTAGTTATTGTCTTCCCATTTTTCTTATTTAATTCTATTTAGTTTATTTATTACACAGAATGTGTGTTCAATTATTTACCTTTCTATATTGAATATTATCATTGTTTATTTATTTCTTATATTATATTTTTTCGTTTCTGATCATTTTTTATCAACCTTTTTATGTTTCATTCTATAGGAATCCATGAAGTGTTCTATGAATCATATGTTATAAATTACTATATGGATTAAAGTTATCATCGATTTTGTTAATTTATTTGGTTATTTAAAAAGAAGGGAAAATTTTGTAATTAGTGCAGTCATTTAAAATGTAATACTAATTTATGTATCTGGTTTACCAATACTACTAAAATAATTGTTCATCTGGGGATAGATTCCTTGTAATCATGACAATGTAATTGATTAAAGACCCCAAACTCTTTCTATCTCGGGTAAGGCCAATAAAGAAAACCCTTGGTCTGACAAAACCCTTACTATTTAATTCCTCCAACTACACATTTCTCATACAAAACTCCACTTGAGTGACATGATATACTATAAAAAGATTTCATGTTATTCCCAAAGAACAATTCTATTCATGTTTATATATCTATGTGTAGAGGTATTCCTACAAAATTGTAGAGAAATATATCCTCAAGCTCTGCAAACACTACAAGAAGCTGACATCCCACCGAATTCATTAATATAGGTAAAATAATATCCAAATAATTCATAATCACAAATATATTCCTATTAATTACCTCATATTATCCTTGGGTTTTATTCTCACAAATGTAGAAAAACCGATTCCATCAACATGGATTCACCTCATTTTTCACCTGAAATAGTTAGTACGGGCATGTACTGTGGAGATATAGACCATACATATAATTAAGTCATAAAGGCTCACCTATAATATAGAAATACCCCATTTGAATCTCTCTCAACAAAGTGCCATGTCACAATATTGGTTGAAGTGTGTAATTGCTAAATCCCCTCTGTTCAGAGTCTCTAAAAACAATGGTTAATCCAAAGAATGTACTAAAATATATATGTCTCAAACTAAATAAGTAGAAATAAAATATAATTTTTTAATCTATTCATATCTATACTAAATATAATTTGTTAAACACATATATTGTACATCTAATCATACTGGGTGCATGTTGGTTATAGACCGACATGGCCTGCAACATTCCCTGACCATATCAAAAATCTCACTGAGCCAGGTATGGACTAAATCATGGTGGTGGTGGAAACATTTAAGTGAATATACAATCTTCTAATATTATCCTAACATCACTACCTTGTATGAAACATTATTGGACTCCCTAATTATAGTGACCCGATCCTTTTACATAAAACGTTTCATGATGTTTAGCATAATTAATCATCACGGTATAAGCCAAGGATCGTTAAGTCTAGTGTCTTGGAAGACTAGTGACATATAACATAAAACATGGGGAAAAAAACTTCTTTATTTAATCTTCATAAAGAGCTTCTAACATTCTTTAGGCCCTTACATCTGCGTAGGGTACCCTAGGGAACACATGAACAAAGGGATGAGCTAACAAGCCCGGTAAGGGAATGAACATAAGGATACATTTCAAGCACATGAGTTAGGAGGCATGAAATAATGATATCCAAAGTATCAAATTTATAAACTCATTTAATATAAGTGTGGGAAAATATAACCATGGAATCATATAAATTTGGTAGAATCATAAATCATATCTTTTGTACGGGTCAAGGCTAACCACAAATCCCATTTCCATTTTAGTATGGGTTAAGGCTAACCGCCAATCCCGTTTCACATCACATCTCATGAGACTTAACCTTAACCAATGCATTTTAGCACTATCTGGGTTCACCCATCTAAATATTTTCGTGAATATTCATTCCACATAAATATTCATACCACATATACAACCATACATAATCAACCATACAAAAACAGAAGGGTACCCATGGAAAGAATTGGGTACCACAATCATGACATAAATCATAACCAATGAACGTATCATGAAAGTGTCCATATAAAGAAATAATTAGAAAATAAATAGAAGTTTATAGGGTAACATAGGCATATAAAATGGCAATTGGTGTTAAATATAAGTGACTACATATGAGAAATGTATTCTAGAAACATCAGCATTAAAACATTTTTGTGCGGTTTTAAGAAAAATACTATAAAGCTTTTAAATTAGTAAAGAAGAAATTATTTTATATAAAACCATAATTTAACCAATAAGGTATTAAAAATAAAAATACATAATTTACAAAGATAATGGTGTCTTAAAACAGATGATAGAGTGTACTTGAAATTGGGTAAAATTTCGAGAAGTTCCTTTAAAACGAGTGTTCTTATTGGTAAGTATCGAAGAGAGATTCACTTAATAGAATGTATATCTCCGAAAGATAATGAGAGTTGGATCTCAGAACATGATTTTGTTTCATATAAATATAATGTTGATGTTCTACATAAAAAAAGACAACAATATTGTGGTAAAAAGAAATATAGAGAAACCCGAAGTAATAAAGGATGTTCAGGTAGAATCCATCATGGTTTATTGGCATGGTATCAGGTGTAACTAAGATGGCTTGATGAGAGAGATATGGGGTTTCTAATCACTTATAAAACATTAGGGAATTATGTGAAAGGTGTATAAATGTACCTCATCACTTTTTATTACACAAAAAGGTCATAGCATAGAGAACAATCTTGATTAAGAGTAAAAAGGGGAGGATCCCTTACCTTTAATCTGTTGTTGTTCTCCACTTGTTATTAATGACCTGAATAAACAAATTAGGATTATTAATTAATAATTATAGAACCACTTCTATATTCAATTTATTTATTATAACCCTTTTTAGTTCATTCAAAGCCTTTTTGATTAGTTACAAGGATTAATTTCATGTTTCAGGCTCGTATGTCTACTTGGCTTTAAAAGATCGGTTCACTTATATTCAAGTTTGGATTATATCCAAGATGAAAGTGGTTTTCCAGAATTGAAGTTATATTCATTATTTCATACCCATGATATTACATGGTTTTAATATTAATTAGGTTACTTAAAGTGAAGTAGAATTTCTATATTTATAACTATAGTGATAACCGTTTTTGTTAATCGGTGGATTTGATTACAATGAATGTGTTTTGATTTATAACATAATTCAATTTGTACCAAAGGATTATAGAACCAAAAATAGGATATATTACATATATAATAACCTGGATGAACCATAAAACAAATTGTTTCATGACCAGAATTAAATATAATAACAGAAATTGATAAACCATTGTCCTTGAATGTGCTAAATTAGCACATCTGAAACAGTGCTTTCATTTCATTCAAATAAAAGGGTGGGGAATGGAGAAAAGAGAATGAAATATACCAATAGAATGATAACATTCTAGTACAAGTATGTTACTAGATTCATCATACTATTATGTTGAACGGAGGTGAGGAAAGAAATAAAAAGAAAAGAACTTAAAAATAGAAGAAATTGTGAAGAGGAATTTACCACTTGAGACTTCTTCCTTTAAGAACCTCTCAAGGGGAGAGGTTTTGGTATTTTGAGGAGGATGAAAGCATTTAGACCTAGGTGAGGACCTTGGGGAGATATTTGACCAAAATAATGTCAAGGAACAAGGCTTGATAGGAGTTGATAGAAGAGGGAGTGATGGGGGTTTTATAGTGGAGGATAGGAGATATTTCATAATATTATAAATATTAATTTATTATTTCTTCCCAAGACAAGGAATAATAAGTATTCCATGACCAAGAATAGTGATTTTATCATTTGATCCCAAACCAAGTGGTCTTACATCATCATAACATCATCAATGACTCAATTAATCCATGATTTAGCATTTATTGTGAATTATCAGATTCTACTATTCATTAAAAAAATTAAAGTATTTTAGAAAAATCCGAAAAATTCACCCTAACCATTTTTCAACGTGTACAACCCAAAAATGAAGTCAATTTTTCAAAAATAATTTTCTAAATAGGATTATTACCAGTATTAAAACATTCATTAACTTATTCTAAAATATAGTTATATCGTACCTCCAAATTTTATATTATTTTTAACCACCATATGTGAGGTTACTAATCATTAGGGAAGGTTACTATTCACCAAAAATTATGTTTTCCTTATCGGGCTCTAAATAACATTCCGATTACAACCGTGTATGCCAGATTTTCCAAATTCCAAACATAGACGTGACATAATTATTTTTAAAGGTTACCTAGCACTTAGTAAATCATTATGTTGTGTTTTCATGTGATTTTATGACATACTTATGAGAAGGGAATTTCGATTGAAAAACAGTGTTTTGTTACATTATTCCCCCCTTATGATATTTCTCCCTTGAAATTTTGTTTTCCATTCTAATCCAAAAATAGGTGTGGGTACTTTTCCCTCATTGCTTCCTCTAATTCCCATGTTTCCTTTTCGTACTTTTGGTTTCCCCATTGGACCTTGACTAGATGAGTAGTCTTGTTGCATAGAACTCATTCTCTATGATCCAAGATCTTCACTGGCTACTCCTGGTAAGAGAGATCATCCTCAAACTATACCACATCTGAAGATAGTACATGTGAAGGGTCTGGTATATACTTCCTTAAGAGGGATACATGAAAGACATCATGTACTTTCGACATGGTAGGTGGAATTGCCAGTTGATAGGTCACAGCTCTGACTCGATCAAGGATCTCAAAGGGGCCGATGTACTATGTAATTTAAATCCCTTTATTTCTAAACCTCATGACCTTATTCCATGGTGATATACATAGAAATACCACGTCTCCATCTTTGAACTCAGGGCCTCATCGACAGTTATCTATATAACTCTTCTGTCGACTTTCGGCTGCCTTGATATGTTGCTGAATGGTTTTAACCTTCTCCATCATTTCTTAGACCATTTCAGGTCCTAGCAGCTTACTCTCACCGACATCATCCCAACATGTCGGTGTTCTTCACCTTTTCCCATAAAGGGCTTCATATGATTCCATTCAGATGCTCTAGTATAAACTATCGTTGTTGGAGAATTCAACCAGGGGAAGATGTTAGTCCCATCCTCCTTTGAATTCCATTGAACACGCTCTCAACATGTCTTCCAAAGTATGAGTAGTTTTCTCAGATTGGCCATCAGTTTGAGAATGATAGGCCTTACTGAAGTTCAGTTTAGTGCTCAGAGCATGCTGGAGACTTTTCCAGAACCTCAAGGTGAATATCGGATCACGATCCGATACAATAAATAGTGGTATTCCATGCATCCTTACATCTTAGTTGATGTAAATACATGCAATTTGATACAATGAGAAGTCCTCTAAAATAGTGATAAAGTGAGTTGTCTTCGTAAGATGATCTACAATGACCCATATAGCATAGTTTACTCTAGATGTCTGTGGAAGTCTAGTGACAAAGTCCATTGTAATGTTCTCCCACTTCCATGATGGTATGGGTATTGGTTTCATCAACCCCTTAGAATTTTGTCTCTTAGCCTTCACTTGCTGATGTACGAGGCACTTTGATGTATATTAAGCAATCTCCCTTTTCGTATAGTCCCACCAAATGTTTTCTTGGAGATCTCGACACATCATTGGGCTCCCTGGGTGTATAGAGAAGTTCAAGCTATGTGCATCATTCAATAGAAACTTCATTATCTCTGGATCAGATGGTACACATAATCGTGTCCCAAATCATATAACTCCTTCCACATCAATTTTGAAATCGGAGGATTCCCCATTTTTAACAGCTTCCACCCTTTTCTAAATTTCCACATATTTTGTTTAAGCATCATATATTTTCTCCAATTGGGATGGTTGACCAATTATTTGAGAAAGGATTGATGATGTTCCTCCCTTAATGATTCCCATTTCCATTCTTTTCAAATCTAAGAAGATTGGATCCTTTCCAATTCTCATCATTGATAAAGATGCATGATCCATTTTACTTAGAGCATCTTCCACCTTGTTTGCCTTACCAGGATGGTAGTGGATTGAGAAGTCATAATCCATGATGATCCCTATCCATCTTCACTGGTGCATATTAAGCTCTTTCTATATGAATATATATTTGAGACACTTTTGGTCAGTATATATCTCACATTTTTTCCCATAGAGATAATGCTGCAATTTTTTCAACGCAAATATCCCAGCAGCCAACTCCAGATCAAGCGTGGGATAGTTTTGCTCATGGATTTTCAGCTGCCTTGAGGAATAGGCTATTGCTTTATCATTTTTCATTAGTAAACAACCTTATCCTTTCTTATAAGCATAAATATACACCACAAAGAGTTCTCCACTTGAAGGGAGTGTGAGTATCAGTGCAGTGATAATCCTCTTTTTCAAATCTTTGAAATAGTATTCACATTTGTGTGTCCAGAAGAACTTTACACCCTTCCGTGTCATCTTGTTCATTGGATTTTCCAATCGTGGAAGTTCTTCATTAATCACCTATAATACCAAGCTATACCTAAAAAGTTACGGATCTCCATTACAGAAGTTGGCCTCTTCCACTCTTCAATTACCATCATCTTGGAAGGGTCCACAGATATCCCATTCATGGTGATAACATTCCCCAAGAATGATACTTCCTCCATCCAGAACTCACATTTATTTTACGTTTCATACAACTTCACCCTTCACAAAGTCTTTAACACAGTTTCCAAATGCTCCTCATGTTCCTCCTAGCTCTTGGAGTATTTCAGAATACCATCAATAAAGACCAATTCAAATTTATTGAGGTAATATCTAAATATTTTATTCATTAAATCCATGAAAATTGTTTGAGAATTAGTGAGTCTGAAGGGAATCTATATGAACTCATAGTGTCCATACCTCATTCGAAAGGAATTCTTGGGAATATCTTCCTTCCTCACCTTTAGTTGGTGATATCATGACCGAAGGTCCACCTTAGAGAAATAACTGGCCCCACAAAGCTGATCGAACTAGTCATCTATCCATGGAAGGGGATACTTGTTCTTTATAGTGATTTTATTGAGCTTCTGATAATCATTGCAGAGGCGCATTGATCCATCCTTCTTCTGGATGAAGTGGACTGGAGCACCCCTCGGTGAAGCACTCGGGTGATTAAAACCCTTCCCCATATTCTCCTATAACTACTTCTTTAGCTCTTCTAGCTCTACGGTGGCCATTCTGTTAGGTGTCTTTGAGATTGGCAGAGATCCAGGTATAAGGTCATTTGAGAACTCAACCTCTCGGTCAGGAGCAAGACCATGGAACTCTTCAGGGAATACATCAGTGTAATCCATCACGATGGTCATGTCTTCAAGAATGATTCTATCCTTTGTCCCAATTATTTGAGCATCATATGCTTTCTCACAAGGATGTAGTATCCAAACATGAGATGAATATTCTAAAGGAGACTCATATTCTTCCTTACACTTGTAATGAATCGGAGGATGCATCGGGACGTGACAAGTGATCTCCCTTTCCCAACAATTGATGTTGGCCTTGTACAAAGATAGCCAATCCATGCCCATGATAGCATCAAACTCCACTAAAGGAAGTATGATAAGATTTACTGTGAGGTTGATCAGTCCAAAAAAATTAACCGTGGAGGAGTTATAAACCATGGATCAAGTAATGTACCCATTCATTGTTCTCACAGATAACGTTTCCTCCAGATTTTGAGGTGGTGTTTGAATAGTTCTACTAAACATACTAGATATGAAAGAATGCATAGAAACAGAATAAAATAGTATGTTTTCTATTCATTAATGAATAAAAATCATACCTATCACCACATATTTTTCCAGCTCCACCTCATTGGTAGTGATATCATAAGCCCTTCATTGTTGCCTTGGAGGTTGTTGCTGATTGCCTCCGACAACCTTCGACTTAGGGAAATTGTTCACATAATGCTCAAGGTCCTTGCAGTTATTACACTGCACTGCAGGCTGAGTGTTGATCTGAACCTTCCTTTCTTCTTCAACATTAGCGGAATTTTTCATATCCCTTTGGAATTTCATGGCCAGATGACCAAACATTCCGTATTTGAAGCAATTATTGCTTCCCTTGAGATAGTCACCATGATTATTCTTCTCACAATTTTTTCAAATGGGAAATTGAGGATCCTTTCCGTCATGGGATTTGTTTGATGAACCACACATGTTATTCTCCATTTTCCTCTTCTTGTCACTAGGCCCATGATACCACTGAGAGTCTCTATTATCCATTTCAACCTTGAGGGCACAACGGACAATATATTCATAGCTGTTGAAGTCTAAAATCAACAACACTTTTTGTAGACTTGGATTTAGTCTGTTAAAGAAATGATCCACCTTACATTCAGTGTTCATGAAAAAGCCAGAGGTGTACGTAGAAAGCCTTGTAATGTTCGCTTCATAGTCCCTGATGGACTCATCTTCCTTCTTCTTGAGTCCAAGTAACTCTCCTTCCATCTTGAGGCAGAGGTTGGAAGGAAAATATTTGTTGAAAAACATCCTCTTAAATTCCTCCCATTCTATGGAATCAATTTTCTCTTCGGACTTTGTATTCTTGATCCGTTTCCACCACTGATCATCTTCCCCATCAAAATGATAGACTTCTAGTACAACATTTTTTTCATCCGAGCACTGGAGGACAGAGAAAATATTTTCAATGGAGTTAATCCATTGTTCGGTGAGGAAGGGATCAGAAGACACGCTAAACATTGGATTCCTTTTCCGTATGAAGGATTCTATGGAAACTTTCCCTTTCCTTATAGGAGGGGGACGTTCCACCTGATTCAGGTTATTTTTCATAACTCGAGCCAGCTGAGCAAGTACTATCCTAAAGTTTTGAGAACCCACTTCCATCACATCAGGAATTTTATTATGGAAATCATCACATTTCCTATCACATTGGTTTTTGGAATGTGTTCTTCTATTTCCCGACATTAATTAAGAAAAATAACGTATAATTATAGGTCATTAATACTTAGCTATTGAGCATAAAAAAAACATTTAACATAAAATTATGAACTTATAAAGAAGAATTATATCCTTACTTGTGATTCCTTAGGTTTATATCTAGGTTATCCTTAATCTATTTCATAAATTATTTCCTTATCGGCTTTTTTTGTCCCTTAATAACGGTTTGTACTATGCTCGTGAATATACCGATTAATATCCCCTAGGAGTTTCATAACCAAGAGTGAAGCAAGGTCTGTTATCGTGCACCAGTTCCTGTACGAGTCAAGCTCAAAGCAGTATTTTTGGATTTTACCCCTAGATACATCTGTGCCAGAGCCGCCTCTACCTGCTCGTATCCAGACAGGGATGTATTTTTTGATAAACCACTTACCCTATAATCACAAAAGTTTAGGACTATATTCTTATAATTAGCCTCAACCATAAGGTTCTCACTAAGGTGATCTATTCCTAATCTGTAAAAATAACTAGACCATCCTATGATACCAACTATAGAGACATGCGTCTTTTACATTAAACATTTCATGATTTTAATCATAATTAATTATCAGGGTAAAAGAAAAGGATCGTTAAGTCTAGTGTCTTGGAAGAGTAGGTACATATAACATAAAACGTGGGTCAAAAAAACTTCTTTATTTAATCTCTATAAAGAGCTTCTAACTTCCTTTGAGCCCTTACATCTGTATAGGGTACCATGGGGAACACATGAACAAAGGGATGAGCAAAAAATCCCATTAAGGGAATGAACATAAGGATACAACCCAAGCACATGAGTTAGGTGGCATGACATAATGATATCAAAAGCATGAAACATAAAAAATAATATAATATAAGCATGGGAACATATAAACATTTAATCTTATAAATGTGGCAGAATCATAAATCATATCTTTAGTATGGGTCAAGGATAACCGCCAATCCCGTTTCACAATGAATCTCATGAGAATTAACCTTAACTAATGCATTGGAGCACTATCTGGGTGCACCCATCTCAAAATTTTGATGAATATTCTTTCCACATAAATATTCTTACCACATATACAACCATACATAATCAACCATACACAAACATAAGGGTACCCATGGAAAGAATTGGGTACCACAATCATGACATAAATCATAACCAATGGGCGTATCAGGAAAGTGTACATGTATGGAAAGAATTATAAAATACTTAGACGTTCATAGGGTTAAAATTTCATATAACAGGTTAAGTGGTGTTAAACATAAGTGACAACATATGAGAAATGTATTTTAGAAACATTATCATTAAAATATTTTTTGCGGTTTTAAGGAAAAAACTATAGAGCTTTTAAAATATTAAATAAAAAATTCTATAATATAAAACCAGAGTTTAACCAAGAAGGTTTTCATAATAAAAATACAGTATTTACTATGATAATTGTGTCTTTAAACAAAAGATATGTTGCACTTGAAATTGGATAAAATTTCGGGAAGTTTTTTTAAAACGACTGTGCTTATTGGGATGTATCGAAGAGAGATTCACTTAAAAGAATGTATATACCTGAACAAAATGAGAGAGGGATCATGGAAAATTAGTTTTGAGCATATAAACAGAATGTTGATGTTCTACATAAAAGAAAAGCCAACAACATTTTGTTAAAAAGAATGATAGAGAAACCTGAAGGAATAAAAGATGTTCTGGTATAATCCATCATGGTTTATTGGCATGGTATCAGGTGCAACTAAGAGGGCTTGATGAGAGAGATAAGGGGTTTATAATCACTTAAAAAACATTAGTGCAGTATGGGGAAGGTGTATAAATGTACCCCATCACTTGGTATTACCCATAAGGGCATAGCATAGAGAACAGTCTTGATTAAGAGTAAAATGGGGACGATCCCTTACCTTAAATCTGTTGGTGTTCTGCACTTGTTATTAACGACCTGAATAAACAAAATAGGATTATTAATTAAAAATTAAAGAACCTGTTATATATTCAATTTATTTATTATAACCATTTTTAGTTAATTCAATTCCTTTTTTGTTAGTTACAAGGTTTAATTTCATTGTTCGGGCTCATTTGTTTACATGGGTTTGAATGATCAGTTCACTTATATTTATGTTTGGATTATATGCAAGATGAAAGTGGTTGACCATAATTGAAGTTAAATTATTTAGTTCATATCTGATAGATTACATTGTATTAATTTTAATTAGGTTACTTATAGTGAAGTCGAATTATTATACATATATCCATAGTGATAACCGTTTTTGTTAATTGGTGGATTTGATTACATAGAATGTGTTTCTAATTTATAACACAATTTCATTTGTAAAAAAGGATCACAGAACAAAAAATAAGATATATTACATATATAATAATCTGGTTCAACCATAACACAAATGGTTTCATGACCGGAATTAATGATAATAATATAAATTGATAAACGGTTGTCCTTGAATGTGCTAAATTAGCACATCTCAAACGATGCTTTCATTTCATTCCAATAAAAGGGTGGAGAAAGGAGATAAGATAAGAAATATAGCACTAGAATTAACACATTACAATACATTTATGTAACTAGATTTATCATAAGAATATGGTGACGGGAGGTGAGGAAATAAGTAAAAATAAAAGATCCTAAAAGAAAAGAAGAAACTGGGAAGAGGAATTTACCTCTGGAGACTTCGTCCTTTGAGAACCTTTTAAGGGAAGAGGTTTTGGTATTTTTTGGATGCTGAGAGCTTTTGGACATGGGGGAGGACCTTGGGGACAGATTTTGGAAGAATAATGGCAAGGCACAAGGTTAGAGAGGAGTGGAGAGAAGAGGGAGTGGAGGGGGGTTTTATAGTGGAGGGGAGGAGGGATTTCATAATATTATAATCATTTACTTATTATTTCATCCCAAGACAATAAATATTAAGTATTCCATGACGAAGAATAGTATTTTTATAATGTGATCCTAAACAAAGTGGGCTTACATCAGTAGAACATCATTGATGACTCAATTAAACCATTATATAGCATTTATTGTGAATTATCGGATTCTTCTATTCATAAAAAAAATCAGGTATTTCAAAAAAATTCCTAAATTTCACCCTAACCATATTTCGATGTGTAGAATCCAAAAATGAAGTCCATTTTTCAAAAATAATTTTCTGAATATTATTATTTTAATATCAAATTAAAATAATAATTTATTATGAAAACCAGTTTAAAACATTCATTAAATTATTCAAAAATATAGGTATATCATACTTCCAAGTTGAATATTATTTTTATACCACCATAGGTGAGGTTACTATTCATGAGTGTAAGATACTATTCAACAAAAATTATGATTTCCTTATCAGACTCCAAATAACTTACTGATTACAACTCTGTATGCCAGATTTTTGAAATTTCAAACACAGAAGTGACGAAATTGTGTTTAAAGGATACTTAGCACTTAGTAGTTCCTTATGTTGTGTTTTCATGTGATTTTATGACATACTTATGAGAAGGGAATCTCCATTGAAAAACATTTGGTCATTAAACTAATCCTACCACTTCCTCTTCATAGGTATTCCTTTGACAATCCCAATTTTTGGTGCACAACAGGTCACACAATGCCATGCAAGATGTCTCCAACCCTTAGAAGAGAACCACATAATCTCTCAAGGATGAGTAGTGTTTCTTTTTGATCCATGAATGTAACATCTCCATATTTTTTATTTCTTATTTTAAAAAATATATTTATTATTTTCTATATTTTTCATTACCTCAAACTCTAGGTTTATCTTGTGCTACGTGAAACATTATGTTTAAACAAAACATTTCATATTACTTAAATAGTATTATCTGATAGTAATCACCTATAAATTATAATAGAGTGTATGATATGATTGAATATATTATGAAAATATATTTTTATATAAGCATGTAATTTAATCCTTTATTCGGAAATTATTTAAAAATGAAAATAAAACTATTTGAAAATAATGGAAATCTTTATCTAAGAACCTATCTTTATTCAAACATTCATGTTTGACCTTAATAAATTAAATAATTTTTTTGTGAATTACATTAATTAATTTTATATATTATATATTAAATAAAAGAAATTAGTATTAAACATATGTGTTTTAATGATATGAGATAATATTAAATCTAATTTTACAAAGAAAATCATCATTTTTCTGAAAATCGGTTTTGTCTCATTTTCCCAAACACATTTTAAATATGATTTTTAAAACATTTAGAAATATTATTTCACTAAATAAATTTTAATTTCTAAATATTTATATAATAATTATATTAGGGTTATTTATTGAAATTTTCCTAAAGATATTATTTTTTGATGAATAATGAAAAAAGAGGATTTTAATTAAAATTTTATATTTTTAATTATTTTTATTATTATGTCATATTTTAAATTGGATTTAATGTAATAATTTTTCATTTATAAATCATTAAATAAATTTTATGTCATTCGAATTAATTTCATATTTATATTGTTTATAAAATCATTATAAACGTTTGAACATTTTCCCTTTGAAAACCCGCTTTGTCATCCCATACGCAGGGTTAATTTGAAATAATGTTGTCCTAATTATGTGAATTTAATTTGGAAAAATAGTTTCCATATTAGTATTAATCATAATATATATTATCTAATTATCTTCTCATGATGTTTTAGAAAAATAAAAAATATAAACAGAAAATAATAATTTTTTTGTGTTTAAGGTGAAAATTGGATTATCTAGGGATTAAAATAAGAAGTTAATGGATACAATGAACGAAAACCAAGTGAAAAAATTATTATTTTAAATAAATAAACTATATAATTTCTATTTACAAATAATAATCTTTTTAATACCCTAGTTTCAGGACAAATACATATGTACAACTTTTTCGTCTCAAGAAAATTCAAATGACCACTCACCTTTCTTATAAAAGGTCACTCTATCTCCTCTATTCTCCACACCTTCAAAACCTTTATGTGTAAGAACCCAAATAATTTTTTCAGGTATGCTTTTCCTTTTCTGGCAGTTTTTGAGGAAATAGGAAATTCTTGGAAATTTTCAAAGTACATGTTATGTACTTTATAAGTACATGTCGTGTACTTCCTTGCCGCAGGAGGCCGTGTGCTGGCCATGTGGTAGCCACACACACAGCCGTGTGGGAGTGACTAGGAGGTCAGTTAAATCGGTGTACGGAAAAGCCATGTGCACTTCATTTACATCAAAATTAAATGTTATGTACTTTATTTTTTCCTTAAACTCACCAGCATCACGTCTAATCAAGAAAAACACCCCCATCTTCGTTCGTCCCGTCCAGGAACGTCATACGACCATAGATCTTTGACAAACCGCTGAGCAAGTGTCTATCCTCTGAATCGAACATTGTTGGTTGTGTCGGAATCACATCGGTCAGTTCTCTCTTATCCTATAGCATCATCTTCTAATTTATCCTCTCTCCTGAGATGTCGTAGGTTGAACGTTTTAGACATTTTTGTATATCTTCAACATTATTAAGAGATTTATGATTCGAGGTTCACATATAGAGATATCCTAACCCTGAGGTAGGTGGTTTGCTCTTTTCCATTCAAATACTTTGAATATTATGTGCAAATTCCACCAATACCCTTAGATGGGGTATTGTGTGTTTACCATTTTACCTATGTTGAATTCCTTTCATTATTGTATGCTTGTGTAGAAGATATTTGGATATGAATAGGGTTTATTGCTATGCTTTGGATGTGTTTTTCCCTTTCATGTACTGTTTATGACCATTTGATCCTCTCTAGCCTTTGGATGCTTTACCTATTTCCCATTCCTGTTGTTGTATGATACAGAGTTTGTGTTTTGAAGTTCTTCATATGTCATAGACTGATTAGAAAATTAGTTCGGTAGGATTATTTTGGCCATATTACACTGCTATACTCATTGACCTACACAGCGTCATGAGAACCTGGTGTGGTATACTATAAGGGGAATTGACTGAGCGATATTCCTCAGAGAGACTTTGAGAACTTTAGGCTATAAGGGGGATTGACTGATTGAGCTACCTTAGAGAGCCTAAGACTACATGGGGATATAAGGGGAATAGACCGAGCAGGCTTCCTCAGAGAGTCCTTGTCTACTTTATACTATAAGTGGAATTGGTCGAGCGAGTTTCCTCAGAGATTCCTTGATTTTATTTTTGAAATGTTAATACTATAAAGGGAATTAGTGGTGAGTGCTTCCTTGGAGAGTCTATGAACAACCTGGGATATAAGGGAAATTGACCGAGTGAGCATCCTAAGAGAGTCCTTGACCATGGGGCTATAAGGGGAATTGACCGCGTGAGCTTCCTCAGGGAGTTCTTGACTACCTTAGACTATAAGGGGAAATGACTATGAGTGCTTCCTTAGAGAGTCTTCATATGCAGAACCAGAGGGATTAGACCGAGTGTGTTACCCAAAGGGTTTCTTGTACTTCTTAGGTAGAACCAGAGGAGATGGTTGTGAGTAATTCCCAGAGGGTTACCTGTTGGGTTTAGTTGTTTTTTGATGTTACATGATTTTGAAACTGTGGATTATTTACTGCTGAGTACTTTCTAGTTTACTATTTTCTGTACTTTTACCTTCCATATTACCACTGACTATTAGGAACATATCTTCGGGTGGTTGCTTACTGGGATTTAGTCTCACACCCAATTTGGGTTATGCTTTTTGGCCCAAACAGATTATATTACTTCAGGTATAGATAATTGCAAGCTCCCTTATACTTCAGGTACTTGATTTTCTATGGAGCTAGAGAGAATGAGACCAAGCTATGGATTGTGATGCTGAGGAGTTTATCTTCTTTCTTTTTCACCTTGGATTAGCACTGTTGTATTCCAGTATTGTGACTGGGTTGGCTATTTTCCTAGACCTATGTATCATGCATCATTATATATATATATGTGCTTCAGTTGTTTATTATTCTAGTCTTCCACTATTTTATGTTGTTGGATATTTAATGCTTCTGATATTGTATGTATTGTTTCACTTCCACTGTGTACTCTACCCATGGGGGCATAGTTTCCCCACAATCACACCCAAGGCCCTCGCTGCTAGTCCGCTCCATCTGGCGTTCGAGGAAATCTGCTTGAGGCCATGTGACCAACCAGGTACGGGGCGCCTCTGGGTGGCTTCCGGAACTGGGATGCTACAAAGTGGTATCAGATGATTTCTTGTCTCATTATTTACTGTTTGGAGCCTTTATCTAGTGATAGGAAGGAATAGGTACTTGGTAAAAAGCTATTCTTGGGAGTAGCTATCCCGTGTACAGGGAAAATCCAATCTACCTCATTTATTGAAGTTCTGTCTAGTTTTTCATGTTTATAGTTGATCAGATTTTCACCATTGGGTGACTCACATGTTTTGTGTTATTAATGTCGACATTATTGAGGTTATATTTCTATCACAACCTGATGATATGAGGGTATTACATCTCATGTATCATATAGGCACTTTCTAGAAATCACATGTCATGTATTCTTGCAGTGTCATCAAGGATGCATTAGCGATTGCATGTTGTTTTGATAGTCGTTGTGTAGAATATGCATGTTGTTGTGATAAATGGCTTGATAATATTATCTTCTATTTGGATAGGTTATTGTTGTTTATGTTTTTGTTTGATTGAACGCCAAACATTGGTTCTTGAGGTGTTTTGGGCCCTCAAGGACCGGAATTTGGTGGATCATTGCTTTTTTATCCTTGCTATAACATGTATAGGATTCCAAACATTGATTCGCGGGTATTATGGGATCTCACAGATTGGAATTTGGAAACTTCTTTGTTCTTTTCAGTGTTTTCTGGGTTCCAGAGTAGTTTCTGGGGATTAATTTTTGGAAAATCCCAGAATACACGTTATGTAGTGGTATGTACATGCAACATGTTCTTTTGTTCAGGAAGAAACTATTTTTCATAAGTACACGCCATGTACTTTATGTAAACGCCGTGTAGTCTCTATCCATGTTGTAGGACGTGTGGCCAGAGGCACGGGATGAGGGAAAGTCTGGTGGTAACACGATGTGTACCAGTAGAAGACATCGTCTAGTGTTGACCATGTGTTCGCCCATGTATCTAAGAACACTGACGAATAAAAACCTTATGCTATATATGTCGTGTCAGTATTGAACACGCCTTGTAGTCGGAACCTGGTACCTGACCATGTGACGAACAACGCGGGTTGGTGTTACCCCTTCACGTACACATCGTGTCTGTTTAGAACACGCCGTGTAGTGTGAGCTATGTGTCCGGTCGTCTCACTAACAACATGGGATAGGTGAAGCTTTCCTAGTGCACCTCATGTCTACCGTGAACACACCGTGTATTCTTGTCTTAGGAGATCTGTGTGGCTTAACCGTGTAGAAGGACATGGGAAGGGGAAGAGGATTCAAGTACACGTCGTGTGTTAAGTCAACACGTCTTGTGTTTGGGGTGTTACACGACCATTTTAGGCAGTATTACACGCCCATGTAAATGACATAAGTGAACACGATGTGTAGGAAATATACACACCATGTAGTCATGTTTTGTAAATCATGAATGATTTCATTATAATGTTCCCTTCTTACAAAATTTTTCTTCAGTCCTTGATAACCTTTATCTAAGGTGTGTGCTTAACCTTGCAGATTCATTCCACTGAGACGTCCTCCAGATGTGTGCCAGTTACCAGATGGTCATCAGACATCAGACATTGATGATCAAGGACAACCTGTATATCCTCAAGTTGTGCCATCTTTGCGACCATCCATTGTACCTGAAATAGGTGCAGATGCGCAGTTCAGGGGGGGATTTCTGAGGATGATGCATAAAATTCCGGGAGCGCTGCCTCATACCCCATTGATGGATGATTTGACGTGGGTCTTCTAGAATTATCATCCTTCTACATTCTTAGGGTATCGAGGACCTCTGTGTATAGAGTCATGGCTAGAAGCCACACTGATGATTTTCTAGCATCTGGTGATACCTCTAGAGAAGAGGGTGAATCTTGCTACCTACATGCTCCGAGACTCTACAAGAGTTGGTGGCATATGATCTCATAAGTGGGATGCATATTCCGGTAGCCAGGTGGTGTGCTATTAGTTTGGGAGAAGTGGGAAATCGAGGACACGTTGCCTGAGATACCCAGTGGAGTGCTGATCATGCGAAAAGATGGGCCATCTTTAGTGATTTTTTCAGTTCTTTTCACCAGTAGCTGGTGACATGGGATCTTCTATGACTCTGTGTTCGAATGTAGCATCACCAGTTTCTCACCAATCAAGAAAATTGAGTTTTTTCAGCTGTTCAGGCTAAGGTGGAGGTCGTGGACATGGTGGTCAGTCGCCCGTATTTTAGCGATAGTAGAGTAGGTCGGATTCGAGTGGTCAGGTAGGGTCAATGGGCTGTATAGTAGGCCAGAACTTTGCAGTGGAGCAGACCCAACAAGAGCAGGATCTCAGACCATATATAGTTCAACGTATGATCCTATTTTCCTCTGTTTTATCTTAATAAATATTCGATACATGGGATTCCAATAGCGTTATATATACTGTTATTGTGGAAGCCTATTCTTTGCATCTTTTCTTCTGCTGATATCTTTACTCTAGACACTCTGTTGGGGACTAGAACGACTAGTGTACGTCAGTGCAAAGAGTTCCCTCTAGAGGTTGGTGGATGTCACTTCTTATGGGATCTCTATGTCATAGATATGACATGTTATGGTTTCATTCTCCGAATGGACTGGTTAGTTCTCTTCCATCCATTCGTCGATTGTTATCGTCATAGGGTGAGTTTCTTATCATGAGAGGGTGGATCTATTCTTCATATGGGCGAATGGGATGTCTATGTAAGTAGAGTGGGTCCGAATCATCGTGGGTTAGGGGGAGGTAAAGCCCTGGTTGCTAGTCTGTATCTAGATTACCAAGGGACTTCCCGGTTAGACATTCCACCAGTGGTGGATCATTTCAGATATGTCATTAGAGAAGACTTTTCAGGTTTTCCTCCAGAGATAGAGGTATAATTTTCAATTGAGCTTGTTCCTGGAGAAGCACCAATGTTCATTCCTCCTCATAGGATGGCTACACCTGAGTTGCAGGAGCTCAAGAAGCAGTTGGAGGAGTTACAGAAAAAGTGTTTCATATGACCCAGTACATCCCCTTGGGGTTCGCATGACCTATTTGGGAAGAAGGAAGATGGCACCTTCAGGATTTGTCTGGACTATCAGAAGCCGAACCAGTTGATGTTTAAGAATTTATATCCCTTACCGAGTAATGATGATCTCTTTGATCATCCTCGAGGAGCCCAGGAGTTGTTGAAGATTGAATTGAGGGTCGGTTATCATTAGTTGCGCATTAGACCATATGATATACCTCTTACATCCTTCCAGAGTAGGTATGGTCTATACAAGTATATGGTTATGTCATTCGGTCTCACGAACGCCCCTACAGTTTTCATTGCACAGATGAACTGAGTGTTCCATCCATACTTGGATTCCTTCGTGGGTATTTTTGTCGACGATATATTGGCGTAATCGCATACCAGAAATTACCATGCTATCCATATTAAGATAGTTTTGAGTACACTGAGGGAGCATCAGTTATATGCTAAGCTCTCATAGTGCCACTTTTGGATGGAACAAATTCTCTTTTTTGGTCATATTATCTCAGAGGCACGAGTATCAGAAGACCCAGAGAAAGAGAGAGTTGTAGTTTCCTAGTATTAGACAAAGAATGTATTTGAGGTGCAGTGTTTTCTAGGTCTGGCTAGATACTACAAAAATTTCATACAGGACTATTCACGCCTAGCAGCACTGCTGACTGGACTGACTATGACTGGGTCTATGTTCTTATGGTCAGATTCTTGTGAATCATCCTATTAAGAGCTGAAAGGGAGGTTGACTTCAGCACTGATACTAGTATTTCCAGAGAAGGTAAAGATCTGTTCAGTTTACAATGATGTGTCAGGTATTGGGATTGTAGATGTGCCTATGCAGGGAGATAGAGTCGTTGCGTATGGGTCTCAGGAGTTGAGGACACATGAGAGGAATTACCCAACACATGATCTGGAGTTGGCGACTGTTGTTCATTCCCTATGCTGCTGGAGGCCTTATCTTCTATTAGAGCACTTTGTGGTTTTCACCGACCACAAGAGACTCAAATACATCTTCACATAGCGTAATCTGAATTTGAGACAGTGGAGGGGGGTCGAGTACCTACAGTCCTTTGCCTTTGAGCTTGCCTACACGCCGAGGAAGGGCAACATGGTTGATGATTTGTTGAGAAGAAGGACTCAGATACAGGCAGTTCAAGAGGCCAGTATTGAGTGGAAGATTTACCCCTATTCTATGAGATGCATTTTGAGGTTCATGACAGACATGGGATAACTTTTCTATCTTCTTTAGTTGTTACCTCTACTCTTCTTGATCGAGTTAGAATGAGGCAGCTATCAGATTCTGAAGGCATGGTCCTAAGGGAGAGTGTGTCAAGAGAAAACCCTATTCTTTGATGGAATATATTCGAGGATGAGATATTCTGTTTCCAGAAGTGTGTATGGGTACCAATAGATATATGTGAGGAGATGATGCGGGACTTTCATTCCTCAGTTTGGGCAGTTCATCCTTCCATCCCCAAGATGTATCGTGATCTACACTGTCGGTATTGGTGGCCAGGAATGAAGAGGGATGTTTCTGGTTTCTTCATGAGATGTTAAACTTGTCAGCATGTAAAATATGATCATCAATTACCAGTAGGAATTTTAAAAAAGTTACCTATTCCTGAGTGGAAGTGTTTTGATGTTGAGATGTACTTTGTGACCAGTTTTACAAGGTCGTCCCACGAGAATGACACAGTTTAGGTTATCATTGATAGACTCAAGAAGTTCGCTCACTTCTTCCCGATCATGGAGACCATTAGTGTTGATGATCTAGGACAGTTGTACATCCGAGAGAGTTTACGTTTTCATGGAGATACACACTCCATTTTTCCAGAAAGGGTTTCTCTTTTTTACATCTCGGATTTGGAAGGGGCATCAGAAGGCTTTGGTTACACATGTACTTTTGAGTACAGCTTACCTTCCCCATAAAGATGACCAGTACGAGCATACAATTCAGGTACTTGGAGATATGCTTTGAGCATGCATTCTTGATTTTGGAGGTTCTTAGGAGAAGCATATAGCTCTTGTGTATTTTCCTACAATAATAGTTTTCAAGAAACTATTCAGATGGAACCTTATGAGGCTCTATATGGTAGGCCACGCTAATCACCCTTATGTTGGATGGAGATAGGTGATGCATCGTTTCTAGGACCTCGTCTTATTCAAGTGACCAGATAGAATATATAGATGATTTGGAAGAGGATGGCTACTGCACAGGCTCGAAAAAAGTCTTTTGATGATCAGAGGATAAGAACTCTGAAGTTCGAGGCCGGGGATCAGGTTTTCCTACATGTCACACAAAGTATGGGGCACAAGGGTGTTAGGAGACAGAGTAAGCTTTTTCCAAGGTACGTTCGGCCGTTTGAGGTGTTGGAGATAGTTGGGCTGGTTGCCTATCGGTTGTAGTCACCTCAGAGGTACCGAGCTATGCATGACATCTTTAATGTTTCTCAGCTTGGACCCTACTTCTTAGACCCGTCTCACTTCTTCCAACCCGAGGTGGATGAATTGGATGTGGATGCATCCTTTTAGGAGCATCCTATCTGGATCATTGATCACAGTGCAATGGTTCTCCATGGATGGTATGTTCCTCTGGTTCGGGTGCTTTGGCAGCACGGGTGAGTACAGAACGAGACTTGGGAGAGGGAGGCAAACGTGCGATCAAAGTGACGAGATATATTCGGGGTTTCTTCTTATACTCTACACCAGTGGCCAGATCTATTCGGGGTTTCTTTAAGTGGCGATGTTTGTAAGAACAAGAATCTTTTTTTAGGTATGTTTTTCCTCTTTTAGTTGTTTTTTAGGAAAAAGGAAATTTTGGAAATTTTCTAAGTACACACCGTGAACATTATGAGTACACTATGTATACTTCCTTGCCATAGGAGGCAGTGTGATGGCCATATAGTAGCCACACACACGGCCATGTAGGAGTGACTTGGAGGGTGCTTAAAGTGGAGTATGTAAAATGCGAGTACATGTCGTGTACTTAAAAAGTACATGTCGTGCACATTATTTTTTTCATTAAACACATCGGGGTTGCATCTAATCAACAGAAACACCCCCTTCCTCATTCGTCTCATCCGGGAGCTCCGTACGACATCGGATCTATGAAGAACCTCTGATCATACATATTACCTCAGAATCGAACACCATTGGTTGTGTTGGAATCACATCGGTGAGTTCTCTCTTCTCCTAGAGAATCATCTTCTAATTTCTATTCTCATTTGAGATATCATGGGTTGAATGTTTCAGACATTGATGTAGATCATCGACGTTATAAGAAGATTCAAGATTCGAGGTTTATATATTGTAATCTCGTAACCTTGAGGTAGGTGGTTTGTGTTTTTCTGTTCAATGTCTTTGAATATTATGTGCAAATTCCACCAATACCCTTGGACGAGGTATTGTGTGTTTACAATTTTACCCCTGTTGATTGCCTTCCATGCTTTAATTATTGTGCAGAGGCTATTTGGATATGAATAAGGTTGATTTCTATGCTTTGGATGTGTTTTTCCCAGGCATTTTCTGTTTATGACCATTTAGTCATGTTTAGCCTTTGGCTGCTTTACCTGTTTTCAATGCATGTTGCTGTAGGATGAAGAGTTTTTTTTATGACGTGCTTGATATGCCATAGGAAGATTAACCAAGTAGTTAGGAAGGTTTACATTGTTCATATTACACTTCTATGATCATTCACCTACACAGGTTCGTGAGAACATGTTGTAGTATACTATATGGTGAATTGAGCGAGTGAGCTTCCTCAGAGAGTCTTTTAGCACTTTAGGATATAAGGGGGATTGACCGAGTGAGCTTACTTAGAGAGCCTAGGACCACTTGGGGATATAATTATAATTGACCAAGAAGGCTTCATCAGAGATTCCTTGTCTGCTTTATTATATAAGTGTAATTGACTGAATGAGCTTCTTTAGAGAGTCTTTGATTTTATTCCTTAACTATTTAGACTATAAGTGGGATTGACGGTGAGTGCTTCCTCAGAGAGCCTATGAAGGACATCAAATATAAGGGTAATTGTACGATTGATATTCCTCAGAGAGTCATTGAACTTGTGGATATAAGGGGAATTGACCACGTGATCTTCCTCATAGTGTTCTTCAATACCTTAGACTATAAGGGTAATTGACTGTGAGTGCTTCCTCAGAGAGTCTTCATGTGCCAAACCAGAGAGGTTAGACTGGGTTTGTTTCCCAGAGGGTTTCTTTTGCTTCTTAGGTAGGACCAAAGGGGATTATTGTGAGTACTTCCTATAGGGTTACCTATTGGGTTTAGTTGTTTGTTTTGGTTGCTTGATTTTGAAAATGTGGATTGTTTACTACTGAGTACTTTCAAGTTTTCTATTTTCTATACTTTTACCTTCCACATATTCACTAACTGTTAGGAATAGATCTCCAGGAGGTTTTCTAGTGGGATTTAGTCTCACACCCTATTTGTGTCATTATATTCGGTCCAAATAGATTATATTGTTGTAGGTATAGATAAGGGTAAGTGCCCTTCTTCTTCAGGTACTTGATTTTTTGTCGAGTTGGAGAGCATGGGACCAAACTATGGATTGTGATGTTGAGGAGATTATCTGATTTATTTTGAACCTTGGTTTATCATTGTTTTATTCCATCATTGTGACTTTTTTGTCTGTTTTTATAGACCTATGTATCATTCATCATTTTATATATGTGTGTACTTCAGTTGTTTATTATTCCAGTCTTCCACTGTTTAATGTTGTTGGATATATACTGCTTCTGCTATTGTATATATTTGTTTACTTCCACTATGTACTCTTCAATGAGGGAATAGTTTCCCCAATATCACACCCAAGGCCCACAGTACTAGTCGGCTGCCTTGGGCGTTCGTGGAAATACACTTGAGGACATGTGACCAACCGGGTACGAGGCGCCTCAAGGTGGCTTCCAAAACCGGGATATTACATTATGTTGGTACAATATCTTACAATATTACTTCCCAACATTCATAATATTTTCCCAATATCCTTATTTGGGTATTAATTCCAACCTAGAATGGGTTTTAGGGCAATCCTAAGGAGGTTACATGAAAAATAGGAGATAATCTTCAACGAGATTTTTTTATTCGTCCTCCTCAATTAATTATTATTAAAATATTATGCTATTAGATCCTAAATTTCTTCTATATAATGAGATGATTTTGTGTTATGTTAATTATCTATATCAATATCCACATCTATCAATTGGATCACATAATCATTATTCATGTGTACGACATACTATCACCTCTCAAACCAATGCCATTATTTTCTCCATTTCAAACTCTCACAATTATGTATAATGATGTATATAAATTACATAAATTATAATAATAATATAATTATACATATTTATTAATTATATAATATATAATTTTTTTACATTAAAAACTACCCGGGATACTATAACCTCACTTATGTATGCAGGGGAGTACCACATCTCAAAGTGATGTGATTCATTTTCCCCTAACACTTTAAATTCATGATAATAAGTATAAATATATGTTATATAAATGAAATAATTATAATATTTTTAAATATAAACTATTCTAGGAGGATAATATTTAATTTTATTTGTTACATTTTCACTCATTGACTGATGATAACCTCATTTGTGTATGTGTGGACTACCACATTCATGTAACGATGCAACAATCTCTTCATCATCGAACCATATTGATGAAATGATTTTTTGTATTAAAAGAATAAATATTATATTTATGATATTATTATTATTATGTAATTTCATTATATTACATAAATAATTCCCATAATGAAAATTGAAAAATGTAAATTTATCCTTGAGTACGTACAACCAACCATATCCAAGATCATAATATAGTTCATTTCTTAAAAACAACATCTTTGATTGTTATTAAAAGTATAATGGATGAATAAATACATTAATTATTTCATTATTATTAATTTTCAAATTATATAACCATAATTAATATATGATGAACAAATGTAAAAAAATAAAAACATACATGAAGAACAAAGCAGTGATTCCCGAAAACATTGCTTTAACATTGAATTATTAATAAAAATTTAATAAAAGTATATAAGAAAATAATATATTATATGATATATATAATAATGGTTCTGAAATATATGTATAAACATGTATTTATTTTATAGGGGGTATGAATATTTTTGAAAAAAATCGAGAGTTATCGTATGGGATTTCTAATCTCTCTTTTATTTATAGAAGAGATGAAAATACAGCAATCATTTTTTGTGTGTAGTGTACATAATTCCCATTTGAAATGTTATATCATGAATTTATATTTTTTGGATCTTTTATGTTTCATTTTTTTATTATTTATTAGGGATTAGGATTATAAATATTACTAAAGTGATAAGGTATATGTTTTCTCAATTTTCCTTCGTTGACAATTATATCATGTTATGTTACTATCTCCATATATAAGGTGTATATATATACCCATTTACATATAAAATCGGGAATTTTATTATTCTAATGATATTATAAGTTTAATTTATTTTTATCCTTTCATGGTTTTTAAAAATAAATGATACTAAAGTGGTATGTAATTTAATTTATAACGCAACATTTACCATGATTTCTCATAATTATGATTCCAATGAGGTAATATTATAATCTATCTCCAAAAAATAAGGAATTTTCTTCTAATTTATTTATTTATTGACAATAAAATTTTACCCTTAATTATAATCACATCATGTACTCATGATTTCTAAATAATATTTTTTTATAGAAATAGAATAACATTCTATGTTCGCTCATAAATCCAATTTATTTTAAAATCTTATTTTATACAAATGGTTCCATTTTTTTAAAAAAATAGTTTTGAAACTATTCAATAATTATTAACTATGTATTTTACATTGTTTAACATTTTACAAATAATTTTCAAAGGAATTGGTAACATCTCATAATTCTCATGTAATTTTCATTATTATATGAAATTATTTCAATACTACATGCTCTAATAGAACATGATTCCAAGGAATGGTGATTCCGAAAGAGAATTTTGAGAATTCTTTAATGTACATTCTGTAAACGTGCGGGAAGCTCTTTCTATCTTTTGAACCAGTGATCAAATCACAAATATGAGGGAACTGTTGAAATCTGGATGCTGGGATTCACAACGAAAGGTCTTAACTTCAACCATCAAAGACAGAAAAGAAAATAAAATTTTCAGACCATTCATAAAAAATATCTTTAAAAATATTTTATTTATTTTCATCAATTGGAGAGTAAAAACATGGTGTTGCTAAGAGACAATGATAAGAAACATTCATGGATCACATTAATGGATCGAAAACACACAGTGTAACGATGATTTAATGATGCATAATAGTGACACTATTTTATATACGAAAGAACGTAACAATGTGACCTCACAACATAACAGAAACGAGGTTACTTGTTTTATTTTTAATTATTTGATGTATAGGTGTAATGAGGATTAAAATATGAGGATTCCTTGGCATACCTATGATGGATTTCCACCACAACGAACAATGAAAAATGTTAGTGGGACATCATCGTCTTTGATGAACCTTGATGAACAACGAATGACATCGACCTCTTGGACCCTCGAGGAAGAAGTTCTATGGAAATGAACATTGATAAAGTAGGAGTTTTGAATTATTTAATGTTTCACCATTCACTTCCTGAATTAAGAACACAGATCAACCAACAAATAGGTTGATTTGTGGATCATTCATTCTTGTGGGACGGTGTTGCTTTTTGGAATTTTTATTCTGGATTAAACTTTTGTTGATAGAATATCAATCCTCGAGCCTCCCTATGTCATTAAACTTCTAATGTGGAGGGTGGGATGATATGAAATTCCATGATCCCCTACTATTTTTTGGTCCACATGACCGAATTATTATGTGAATGAAAAGGTGGAATTGAGGCCATTCAATGATGGTGACATCCCCTAGATGTCGTAGGCACATACAACATGGATAACAGAGCACCAAAGTGCTTCTATTAGTCCACCGAAGATCCTACCAGCACGCCGGTGGTGGAACACCACAATGGTGAACCGTAACAACTCAAACAGTCACATCGGCAGTTTCACCATAGGTAGGAGGCTGCATCCTTTGGCCGTGTTACAGTAGGAGGGGACACTCGCCTCCAAGTTGGCAGCTGGTGGTGAGTGGATGTGGCGTCGTGCTTTGTTGCATGTAGAGGATCTATGGTCAACTGACCATGGTTGGGGAATGACCCTAAAGATTAATTGTGTGGATGAAGGTTCCAGACATGGCTCTCAAACACATCCTGACTAGACTGTATATGATCAGTCCTCCTTGGGAGAAGTGGGCAGGAGGCGGCCTGGACCCTACCCTAGCAGTCGGAACCCAAGCCATGCATGCTAGAACATACTCCGGCAGTTTGAACCCAAACCAAAGACTAGAACCACACCTAGTAGGTCAAACTAGTGCTAAAAGGCCGGAACTATTCCCTTCGGGCCATTCCAGATGAGACCGGGTCATCGGGCGACCTGGCAAGCTGGACCCTCTACCAAACTTGGCCGATTCCAGCGAGGCCCATTAGGCATGGTCTATAATGTAGGCCATACCTAACTGACCCAGTCCCAAACTCGTCTAGGTCAAGTTAGTTGAATTAAACCGGGGTGTGTGTGACTCTCGGGATGGGTTTGTCAGTTTGGTCTGACCGGGCCAAGATGCAACCTGCCCATGTTTACTAAAATGCTAATAATTGAATAACTGAGCATTCAATTGATGAGTTGTTAGCGATGTTGGGACCCTCTCGATGAGGTTGATCTTTTGAAATGATCTAAAGAAGCTTCAAATGATGTTTATTTTCAATTTATGGAATGTGGGAGTGGTTCTCCCCGGATCAAGAGCATAGATGAGCATCAGCCATGCGGACCTTAGTGGCCCAACAGACGAGCAACCACATTGACCTCAGTGGTTGGGCAGACAAGCAGCCATGTGGACCTTAGTGGTCCAGATGTGCTGTGTGTACCCCAATGTCCCAACAAGAGATCATAATCTATATGGACTTCTGTGTCCCTATATATTTCTGTTACCCCTCAAAGATGAGTCCCTCAATAGTATGAAAATTTATTCACTATAACATATGAACCATTCATACTCGAGAATATAAATGGTGTGGGTTGTACTTTCTTTGTTTCTTTCTTTTGTGGTTTATTTTTTGTGTTTCCACTTAGTTTAATGGGGTCCCCTAATGATTATTGTGTTACTCTCTCCTGCTTGGGCTTCAACCACATATGTTTTGTCTTGTGAGGATGATTAAAATTTTGACGGAGGACATGGTGGCCTAGGAGAAAGTGGGAAGGATGTACTACTTCAACTTCCTAGAGCTAAACTAATCTAACCATCAGGTGTGGTTTTTAGCATATAACGACCCAAGTCCATTTGTACTTTTTTATTTTCATTTATTTTTATTGGGTTTTTATTTTTTCCCACTTGGTTTCATTTGTACTTGTAGGAAACACTTTTTTCAGTATACTTGTTTTTCTCTTTTACCTTGTGGAATGTGGTTTGGGGTGTGTGTGAATACAGGTACTCAAGAAATTATAACCACTTGAATTTTGACACCGTTTGTGCTTCCTATCAACCCCTAGCCTTCGGGAATTCGGATTGTGGTTTTCCCCGACATGAGCCCCAAGGGACAATTCGTCACAATGTGGTATCAGAGGGCGATCAGTTCCACCTCTAACACCGGTAGTCAGTTGTTTGGTTTTTTGGGTAACAATGTTAAGTGTTTCAAGTCTGACTTTTATATTTGGGGTGTCCAGTGTTGGTTTGGTGTCTGACGTATCCACACACCAAGACCTTGAATTATGCTTTTCATCTCAATTCATAAAAACTCTCGTTGGAAAAGTGTCTCCTTATGTTTTTTTGGTAATAGAGTCAACTCATGAGGTATAATATATTTAATGTGGGCCATATTTATCAATTTCATGATGAATCCATGAGGAATACAATTAAGGATTCTGATACGTTGTTGGGAGGACAACCCACCTAGTGATGATGAGTCTGTTTAGGGACTAGTTCTCGAGATTTCCCCATTAAGTAGGGATCCAGTTATATCACCACCTATTGGTCTGCATCTACTACCTGTGGTACCGGTAGAGGACGTGCACAGATATAGTGCATTGTACATGTTTTGGAGACAATGAACTCCCATATTCAGGGGAGAGATGGATCCCCATGTCTTTGAGGATTGGCTGGAAACGGTGATGTAGGTCTTCTTCTTAGTGAGGACACTGCTCAACCAGATAGAGATCTTAGCTGAAAGACTTCTTCCTAGCTCCGTAGAGAGATGGTGAAGTCTGATGATCTAGACTCATGATGAGGCGACCCTCACCAGGATGGACTTCAAGCATATTTTTCGAGGCGAGTTATTCCCCGGGACATTGTGCTCTATGCACATTCATAAGCTGCTTCACCTTCATCAGGGCAACATGACGGTAGTTGAGTTCTCAATGAGGTTCATCGATCATTCCTGCTACTCTACAGACATTGTTTAATACCATTTCTTCAGGGATAGATCCATTGAGAAATGACACATGTGGGATATTAGGGTGCCGATGGTGTCTCTCAGCATCCTCATGGAATCTGGATTGCTAGAGAGAGATCTACTGGTAGATGGATTCATTATAGAGAAGGCATCAACAGTGGATGCCACCACCGGGTTACAGGTATCTGAGTCATATTTGGTAGGCAACCAAAAGATAGACCAGTTTTCCAAATGGGCCCTATCATTTTGAGTATAACCCCAGGACTCAGGATTGGTGGTGTGAGGTTTCCAGGATAGTGGGATACAATAGAGGAGCAAGGTGTTCTACTCATGAGGTGGACATTGACATATGGCTCATGACTACTCGACATGTTTTATAGATGATTAGAATATGATCAGAGGACCGCTGATATTGAGGCTTATGTTTAAGAGAGGCGGTCCATAGGGAGGTATACATGGGAGGGGAGCAGGCCGAGTGGTAGGTATTCGGTGATGGTTTGAGGTACTACCTCCACCACCTCTATGTTGTCCACCTCGACCTCCGAGAGTAGGCAGATATGGGAGAGCTCAACTTCCAGAAGAAGAGGCATAAGACCAAGATACTTTGAAGATGATTAATGGAATTATTTGTGTCTCATCCACCCTATATTTAGTTTTTATAGACATAGGTTCCTGTTAATCATTCCTTTCTTCAACTCTTGTTCGGAGCTCGGTGATTCTGGTGGTGAAATTGGCTCGATCCTTACGGCTAGAGACTCTTATGGGAGGGGTTTCATCAATTAAACATGGATGAAAATTGTGTGAGATTACTCAACAATGAGAGATATTTGGCTGGGATATCCTGGTAGTAGCATCAAGGCCTTATGAAGTAATCTTGGGAATGGACTTGTTATCTACAATACATTCTTAGATCAACTATTTTAGGTGATAACTGTAGTGTGTCCTTGAGGATGGTACTTGGTTTTTCTACATTGACGGGAAGGGATCATTTTTATCACATGATGGAATTTCTCATAGGAGGGTGTAGCTGATCACTAATTGGTTTTATAGCCTCACCCTCGGAGTGGTGGAAGAGAAAAGTACAAGCTTTCCTATAGTGGTGGATGAGTATGGGGATGTTATTCCTGAAGATTTCTCGGGACTACCTCTTTGCATAGAGAAATACCTTTGCATCAACTTGTACCCTGGGATGGCACTGATATCCACACATTAATACAGATCGATCTCACAATGTTTCACGAGCATTGGGTACATATAAAGGACATACAGGGCATGCGGTTCGTAATGCCTAGTGTTTCCCTATGGGTAGCCCTAGTGTTGTCATCCAAGAAGGACGATGTGAGATTGAGGCTATGAATGGACTTCTGTCCCCTCAACTAGGTGACCATGAAGTAGAAGTTTCCACTGCTGAGGATTGATGACCTTTTAGATCTGATGAAGGGAGTGAGGTAGTTCTCAAAGAATGACCATAGATCCGGCTATCACGAGCTTCGGGTATGGGATCGGGACGTACCGAAGACAACCTTTAGGTTATGGTATGTAATCATTGAGTTCTTGGTTATGCCTTTTGTAATGAAAAAAAACCCTGGTTGGTTTATGGGACTCATTAATAGGATTTTACATCCTACCATGACCATTTTTTCGTGGTCTTCATTGACGACATCTTGGTTTACTCGACATCAGAGGAGGAGCAAGCTACCGAACTGTAGATAAGACTGGATACACATTGCGAAAACTAGCATTTTACTAAGCCCGTGAAGTGCCAGTTCTCTATTCAAGAGGTCCACTTTTAGAGGCTTGTCATATCAGATTCTAGAGTTGTAGTGGATCCGACAAAGATAGAGGCATGGATCTCTGGTTAGCCACACCAGAGCGTGACTAAGGTGCAGAGTATCTTGGGGTTTGATTGTTACTATCGGAGGTTTGTGTCCAATGTTTCTAGATTGGTAGAACCCTTATCATATTTGACATGGAAGGGAAATTAATTTGTATGAATGGAAATATTCTAGCACTGTTTCCATGAACTGAGGATGAGACTGGCTAGTGCCCTTATAATGAGTATACCCAAAGAGAGAGTTGAGTTTGTAGCTTTCTGCGGTGCATCAGGGACTGGTATAGGTTGTTTCCTAATACATGATAATGTTGTTATCACCTAAGATACATCGAAGTTGAGGTAGCATGAGAATAACTACTTGACCCATAACATAGAATTAACAAGAGTGGTCTTTGCCTTGATGTTGTGGTGGCACTACTTGATGGGTGAACAGTTTATAGATTACTCTGACCAGATGAGTCTTTGGTTTATCATGTCCTAGATGGACCTGAACCTGAGACAATAGTGAATGATCGAGTTCCTCTAGTATTATGGCATTGAGATAGTCTATATTTATGGGAAGGGGAATGTTGTAGCAGACGTGCTTAGCCGGAGGAATAGTTTGAAAATCGTGAGTGAGGTGACAAAGCAGCTAGCAGCAATGCAGATATACTTCCTGGATAATTATGGGGAAGCTTACCATCAGTCAGTAACTATTAATCCCCCACTATTATAGTGATTCAAGGAGGTACAACTGGTGGATGTCAACTGAGAGGTCTGCGTTCATCTCACGATGCCTCACATTCCAGTAAGTGAAGGCTGAGCACCAGGTTCCATCATACATGTGTCATCCACTTGAGGTGCCAGAATGGAAATGGGACAGTATCTCATTGTACTTCGTGATTAGGTTACCACATACATCCAGAGGCCATGATTCTATCTAGGTGATTGTTTACTGAATTACCATGTCGGCTCACTTCATATCCATCCAATAGTATGTACCGGTGGAGGTCTTGGGAGGCCTATAATTTCAAGAGATATTGCGGATTTACGGGGTTACTTAGATGATTAGATCAGACCGTAATGCAAGATTTACATCCCAGAATTGGAAGGTATTACAGGAGGCATTGTGGGCTCATATGCGCTTGAACATAGATTTTCATCCCTAGAAAAAAGGTCAGACAAAGATGACCATACATACCTTAGAGGAAATGCATCATGCTGGAATCCAGGATTTTGGTTCTAGTAGGGATGACCACCTTCCATTGGTTGAGTTTTCATAACACAACAAATATCACTCCAATATTTTCATGGAACAATTCACATCCATGTGTGGGCAGGCTTGCAGATCACCTCTATGCTGGACAGACCCTGGGGAGTCGGCACTCATGGATACAGAATTGGTACCGGCTACCACTGAGAATGTGCAGGTCGTATAGGTGTATATAAGGACTGAAGAGAGATGATAAATGTATTATTATGTCAAGATAAGGATACCCTTGGAGTTTTAGGAGGGAGAAAATGTGTTCCTTTAGGTCTCACCCCGAAGGGGATTGTCAAGATTTGGTTGGGGAGGAAAGCTCTCTCCATGGTTAATAAGACCTTTTAAAATATAGAGTAGAGTTGGAGAGGTGGTGTGATGACTCGATATTTTACCACAGATGCACCGAATGAATGATGTTTTCTCCATGTTGTAGGTGGGGAGATACATGCAAGATCCATCGCACATTATCGATGGGTGCAAGCTGGATATTGATGATGGGGTGATGTTATTGGAGTTCCCAGTGCAGACAGGGGATCGACAGTAGCAGTTCCTACAAGTGTAGTCGACTATTCAAGTTTACGTTTTGTTGCAGCATGTAAATATCCAAGATAGCACATAAGATCGGAAGGTTCCGATTCATTCTCGGTACCCTCATTTGATTGATTATCCCTTGATTTGGCATTCATGGATGTAATGTCCTATAGTGGGGAGAATGTAACATCTCTAAATTTATTTGTAATTGTTTTATATATGAAATTATATCGAGACCACACGCTCTAAAGAAACAAGATTTTGAGGTCCATTGATCCCGAAATGGAATTTTGATCCTTTTTTAATGTACATTAAATAAATTACAAGTGGATATTTCTAAATTTTGAATTCATCTTCAGATCGAAAATCCAAGGGAACTATTACACTCAAAATTTTGGGATTCTCTTAGAAAGGACATAACACTGTACGGCACGAGAGGAATAGAATAGTAAATTTTCAGACCATTTGGAAAAAAATAAAATAACATTGAAAATATATTTTTTTCTTTTCATCAACAGACAAGTGGTGACAAAGTGACACCATAAGCAGCGATGAAGCACATTAATAGAGATCATTAATGCTTCCAAAACCCGAAGCGTAATGAAATTTTAATTAAGTGTAATAGAGATATTGTTTTATAAAGGATACATCATCACAACAAGTCATCTCAACTTAACAAATACAAAATGAAATGTTTTCTTTTTAATAGTTTGATGAGTTGGTGGGATGAGGATTAAACTGTGAGAATTCTATGATGAAAATCCTAAGAATTTCATCCCTAACAAAGAAGGATGAATTTCATGGGGACATCATCGAGTTCAACGTACCATGAATAACGATGAAGTTCATAGACTTTTTTTCACCTTGATGATGAAGAGATACTGCAACGAATTCCAACGAGGTAGGGGTTTGAAATTTTTTAAAGGTTCCCCAATTATTTTTCTAAACGATGAACATTGATCCACTCACAAACAGGTTGATCCACAAATCATTCTTTCATGTTGGATGGTGTTTCATTTTGGGATTTCTATTTGGGTGTAAACTTTTTTTGATAGAATATCAATCATTGATCCTAGCCATGTTTTTAAACTTCTATCACAATGGGCTCGGGACAACATGAACAAGGAACGAGCCCATCCGCTTGTGTGTTTATCATGAATAAATTCTCTTGCAGAAAAAAATGATAGATCAAGGAAATAGTTGGGAAGGTGACATCCTCTGGAAGCCGATGGCATATTTGGCTTGGAGAACGGACCACCGGAGCACGTACGGTGGTCCACCGAACACCCTGCCGGTGTACTGACACAAGAGGAAAGTGCACCATGGTTGTGCACCATGGTGACCTAGATAGTTGTGTTGGAAGACTTCCCATGTAGAGAATGCCGCAACACAAGAGGAAGGGCCACCGGCCTCTGAGCCGGTAGTTAGTGACGATCTGACGTGGCCCCGTGCCATGTCACACGTAGTGGAGCCACAGTCAATGGACTACAACTGGGGAATGGACCTACGGATGACCCATAGTGCAGGAGGCTTCGGAAATGGATCTTAGCCGTGTCCTGGCTAGACTAGGTAGAAGGAGGGTTAGACCCACGCCTATTGAGTCGTCCTAGACAAGATCGGGTTGTCAGGCGACCCGACAGGCTAGACCCTCATCTAAACATGGCAGAGTCCAGCAAGGCCAATTGTGCCTGGCCCACTGGCCAGGCCAGACCAGACTGACCCATACCTGAACCATGCCATGTCAAGTTAGTCGAATTAAACTGAGGTATGTAGGACCCACTAGGTCGGTCTGAACAGGTCGAATTGAGACAAGACACAACAGGCCCCTGGTTACTAAAACAAAAATAACTTGAAAATTGAGTATCTGATTGACGATCCATTTGTAGAGTTTGGACCCTATTGATAAGTCATATCATTTGTTATTATATAAGAAAACATCCAAGGATGCATATTTTCATTGTTTTTCTTGGGGGAGAGGTTCTCCCTAGATCAGATGCACAAACAAGCCGCAGTTTTGTATACCTAAATGGCTAAGAAGATAAGCAGCCAGATAGACCACAGTGGCCCGGCTGACCAGTAGTTGTGGGGAAATTAGTGGCCCAATATAGTCGTGTGGACCTTAGTGTCCCAACAGACAAGTTATATCCATGTTGAACTGAGTGGTCTGACAAACTTCAGCAACTGCACAAGGATGTGTCCCTCAATAGTACGAAATGGTATTCACTATAACTGATGAACCTTTCCTACTATAGAATATACCTAGTGAAAGATGTCCTCTCTTTGAGTATTTCCTCCATGGTTTCTTTGTGTTGATTCTCCTTAGTGGAATGGGGTCCCCTACTAAGTACTTTGTTACCCACTCCTACATGGGCTTCGCCCACACACATTTTGTTTTGTGCAGATGACAGACGTTTTGACAATGGACTTGGTTGACTAGGAGTATGCAGGGCCTAGTTGGATCAGGTGGGCGGGATGTACTACTTCAGCCACCAGTAGCTACACTAATCATACAATCTGATGGGGGTTTCAGTATATGGCTACCTTAATCCCTTTTAACTTTGTTGCTTTCAATTAATTTTTATAGGTTTGTATTCTTGCCCACTTATTTTCAATTCTACTTGTACTCTGCACTTGTTTCAGAATACTTGTTTTCTCCTTTCATTTTGTGGGATGTGGTTGGGCATGTGTGTACATATAGGCACTCAATAAATTCCACCCACATGTAGGTTTACATCTTTAGCGCTAGTATCCAACCCCTGTATTATGGGAGGTGGGATTGGGGTATGTCATTACACAGTCCCCATGGGACAGGTCATGACATAATCTTAAGGTATTTTCAAAACAATTCATATTTTTTTTATATAAAATGTGAAAATAATATTTTTCTATATCATTCATGATAATAAATATATTTATCGATGTCATGGATGCTCAATGATTTTAATATTCAATTACATGTTCAAATGGTTCTTTATAACTGATATTTTAACTAGAATAAGTTATATTTTTTTATTTTAAATAATTTATTTTAAATTGAATGGAATTTTAATAATGTATTTTTCTCTAAAAATATTTTTTCAAATAGTTAATTGTATTTTATTTATGAAAAAATTTAATTAAATTTTAAGGATTCATTTATATGTATAATTGTTTATAGTCAATGAAATTTATGTCCAACAAATTTTATAGCTTTTAGTTTTAAGAATTCATTCTCGAAGAATGTTTATTTTCCCCAAAAAAATTTCTAATTTATTTCCCATTTAAAATAATTCTATATATAAGATGTATTCCACTGTGGTTAGTTATGATTTACTACAGACATGATTTAATGATACCATTATTATTCATTCTATAATTTGTTTTTTATAATGATGAAATGATATTTTACAAACATGTTTTATTTTCCATATATTATACCATATTTTTTAAACCCTCTTATTCTCATTGGTAATGATTTTTTGAATTAACTAAATGATTAAGAAATAAGTATATCATCCACATGTTATTATATGATGAAATTTTAATGAAACCCATTTCATTTCATGGTTTATGTTATGAGAAATAATGTCTGATCTTATAGAACAAAAACATGTTACTTTCATTATGTGATGTGTGGGACCTATATATCCATCTAATGAAATAGGGAATGATTTATATCTCATGAGATATATATGAAAATAATAGGGAGTGGACCCAGTTCAGAAAGGTAATTTGACTTCTATGATGGTATTGGGAGTGAACATTGAATAAAACTGCAATTCAGGGATAGATCCCATTCCAATATGATATCCATGATAACATTCCTTAACTAATATGGAAATTATTTTCTATGAATATTTGTATTCCTAATGTATATTTCTTATTCCAATGTTATTCTATGATGGATCATTTGATTTTATTCCATTATGGTTCATGTCTTGTGAACTGCCAATTTTTTTGACATGGCTTAATATTATGATCTTTGATTTTTAGGGTAAGATTTCCAAATGTTATTATCATGTTACCTTACCCTTAGGATAAATTTATTCTTATTTATCTCCCTTTTTACCCACATGGGGATCCTAATCTCACCATTTCTTATTTTTACATTCCCCCAGTTATAAAGAATTGTTTTATATAGGGTATGTTTTTGAATAGTAAAAATGGAATATAATTTGTGTTATTTTGAATATATTTTAAAAAATAATAATATTATATATTGATTCATCAAATTAAGTAAAATATTATACCCCTCAAGAATGTCTTTTTGTAATTTATTAAATATTCAGATAAAAATATGTAATATCTATATAATAAATGTGTTGTTATCTACCGTCGGTACCTGAGGATAGTTTGAGTAAACCTTCAGAAACTATAATGTGAAAAAATTATTTATATCCAAGGTATATTTATAAGGTTATTTCTAGAGATTTCCCAATGGATAATTATAAGGATGAGTTAATTTATAAAAAAAATCATTGAATTTTGTAAAAGGGTTGAGAGAATGGTTTTTATGAAATTGAATCTCTCTCTAGAATATATAAGTGGATGTGTCTCTAAAATATAGGATCATTGGGGTATTAAATCAAAAAATCATTAATTTATATACCCCAAATCATCACCAGGTGCATGATAATGGGCATTTCAAGTCACCGGGTTTGACACTCCCATGGGATATTATTTGGAAGTTCACAAACTCATTACGGACTATGATGGAGGATTTAAATAGATGATTACTATTAATGAATGAGGGTAAACCTAATGTGTTAAAGATTAAAAATAATATTTCATGATTTAAATACAATCTATGTGATTTTTATGATTATGTGTTCTTCCACGCGAATGTATTTTAATAATAATATTATATTTTTTTAGTTTATGGATGAAAAATTAAGGAAATTTTTTATTACTATGTGTCATGGAGAATGAAATGATATTCCCCCTAATTAAAAAAAAGTTATTGGATCTTGAGTGAAAGTTATTTTTTCCATGCTCAATAAAATTTTTTATAATATGAATCACATTGTACTTATTAATGATAAATATAGGGAACAAATTTTTGTTGAGTATTTAATAATGAAATTTACTTCTTCTAAAGGTTCTTATTATGATACACTAGTTTATGAGAAATGAGTTAGAATAAGTTAGAAGATATCATCCATCCCCAAAGGATCAGAGCATGAGAACATCGTTTTGGTTGTATACCATTTAAAATATATAGCAGATCAATAGTCTAATCTTATCGATAATATGATGAAACATGACAATATTTTCTCTGTGGATTGATTTAACTTAGGAACTTATTTTTGAATAAGTGCATTCCTTATATTATTCATACATAAAAGAATAATAATTTACATGAGATAATTAAGAAGGATGAGTAATAATTTAGTACATAAGAAGATAATTTCACAAGACATGTAATGTAAGCTTCAAAGATTATCATTATACCAAAATATAAGGTTAGTGAGTTATTTAGTGGCATATAACTAGGTATATGAAGTGAATTATCCATAAGAGACTTAAAAAGATATTAATGGATAATTTTATGTGATATAATGTTATAAATAGATGTTGTATTCAAATACTGATCTCATGGTTTTGACAAGAATTGAAAAAATTAATTCAATGGAATGTCTAAAAACATGGAGTGAAGAAGATTATATTTTCTTTTTTCCTCAATGTCTGGGAAGAAACATGGATGAAATTTTATTAATATAACTAGGAAAAGCTTAATGATTATAAGTGAAGGAATTTAATGGATATATTTTTGGATGGATTGAAATAAGTTAGATAACAATGCAAATAGTGCAAAAAATGTAGAGAATAAACAACAAAAAATATAGTGTTTCAAATGCACGGAGTGTGGCCTTTGTTATGATAAGCCACAATAACCTCTCATGAAAAAGGTAAATGAGAAATTATTTGTTATCAAAATGGATTAAGTAAATCATTATAATTAAGGAAAATTATTCCAACCATATATTTTTGGGAATTTCAGGTTTGATTTCATTTGAGTGAGCCCTAAAAAAATATTATTGTCCATAATTTACATAAATTTTAGGTGATTATATCTCTGGACAAGAATTTTTGAATAAAAATTCAAGTTTTGGGTTCTATAGAAACAAGGTTAAACCAAATATTCAATGGAAATTATTTTAATATGATAATATTTTTAATAATGTAATAAATTTTTAATTATGTTTTTTAAGGATTTATGCCTATAGGTATGATTAACATAAGAGTAATGGTTACCACCATGATTTTATGTTTATATGTTTATGATTATTTCAATTTCATTGACACCTGATTTTTGGTTCTTTTCTATTGGAGTTTATCATGAATAAGTATATATTAAGAGAACTTTATTGAAATGAATCCCCTTGGTTTTGTTTATAGTTAAAAAATTATTTGATGAGGAATATCTTTATACTTTTTCAACATATTATTAATGATACTAGTACGCCTTAGGTTTTATCTTTTATTTTTTGCTGAGATAATTATGGGTTATAATCGATCACATTAAAAACTCAACACACTTAATTTGTATAAAAGAATATTTCTATATGTATTTTTTTACAATACACCTTCTTGGATGGCCTAAGGTTGCATGCAGTACACGGTTTAATTATATTTTTTCCAAATATAGAGGATATAGTGATGTTATGAGGTTGTATTATGAATGTTATTAATAATTAATTGTGCTTACTAAATTCTATAATTTTGATAATGGTGTTCATTTTTAGAGAATATTCAAAACACTATAGGATATGATAAGATATTATACTATTAATTTAACTCGTGGTTGGGATTGACAATATCCCTAAGACGAGTTTTATAAAAACAATAGATATCACTAGAGCATTCATATGGATCCTTTTAAAGAAGTTCATATAGAGAAGTGAAAAAATCTAATATACTAGTGTGACATTGTATAATGAATGTTATTGGGATCTGATAAATCTGATCAGATGGTAGAGGGAGTTAAATCCATTCAATGACATGTAAGGATAAATGAATGTTGAAAAAATGATAGACTGATATTCATCGATATGATAAATAATTTAATGAGGGGGAGAAGGAATTTTTATGAATTTATATATATAGGAAATAAGGGAAAACTATTCCCTAGTTATAAGGGTCCATTTCAAATACAGGATCACATCGAGATAAAATTTATCATTCGATGCTTCCCATAAACCTCTCTCAGGTTCAAGATGTGTTCGTTGTTTCAATCCTATGGAAGTAAATACATATCATGTATTAAACTCATTGTTTATACTATTAAAACATTATATTTATTATGAGGAACAATGAGTAGATATTGTAGATCAAATAAATAAGGTTCTAGGAAAAAAGACCATGTACCGATCACTGTTTTGTGATGAACTCACAAGATTGAGATGTTACATGGGATTAATAGTTATTAGTACTAATGTAATGGATTTTGAGTGATAAATTAATTTTAATGGGGTGAATAATGTAACCATCTACTGTTTTTTTATTTTTTAAACTAAATATACTCCTTTCAATATTTTTCATTACATGAAACTCTGTTTTTAGATTGGATTACATGCAACATAGAGTTTATACAATACATCTGAAATTGTTGAAATGTAACATTTTTAAATTTATCAAATAAATATGTATTTGGATGGTATAAATGAGATTATATAAATTATGAAAATTTATGGTTTTACATTTATTTAATATGAACTACTTTGTTACTAACAAATTAAAAATAAAAATAGAACCTATTTGAAAATGAAGGAAACATTTTTATTGAAGCATATTTTTATAGACACAAACAAGTTGTACATAAAAAAAATTAATAACCAATATTGGTAAATTATTTTAATTAATTTCAAATAGTATATTGAAATAAAATTTTTACAGTTCATCTATTGTGTTTTCTAGAGAATTAATTATAACAAATCATTTTTTATGCTTATAAACTATTTTCTTCAAAAAAGTAGTTTTATTCAATTTTATAAATATTTTATAAAAATTAATTTTGGAATATTTCATAATCATTATCGAAAATATTATTAATTTTCTGATCCATAATATCAAAATTGTCGTAGGGTGAATTTTTTATAATTTTTTTGAAAATATTAATTTTTTCATAGAAAGTGAAATATACTGAATTTTAATTAAATACTACCCTTTCATTTAAATTATTTATTTGGTTGTATTATATATTAAATTGGATTAAATTTAAAATTATTTCAATTAAATATTTGTTTATCAAAATTATGTTATTTAAATCAATTAAATATTCAATATGGAATAAAAACATTGAAATTTATTGTATATTTTCTCTTTGAAAACTCGCTTTCTCATAACAGCTACAGGGTTAATTTTAAATACAACTTTACTAATTATTTGAATTAAATTCATAAAAATTTATTTAGTATACGAAATTATTATTTATATTATCTAATAAATTAAAAATAATCATTTAATAAAATTATTATTGATAAATTATAAAATTAATTAATGTGGTTAAGGTGAAAAAGAGAGTAACAGTGGTTAAAACAAACAAAAGGGGTTAAAATGACCTCATCACTTGTATGAAATTTATTTTAGAAGCATATTTGGACACTTTATTATATACTTATATATAATAAAACTTTTTTGAGCCTTTTGGGGAGATAGAAACTTGGTTCCATATTTTTCTATTAAAATATTACAACTCTTCCACTCATTTATCTTATAAAAGGCCTCCACATCTCATCTATTATCTAATCCATAAAACACTCTTAGATTAAAGAATAACATCGCAAATCACTTACCAACCTAAAAATTTTCATCACTGATGGATATTTTTTGATCATATTTATCATAGGATGGATATTGGGAAAACACAAAAGAGGTTACCAAAATAAGAGGTAACATTGATCAAGGGGTGTTTTTTAATTTCCTTCACTATATAAATAAATTATTATTAAACAATGATGATATAATAATCTCAATATTATATATGAACATATATATTTTTTGTCAAGTAAATGAATTAATATTATCTACACATATATAAAATGGGTTATGTAGTCATCATATATGTGCCAAGTGGGATACCTCCTCACGAACGAGAGTAAATATTTTCGCAATTACTACCACTCATAGTTAGATATGATGATGTATTTAAATATTATACATAATATATATATATATATATGTTTAGAATAATTATATAATGTATATTATTTTTTTATTTCCATTCCAAAAGGGATATGATAATGTCACTCATGGGTAAAGGGGACTACCGCTTGACGAAGTGATGCAATTCATTTTCCATAAAAACATTACACAGACCGTAATAACGGAAAATATATGTGATATAAATGAAATTATTTTGATAATAAGAAAATATTTTTCATTATTAAAATATAATATATATATCATTTTATTTCTTGGCTTCTAACTCACTAAAAGATGATAACGTCATTCGCATGCATGTGTACTACTGCATTCACGTAGCGATGCGGCTCTCTCTTCATCAACACACCACATAGATGATATGTATGATTATATTAGATAAACCATAGAGTATTTATGAAATTATTATAATAATTTAATGATTATATACTACTTACCACATTCCCATAATGGTCATTGAATAATGGAAACACTACACATGTGTATGGGTGACCTAACGTCTCCATTATCATACCATTATTAATTTCTCAAAACCATCAGTTATGATTGGTCATTTAAATATAATTTATATATCAATAATATGTGTTGACCTCCCCATGTTTTAATCATGTTTTAATTATCAAAAATCTTATACATTCTATAAAAATTGTTAATCTTGTTTAATATGTCTCAAATCATGTGCACAGATGGTTGATTTCTTTATTCATTTAATAAACCTATCCAATACCTCAAGTGATATGTTTAATTAATATAAACTATTTTAATTTTTGTTATAAAGGATTTACTTGATGAATTATTAAGACTAATTCATTATATGAATATCAGTATTTTTGCCTATATACAGATATTTGGCTATGTTTGAGAAATTGTGAGTCTACCACTGGTTATGTTTCTCTGGAAAAGGATCCAGAAACAGTGACCAGACACCGGGACTCATACACCGTGACCCAGACACCATGACCTTGAAAACGTGACCAGAAACCTTGACCAAACACCATGACCAGGCACCATGACTCAAACACCATGACCAGGCATTGTGACCCGACACGGAAATCAGTTTCAGATCTGTTGATGTCTGTGACATCAGTTCCGTTTAGAGACACCATTTGAAGTTTGTAAAAGGACTAGACACGGTGATAATAACACTGCATATGTGATACTGGTTCCTAATCTCTATAAAACTACATCATCCTAACTATCTCACTGTTCAAAGGAAAAGAATAGACACTACATCATAAAGACAATGTTTCCAATAGACATTGTTTGAAGACAGACTGTGGCACCGTTCTTTAATCTATTTTGTATTTTTCAATTTAATTTATAATGGTTATATTTGAGTCTTTTAAATGCACTAACATAATTATTATTTCTTTGTAGACATGTTACCTTAAAATAAAAGGTGCGAGGTGCAGAATACATGCATCCTTTCACCTCCAAGATATGTACTCCAAGAATAAAAAGGGAAGTGTGTCCCAGAAAAAAGAAGCGTAAGATCACCAAGAAATACAAGCATTGTTGAGAAATGAACTGAAACATTCAACTCAATACATCTAAAGAACACATGAAGAATTATCGAGTCCAAAAATATGAGATACCATAGATCTGTGTCAAGAACATATTCGCATTACCAACTCCACGAAGAACAGGAGCCAGATCTAACTGGAAACTAGAGCATCAGACCAACGATACTCTATTTCTCACAATACGACTCTATTCATACATCTACTTCATCCATGAAGTCCATAGTTGCATAGACCAACACTTAGAGAACTTCTAACAATATCTAATCATTTTTTTTCTCTGTTTTGTATTGTTTTTAGATTTTGAGAAGTGTGTGTGTCTGTTTTTATAAAAACAAAAAATTTCCCATGCATTAATCTAGAGGATACAAGATATACTTTCTCTGTTCTGTGCACTATTATTTACCCCGATTCCGGGTGTGGATCAATATTATTAATATATAATTTTTAGTGGCAGGTGATCACCATGTGGAGTATATTAGGTTTTGGCTTGAGACTCAACCACTTATTTTGTATCCCCTATGTTGAATAATTTATTTTTCTCTGTTTTACTGTATAATTTAGAAATCACTTAATTGACTTTGATATTTAATCTTGGGATGAAGTTAAATTTTGTTATTCTTGTTAGAATATCTTCAAATGTATTTTTAATAACTGATATTATGATTATCGAGAATTAATCAATATTCTAAGAAGTTGTATAAATAGTCATACATTAATAATCATATTACTTTGATTAACTGGGCTATATTTATTTTATTAGGGAACCTTTTAAGAATGATTTTTAAAAACAAATTTTTCTTATACTCAATTAACCCCCCCCCCCCCCTCTAGAGTGCTATACTCTGACCAACATTTAGTATTAGTGGAGTTTTTATTCCTATTAAGACTATGTTTTAACCCTATTTTGCAGTTATTTTGGTTGTACATTAAAGATCTGTAATTTTTTTTAATTCTAAATTTCTTGATCATTAAAAGTATTTATTTATTATCGATAATTGATTGTAAGGTTCTACAAAAAACAATCCATAATTATTTAATGGATCCAATTATGCCCAATGGAATATAAAAAATGAAAATTCATTTAGAAATTATGGGTTTTGAAGTTTTAAATTCAATTATAGATGAGTATAAGATTCCTTCTAATGATATAATCACATGGTATGACCCAACCAAGACTACATATAATAACAATTAAAAATCCAGGAATTATTCATATTTCTATTTAGGAGATAAGGAATCTAACAGATTATTTGCACGTAAAATTGCCCATGAAATTTGGGACACTTTGGGTGTTTCACAAGAAGGAACTTCTAGTGTTTAATAAATGAGACATAATACATATACTATTAAATATGATAACATTAAAATGAAACCTGATGAACCTATTTCTGACTTGTATCTCAGGTTCAATGAAATTTTCAACACAATGCTTTCTCTTGGAAGAGAAGTAGTTGCCAAAAAACATTTATAAGGATTCTTATAATCCTACCTGATAGGTAGAGAGGAACCTATATCTTTATTAGATAATCATTAGACATCATCATGTTACGTATAAAAAACTCATTTGGGAACTAGTGATGTGTAGAAAGGAGCTGAATGTCAATAAGGAAAAGTATGATGAACCTAAGAGAAAATATGTGGCATTTAAATGACCACCTCTAAAAATAAAGAGAAAGGGAAATTAGAAGCGTTTGTAGAATGTTCTAGTAGTGAACAATCATCACCTGAAAGTGATGAGATGATGGATCCATTAGCCAAATGTTTTAAGAGATTTCACAAGAAGATGAAATTTTTCAAAAACCAAACTTCAAGGGAAGATATGATCAAAAAGGAAGCTAGAAGAAAGATTGGAAATGAAGTGACATGTGTGATGAGATAGTATGCTATGAATGTAAGATAAAGGGACATATAAAAGATTATTGTCCCATGATCAAGTACAATAAAATATGAGGATAGATATAGAAATTAGAAAAAGGAAATGAAGGAAACATGGAGTGCTTATGAGGAAAATTCAAGTGACTCCAAATTCTCACATGATTAATAGGATAACACATCCAATATGTGTTTTATGACAAACAAATCTTAGGTAACACTAGAATCTCATATACATAATTCCTATTATTCTGGAGATGATATTAAATCTGAAAATATGTCTCATTAAAGAATATTTGATTACATTAATATGCTTGAAGAGATATGTAATTAACAAAAAGATAAATACAAATCATTAAAAAAACAACATGCTCTTACCTCAACCGTTAAATCTGGACTTACTATAGAAAGGAAGAAAGTGCTCAATTACACAAATAAAATAATGAACTAAAGCTATCTAATGTGCAATTGAAAAATGATCATGAAATTTTTACTAATGGTAAAGATACTTCGGTACAAATGATAGGTAAGCATATTTCCGCTAAATATACTACTTGTATTGGCTATCAACCCGGAAATAGAAATTTTGGAAGAACTAATTTAGTTTATAATTCTAAGACATACGACTTTACTCCTCGTTTTGGAAAACATTCAACTGGTTCATGCTATGATACACTCTACACAATACATAATGCTTATAGAAAACCTATGATGCAGAAATGGGTTCCTAAAACAATAGTCACAAATATTAATGGACCCAAAAATACATGGGTATCAATGTCTTTTTTTATTTGACTATTCTATTGGAATTATGCTTAAAGAGAACCTGTAAAAGCTTTTGGTACTTTGAAAGTAGGTGTTCAAGACACATGACTAGGGACTATTCATTATTCAAAAAATTAATAAAAATTGATGGTGGACATGTCACCTTTGGTGATAATGCCAAAGGAAATATCATTAGCTTGGTGAAATCAGAAACTCTAACTTAGTTTTAATTTCCAAAGTACTTTTCATTGATTGATTGAAATATAATCTAATTAGTATTTCACAACTATGTGAGGATGTATTTGTTGTTAAATTTAAAAATGTTGATTGAAATGTTTTAATTCTAAAAATGAATTAATCTTTTAGGCAATAAGAAATTAAAATGTATACTCAATTAACATAGAATCTTTAGTCTCTAAAAATGATTCATGTTTAAGTGTATTTTACAAAGAATCTTGTCTTTGGTATAAAAGAGTAGGACACTATAATATACACTACCTTAGAATGTTAACTTGAAAAATATTAGTCAAATACCTATCCAAACATGAGTTTCCAAATGATAAAGTGTGTTATAATTTTCAAAAGGGAATGAAACACAAAATTTCATTCAAACCAAAGAAAGAAATGTCAACTTCCGAACCTCTCAAACTTTTTCACATGGATTTCGTTGTACAATATTTAGTTTCTAGTTTAAATTGGAAGCACTATGTTTATTTTTTTGTAGATGACATTTATACATATACATGGACTTTATTTTTGGATCACAAAAATGAAGAATGCTCTCATTTTACCATATATGCCAAAAATATAGAGAATCATAGTGGACTTAGAATTAAATAATTAACAAGTAATCATGGTCGTGAGTTTGGAAGTCAATATTTGGAATCTTTTTTCTCAAAAAATGGCTATGGTCACAATTTCTCATCCCCTAGAACATCTCGTCAAAATTGAGTTGTAGAAAGAAGAAATAAAACATTGCAAGTGACTGCTAGAATCATTATTAGTGAATATGACATACGTATTTATTTTTGGGATGAAGATGTAAATACAACATGCTATATTATTATTAGAGTTTTGATTAGACCTATTCTTAAAATAACTATATATGAGTTATAAAACATCAAAAAACCAAAAGTAAGCTACTTCAAAGTTTATGGTTGCAAAGTCTATATCCTTAATACTAAATATAATCATGAATAATTTGAATCCATGAGTGATAATGAATATATCTAGGATATTCAGTATCTAGTAAAGCCTATAGTGTGTTTAACAAAATAACTAAATGTTTGGAAGAATCTATCCATGTCAAATTTGATGAAACAAATCCATTTGAACTTAAGAGCACTCTAGAGAACCTGGAGAATGATGTATCAAATATGGACATTAATTCGAAATCCTAAAACCATTCTGTAAAGGAATTTGTGAAAACGTCTAGTTCTAGAAATTTATTAGATTCATGTCACAATGAACCTGAACCTATTGAATACACTAAAATCACTACTCATTCCTTTTCAAGATCATTTAGAACTCATAAGAAACATCTGTTAGATGTTATTGTAGGAGATTTAGATAAAAGAACTCTAACTAGATCTTATCTTAGAATTCAGGTTGAATTTCAAGTCTTATTGTAACAACTTGATCCTAAAAACATCAATGATTCTATCAAATATAAATTTTGGTTGATGTCTATGCAAGAAGATCTTTATAATCATGAACAGAACCAAGTTTGTAAACTTGTTAACAAACCCAAAGGAACATTTATAATATGAAATAAGTGGGTGTTTAGAATTAAGGTACAAGAAGCTATTAACATAGTTAGAAACAACTCTAGATTGTTTGTAAAAGGATATAGTCAGGAAGATGGAATCGACTATGAAGAAACCATTACACAAGTTGCTAGACTTAAACCCATCATAATTCGACTTGCTTATGGTGAACATCTGAATTACAAACAATATTAAATGGATGTTAAAAGTTAATTCTTAAATGGGTGTATATATGAGGATGTATTTGTTGAGAAACCCCCTAGTTTTACAAATCCTCATTTTCAAAAACTTGATTTTAAATTATCAAAAGCTTTATATGATTTAAAAGAAGATCCAAGAGCTTGGTATGATAGATTAAGTACTTTTATTATTTCCAATGGTTTTGATAAAGTAATAGTTGATCTTACACATTTTTAAAAATTAATTTCCCATGATGTATTAGTAGATCAAATTTATGTAGATGATATTTTATTTATATCTTTAAAAATTATTTATGTATCATATTTTATTAAATGATGAAAAATGAATTTGAAATGAGTTTTATGGGTGAACTGAAATCGTTTATTGGATTTTAAATCATTTTAAATAATTATGGTACTATTTAAAATAAAATTAAATATACTAGATTTATTCTAATAATATTTTGATTCGATAGAGCTAAAAGTAGTGACAGTCCAATGAGCACTACATGTAAGTTGGATCTTGAGGAAGATGGAAAATCTGTTGATGAAACCACTTAGAGAAGAATGATTGGAAGCTTACTCTACATAACTACCAGCCGACCTGACATTATGGTTAGTGTATGTATGTGTGATCATTTTCATGAAAACCCTAAGGAATATCATTTAAATGCTCTTAAGATAATTTTAAAATACCCCAAACATACACACAATCTAGGATTGTTCTATCCCAAAGGAAAATCTCTTGAATCAGTTAGTTATTACTGATGCTGACTTTGGTAGATTTATGTTAGCTAGAAAAAGAACCTCTGGAACATGTCGCTTTTTCGGAATGTCACTCGTATAATGGTTTAGTAAGAAACAATCCTCTATTGCATTTTAAACTTCCAAAACAGACTACATAGTTACTGGTAGTTATTGTGCACAAATTTTGTATATGAAACACACATGGAAGGATTATGGATATCAATTCATGAATTTACCTATAAATTCTGACAATACAAGTGCTATTAACACCTAAAAAATCTTGTTTCACAATCTAGGACAAAACATATTTATATAAAACATCACTTTTTTGAGAGATCATTATAAAAAATGTGATATCACATTGGAATTAATTGGAACTGAAATACTTCTTGCTGATATATTTACTAATCCATTAAATTTTGAAAGAATAGATTACATCATAGATGATTTTGGAATGATAAATCTTAAGTATTAAGTGAAATATTTCACTGATTACTATTTCACAGTTTACGGTTTCACAATTAACATTCTTAAGATTATGGTCTAACTCTAACAGTTATATAGTTTTACTATCTTACAAGTCTTTGTTTCATGTTTATAGTCTCACATTTAATATATTTTGGTTACTATCTAGGACTTACTATCTCAAACAATATGATCACACAGTTTAGAAATTACGCAGTTTTGGTCTCACAGTAAAATTATTTTACGATCTCATTGTAAATACGTTTTATTGTTTAATTTACATATTTTAACACATATCGTGGTAATTAATTATTTTATTCTTTTACTGTCCTGCACTTTGAATTTTGAGACAATTGAAATCCATAAATGAAAAAAATTAAATAAGTTTCACTCTTTTCTTCACCCAGGCTCTCCTCTCTCAAACTGTAACCCCTCTTTGAGCCTTTCACTACCTCTCTCTCTCTATTGAACCATCCTTGAATGAACATATTGAAACACCCATCGTCATGAACCCCTAAGAAGAAAATATGAACTAAAAAGATAAAAATAGATCCAAATATACCACCCTATGGTCCTTTGATTCCGAACCTAGTTAACATAACAATGGTACCTGAAAAGGAAATTTTCCCCAAGTGGATGCTTTCAAGTCGGTCATTATTATTTAATGTACTAAAAGATAAAGGGTGGATAGATTAGTTCACAAAGGAGGATAGAACGATATACACCAAGCTAGTTTCACAGTTTTATAAGTTGGTTCAATTCTCTTTTTATACAGAATATGTTTTTGTTCTGAGATGCCAGATCAATGGGCAAAGATATACCTTTTCTTCGGGGTTATGGGTTGATTTCCTAAGGATACCTCGTGAGAAAAGTTTTGAGTAGTACCAGAGAGGTCCTCTACCTATAAGTGAGATCTTTGAGATGGAAGAAGCCTTGAGAAGCTTATATGGGAATAGAACAAGGACAAGAGCTATATCCAATGAGTTATATGGGGAAACCAAACTTTTGTTAAAGTTTGTCCAGAATTTGATTATCCCCTAAAAATGTGATTTTTCTACACTCAAATATTAGGATGTATTTTTTATATATCTTATGAAGAATAGACACCACATAATCCTATTCAATTATGTTATACTCTAAATGTGTGAGTTGATCAAGACAACCTACAAGTCAAAATTTTTGTTATACTAAAGGTTAATCTCATCTATGCTTCATTGAATAGGGTTAGTTGGACAAGATGAAAATATCATTAAGGACTATGAATTTTTTATTTTAAAATTTACATTCAAGAGAATGAAAATTAGTTTGAATACATAGAGAAAATCAGGGGTACAAGATAATGACAGGGTCTATGAAAATTTCAACCTAGTTGAGCACTCTCCAAGAACTAAGGGCTTTCCTGATCCTATTTTGGAAGCATATGAAATCTTTGACTACTATGGTGAGGAAGAAGAATAAGACATTATTGCACTTACAGGTAAAATTGTCCTTGATGAGGAAGACAGTGAACCTACTCCTCATGTCTTAATTGAGAAGGAAATACATGTTCATGAAGAGTTTGCTGATCTAGAAGAAGAACCTACCCATAAAGAAGAATATGTTGTTGATGAAAGTAAAAATTTAGTTATCAAGGAACATTTATAAGAAGATCTCTCTCTTTATAAATAATCTTCTCTTTATGTTTTCCTAGAGAAACAAGTGGTTCTTGAGGTTATCTCATCTGCTAAAGAGGGAATGGAGCAAGCCTTTCAATTAACAAGAAATGAAATGGGTGAGGCTATTGGGGGAGAAATATTGGAAATAGATCAAAGATATAAATAAAGTAGTCCTTAGAAACAAGCACTTGTTGAGGGGGAGAAACACCTGAATCTGGAAACTGTTGATATTCTTAATCCATTTGATCCAAGCTCTGTGGATACATAGTCTAAATTCCATAGCTATTTTGAGGTGAATGATTCCCAGGAATACTTAGTTAAAAGTATATATATGTCTATTGTGTTTCAATTGAAACTAGTATCAGCTCATGATATTATAGCTGCCAAGGTTCCTTAGCCTATCTCAGCTCCTATCCCTAAACTTTCACAATAACTGTAACGCCCTGACCCTAGTTACCTAGAGTCGGTTCATTATTGTGTAACATTGGCATGATCACAAAGATCAAGTCTCAAAAGATAGTATAGTTTAGTAGCCTTGAAAACACTAGATACATTCATAAGTCTTACATTACATAATAATGTAAAACAAAAATACAACAACATCTTGTCTTCCTATCCCCTCATACTATCCCTGCAGGTCATTCATAATATACTTCTTCACATCCTGGAAAAATTAAAACATTGAAACGGGCGAGCTTAGATGCTCAGTAAGGATAACAATATAGCAGAAACTTTCATAAATAAATATAAACATTTAAGGAAATGTATAACTAAACAAAATCCTTTTTAATCATGAACTTTAGCATAATATGGAAAAAGTAAAATGTAATAATGTCATTTACTTATTCACATGGATATTCTGCTGGTTGAATAATCACATACAATATCAATAACCACTTTCATAATGATGGAATGAATAATGCCAGACTATCATAACCACGTAGCCAAGGCCTCGTGCCAAGACTACAAATAATATTTTTTCAAGGCCTCATTCCAAGACACTAGTTTGTCTCATGAGACCTACCGATGCATCGAGGAGCTATAGCGGGCTCCACCTTTCACTTATTAAGTCCAATCCATTCCTCATATGAACATGTTTATACATATCATAAAACATAACATAAACTTATCACATAAAACATGAATAAAGGAAACATAACATTTCCACATTTCAATCACAAGATATCAATACAACACATTGATATAATAAAACAATTTTCAATACCAAAATAAAAGAAAAGTAAAACATGGTATTTAATTTTCATTTAAAAAAAAGTTATGGCTTGTAGAGGAAGCCTAAACACAAATAATGGTCATGGCGGCAGAGAAGTTGTTGTCACCGCATACGTACGACAAAAAAACATTCCCTATTTTCATTTAGTAAAATTCTTTATATAAAAAGATTCCTTTTTAATATACATAAAAGTAAAAGGGGTTTATACACCGTTTAAAGGAAAGTTGTGTATAAAACAAAATATGCCTCAATGGAAGGAGATTGCGACGAAGCCCTTTAAAAATATAAGTTTTTAAGATAAAATATATCTATTACGTGTATTCAATATAATAACACATAAAGAAAGTACAGATACAAGATAGTACATAATAATATCATGAAATAAATTTGAAGTATGAGATTAACCTAAAGAACGAAAATTGGGTTAAGAAGTTCCCTTACTTCGTGCCCGAATTGACTCGATCTTTCTTTATCCTCCTGAATAATAAACTAGAATTAATTTCTACTTATGTAATAAAATTTATAATGGTCATTATTCCTTTTATATCAATTATTACCTTGTTATGAACATTATGTAATTATTTATGTTAATAACGGTCGTTTTGTCAATCTTTGGTACCTGAGCCAACAATAAACTTTTTATAATTACAAGTTGTTTATGTGGTAGAATATACATTATCTCAAGAATTATATTCATGATGTAGATATCATATATATCATATATATCATATAGATGCATTCATTTATAATATTACAAAACATTTATAGGTAAGAAATGAAATGCACCGTTCATGGAGACGGTAAGCCGTACGTACGCATGAACGCTACATTCATTTCTATTTCGTATTTAATGAAATGAAATCATAATGATATAAAGGGGTATTATAATTCCAGTATAATATCATATATAATATCATTTACTCTATCCTTTATACATCCCACTTTTGGAATTAATGATTTAAATCACTTTGAGGGGGCGGTAGTCCACACTTCCTAAAATGAAATTATCACATTTACCAATAATGGAAATCATAAAGGTATGCCATAAATGAGAAATAAAGAAGCATAAAAAACATAAACATAATATATATATCATATATGAAAATAGTTTCATCATAATGGCCACCATGAGAGGTGTTAAAAGAAGATTGAACAATCTTCGTGTCGTGAGGTAGTAATTCGCCACCCACAGAAACAGTGTGTTCTTTAACAATTAGACGAAGGTATATGTAAGTGTAAATAAAATAATTCTCATGAAAAAATCTTAGTATATTGTAGATACTGGTGTTGATACAAAATAAAGGAATAAAACGAGTTTAAGGGGTTGGAGAAGAAAAATAAAACAAAAGAACATAAGAGAAGACATTACCTTAAAATCGGGTAACTCTTTTTGATTTGAGACAAAGGTATCCATGGGAAGACTTCTGCACAATGTGAGGCTTCTAGGAGTAATATAGGGATGTTGAGAGAGTATTTGGATAGAGTTTGGTAGAGCCAAATGGCTTTGATGGTGTGAATAAGGTGGTAGAGTTGGGGGCCTTTTATAAGAGGAGAGGAGGGACACTCTTGGAAAGGCATGAAATGTTACATTATTATGAAATGATTTTCGGATTTCAAAGGTCTCACAATTATATATTTCTAAGATAAAGTGATAAGGGTTAGAACTCTACTCATACAATAGGTTTTTGACAAGTGTATGTCTTAGATGTTACATTATCTTTTAATTTTATTTAAATCGTTAATTAATGAGATAATCGCTGCATCATTATTGTGTCATAACAAATTTAATTTATTTAATGTCTAAAAATTATAAAACAAATACCATGATGTATGAAATCGTTTTATCTTTCCAATGAATACTTATAGTCGAACATTTAACTTATATAACCCCATGTAATATTTGTTTTAGTAAAATAACACATGTTTGTGACAATTTTATTTTTAGTTTAAATAAAAAGGTTATTAAAGTCATTTTCATACCCAAGTGGCTCCATGGGGTCCCCAAGTTGACCCATGGATTTTCATGGTCGGCCATGACTCATAAAATAAGGGTAGGACAAGTTTCAAGATATTTTCATATTTTTATAATATAATTTTTACCTTAAATTTCACTAATTACATTTAATCGCGATTAATAAAACATAATAGTTACTATTCACCAAAAAATTATTTTAATCCCATTTAACCAAATTTTTCTTCCTAATGAGAACCATGTATGTCTAATTTTTTAAAATCAAATCACAGAATTGGTAAAGTTTCATTTAAATGAATAATTAGTTTTTTTAACTACCACTTAGTGGTTTCACTATTCATAAAAAATTGATGTTTTTCAGAAAAATAACAAAAATTCACCCTAAGCTATATTTGGTATTCCTAATTAAAAAATGATTTCTATTTTACAAAATTCAAAACATATAATCTGTTTTAATTAATTTAATAATTAATTACTGTTGTTACAACAAATAGCGTGTTTTTAAGAAGCAATATATATCAAAAGATTGGAAATTGTTTATGTCCAATTCCTAAGTGAAATTAATTCTAATGACCACAATTGGATAAAATGGTAAAAAATATATTCTAATTATACTTTAAAACCACTCAATATTATAATTTATCACTATAAATTATTTTGATTAAAAAAGTTGTTTTTAAGTATTTTCTCTATTCATAGAAAATTGGAAGTTCTTAGAAAATTACAAAAAATTCAACTAAGGATAATTTCGATATTCCGAATACAAAAATGAAGTCCATTTTGAAATATAAAATTTATATAATTTCAAAAACTGGGTATTACTATTCATAACTGTTACTTTGATTGGTCGCGGAGTGTTAGAATCTCGAACTTGCGTACAATGAAAGCTATTGAATTATTGAAAGAGAAGTGTATCGTGAAAGAATGGGGTGTTACAATAACATTCCACCATAGTTTCTATTGATTATTTGAAAGAATTAGGTTCTACGCTATTGGATAGGGTTGAAAATTTCATCAATACTCAAAATAATCCTATGAAAAACATTATTGAAATAGATGTTTCCCTATTGTAAGAGAATATTATTTGGCGGATTCTGCGAAACATTATTCATGAAATTCAAGAAGACAGAGTTGAGAACAAACAGATCAATGATGAAGTGAAGTCTCTCAGATGTATGGTTGAAGCTATGAAGAGAGTGTTGAACTCAATACCAGAACATGTTTCTCATTCATTTGAGAATGTTAGTGGTCAGATACCACATGAAGTATCCTCCTTGATTCAACCTATCCATACTTCCATAGCTGACACGGTGGCTGAAATAAATAGGAAAATATTAAACAAAATGTGTGATCATTTTATCAGTTTTAACATATTGAATAATTAATATAATAGTTGTATCCAGATAGTTCTGAATCAACTAAATTATCTTAGTTCAGCTGTTACAACTTCTAGTGCTTTTGTACAATCATCTCAACCTTCCTTGGACAACGATCTGCTCAGAACAATTGTTAAGGAATAACTTCAGTCTGTGCTTGGTGGCTTTGACCAAGAATCTCTATCTTTGGTTTTCAATAATAGTGACATAGTTATTGATTTGGTGAGAATTCATTCCATGATTTCCAATGATGCCCACGAATAAATTACTAATAAGGTGGACTTCTACATCAATAGTATTTTCTCTATGCATGAAATGAAAACCCATTTCATGTACCTTGTCGAGAATCTAAAAATCCCTCTTATCACTCATTCTTTCAAAACTCGGGTTCAATTGAATAAGGATTTCACTCCCTTGTTTCACAAGTTCACAGAGAACAAGGATGACATTGATAAAGAGATGCAATATGGTGGAGTGATTATTTTTGACTTTCTAAATCTTTTGAGGACCTATCTTCATGTGAAAAGAAATACTATTATGGATCCTGAAGCTGAACCATGAGACCTGGTTTTCCTACTATATCATCCTTTTTCCTGGCCTCAACATCTATGTCTCTATCTCAAGCTCTGACTCAGATCAGACCTATTGTCATTGACCAACAATTACCTCGGTCTTCCACTACACCTATCGTGGCCCCTTTATATTTTTAAAGGACTCCCTCTACATTCTCTATTGGTTAGTTCAATTGCTTCTTTACATTCTTCCTTTTCTTTTATGTATTCTAGTGATGATTCTACCATAGGAAAAGAGAAGACAACCGGTGCTGAAGAAAAGTGACTACAATCTTTTATAGGGATAATTATTGTATTTTGTAGTTTAGTATTTTAATGAAACTTTTTATCCATCTAATGTACAATGAAATTTTCTTATCTATTATCTTATATAATTTTGTACTCTTTTTCATAATCCCCAAAGGGGGAGAGACATGAATACTAATGGAAAGACACATTCACTAATAATAGACATCTCACTCACATGATTTGGAATCATCAAAAGGGGGAGATTGTTGGAATGTCATGTTTGAATCATGTTATAATGATAAAAAATCCTATACATTTTTTAAACTCTGTTAATCATATTTAATATTTCTCAAATCATGAGTACATATGGTTGATTTCATTATACTTTAAATAAACATATCCAGGTTCTCAAGTGAAATATTTGATTAGTGTAAAAAAAATTTAATTTTTTTTACAATGGATTTACTTGATAAATGATTAAGTTTAATAAATTCTATGAATATCATTGTTTATGTATATATTCAAATAATTTTCTATGTCTATGAAACCTTGAGTCTGCCACCAATTATGTTTTTTTTGGAAAGGTACCCAGACACTGTGACCTAACACCTTGACCCAAACACCATGACCCTGACACCGGGACCGAGACACCGTGACAAGACACCATGGCCAGACACCGTGACCAGACACTGTGACCCAATCACCGTGACTAGACACCCAAACTAGTTTTTAATATGTTGATGTCTATGACACTACTTCTATGTTGAGACACCATTTGATGTTTGGAAAAGCACCAGACACTATGATCCAAATGCCTCATCTATGCTATCGGTTCCTGATATCTATAAAAATATTTCATCATAACTTTGTCACCGCTCAAAGGAAAAGAAGAATACACCACTTCACGAAGACACCGTTTCCAGGAGACACCATTTCTAGATATATTGTGATATTGTTCTTTAATCTATTTTTTCATTTCCAATTTAATTACTAATAGTCATATTTTCATCTTTTGAATTCACTCACATAATTAATATATCTTTGTAGACATGTCAACTGATAGTACGAGGTACAATGTGCTAAATACATACATCCTTTCAGCTCCAACACATGCACTCCTATAATAAAATGAGAAGTGTGGCCTAGAAACAAGAAGTGCATGATAGTGAATAAGTACAAGCATTCATGAGAAAATAACTGACACATGAGACTCAATACATCTCAAGAACATACGAAGTATTATAAAATCAAAAAATCTAAGATACCATCGATTATATTTAAGAACATATTTGCATTACCAGCTCCACAAAGAACACGAGCCATATCTAACTAGAAAATAGAGTATCAGTCATGCAATACTTTGTTTCTCTAAAGAGGACTTGATTCGGACATCTGTTTCATCCTAGAATTCCAGAACTACATAGACTAACACACAGAGCACCTCTAACCTTATCTCAGCATTATTGCTCTATTGTCTATGTTTTTAGCTTTCAAGTAGTGTGTGTGTCTTTATAAAAACACACAATATATCTGGCATTAACCCAAAAGATACAAGATATCATTTCTATCACATCCTTTTACACTTTTTTACGCCCATGGATATGTGTGGAAGAGGTCCCTGGGTGACCTGTTAGTTTATACCAACGGAAAACTGTGGAAGAGGTCGTGTGACTTGGACAGTCCTGTGCACTGTTGTTTACCCCGATCCAGGGTGTGGATCAAGATTATTACAATAAACTAAGTGGTGGCACGTAATCACCAAGTGGAGTTGATTAGGTCTCAACTTGATACTAAACCACTTTTTTTATTTCCTCCGTGTTGATTAATTTTTTTGTTCTCTATTTTACTGTATAATTCATAAATCACTAAATTGACATTGATAGTTAATCATGGAAAGAAGTTATAATTGGTTTTACTAATTATAATAACTTTAAAAGTAATTTTAATAAGTGATATTAAGATTACAAAGAATTATGAAGTCTTCCAAGAAGTTATTTAAATAGTCAAACTTTTATAACCGTATTACTTTTATTAACCGGGATGTATTTATTTTATCAGGGATCCTTTTAAGAATATTTGTCAAAAAAAACATTTTCTAGATATTAAATTCAACCCACCACCTCGTGAGTAATCTCCTCCAAAAAACAAGATGATTATTTCTTTATTATTAATATCTATAGATGATGGAACAATAAACAATGTAATAGGACTAACTATTAAAAAACACAACAAACACACAAAACAAACTAGTTATTTCTTGAAATGTGACTTTAATTTTGAATTGTTAATAAATAGGTAATAAAAGGTTATATGGAAGTCATATATTGTATGATATATAGAATTATTGTTCTCAAATAGATGTTTAATACAATTATATTTATTTTACATGATGTTTGAACATGTACCATGTAATTTAAGACCAAATGTATGAAATTTATAGTCTCTTTATTATTTCAAAGAGTCGTATTCAAATTCACTACACATTTATTTTCTATTGTGTATATACTATCATGTTGACATGATATAAATTAAATCACATTTTCTAATGATATTTAATGTTTCTATTTTTTATTACTTTATTTGGATTAGTATTCAAAGAATTATGAATGTGATAATATTTTTTTTATCAAATTTTCTTATTTAAGATATATGACATGTTATGTACCTATCATTATTTATGGGGTATATATACAGCCCCTATGAAATTTTATATCTGGAATTTATTAATCATTATTAAATTTAAATCATCTTTTAATGTCGTCCATTTCTTGGGATTATGATTCATAGTTCCCAATATGGTAAGGGTTTTATGTTACAATCTCATCATTTATTAATATTTTCATGATCATTCTTCCCATGATGAAATATTATGAAAAAAATATTAAGTTACTCATTAAAATTATTGTCATATATTTATTTATATAGAATATATATTTTCTAATAATTCTCCACAATTTATATACTCCTGATCTAAAAAAATTTAAACAAAAACTGACAATATTTCTCTCTTCTCATAGAGATGCAATTTCTTCCCAAACCTTGTTTTTTTTTTAAAAATTCAATAAATATTTTTAAATATATACATAATATATATATTTATTTATTAAATACATTTTTACGAATGTTTAAATTATAAAAATAAATATTTTTATATGAAAATTTTTTTCATTTTCTTTACTATTCGGGTTTGGGTCTTACAAAATTCACGAATAATCAAAAAATTTAACATGAATCACATGAATAGTATTTATTGCAATCATGACTAATCAATGATTTAAATATTTCCAAAAAAATCAATGTTCTTTTAAATAAAACTATTTTCCTTATTAGTTTGTAAATTTTCATATTTTAAATAAATTAACTCCAAATGAAAAACATTTTCAAAATGTTTTCTATTTTATAATATTTTTTTTCAAAGAGGAAAAAAATATCTTCCTCATAATTTTTTTAATTTATTTTAATGAAGATTGTATAATTTTTGAAGGTTCATTTTCAATGAAAATAATTTGAAAATTATTTTATAATGTTTAGTTTTATAAAGTTATCTTTAAATAATTTTAATTCTCTTCAAGAAATATTCCTTGTGATTTTTCTATCAAAATGAATCTTCATATAATATGAAATATATTAATGTAACATATATAATAAATGAAAGATTTTACAAAGATAAAATTCTATTCATTTAATAAATGGTTTGTTTTTATGATGAAATTGTGTTTATGTAACCTATTTTATTTTCAATTGGTTATACCATGCTTATAAAACCCACTTATTTTCTTGTGATATTTTTTGATAAAGTGATCTAATGATTATAAAACTTGTCTCTTTTCCAAATGCTATAATATGAAGAAATATTTTCTAAACCATATGCATTTCATGGAAATGATATGAGGTATATTTTTTATAATATTGGAAAACATATGTATTATTGTCATTATGTGTTATGTGAAACCTATATCTATATTTAATACATTGGGTAAATATTTATATCTCATGAGATTGATAGGACTGGAGTGTGGAGTTAACACAAATACTACAAGAAAAGTTATCCACTATTATTGTATTGGGAGTAAACCTTTAAAAATACTATTATTTGGGGAGTGAACCCACTCTAGTATGATATCCTTTGACATGATCCTTTCCAAAAATAGAAAAGATTTTCTATTTTTATGTGTATATCTCACTTCTATGTCTTATAACGGTGTTTTTCTCTTAAGGATCATTTAATTTGATTCCATTATGATTCATGTCCTATGAAAATATAATATTAATTCAATTACTAAGAAATATGATCTTTTATATGAAGGGTATGATTTTAAATTGTAATTATCATGTTATAATACAATTAGGTTCAATATATGAATAATTATCTCCCATGTTTACCCTTATCGATCATATGATATTTCTCTTTTTACATTTAAGTTGGTTATTCAGAATTCATTTATGTATTGTTTATTTGGGAAGAGTACTAAATGTGAAGATCATTGTGGGTGTTGTTTAAGATCATTAAAAGTTAGAATAATATTTAACTAGTAAAAAAATACACAAAACTATTTTGATCTTGACTAATTTTTTTGTGTAATTAATTTAATATTATTATAAAAATATGTATTATTCATGTATTAAAATCTTTTGTTACATTATCGAGCTACATACCCTCTATCTTGGAATCATTTCATGAATCTTACTACACGACCAAATCAATGTGTCTGACATCATCTACTAGTTATTGGCTTTTCATATCATGTGTTCCTAGTAAAATAAAAAATAGTCCCCATCAACTTGACAAGAATGATCTCTACATCCATATCCCTCTCACGCACTCCAATATAGGTGGGAATGTAACACGATATAAGTAAAACATTAATATCTAAATTTAGACCCTTCTCTATGGTCTGTGAATAGAAAAATAATATTTAACCATATCTAATGATTATCATGAGGATTTATTGAACATTAATGAATAATTATCCATTTTCATACTTCCCTAATGATGATGTAGATTACCCTGTATGAAAATCACTCACAACCAAGATATATAGAATTCTTCCATAAATTGATTCTCAATGTTTGACCACAATAGACTCATATCATAGTGTTCTTGAATAATTAGAATCCCTAATCATATATTGGATTCCTAAATAAGACTCTCTACTTTGACCACCATATAATCTTGAGGTTTCATAAAAAGGATGAAAACTCTAGTGACTGCCTCTAGATAGTCCTCAACTTCCTAGAGGTCTGACTCTCACTGAATCATGATTTGTAACCACCTCTGAATCTTTTTTCTTATACAAAAACCATGGATATAATTTTCTAGTATGTCTAAAAGTAACTAATCTTCAATGGTTGGTAGAAAACCAGAAACTCACATGGAGGTACAACCTCCCTTATAGAGCATTGTATTAAAGTCTCACCACTTGATGGATAATCCTAATGGTACTATAGTAGAATCCAAGATGGTTATGTTTATAGTTTCATCCTAAAATAAAATATAAATTCCTAATAGATAGAGATTATTTGTGTAGAGTTGATTTGAGATGGACATAGAAACCACAACACATTTTTATATGATGCATGTACTAATGTTTACCGTTAAAGAGGTGCTAATGTGTAATGAGTCAACATACAGGTAGTCGACGTATTATGGAATGGATATTCCCACCACTAGACCAGAATTAGACTCCCTAGCTAGATAGATGAACTCCAAACAATTTAACAATGATTTATAAATCCAAATAAAAACAAAATATCTTGAAAATCAACAATCACTATTTTTTTAAATAAACCATTTTTTGATAAAACTCTATCAGAACCAAAACTACCAGGTCCCTCATAATTAGTGGTTATCTTAGTGTGACATATCAATCCACCCTCTTATAAGATATGGGAAAGTGACCATAAAAATTTAGGCATATCTCACACATAGTATACCTTATACTAATTACGTATACACATTAACACATAACGAAATATAAATAAAATAATTAATGGTAAAATAGAATTTATTTCATAATTCATCCATAACAATAATCCCACATTAGAGTATGAAAAATGTACAGGAAATAATATATTTAATTTTTCCCACCCAGTCGGAAACGAGAACTCATATGTAATGTAATTAATACTATGATCCAACTTATGTCTTTTTCACCATACATTTCATTATTCCAGTCCACCTAGAAATACATAAAAAATAATTATATTTTATTATGATATAAAATCTTGATGAGGATCCCATGAATTTTTTATTAAAAATACCCCATTTGATACCTTTATATCACAAAAAAAACAATAACAAGCAAAAATATGACTTAACAAAACGAGAAATTTTAATAAAAATATGTTAAATAGAAATAAGAATAATAACCTAAATATAATCATAACATTTTTCCAGGACCCATGTTTTCTCAACAATACTTCCTACCAAAAGATTCTATTTGTGGCATCATAATAATTTTTATTTGGGTGGACTCACTTAATAATCCATGCATTCATAAATAGTGATTATCTTAGTGTTCATTATTTTCAGTCCGTTCCCAAGATATAATCACTAGATCATTGAAGATATCAATCCATCAATAGGGGATGACACCCATGTTTCCTGGGGACAATGAAAAATTTAACTTGAATAAACCACTATGTATGGAAGGGAATACTTTCATTAAGTTGTTCATAATGATTCCTCAATCCCCACAGAGGGAATGTAATATGATGGAGGATCCCATCTTGGTCTCATTTAAGGATACCACAAACTCAATTTGAGACAAAACTCATAGAGGGTACCAAAATCCCATGCCAAGGACGTAATACCACAATATGCCCTCATAGGAATGGACTAGGGGAAGAAACCTAAATTTTAATATTCACTAATTAACAGAGGAAGGGTAAAAAAATTCATATGAAAATTAACATTACATGTATTGGGGGTACCCAACATGTCTCTTCTAAACTCAGTCATTTTTTGTCACACTATCTCACAGTAGATGTATTCCTCTATATACATGGAATGTCCTATTTGGGTACATATAAATTAGTGTTCAATCAATTAGTTGGAATTACCCTTTTCCATGACCTTGTACATATGACCAAGACCTTGTACATTCGGCCATTTCTATGTACTATAGTCGTGCTTAGGTACATGGACATTTATGAGTATTAGTTTGGTATTTTTTACTTTGTTCATGCCCTTGTTCTTGGTCGTTCTAATGCCCATGTATCCCTTGGTTACATAATGAGTCCCCATAACTAGAATACATGGAGTGTGAAACATGCCTCATGGTGTTGGATATGATTATCTAAAAGTAAACCATATATTAATAGAAGGATAACTACAAGACATGTATTTTTATAATACATGATCTATAGTAATGATTTTTTCAAAATCTCTGGAACACTCTTATGGTTCCATTCACACTACCACAACATTGATCCATCAACCAAGCACACCAAAATATTTTGGATAGAGGGTTGACCAGGATTACAACCCCAATTTCTTGATTTTGGCCATCTGATAAACTCAAGAATATAATCTCATCATACCAAGACACATGCCACAATATAACCCACAACCATGTAAAACTGGTTTGATCCAGATATCTCTTTTATCATCCTCTTTTTGTATTTCATATAGACCACGATATCAATCGTAATGAAATAATTTCAGTATCATTTTTTATGCTAAATATTGGTCACATGAAAATTTATTAATGATTATTTTTCAAAATATCATCCAATGGAATGGTAGTGTTGAACATGAGATAAAAAAATATGAAAAATATTTAAAAGAAATAGGAATATACCTTGGAAATTATTTTGGGCAGTCTTGAATTCACATTCATTAAATGAAAAATAGATAACTAAAACCAAATAGTATAAAATATGTAAATTCTAGAATGATAAAATTGGACAAAAAAGATTTAATGACATATGAATCAATATGTTAGTGGATTTGACTCATGTTCATCCTGGGATAATCAATGGGGAAATAAACCACTGGAAAAAATTCCCCACCTTTATATAGATCATCTTTTGTCAAAATTTTATGTCCATCGATGTTGTTGGAGAGATCCACAAGCTCTTATTGTAAAATTAACTTCCAATCCTTGATCATTCATTTATCTTCTATGAATACACCAAAAATTATCCTCCGAATACTCATATTAAATCCTAGGGTTATGTGTCTAACCATATGTTGTTTCCATAACAGAGATTTGATAATGTGATTTTTGGGTCATTGTGTTATAATAACTAATGAATAAATTCATCTATTTAATTAAATATTTATTTAATGTATCTCCTTTATAAAAATTCTAGAAACTAAAAATTGTGAATTTATACCTTGGGTAAGTTTTTTTGGGTTCAACAATGGTCTAAAGTTTCCCCCAGGATTTTCATTACAAGAGTTATTCAATTATTTCAAAAATGTTTTCTACATGTGATACGTCATATGTTCTATTTTTATTATATCAATAAAAAACCGCTCATAGAAAAGTTATCTTGCACTATATTAGTTATTTTCTCTGATAATATTGCATTATATATTCCAAAACACTCACAATGGTAAAATTGGGACGTTTTGAGGTTTGATAACATTATATCATTTCACATATTATTGTTCATCCCATGAATCATTTGAATTGTCTTATAGTTACATAAATCCACATAAAAGATGATAAAAAAATAAATAATAATCATTTCAATATCAATAATAGGGGAACCATTTTTTAACAAACATAGATATACTGATATGTATTCATTGGAAATAACGAACAATGATATGATGTCAATTGAAATGGTCCATAAAAACTATAAATTCACTTATGTGGGGGTGAATTAATAAAACTTTTTCTTCATTTAAAACTCCATTTATTAACAATATTTATCACATATTAGAGTTATTTACTATATATTATTTACAAAAATGAAATAAAATTACGGTAAAATAAAAAAAATGGAAAAACTAATTTATAATTTTAACTACTTGTGAATTAGTGGAAACCACATTGGTATGATCTAGTAAAAATCATAATCCATTGTTCCACTAGGTTTAATATGTTGAATACAATGACTGTGGTTTGTTCTTTTTTTCATGACGCACAATAGTTCTTATTCACTATTGTGTTATTCATACCAAAAAAATAATTTAAAAATATGAATATAATAAGTAAGGGGATATTAAACTATCATATACTTCCATCAAATTGTTTTTATGCTTCATCCTCCTCAATTTCAATTCTGACAAGTAATATTCATCAACATAGTGAGTGACCTTGTTTTTTGTTTTCATAACACTCTAATTTATTCCCATATTCATCTTCACTAATATATTCACACTCATTATATATAATAAAACATTCCTTCTTCTCTACTAAAATTAAAATTAAAAAAATAATCAAACTAATAACATTAATTCAACTTGTCATGATTTATTTCAAAATAAATAATGAATCTATATTATAAAGTCATTATTATATTTGATTTTGGGACATAAAAATTGTATTTCATGTACCCCTAGAATCATAAATTGCTCCATGTAAGGGAGAACAATAATTATGGATTTGGGAAATTATCAAAGCATAACCACATCCCATAATGTGTGACCATATTCTTATGGAACAACATTTTAAATTACAAGGTGATAAAATATCTACACACTAATTTCTTTAAAATTCTCTCAGATCATATGGTGTAACCATTGAGATAAGGACGTGGACACTCAATACATTCATTATAGAAAATAAAGAAAACCACATAACCTAAAAATGGTGGCCAAGTAATTAGTATTCATATTGAAGAAAAAAAATTCATAATATAACCTTCTTTTAAACATCCCAATTGACTTTACTCATCCGGGACTATTTTGATTTGAAAACATAATGATTCCATTTAGAAATATGTCACCACAAATAAATGAAACATTTGAACAAAACAATGTGAACATGAAAAATAATTACTTACTTATTATTATGTGATATTCATAAATAATGGAATATCAAAAAACTATTATCATATTTTATTACCATATCATGATTTGCATATTTTAATTTTGGAATGATCATATTCATAATACAATAACTCATCAAAAAATTCATATTCTCAATTATATTAGATATCAGTTCTATTCAGTGATCTTAATTAAAATGTATCCCATGTTAATCAATATTATTCACATGAGATTGAATATTTTTGAATATTTTAGAAATTGTTTAAAAATACTAAAAATAAAAGAAAATGGGTATCACATCCATTTCAATTTATTTCAGATCAACACATATACCCTATTTATAATATCTACAATTCTTGGAGATTTAACTTCTTTAATGTTAATAATAACTTACAAATATCATTACTCAAAAAAATTGTTCAAAATTTTTATATATAATATTTATTTTTTATATAATACATTTTTTTATATTTACATCCAAATACTAATATATTATGAATTTTAAAAAAAATTAATACATTTTATCTATGTTTTAAAATTTATCTAATTAAAATTAAGGCTACTTGAATTTAACCATTCTGAAGGAAACAAAAAATATGAATATTTTAATATAATTTATATTTTGTAGATAATTTCAATAGAAACATAAATTCCAATTTATGAAATAGTTCGATGAGTTCACATTGATAGTTTATCTTAAAAAATTTCCATTTTTAATGAAAAATAATATTTAATATAATTCCTATAATCTTAAATTTTTTATCCCAAAATTAATCAATAATTTATAAACATAAAATATTAACATTCAATCACATTTTACTTAATATATTTCATAAATATTAAAAAGCACTTATTGGTTTCAAAAACTAAAACCATTTTAGAAGATATAATTTTTTTTTCTTATTTACATATTATCAATAAAATCATATTTTCATATAAATAATATTTAATTAGTAAGAATATAAATTGAAATATTTTATTATTTAATCAATGATGGGTCATATTAAACAATATTTGGTATTGAAAACCGATTCTTGGGTTAACTTCTTCATTATTGTTATTTTTATGAAAAATATAAAAGTTCTGATTTTGTTACATATCAAATATTCATTATTCATGTGTAAGACCCAAAGGATAATCCCAATTGTGGCATATCCATGGGTCCATGAGGTTTCCTCAAGGTTGAGTCACACTGATTTCATTTTACGTGTATGTAGGTAATTTTCAATATTTTTTTATATATTACCTATTATAAAATTGTTAATTATTTATATGTAGGATTTTGGATACAATATGTGTCTTAGTAACATATTTTTCATACCTCTTCACTATTTGAATGAAATAGTGAATTTAGCGGGGATAAAATATATATATAATATAAATATCTTAATAAATTCAATTTTCTTTAAATGATTTTTCATACAATTCTACAATTTGATGACTTATAGTACTATTAGTTTCTGGTTCAAAAATTTATAACTAATTTTCCATAGTATATAATATTAATAATCTAAATGTTATTTTTGGCATTAATAAATGGTCTATCATAACTAATGTTACTGTGGGTGAGTTCATTTTGGAGTAATTTATTCACAAAAAAGAATACAAAAGGTTCATTTCTATTATATTATCTTTAACAACTGGATAGATGATAAATTGTTAAATTGCATGTGTTTTTATATATTTTATTTAATAATTATAATGTATTTAAGAAATACATTCACATATTAAATAAGTACAAAATAAAAAATTAATTCACTAGTAATATATTATTTATTTTGTAATAATGTTATTTTAATAAAATTTTCTACATTAATTCATATATATTAACATTTAATTTTTTTTATTTAGTTTTCTTTAATTTTTAGAAATAATATTTTATCATAAAGAAAAATAGTTTTAAATTCAAAAAAATATAATTTTTTAAATAGATTTTTCTTACACCGCATATATCAAATAATATCTGGTTACAAAAATTATAATTTTAAAACAAAAAATATATAAAATGAAAATAATGATTTTAACTAATAATATGCTACAAATAATATCATGTAATTTATTGTTGGAATAATGTTTTTTCCAATTTTTTATTTTTTATATTAATAATTTATCTAATTTTTTACTTATATATCATATTTTTATTTTTTATTTTTTATTTTTTATTTAATTTACTATTTAATAATTTGTTAACAACTTTTATTACATGTGTTATTGAAGATAAATTTGTCTATTTTTATCCATTTTCATTAAAATTAATTAACCATTTATTTGGTTTTATAATGTCATTTAATTTTTTATTTAATTTTTCATTTTTTTAAAAAATATTATTTTATAATAAATTTATTTGTTCATTTTTATTACAAATCATATTTTATGTATTTTCTCAACTATTTTGTTTATTTTTTTATAATTCCTTTTCTATTTCTCAATGGAATCCATTTCTTGTTAATTTTTTTTATCTAAAATTTTATTGTTCATTTTTTATATTTTTAATTATTTATCATGTGTTGTGTACTTTCACTTTTTTTAAAAAAATTAATTTCCAATTTTGATAAAATTTTATTATAAGTAATTTGAATTAATAATTATTTATTTTTATTTATTAAAAAATTTCTTATCCATTTATTTGGTTATTATATCAATAATTTCAATAAATATATATATAATCCCTTATCCTATGTCATTTTAATAGTTCTATGTTGGGACTATGTAGCCTCATGTGTTCCACCTCACACACTGGAAGCAACTAACATGTGATGAATTCTGCAAATAACAAGGGGAATACTATACCCCCAGAAATAAGATCCAAGGTTCATTATTGTATCCACAAAAAAAATTATCTTTATTGGTCTATATGATGAATATCCCAAAATCCTATGTACATATAAATAGGGAGCCCAGGGGTCCAAAAATTATAGAATTGAAATCGATAGACTATCTATTTGAGGAAAAAATTAAAAAGAAACATCAATAGATATATATAATTTTATGAAACATCATATAAACAAATTGATTATATTATAATACATGATGAATAGTCACTAAAAATGAAATGACCTTAGGTCCAACACACATAGTCATCATTCAGATTCTTTAGCCTGTATGACTTACTAAGTGAAACATTTATATATTTCCAACCTTGACCGAAAAAATTATACCCATATACATCATAACCAAATCTATATACATGGGTATGGGTGAGTCAAATGACCTTGTAAGAATCCTCAATTATAGAGACCCTCAATTTACAAACATTCAAATGACATAATTTTTTAGGAATACATAAAAATTTTACAAACAGACACTTAATGACCATAGTTAGTATTATGACTTTAGAAACATGAAAACATAAACAATGATACATATGTGAGCTACATCATCTCACACTTTGATTTTCATGACTGAAACAATCCTTAGACATGTAAAACATAGTACATATCATCATAACCTGGGGGAATAGAAACATAAAAGGGGTGAGCTCAAATTATTATTAAGGGTAAATATGAAATACGTGTAAGAATAAATCTGTTCATATGGATTTGGGAATGTGATCATAAAAATATAAGATCATACCCTGTATATAAAATATCATAACATAAATCATGACATAATTATTCGAAGTTAATAATAAATTAATCATATTGAAATAAATAGCATAATCCCTGATAGCATAATGTAGGAATAAAACATGGAATTGTAAAAAAGACATAAGTATATAATGAATTCAATAGTAAGCATGAAATCACTACCAAGAAAATCTTGGTGGAAAAAGTCCATTACAGAATAGGGTTACCCCCGTTCCAACCCCGTATTACTGAACCAAGAGACCCACATTCTAGTAATATATTTTTAAACGTACAACCCTCATTATGTCCATATATTAATAAACTAATTAACCCTAGTTCCATCCCTGTTTCATCTCATGAGATATAAATATTTACACAAATGTATTGAAGGGAGATATAGTTTACACTCTTCTAATAATGATATCATAAATACACGATCCACAAAACATATAATAACCCATGATATGAAAATGGTATCATAAACATGTAAATATTTCATAACCTAGGGAATTATTTACAAACATCGCAACCATTTCATCAAAATAATAACTCGTAAAAGAGAAACTAATTTCGTATACATATATCCTATAAAGGAGAAATGGGTTTCATAAAGACCATGAAATTAATGATAACTCATTAATATAAAGGAAATGAATGTAACCTTTAGATCATTTCTCAAATGGTATGAGTAACATAAATAAATGTCTTCTTAGATGGATAATAATTTTAAAATATCCCATAAAAAAGTTTCTTGAAAAAATATCCTTTCTTGTTTGAAAAATGAATTTTAGTACATAAAACCATTTGAAAATGATTTTATTTTAAAATTCCCTCAAAACATATATATATGACATAAAATATGTTTGAAAACCTATTTCTTTGAAGTTTTTTAAAATAATCTTCAAGACATTTTAAAAACCTATTTCTTAAAATAAACATGAAAATTTTAAAGAAATCATGAAAATGTTGTGAAAAATACTTCTATAAAAATAATTTGAAAACATATAATGAATTCATGAAATAATTTTGAAAATAATTTTTATTGATAACTTATATAAGAGGAATGAAATTTTTTTGAAACCCCATTTCTTTGAAATCACATTTAGTACATTTAAATAAGACAAGAAAACATTTTGAAACAAATAATCTATGAAAACATGTAAAATGGCATTGGAACCACTTTGAAAACAATTTTCCTATAAAATTTCCATTAAAAACATTTTCTTAAATATTAGCCTTTTTAAAAATGATATGTGAGGTTTAAAGGATTGATGGTGTGTAAATATTTACTTGTTGTATAATGTCAAAATAACATTCATTTTGCATGGAAACAATATTAGAAATGTGAATCATTAAAAAAAACATAAGAATATTTATTTGAAGATGTTGGTAAAATATAAAAAGGGTAAAAATGTATTTTAAATATTATAGGGGAATGGTATAATATTCTTGAAAATTATTTTTAGAAAACAATGATTCCTGATAGAAGGTAGTGTAGAGTCAAGCTTTCTTAAAAAATATTTAACTATCTTATGTACAAAATAGTATAAAATGGTAACAATAAATGAGTATAACATGAAATAAAAGTATATAAGTAAACTCATGAATATTATTTAGATATTTGTCATAATATTTTATCAATAGATTCATTAACATAAACCATATTTAAGGGAAATGATATTGTCTCGATAACCTCTTATAACTTTTTTATATTGGGATCATGCTCTCCATGTAGGGAAAAAAAGTACATGAAGAATAAAATATCATTAAATTAATGATATTCATTATATTTCACGTAAAATGGAATTCTATACTCCCAAAAAAAGTGTTTAGGTTCATAACAAAACATGAGTCTCAAAGAAGGAATATTGAGACAAAACATTTTTACTGATTTAGTAACATTTGAATTGTAAACCCCATGAAAGAGGGATCATAAAATGGGAATGTGAATAAACATAAATTTATGTATAATATACAAATAACATAATCACTTTCAGTAAATACAGAACACAAAAGTAATGAGTGGTGAACATATATTATATCTCAATGAAATTAAAAGTTAGATGAAATTTTGTAACCTTGTGTGTTGACTCTCTCCGTAGTCGTACAAGCATACTATATATTAAATATATTTTTATAATACACCTTTTATTTAATAATATTCTTATATATTTTACCATATAATGTTTTTTATAACCTTATGTTACCCTTTAGTTAATAATCCTATGATAAGGTTTCACATTGGGTAGTATTTACATAGTTATTTGTATGTGTCTTAATTGGTTACATCTTTGGTCCTTATACTTATATCATGATTCTTGATTAAAATAAGGATATAAATATCATTTATATCCAGTATATATATATTAAAATAATTTATTGTATAAAGAATTATTAAATTAAATATATTGTTCATGGAGATGGTAATCTATACGTACGCATAAACAGGTTTCCATTTTAATTGTTGTCTTGGACAAAAGTATATAAATAATATATTTTAATATATATATATATATATATTACAGAATCATTATTAATTAATATATGTAATATATTATCAATAAACCTATCCCTAATACAATCCATGTGGTGTGTGAACGAATCACACCGCTTTGAGGGGGTGGTAGTCCACACTTCCCCAAATGAGATAATCACATTAACACGAAATGGATTGTAAAGAGATGTGTGTTGTAAAAGGAATAAATGAACATAAATTCATATTAAATATAATTAATGACATATATAAATTTTGTGTAAAAAATAATGGCTACCATTATTTGTGGTAAAGGAGAAATGATGAACCATCATTTCATGAGGCAGTAGTACGCCATGCATAGAAACAATATGTTCAACATCTATTAGATAGAGGTGTGTGTAAGTGTTAGTCAAACCCGATTCATAAAAATATGATATTATATCGAGTATACTATTTTTTTCACACAATAAATTAATAATTATAGTGTGTTTGTGGAGAATGAAGATAAATGAATAGATCTTGATAGAAGGCGTTTCTCTAAATCAAGAAACTCCTTTTGGTTTTTGCCAAAAGGCTCCCTTGAATGATTTTTTCCCAAAGAGAGAATTCAAAGATAAAGGGAGGATATTTTTAATGGATAACTGGGAATATCATGGATGAAATTAAAATGTTTAATTGGTTTTAGGAGTTGGAAGAGGTGGTGGCCTTTTATATGGATGGACAAAGACTCACTTGGAATTATTAGAAACAAGTTAGGTGTGCACATGTTCTTTCCTTAAGAAAGTCATAACAATCCATCCAAATTCAATAATAAAAGTTTAATATACATAATATAGAAATCCAATTTTTTTACATGTTTCTAGTTCCTTTTTTCCCTAACCTTTATAGTTTAGTCCCAAATTGTGCTTAATTTGGCCTTAACCACTATGATTAATTTTAATCAGTTTTACTAATAATTTGGGTCAAAAATTGACATGGTATAATAATAATCTTAATAATATATCTAATAAAATGGTGTATTTAGTATTAATGGGAATCAAATAATACAAGAAAAAAAATTATATTAGTGTTAATCTCACCAACAAGACGATAAAACAGGGTTTTATAGTAGAAAAAAGATAAAAAATTTGTTATGATTATATATTCAGTTTCAAAGTAAAACTGGTTCTCATGATTTAAAACATTTTAATAGGTGAAATATATATATATTTTTACCATAAATAATTTTTGAAATATAATTTACCATTAATAAATGATGACACAAAAATGAAATTTCTTATCTAAAAGGCAATTTTTTTAAAGTATTCGTCAAAAAATAAAGTTTCTCTGAAAAATCTAAAAACATCACTCTAGGGTAATTTAGACATTCTGAAATAATAAATGCAGTTTATTTTATCAAATAATTTTTCTAATTCTTTATATGATTAATTTTATTGTTAAAATAGTTCTATTCAATAAAACGATATTTTTATCATAAAGGACTTTACCAAAAAAATCTCATATTTCATTATCAATATGGTTCATTGATATAAAAATATTATAAAAAATAATTATAAAGAAGTTATTACTAATCCAATAACTATTTTAATGTTTATTTTATAATTAATTCATTTATATAATTATATATATAAATATTTTTAATAGAAAAATTGTGTTGCATGCATCATACAACAAGTCGATGTTGCTTGGAGGGTAACCGAAGTTGGTATTGTGTATTGAACAGACCATGTTGGTATTTCATTTGAAATTAATTTTTGACATAATGTTTTAATATACATATATATATATATATATAATGAAATATTTCATTTTTCATGTGAAATTAAAAATACTAAAAAGATAAATTAATTGAAAAAAATAATTCTCAAAATCTTGGGGTGTTACATTATTCCCCCTTTAAAATGAATTTCTACCTCATAATTCATCTGGGATATCAATGTTTTAAAACATGAACGTTTTATTCATATAAACCAACATTTTAAAAATCTACACCAATACTTCCATTAAAATAGAAAATTTAGATCCATAATGGTTACCCAATGTAACATATATCTATGTTTCCACAGTGGGGAACATAAGTTGGGGGTGAATAATGGACATGGAGGAAAAGAATAAATATTTAGAGAGATTGATTGATGTAATCAATAAAAAACAATTGACTACTAAATGGGATGTTGAGGGCCTAAATATCATAAATATGTGATGATTTAAAATGTCATCACCTCAAAAAATATTAAGGTATTAGGGAAACAATTTTTTAATCATTTTCTAAATGTTGAGTAATTCGTTATAAATTTATAGAAATTTTTTTTCATTCATTGGTTTTTATTTGAAAAATTCATTATATATTCATTAACATATGTAATGAATGTATCAAAATTAACATTTATGAATATGGAAATAAATAATGATTTTATCAGATCTTAATGCCCCTAAAAGAATAAAATGTCTAACTATTTATCTCTTAAGAAACAACATGAATAATTTATCAAAATAAAAAAGAATACTTAATATTTAATCATAAATATTTATTCATTACAAATAAATATTCATTAACGAGGACATTGTTTATGCCAGTGGTGGGTGTGAAACCCTTATCATCCTTCGGTCATGGGTTCAAGACCTGTGGCCTTGCCAGACTTGATTAGTTGTCACCCTATATACCAGATGTCCTTTTTTTAAAACTATAATACTATAATATAAGATGAAAGTAATTAAAATAAGGTGAATAACTAATTATATTTTTAACACATGTTATCAACACAAACATAATAAAAAAATTATTCCTCTAAATATTAACTTAAAATTCTCATGAATAGTTACCCTTGTAACACTTCTGAAAGGTGAAAGTAAAAAATATTATAAGGAGATCCATGAAATTATCTTTACATTTATTCACATGTATAACACAATATAGCTATTGGTTGTAAAATTCCAAAAATTTGAATACCCTCAAAATATATTATGTTAAAACATGTTAACAACATGAATTACCATAAATTCTTTTGGAAAACACACATCATTCTTCATTCCAAACTATATTGGATTTATCCTTTAAATCCAAAAATGTTGTAAACATCACTAGTAATAGCAAAAAACCCCTATAAAAAGTCTTTTATTAGATAAAAGTTAATAAATATTTTCAGATTTAGTTATTTATATCCCACATATCATTATTTAAACGAAATTATATTATCATAAAAAACATATTAAGGTTTACCTTTCCATAGTAAAAATATCATCTTGTCCTTAAATATCATCACTATCCCATGGGGAACATTCCACATAAACATGGAAATATTGAGTGAAAAATAATTTCTAGAAAAATCCTTGTATATTTTATAATTAAATACTTTTGAATAAAAATACATAAATACCTCGATAACTTAATCCATAATCCATTAACAATAATACCTCTTTCCTTTCACATTTCATATAAAGTCTCATCATCATCTACAATGTAAAAATTAATCGATATACCTTACTGATTTTAATTAGGAACATTCCTATAATAAGATTGGGTTTTATATTAACCATATTCCCCACACTTTATCCTTTGATGATGACTTAGGGAGTCAAAATTACCCATCCATTTCTTTAACTAAAATCATCATTTTTACTTTACAACAACTTATTTTGGGTCATTATTAACCACAGTAAAAAAATCTTCTTGTTATTCTAAGTCATTCATGTAAGTGATTATTTCCACATTATTGACATAAAATAAACCAAATATTCTTTCCATCATGGTCGCCATTACCTGAATTCTCAGCTAACTCCTTCTTTCTCTTCCTTGGAGAGTCTGAGAGTTGGTTAAGGTAAACATATTTAATCATGTTCTGTGAAAACTGATTTGGCATGTTCATGACATCATTCACTGTAGTGATTATCCCACCTGATCACTCATCAGAAAATCACCCATCACATTCAACATTAATATAGTTTCTTCTATTTCCCACTATTAACTTACACTTGATTCATAGTGTCAGTGTTACCTATCATAGAATAAAACCACATAGTCATGAAAATAATTACTTATAGGATGTCTAAATCATGAAAACATACATAATATATGACACCTAAGGTTTATCATTGTTTATTCAAAGGTAAAATATATATAAATCATCCATGATGGTTTGTGTAGAGTTTTTGAATTCCCAAAGAATATCCCCTGGGAGTGTCAAACATAGAGTGCAACAAGACCCTTTTTCATATACCAGACTACCCTAAGTCAAGCCTTAAACAACTTTTTAGAGTTTTAAACCTAGGTATATATGTTCCAGATCCACATCCAATTGTATTATCCTTATAGTCATTTATTATTATTAAATAACTCAATCTATCCCTTACCAATATTCCAGTACCTTTTACTAAATGTTAACTAATCCTTACACAAATCCTTAAAGAAAACCGTAGACATATACACAAAAATATAAGTTTCTCACAACAGTTTTCTCATCCTAGTTTATAAAGTTTAATAATAACATTTCTTTTATAAAACCTATAATTATCCCCTCTTTAAAAAAATTAACATTATATAACTTTATTGGAATACATAAACATTATAAAAATAGATTCCCAAAGACCATAGTTGGTATAGTGCCTTTAGAAACATGGAAACATATACACAGTTACATATGTGACCTGAATCATCTCCCACTTTAATCTTCTTTTCTAGAATCCTTCTTTGACATATCAAACATTGTACATATCATCATAACCTAGGGGAAAGGAAACATGAAAGGGGTGATTTCAAAGGTCCATTAAGCGTAAACAAGGTAGACATGTAAGAATAAACATGATCATAAGGGTATGATAATGTTATAATGAAAAATGAATATCATACTCTACATATCAAAGATCATAACAAATATAATGGAATAAATATTCTAATTTCATAAAATATTAATCATAATGAAATAGATTGCATAGGTTGAAATTCATAATGTTGGAATAAAACATAGAATTATGTAAAATACAAAATCATATAATGATTTCCATAGTAGAAAAGGAATAACTATAAAGACTATATAATTAAACAAAGTCATTTAATGAACTAGTTAACCCCCATTCTATTCCTATATTAGTGAACCCAGTGACCCTTTTTTCATCCCTATATTACTGAACTAATTAACCTTCATAACATCCCTATATTACTGAACCGAGTAACCCTCATTCCATCCCTATTTTATCTCATGAGATATAAATCTTTACACAATGCATTGGAGGGAGATATATGTCTTACCCATTTGTTAATATAATCATAAATTAATCATCAAAACAATATACCATAACCCATGAAATTAAATGGGTATCATAAACGTATAAACATATCATAACTTGTGGAATGAGTTATAATTTTTTTAATCATTTAATCAAAAGTATAACCTGTAAAAGTGAAATGGATTTTTATACATATAACCCATTAAGGAGAAATGAGATTCATAAATACCATGAAATTAAGCATAACTCATTCATTTAAAGGATATTAATGGAAAATTTATATTTATTCCTATAAGGTATGTGTACCTTTAATAGATGTCATCTTAGATGGAAAATATATTTGAAATATCCTTTAAAACTTTTTCTTTAGGAAAATATCCTTTCTTGCATAAAAAACAGATTTTAATAAATAAAACATATTGAAAAATAATTTTCATAGAAAATAACATGAAAACAAATAAACAAGAAATTAAATCATTTTGAAATTTTTTTTGCTGTGATTAATTTTAAAATAAGCTTCAAATAATTTGGAAATCCTTTTTCATTGAAAAAAAATTGAGAAATTTTAAAGAAAGATAGAAAATGGTTTGAAATCCACTTCATTAGAAAGAATTTATAAACGTATAAATAATTCTTGGAAACGTTTTGAAAATATTGTTTATTGAAAACTTATATAAGAAACATGAAAACGTTTTGAAAACCCATTTCTTTGAATGCACTTTGGAAACATGTAAATATGACTCCAAAACATTTTGATTACAGTTATCCATGTATACATATAAAATATTTTTAAAAACATTTTGAAAAAAAATTCCATGAAAATTTATTTTAAAAACATTTTCATAAATATTATAATTTTTAATAGTGAAAATAGAGCTTTGATGAAATGATGGTAGGTAAAATGTACAGGTTGTATAAGGTCATAAGAATATTCCTTTTGATTGATAAAGTGGATAGAAAAGTGAATTGATCAGAAAGTGACAATAATATTACGTTGAAGATATCAGTGAAAGAAAAAATGTTTAAAATTGTGTTTTAGATATTATACAGGAATGGTATAAAAATCTGGGAAACTCTTTTTAGAAAAAAAATATTTCTGACTGAATAGAGCGTGAAGTTGGGCTTTCCAAGAAACACTTTATTAACCATCTTACACAAAAATTTGTATAAAATGGATCAAAAAATGATTATATCAAACAATAATATAGGATATGGAATCTTAGTAATATTCTTGAGTTATGGATCATAATATTTCATCAAAGTAATCATAAACATAAAAAACCTTGAATGGAAATGAGATTTTCTCAATAAACTCTTATAACCTGGTCTCTTGGGATAATGATCTCCATGTAAGGAATGGAAATTTAATAATGAATAGATTATCATGAATTTTTTTTATTAATGATTTTGAATGTTAAATTTAGGTATATTAACCCCATAAAAGTGTTTACATTTATAACTAAACATGAATCTCAAAGATGGAAAATTGAGACAAAACATTTTTACCGATTTGGAAAATTTTGAAACTTAACCACCATGAAATATGGATCATCAAATTTAAATGTTAATACACAAAATTTTATGAAAAGGATAAAAATAATACAATCTCAAGTAGTACATAAACAACAAAAAAGGAAATAGTGGGTATCATAGCTCGTATGTCACATAAATTAAAAGTGAGATAAAATTCCATTACCTTGTGTCTGGACGCTCTCTGTACTCGCAACATATTACTGTATAATAAATATAAGTTTAATATACATATTTTAGAGAATCATATTATTATATATATATTCATATATGGTTATATAATAACTTTATATTACTCTCCTGTTAATGATCCAATGTTAGGGTCTCACTACGGGTAATATTTAATATGTTCTTCAAATGTTTCTTAATTGGTTACATCATTGGTCCTTATAATTATATAATGATTCTAGAATATATATCATGATATAAATATCATCCATATAATAAATATTTATATGATAATTATTTATTTCCTAAATAATTATGAAATTGAATACCCTATTCATGGAGACGGTAAGTCGTACGTATGCATGCACATTGCTTACATTTTTATTGTCATATTTAAGGAATGTATGTAAATGAAATATGTATATATATATATATATATATATCTAAAATTGTCTTATTATTATTAATATTGTGTATATATCATATCATTTCATTAAACCAATCCCTAATACAATTCATATGGTGTGTGAACAAATCAAATCACTTTGAGGTGGCGGAAGTCCACACATCCTCAAATAAGATTATTATATTAACACCAAATAGAATGTAAAGAGATGTGTGCTGTAAAAAGAATATATAAACGTAAATAAATAGTAAATATAAAATATTACATATATAAATAATCTTTTAATTGTAATGTTTACTATTATTGGTGCTAATGGAGAAATGAACAATCATCATTTCACGAGGTAATAGTTAATCGTACACAGAAACATTATGTTTAACATCCATTAGATGGTGGTGCAGTTTTGTGTAGGTTAGAAACTATTCATAACAATAACATAGTATATTTGGGATATAGTTTTTTTCACTCAATAATTGAATAAATATAATTGTGGGGTGGAGAAAGAAAATAATGGAAAGAAGCTTGAGATAAAATGATACCTCAAAATCAGGTAACTTCTTTTGGTTTATGCCAAATAGATTCTTTGAGAAGCTTTATGCCCTAAAAGATGCATAAAGTTTAAAGGGATTTTTTTTTGGGAGGCCAATTACGAACATTTTGGACAAACATACAATCCTTGAGTGGTTGAGGTGTGGGTAGAGGTGGTGGCCTTTTATAGGGAAGGAAAATGACAGAGTTTGAAATTTTTGAAACAAAGTAGGTGTTCACATGTTATTACATAAAAAAAGTCATAAAAAACCAACATAACACAATAATGGAATGTTTATGTATGAAATATAGACATCAAATGGGTGTTTAAAGATCGTATAGTTCTTTTGGTCCTTAAATGTTATGGATTTGTCCCTAAATAAATGTAATTTGGCCTTAACTGCTGTGATTAATTTGAATCAGTTTTACGAATCATTATGTCAAAAATTAACAGGGTCTTATTAGACTCTAGATATAATACTGAATAAAATTGTGTATTTTATATTTTTTAAATTATAATCATAGAAGCGTATAAATTAAGATCATTACTAATCTCGCAGGTGGGAATGAAAAATAAGGTTTTAATGTAGAAAAAAGTGTAATGGTCGGTTAGAATTTTATATTCTATTTCAACATGAACTGGATTGAAATTAATTAAATTGTATTAAAATATATAATATTTATATATTTTTACCATAACACATAATTAAAATGTCATTTGTCATTAATAATTAATTTGAAAAAGGCAGTTTTTAACTAAAAAGAAGTATTTTTTCAGTATTCATCAAAACATTATATTTCTCAGAAAAATCCCAAAAAATCAACATAGGATATTTTTGACACAATGAATTCAAAAATTCAGTTTATTTTTTCAAAATAAATTTCTCAATTTTAAAAAAATTTATTTTTTTATTAAAATTATTTTATTCATAAAAATGTTATTTTTTACAAAAATGGACTTTTCCAAAAATCTCATATTTCATTATCAATATGTTTTATTTATTTAAAAAAAATATAAAAAATATTTTGAATGTATTTATTAACGTTTATATATATATTTAACTGTTTTTTTTAATTATATATTTTTATTAATTATATAAATATAAATATGTTTCATAGAATCCCAGTGTTGTGTGCTTCAGATTCTTAGTAGGTGTTTCTTGGAGTGCAAGACAAGTTGTTATTTCATGTAGCGCAAGCCGAGTTATTATTATGTGTGAACGGAATGTTTGACTTAGTTTTTTAATTTACATATACATTCATATATATATATATGTGTGTGTGTATCTTTTTCTAGTGTCATGTTAATGAATATTATTGTTATAATAAATTAATTCCAAAAAATAATTCTCAAAATATCGGGGTGTTACAACAATGGCCTAAAAATACTAATTTATATTATGATCAAAAGGATTTGAATGATATATATACATATTTTAGTAATTCATGTGTTACAAAACTATATAGAAACATAAATAATAATTCATGTACTACCATACAAGTCAGGTTTCTATGAGCTAAGAAAGACAACCCTTACCATAAATAATTTAACACCCTACTGATAAGATGAGAGTCCCTATATAAAACATAATAATGAATTACTAAAAAATCATTGTATGTTTTTTTCATTCATCCACCCATACCTGAAAATTCAAGGTATGGTTCCATGATAAATCCTAATCAATACCTGATGGTGTTCGGTGGAATTTCCATGACACCCAACCCATCAACTTTTACTAATTGTAGGTTACCCCAAATCACCCCAACTAAAAATTCTTTCTCATAGAATTTACATAAGAATTAATCTATAAAACTCATCTAACTGCAAGGATTCCATAGATTATCTTCTTCACCCTACCCTTCTCACTCATCTGAGGAAACATATCCCATATTAGTCTACACATTATCACTCATTGTTGTCCAAATCATCACTCAAATATAAAAACCAGAATAACCCATGGTAGTCCAACTAATACCATTTAACTCATTATAAAAAGAAGAATCATGATATACACTCCCACATATGATTTTGTCACTATTTGAATTAGATCATTGGGTACAATTTGGAAATAGAAAATTGGAGCCCTAGAATGTATCACATTTAAACAATTCATAATTAGCGAAATAGTCACCTGTGACACTTACAAAGATTCAAGATCATTCCAAGAACCATATCACCCCTTTAAATGGTCTATCACATCAATTTTGAAAACTTTTCATGTTGATACTGAATTAAAATTTATCAATATTACACATATAACATGTACACACAAGAAAAAATAAACATATAGAAACTACAACACAGATGCACAACAAAAAATCGGCTCTGAAAATAAAGAATCACCCAAACAAGGTCATGTAAAAGAAACTCATATTAAAAAAAATATCTATTTTATTTACTCTAAAATCAATAAAATACATTCATTAAATTAAATTATAATGTTAATGTCATGTTGTTTTACTCAAACTAGGACCCTAGGAGAAAATCTCATGATGGCGTTCTCAAATTTTTATACAAATATATTATTCTATGTTTTAGGATTATATATGCTAAAAATATTGTGAAAAATATTTTATCTTGATAAAAAGTTGTATAAAATATGATAATCTAGACGCCTACAATTTCCAGGAGAAATGTTGAAATACTCATGAATATTAATCAAACTTTTTATGGGAACTGTTGTAAGGGAATCATTATGATGATTCAATTTTTGTATATTAGGAATTTATTATAAATTTAAAGAAATTTGGAAACATTATGGTTTCCATATGAAAATGAAAAATGTATAAAAAAGAAAATGTAATGAAATTCACATTTGAAAGGTATTTCACATATCCTAATACGGTGACATACATTAACACAGTTACGTGAGGAGTTAACCTATGTAAATTTTTAGTAAATTGGTATGAAACTGTGTATGTGGGTGATAACATGGGTGATTTGGAAAATGTGTGGAAATTTATCTATGTGGCAGATATGAAAATTTAGAGACATAGGTTTTTTTTTTTAAACATGATGTAATTTAGATAATTGATAGACCAGATATATTAGTCTAGCCATGTATGTAATTTTGGATCGTTATATGGGAATTTAACTGTGACTATGATGATTTATTATAATAACTTCATAGATAAAATGTCCAACTATAAAAAAATTATAAGGTTTGAAAGAACTATTCATAACATCATTCAATGACATTAAGAATCAAATAGGATCTCTGTTCTAAGATAAGTACACATAAAGGATGTAAATGATGAGGTATGATGAGTTAAATGAAAATATATTCTTCCTCAAAATTAATGATATGATTTCACATAGTAGTAGGGCATGAATGAAGAGTAATGATGATATTATATTATTCAATCTGAAATTTTTAATGCATAGATAATTTTTGGAGATCATGGATCTATTGAATATAGAAAATTTCCATTTTAATCACCATAAATTAATGGAATTTTAGAGATAGATTATAAAATTATTAGCATGGGGATATAAATTATATTATAATCATGTAATAAAAAAGTGAAAAACATGTCCATGAAGCAATTATATTTTTACTAAAATTACTGAAATCCTAATGAATTATTATGACATAGTAAGGAATATAAAAAAATGATCTCAATGTATGTAAATAAGGTGATATATTACCTCATGGTAGAAGATATTTTAAATTTTAATGATATGTGATGTTTATTCATTTCTCATTGATATTCAAAAATCAAGCTATAGGTTCAATGATTCATTACACATTATTGAAAATTTGAAATTTTACAAGAGACACACCATCAATAGTTTAATTACATTAATATTTAGCAGGGGACGAGTGGCGCGCAGGTGGTGAATGGGGCCCAGAATAAGCATGGTGTGGAAATAACCAATACCTCGTTACCCCCAACTTGTTTAGGCCGACCGGGGTTGGCTTAGTGGTACCGTGTAAGGCGGCCACTCCCTGGAAACAGAACTGGCGCAGGTTCGAGTCTCGCTACACTCAAATTTAGATGGGGAAGAGCAGCAATCATGTGGTGAATGGGGCCTAGAATAAGCGTGGTGTGGCAATCACCAATACCTCATTACCCATAACTCGTTTAGCCGACAAGGGTTGTCTTAGTGGAAACGTGTAAGGCGGCCACTACCTGGAAACAGAACTGGAGCAGGTTCGAGTCTCACCACACTCAAATTTAGCTAGGCTGAGCAGCACGCAGGTGGTGAATGGGGCCCAGAATAAGCATGGTGTGGAAATCACCAATACCTCATTACCCACATCTCGTTTGATATGGATGTTTCACATCCCCTTGATCATAACATCATGCCCTCTTCCAATAATGGTGATGTGTTTGCCTCTGCAGAAAGAACATCAGTTGCCTTAGAAAGGGAAGGGACTGATGGTTGACTTGTCACCATTGAGAGCCAATAGTGGCCCTTATAATATTCCGCAAGACTCTACATCCTTGATGAGTGGTCCTTCTATTGCACGGGTTGGTGTTTCCAAGGGGATTACATTCACAAATGGTTTTGCAGTCACTCCCTCTGGATTATTTGGGACTAGGAAAAATATTACTCTCTCTACTGCAGGGTCTCCTGCTTATACTGACCCCTCAAATACATATATGAATGATATCCCTAGTGCAGTTTTGTTACGTGATGAGACTGTTGAGATGAATTTTAACTCTGTTCAACAGGTTGATTGTCATCAGGAGATTCAGAATCTTTTGAATTCCTCTAGGATATTTGTGAAGTGGGGTGACGTCTCGGGGGGGGAAGGGGTTACAACAGGTAGCGGTGGGCATATTTCTTTCAAAGATTCACCCATTTCTGGTAAATGGGAGGTTGATCACACTCCAACTCCCTTGAGGCGAATTCCAAGGAAGGATTAATCTAATACACCTCGCACTGTGTGTACTCGATCTTCCAAGCAATCACGCAGGTTTAATTCTGATATTCTTAAGATCCTTAATCAGGGTAAGTCCCAATCTGAATGGGAAACATCTGATGACTCTGATTATGGGAATGATATGTCTTATTATGATCTTTAATTTTTTTCTTTCATGGATGAGGTCAATTCCTTTTGTTTGACCCCACTAGTCTCCTCTATACTATTTTCTTTTATTAATAAATCGGCAGAAGCATCGCTTCTGGATGAGCTTCCTGGTACTGTATTGTGATGGTTTGATATACTATTATGTTTTGTATCCCAAAATAAATTATCACTCTATTATGTAGGAGGTGTATTAGAAAATAACTATTTCTTATTCTTTAGTCTATCCCTATTATGTTCAAAGATGAAAAATCCTCTTTTTCAAATTTTTTTCATTTTTCACTCATAGAGAGAATGATAAGGTTATAATCGATAGTTTATCCATCATGTTAGAAATGTTGTAATGATGATTTAAATTCATTTATATTTTGATAAAATGATTCACCACACATCCTCTCATAGTGATCTCCTTGAATAGGGGACAACAACTTCAATCAAAGGTTATGTTTCGAGGGTGATGGTTTTCTATCTTAAAATAATTGTAGTGGTGGACATTATAAATCACCATGTTAAAACTATTTTCTAATGACAGTATTTACAATTATAGAAGAATAGGATTTTCCACTACATGATTTATTTTGGAATTAATGTTTATATAGTAATCATTCTTTTAATAATATTGAACATGGATGTTGGGGCCTTATAAGAAATACAGTTCAAGGATCTAGATATAGATGATAAGTAATCAGTTACTCTATGGTATTCTTACCCAATATAATCTATACTAGGACAATGTCCTCTATAAACATTCATTCTCAATGGTTTTCTTGAAATAGGTATTATGGTCATTTGAGGGATTGATATTTAAATTATAATCTCTATGGAATAAATGTGAAATTCTGAGGATGTGTCCATGAAAAACTGTTGATGTGTTATTAAAATGTCTTAGTGATATTTTAAAAAACATATATTGTGTGATAAAATATATTATCATTATAATGATAGTTAAAATAATCAGGGGATACATTCCTTATATTTCTATGCCAATGTATATTTTTAAGACGTCAATCCCAAAGAAGTAAAATTGGATATTCTTCATAGTACACATGTCACATATGAAATGAGAAATGATGACAATAAGGACCGAGTGAAGGAGAATCCATATGAGGCTTAATTCAAGGTAATGATGAATAATTTTTTAAATAAGATCCTGATGAATATTAGGTGAACGGGTTGATGGATTTCTTATCATCTAACTATTAGTGGGGAAAAGGAAAATTAAATGAAAATATTCCACTTCTTTTCATCTAATGTTGAAATGTTGTACATATCGCTGCAATGTGTTTATAAATTTTACAAATTAAAAGAATGAAGATTATATCAATAAATCATTCAAATATGATAAAATTCAGAAAAAACACCAGGGAAATTATTAATGGGTAATACTTCATTATCTCATGTAGAAGATAGATTATATGAGTCTAATGTGGATGATGTTAAGGAATTCACAAGTCTTGGTAATAATGATTTATATTTTGTAATTAACAGAGCATGAACTACTGATAGTGATGTGAAAAATTAATATTTAAGGGTTATATGTTATATTTCTACTTTTCATGAGGAATCCGTTGAAGAGAAGGAAAAATAAAGGGCTAAAACCAAGATGGTAATTATATTCGTTCCTCAAAAATAGATTTATATAAAAAAAATCAGGAATATATATATACTAACTAATTGTGTATATTTAAGAACTATAATCTAGAAATTTTAGAATCTCCCAAAAGATAGTTGAGATCAATTTGAATGTGGAATAATACACATGAATCATTGAAAGATTGAAAAAAACAATGAATGAAAAGGAAAAATGAAATAAAGAACCCAAATATGAAATCTTGTATTATAATAATATGTATGAGTATCATGAAACACACCATGTATATAGAATGAAATCAAATTACTATTAGGATTTAATTCTGGATAAATATTTTAAATTTCATAGTGTGATGGCTAAAGATTGTATTTATAATTCCTTGTTACCAATCTATTAGAAATGCTAGTTTTTTCTTATGGTATCCTCTTTTGTTTGCAGATTTTTTTACCACTAATTGAAAGGATACCAATAATGATGAAATCATCGAATTGTTGTAATTTTCAGCATAAACCTATAGTTCCTACTATTTTTTGGGTTTCTACATGATGTGAAATTGGATTACATATCATGTAACACCTTATCAAAATATACCATTACTTGATTATAAAATGTTAAGATAGCTCACATTGTGGAAGGGTTTCGTGTCATGTAATGTGTCAAATTGGGAATTAATTAAAAAGATGATGTTTTTTTCAATGTATATTAAAATTAAAGGGTATAATCACATGTAAAACATTATTGTCCACCTAATACCCTATGTTACATATTCTAGGATTTCATAAATTTTTTGAGGCTTCATTCTCTTTTCGAGCCTACTTCTCTCATCCAGATGTCTACCCCAAGGAATATTTGGGTGATTCAATTATATCATGATCACTACATTCAGTGATTTATCAGTATGTATTGGATCATCATCTATTTTGTAAGGCCATTACTCTCTCATTATCTCTCTTTTTTGGTTGATGAACCAATTTTCGAAGGGATTTATAATCACATATCATTTTCTATAAATCTATATTAGTTTCTTGTAATGATTTGTCTTTTGAGATAGAATCTTATAGGTCCTAATCTATGTTTTCAGTGGAGATTAGGTCTTATACATTATGATGGTCGGTGAATCCATCCAATTATTCTAATATGTTGAATTAATTGTTGTTATTGTTGTTTATAGGAGACTAGACAAAGAAATTTCATGTCATGAAATTGAAAATAGATTGTGTTCACATTTAAAATGGATTTTTTCTTGTAAAATACAATTTCATTTATTTTAATTGATAAATTTGTTTTCTAAACATAAATAGAATTTTCTTGGATTTCAAATAGTATTATAAAATGTGATCATGGTCATAAAAACATTAATTTAATGACATTTCATAGAGGGAAACATCGGTGTGTTGGGAAAGATACATGTGTAGTACTATTGTGTGTGACACCACAAAGAGGTATCTTCTTGTATGTCGATGGTATATAAGGATACAATGTTAGTTATATCCATACTTATGTCTTTTTACTCTTCTGAGCTTCAAGTATGTATTTCCCCATATGATAGATCCTGGATCAGAGTTGTATTTTTTTTTTGATTGTCTGTTACATGATAGATAATTTCATGGATCTTTGTTACTTTTTTATTTATATTCACTATATATTCCTGGTTTTTTCTAGATTAGGAAAATATGACGTGAAATTTTTGAAACCAGAGGGATTTTTTGAAAAATGTCTTCAAATATATATATATATATATATATATATACTTATAAACCTTTTTTTCATTAAATATTTACCAAGATCATTCTTGTTATCATAAATTTTGTAGTTTCTTTTGTTGTATCTTATTGGGATATATTATTCATAAAATATATAAACCATTGGGGTGGTGGTAGTCTTTTCTTATGATTCAGGTAATTGGATGTAAAATTTTTGTTATGGTGGGTTTTCTTTAAATAAATGTTTTGGTTCAGGGACAATTGGGAGGTTACTATTGGTAAAATAGAGGCTTGTTGTATAGAAAATTCATGTGTTATAGCTTAGATTTTTGATATCAACTATATCTCTCTTGTTTTATCAATTTTACTCTAGGTTTATGTCTTTTTTCCCCTTTATATGTGACTTAATGTTTTTATCTATGTTTTACCCCACTCAGTAATGGGATGACTTGGGTGATTGGTTAGGTTAACCAATCATAGATTTCTATAATTTGTTTTCAAAGGGGTTAATTGACCTGAAGTGTGTCAGTATTATCTAATTCAGTTTTGTTTCTTTGTTATAGGAGAGTAGGATCATCGAAATTCAGATAGTTTGTGTAGAAAATTTAATTTGTAGTATACTCTCATAACAAAATTTAAGTTTCAATTAGTTTATTGAAAATATTTATTAAGCCTAAAACTGAATATTTGGGTTGATTTTAATAAATTGTATATGGATTTTTTTAAAATTTGCATCTCTAAAGAGTTTTTGTACATGGTGTGGGTATTTTCATTTAGAAAAACTAAATGGAGAGTTTATTTATATGGAAATGGTACTTTCAAATTGTGTTTCCCTTTTTGTGATAGAATTCAAAACTATTTAAAATATTAATTATTTTAATGAATTTTTGGAATCTTGTTGTTGGTTCAATGGTTCTGAATTTTATCATATATGATAGGTTATTATCTTGTGTTTAACACCTAATTTATACTTGAAGATATATTCAAAATACAATAGGGGAATCCCCATTGTAGTTTCCACAGATGGATCCTTTATAAGACCCTTATTTGGTTGAATTGATGATTTATACCATTCATTATCTTGGGTTAGTGGGTGCAGTTAACACATAACGAGTATTGGATTGTGACTCAAAATATATCATGTTGCATCCACCTATCTTTTGTGTTGATAAGTTGGAAAAGGAGTCGCATGAATATATTGGATGGTTTGAAAGTATATTTAACTTCTTTAAGTATCCTAAAGACTCCCAAGTGTTCTTTTTCAAATATATTATCAAGGGACTAGAAATAATATTGGGGGATATGTTATTTTAAGATTTGGGGGATAAATCACTTCCCGGGGTTTTATTAAGGAAAATATATAATCCAGAGTTTTATCTTGATAATATACATTTAGAAAAGTGTTGGGAGTTATTTAACTTAGATCGTGTGGACTGAACTATCCCAGAGTAGTCCACCAGCAATGCTGAGTTGGTTCACCTGGCAGTAAAACATCTCACCATTGATTACATAATGTCTTAGAGGATCAAGATGAGGATGGGGGATGATGTTCCATCGATGTCAATTATTATGTGCCTTATGATCACTATGTAGGTAGTTGATGAATTACTTTTATATGAGGCTGAAAATCAGGGATATCAGTTTGTGTGGGGATTTAGATAGTTTATCTGTTAGACAGGTAGCTTCTTATGGTTAGAAAAGAAGGGTCAAGAGTGGACAGTAATCGACATGACCAATGATAGGGGATTCTACAATAATGTAATAGTTTATTTGATACAAGTGTGGGAGGTGTTTCCATACTAGGAAACAGTGTATGGAGGCTCATCAGAACTTTCATCCTTGTGGGAAGCCAATGAATCTGAAATATTCTTATGATAAGACGTCCCATGGTAGTAAGGTGGGATTCATATTCACCATGGTGTCACAAGATAATTCTGACACATCCATGGGTGGTGGATCTCATCCTCAGGCCATGGTGTATGTTTAAGTGGCATATTCCAGACAGATTTAGGAATCAGAGTGTGCACTAGAGAAATATGAAGCATGGCCAGCTACTAGTAGTTGTAGAAAGTTAATTTCGTCTTATATAGTGCAATAATTTATTGATACCAGTGCTACTCGTTCTTTTATATTATCAAGGTCAGTTGATGTGTTGGGATTACATTCATATATTATTACATTATTGTTGGATCTTTATTTACTTTTTGGAAAAAAGTTCAAAATAAGGGTTTATGTTCCCCTGATAACTTGTGGTGATACCTGACTTTGAGGTTTTATGGGGATTCTATATGATTGATATTTCCATCATTGACCTAATTATTAGCATATACATATTGTATATCATGAAATCTTAGATATACTTCTATCATCCTTGGGTGTAGTTCATATCTGTCAATAGACTAACTCAAGCTATCTAGGATTAGTGAGAAAATAGATTGGTAAGGACATGGTCGATTGTTCCTTGTGAAAGTATACTCTCATTCTTGTTGTCATGATTGATGAATTATTATTTTGAGCCTTTCATAGGTGATATACTATCTTATCTTGTTTGGTCATACCCTGATATATATTGAAATGATTTTTCTAGCTTACCACCACAAAGAGAGGTTGATATTACTATTAACTTCTTACCTGGAATGATTCCATTTTTTATGTCATCCTATCAAATGGAACCTACTGATTTAGTGGAATATAATGTCCATCTTGAGGACATAGAGGTTAGAGGATTTTTTATTCCTAGAATTTCACCATGGGCATCACATGTACTATTTTATCTGAAGTAAATATGTCCCTTACCCTTTTTATGGACTATCAAAAGATTAATCATGTTAGCATTAAAAAAAATACCATTTTCCCATAATTGATTTGATTTTTTTATCAACTTAGAGGGAATTGATGGTTTTATGATACTCAAATGTAGATGGGGTACCAATAGTTGAGAGTCATGGAAGATCATACACTAAAGGAAAAATTTAGTTGTTAATATGGGAATTTCGTGTCTTTGGTTATGCAATTCAGTCTCACTAATGATCATGGAGTATTTATGTCTTTGATGAACACGAACATTCATTTGTTCTTTGAATCTTTTGTTTTTGTTTTAATTGATTAAATATTAGTGGTCTATAATTTATAGGATGAGTAAAAAGAACATTTTCATATCATTTATTGATCATTGAGGGTATATCGTCTGTATGTAAGATTAAAAAGTGTGTTTTTTGGATCCAAGATATTTAGTATCTAAGACATGTGATATGTGAGAAAGGAATATCATTATACTGAAAGAATGAATATAAATTTTATTTCATCATAGAATCCCAAATATTTGTGTGAGATATAGGAATTATTGTGTTTTGTATGTAACATTATATGGTTTGTTCAGTAATTATTTAGTCTAACATCATCGATGAATGATTTTACCAATAAGGGTGAAATATTTTAATGGAATGAAAACAATTAGATATTTTTTATTGAGATAAACATGAGGTCGATTTCATCACCAATTTTCATACTTGTAGAAAAAGTTTAGAGTTATGATTCTTTTAAATATGATTCTAGTATTGGTTTCGGTTTTCTCTTGACTTATAGAAAATTGGTTTTGGATTAGGGTTCTCTCATGTTATTCCCTCCTGATAATAACTAACCCACCTATGATATTGAGTTGGAATATATTATGAAGACACTCAAAAGATTTATGTGCTATCTCTTTGGGAGAAATTTACAATATATTTAGATAATAATAGTTTTAAATAGAATTTTTCTCAGATATATCTGAACATTTGATAGAGACACTAGAATTATTATCTTCAGACCTTTGATTTTGATATCATATACACCACTAAGAAAAAAATTTGTTTTCTAATTCATTTACAATAAAATTTCCTATAGAATCCATGAAGGTGTAAGTTGATTAATTGTCTCTGATGGGTTTTATTTTTGTGAAGAGATTGGGAGTAATGACGTTTTGTTGATAGGTTTTTCTAGCTTTGGAAAATTTCAATTTTTTATGATGCATTTCAAGTTAGATAGATGGTAGAAATCGAGAGATAGTACATATCGTAAAATAATAATTTGTGTGAATATCGAATTTTAGTGGTCTTGGTCTTGTAGTGGAGTTTTGTGCTTTCGGTGTAGGCCAGCTATTCCATACACCTTGAGACAATATTTTCTAGATAGTGAAAACCCTACATGTTAGTCCCTCTATAGTTGCATCAAATAGTGATTTGAGGATAAAATATAGATTCTAGAAAGGATTGTAAGAGGAAATGTGTTAAGATCTGAAAATTAGAATGGCATTTCATCTACATATGGATGGATAGACTGAGAGGGACAGCCAGGTTCTTGAGGATATTATCTAGGATTTTGTGCAAAATTTTTGTGGATCATGGTATAGAAAAATATCATTGGATTAACTGTCATATAATAATATTTATCCAGATTAGATCGGGATGGAGCCCTTTGAGGCTTTACAAATATATATTCTTTTCGATCTCCATTGTGTTTGGAAGGTCAAGAGAATGGTCCTTGGATGGGTGAAGTGTGGTTCATGAGACCATAGGGATGGCTATGTTGATCCAAAGATTATTTATCATAGAAAAAAGTCATAAAAAATATTATGTACACTATCTTCCATAGCGGCCGGAGTCTCAGGATATTGGTTGGGTCTTTCCCAATGTTTCATATTTTTTAGGACATCATCGGTTCATTATGTAGGCTATGATGGCATCGAGGTCAATGGTGACCTTTGAGATCATTCAGTGATCGAGGAGTGTGGCCTATCAGTTTATTTTACCATATGAACTAACTTTTATAAATAACATGAAACATGTTTCCCAGTTGAGTAGGAATACACTACATCCTTCCCAATTCATAAGAGGAGAGGGGTTGATATTGAGCCCAATACCACTTTGGCTGAGACTCCAATTTTAAATATAAATTTACAGGTTATGGTATTATATGGTAACCTCACCCCCAAGTCTGGGTATTGTGGAAGTATGGACAGGATCACCATGAGACTTTGGTGAATGAATAATTGATGAGTTAGTAGTGGGATACTCTTTTTTTGTATCTAGGATAATCATATCTATATTATGATAGAAAGAATTTAATGGTGGGGAAATTGTAACACCACATTACCTTTATATCAGGTATTTTATATTTCTTTTAAACTATCCTTTTTAATTGGGTGAGTTTTTTGCGATCATGAATTATGAGGATATATATAATTGTAATTATAGAGTCATTTCCTAATTTTACCATAAAACTATAGTTCATTTAATTCACGTTGAAGTCATACAATGTGTAATTGGATTACATGATGTGTAATTCTATATAGAAATATTATATGAGTTAATTGCAAATTATGAAAATGGTATACATCATGTAAAGGTTTCACGTCATGTAATGTGAAAAATAAGGTTTTAATTAAAATAGAAAATCATTTTTTAGAATAACATAATATTGAAGGGATTCATGATGTGTAAAAGATTACACACCATGTAATACCCTAGTTTTCATCTTTTAGGGTTTTGTAGAAGTGTTTGAGGATTTATTCTCTTTTAAATCCTTCTCATCCCAACTAAAACGCTTACCATTGGTGTTTTTGGTCAGTCTTATCATAATGGATTACTCATTTTAGTGATACAATCAGTAGTGGTAGGTGATTCATCTATTTAAATAATCCATTCAAATCTATGTATTTCTATTTTGTGGAGGCAAAAAAATTTTTAATAGGTATTGATAACCAATTCGTGTTTTTTTATCAATCCTTCTTTATTTACTGTCGTTCCTTACCTATCGAATGAATATCGTGTGGTCCCCAATATCTGTTTTAAATGCCATATTGGTTTTCTACATTAGTGAGGTAGGTTAATACATCTATGTTTTCTAATATATTGACCTTCATGTAGTTAAAATTATTTCCTTGTGATGTGAAATGGAATTAAATGTGATGAAAATGAAAATGGAATGGGTTCACATTTAAAAGTGGTTTTTATTTGAAAATGTAATTTCCTTGATTTGAAATGGAATATAGATTTACATACCCAAAATAATATTGTCTTGGATTTGAAATTTTAATCTAAAATGTGATCATTATTTTAAAAAATATAAATTGACATAAATTATAGAACGGGAACCTTAAGTTCATCAAAAAAGAAATATGGGTACCCTTAGTGTGTGTGACCCCACTCAGACGTAAACACTTGTATGTTAGTAGTCTCTTGATGGCTTAGATGTTACTTTTATACAACCTTGTGAATTATTAGGATTATGAGTTACTAGTATGTGTTGACCCATATGATAGAACCCTAATAAGGGCTGTATTGTGGTTTCTGGTTGTTAATTACCTGATAGATTATTTCATGGATATTATCACACATTTGAATTTATATTCTGTATCTTTACCTTCTTTTTCTGAATTTGGAAAATATGAAATGAATTTTGTAAAACTGAAGGATTTTTTTGAAAGATTTTATCAAAATGTATATATATATATATATATATATTTAAAATTGTTTCACTTTAAATATTGAACTTGTTAATTCTTGTTATTGAAAATTCATGTAGATTATTTGGTGTTATCCTACTAGTCTTTGTAGATCACACCCAACAACTACAATTGAGTTGACTGTAGACCATGTTTATTAGGATTCTAGAAAATGGATGGGCATTGTGTAATGAGATAGATTTTCATTACATCATTGTTTTGGTTTAGGGATCGTTTAGAGGTTATAGTTGGTCACATTGATACTTGTTGTAGAGACTTTCCATAGTTTATGGATTTCTCTATTTTTTCATTTGTATCTGTATTTTTTAATCTTTTCACATTTTTATTTCATTTTTTACTTTTGTACAACAATTGTTTTTTTATAATTACACTACGGCACCCCGTAATGGAATGAATTGGGTGAATGGTCTAGTTGAAAATAGTTGGTCTTTTACTGTATTCCCATTTTGTGAGTATAATACCTTTAAAAAATATATAGCTATAATGGAGCATGAATTAATGATAAAACTAACATGAATTATGACACATGAAAAAAATAAGTCCCAAAAGGGAAATAGACATAGGAGAGGAAAAAAACAGCCCATCTAGTAGAATGATATTAACGGTTAACACCTATAATTTTGTTTTATTATTGTGTAGAATGGGTAAAAATGCAATATGTGTACTCCATTTAAATAAAGAGTTTAAAGTCCCAATAACACAATAAATGTGAAGGAATTTTTTCATCACCCTCTTATGATTTTTATAGTTATTTATTTTTCATTAAAGGTTTTGGTCACAATGAATCCTATTATTCCCAAAGTGTTCAATAAGAATATATATTTGAAACATATAAAAGTGGTTATTATAGAAAAGTAAATTGTTCAAATACATGGGAAACTAAAAATAAGTCCTCAATTTTTCATGACTAAAAGAAAATTCTTGATCCAAGTGAGAAATAAGTTTATAAATCACCATGATTAATTTTTCAATGGATATGGAATGATAATAGTATATCATAGAAACAATTACTAATATTTCATTAAGATAAACGAGTATATCTTGTTTATGGGTTCTTCATTGTTAGTTCACCTCAAAAATAATCTTAATTAAAAAATTGTCATTGAATTCAAATATGAACACGGTGGAGTGGTCTGATTCATTAATATTTAGGGACTCAAAATAATTATATCTAGTAAGGATATGATGTATCAAAAATATATGTACTCTTGTTTTATAGACATAGAGATAATATGATATGTTTGTGACTTAAAAAATTCTGTTATATTTCATAAAAATTGGATCACTATTAATGTTAATGATAACTAACATAATCTACATGGAATATGGACCAATGTGAATACCAATGTGATTATTGAGAAAAATATGTGTATATTTTCTGAGGAATATGAAAAAATTAATTTCAGAAAATTCCATTTACTTTGGAGAAATAAATCATTAAAAACTCTAGTAATGAATAAATGAGCTCGTATTATTTTAAATGTCACACTTAATGATTCAAAGAAATTTGAATTATGTTAAATGGGGAAGACTATTCAAAAATATACATGGAAATGAAGGTAAAATCAATACGATCCGAAGAAAATTTCTATATGGATTCCCATTGGATAATAACTCCTAAATCATTTGATTATAAAAGATATTTTTTATTGGTTCACTATAAGAAAATAGTGTTTTAGAGGTGGTTTTATAGGGGAGGTTCTTGAAACCACCAAAAAATATTAAAAAAAATTGATTAATTTTTTTAAAATCTCTTTTAAATAAAAAATTCAAATTTTTAACAGCTGTTTTTAAAAAAAAACTACCAATAAATAGCGGTGATTTTTTCAATACAACCGTAATAATTTAGACAATTTTAAAAAAATTATTTATTTATTATTTGTTATTTATTATTTATAATAAAATATAGTTTATTATTTATAATTTTAAATTTTTTTGAATTATCAATTAATTAATATTTATAATTATAAGTTAATAATATTTTTAAAATGAAAACAAATCTTTAACAAGTAAAGAACAGACTTCAGTATCAAATGACCATAAATTCTGCTCTACGAGTCTATTTCAGCTTCACAACCAGTCAAATAAATGTTTATAAAATGAGAAAAAACCCACTGAGATTTATATGATGTGATTATCAAAGGAAAAAATGTATTCCAAATTCAAAAGTTGAAAATCGAACTCAAACTTCAAACAACCATAAATATTAATCAGGGTGTCTTTTTGGGCTCTACCACATATCAAATCAAATCCTACGATGAGCTCTACGCCACTTAGATCTGGTGCCAA